>JAVQMG010000122.1:17427500-18666666 GCA_032878915.1 Castanopsis chinensis
AGAATAACCTAAAAGCAAGAACAGACTTCAGCAGAACCAAAACTAGTGAGATACCAAATCATCCAATAAATAAGCTTACACCTATATAAACTAATAAAGGGCCACAACATAAATCTTAAAACAAGCATAGTAATCGTGGCATCCTATACCAGAGACACCCATTCCCTACTCCAAACCACAGCTGTAGTGACCTTTCAAAAAAAAAAAAAAGGCACACATGCAGATCAAATGTAGAGGATTATATGAATCTATTATGTTCTATGAACCTTACCAAGGAGCAATTCATGACCATTATTAGATCAATTACTTAATAACTTGTCCCAAGTACAAGAGATTCATTGAACAATAGTTGATATCGGGTGATTTCAACATTACAGTTTTGAAAGGCATTCGGTTTGCAGAAAAAGCTAATCGGAGTTGTGCGATTTGAGATCTTGCAGAAAAAAATACTATTGAGATAGATCACGCAACAACAATACTTGTGTAAAATTGACCAGAAAAAAATACTATTGAGATAGATCACGCAACAATAATACTTGTGTAAAATTGACCAAATTTCAACTTATTTAAAAAATAAACGCCACCTGTAATACTGAGGTGATAAACTTTGCATAGCTCAAAATGCCAAACGGAAATGGATAATTTATTTCAAAGAAATGGATAATAGCTCATCATTCTCAATGCCTAGCAACCAAAATTGCTTCATAATCAGTTTGAAATCAACCCTCTCATGGTTCGGCAGAAACCCTTCTCACAACCTCATCATTGTTTTAGAGTCCAAACAAATTATGTTGCCTCACTTAACGACCACATTTGTTCATAAAGTTATTCATAACAAGGTCTGCATTTTGGTTTCATGTTTCCTTGGACTCGGCTGGCCAAGAAATCCAAGTCCAGCAGAGACACCTGTTCCCGAGATCAGGGCTCTTATATCTTCTCTTCAACTGTTTGCTCTCCCATCCGAAGCAACGGTTCGGAGCAAACACCAACTTGGCCGGTTTCTAAAACCAAGATCGCAAGTTAGTTCCACCTTTCATTTTGTTGTGCTTTCCCAACAAGCGGCATCAGGTGAAGGTAATAAAGGGTGTTGGGGTATCCTACAAATTGTCTCCCATCCAACACTTGCGATGACTTCTAAGGTACCAGCTTATCAGAGATCAGCCTTTGTTGCTGGTAAATGGTTGCCAATGCCTTATTCCATGTTTCCACCAACATGTGGCCCAAAGGTCTTCGTTGCTGGTACCTCAAAATACACTTTCTGGAATTACTCCAACTTAAAACAAGCATGAAGAATTTCAGAAGATATACTTCTGAAATTACTTCAACTTAACGTCCGTCAGCATGGTCCAGTTACACAGGCGCATTCAACAACTTGCTGTCGAACCTCATGCAGCATACAGTCAGCCCCGGATCCCAAGGTGTACTTCCCAGAAACATCTACACCAAAGGGATCCCAACATACAGGGCCAGCGCCATGGTATCTGTGCTTCACCCATCCACTTTGCTTCGTCTCCATCTTCCGCATCATCACCACCACCAAACCCAAAATCCGTTCTGAAATTACCTCAACTTAACCTAAGTGATGCGATAACACAAGCACATTCAATCACTTTCCCACATGATCTCTTCATGGTCCAAAGAATATCCTTCAGATATAACTTCACCAGAAGATTTTAAAAATGGGAGGCCAACCCCACAGTTCTGTATGCTGTACCCAGCCAACCTCCTCACTTCTTCTCCATCTTCAACACCTTGTGATCACCGCCAACAATCCAAAATACTCCTCTGAAATTACTTCAACTTAATCTTTGCCAATATGGGTCAATCTTGCAAGTACGTCCAACTTCTTGCAAGTAACTTACAGCTTCACCAACCCCCTTTAAGTATCATGAAGCACTCTTTTGAAATTACTTCGACTTAATCTCTGCTGAGAAGGCTTAGTTAGGCAAGCACATTCAAATACTTGCAGACCCCTTCTCGGTCTCATCAAAGCCTTTCATGTGAGTGGGCTTACTCGTCTGAAATAAAGCTCCACCACCCTTAACCACTACATTTGCATCCTGCTAAAAGCTCCACCACCTTCAATCGTTACATTTAAAGAGTCAAGTACGAAATTCATTCTTTTCGAGACTCATACACTTCCCACATTCAGAAGCTGTGTGCGCGAACAAGTCTCGAGGGGGCATTTGTAGAGAGGGAAAAATTTTAAGCTGACACGTCATACCACCAAGTCCACAAAGTATGGCTAATTACAAAACATCACATACTGCTACTCGGAATTTGCCAAATCCCATCAAGGTAAAAACATGAAAAGCATGCAAAATGTAATCACATGGAGGCGCTTGTAAGCGATGATGTAAGCGAATCCGGCTGTGTAAGCGATGACCCAAGCAATCCGGCTGTGTAAGCGATGACACAAGCGGACCAATCAAGCTGTGACATGTGTCACCAATCAGGCTCCGCCACATGTCGCTCATCTACCTCCAAACTCCTATAAATAGAAGCCTTCCTAAGGCATTTGGACACACCAAGCTATCTAGAGCACAAGCTGCATCAAAGAAGCATTCAGAAGTATTGAAACTCTGCTGGAATCAAGCCTTAAAGCCTCCAAGAATTTCAAGAACTTCAACCTTCAAATACGACAAACATTCGAAGCAAAATCATCCAAATCACTCTCCTAGATCTTAGAGGTCACTGAAATTAAGCTCGAAAGCCTTCAGAAACCTCAACAAATCACAAATCAACAAAATTTCACGGATTCAAGCCTCTAAAGCCCGAAAAGCTTCCACCATAAACATTTGAAGACGAAGAACGCTCGAAGAACACGAAGAACACGCGAAGAACACGAAGAACGTGAAGAACAAAGGATTTCTAACAAGCTCATAGTCAGAAATTCATTGTAATTCTGTTTCAAAGATCTTCGATCCATCCTTCAGCCAAATTGAAGGATACTTTGTGTTCAAATCAAAACCACATCACAAATCTTTTAAGGAGATCGAATCAGAGGATCAATCCTTGTAATTACAGAGAATTGTACCACACACTTTCATCAATACAAATTCGTATTTGCGGAACTATTTTACTCGTTTGATTTATTTAGAACCGAGAAATTTAGTCCTCCACAGACAGATTTTAGTAAACCATTGAGAAAAGAGGGTCGAAATAACTAAAGTTTGTATTATTGTGTTTTAAGTTGTCATTGTGAGCATATTAACATCATCTCATTGATCATGAAAACAAAATTCACGCTTCTCCATATATGCCATCAAGACCACCTTGCACTTGCAGTTGGGCTCATAGACACTAAGCATGATTTACATTGGGATTTGGTGTTAGTGTTAAGTATATATGGGCTTACATTATAATTTGGTCTATTGAGCCTACGCATAAATCTAATATCTCTATCACTTTTAAATTATTTAAATTTAATAGGTTATAGATTAAAAAGTTAAACTATATGTGAATTGCTATTTAAATTACCAAATAATAAGTAGAAATTGATTTCTTCATACCATTTTGAAGGCAAACTTTATCAATAAACTTATGATGCATATCTTCTTTTGAAAATTATAAAAAAATATATATTAATGTCAAGGGAAAAAAAAGATACGTAAAGAATGTAATGGCCAGCTCTTTTTTAAAAAAAGTGTGGTATGTAAAGAAAAAACCTAATTAAACGTTATTACCAAAAATGAATAAATCAAACTAAGCACTATGGAGAGTCGATCTTTGGCAGGTCCATAAAAAGAGAACTTATCCAGATGAGTGAGCTAGTAAGATACTTTAGAGATTAATATTTATTTTCTATTATTAGAAAGTGATAAAGCTTTTCACCTTTTACTCCGTGCAGAATACTTATATTTAAAGAAATTTCAACTCTGCAAGTGGCACTGGCTTTCCTATCTCATGAAGAAGATTCATGGCAGTCCAAATCAAGAAAGCTCATTGCGTTACCCATGCTTCATGCTTGGGACCACAGCTCAAAGGCATGCTTCAACCAGAAGAGGACGTCCGCGTCTCAATACTTTTACTACTGTCCGTCTATCCCAAGCTGTAAAGAAAAACCACTATGTTTGTTAGCTTTTTTTTTTTCCTCAATTTTCTGTTTTTGGGACAATTTTTAATTTTCTAACTTAAAATCCTATTTGGTAACTTAAAACAAGTAGAAATCAAAAATAGTTTTCATTTCTCAAAATACAAAGGAAAATAAAGACACGCTTTCTTAGAAAACACAAAGAAAATAATTTGGAAACCACAATTAATGAACCCGCACTCTAGTTCAAACCCACTGGCAGCAAAACACATAATTTCAAGAATTTTGTTTCCTATCTTATTCTCTTACATGATTGGTTGTTCTCTACACTGCACATTGTGGAACTCGAAGATCTCATAGAAAAGGACCACCTTTGTTCATGGTTGCGTCAATAGGTTTCAAGGGGCTTCAATTTGCTTGCCAGTGGCATCAAATTGTAAACTTGTTTGCTTTCTTGCTCCAAAACAATTTCTATTGATATGTTTGTCTTGTTAATTAGTAGGCCTTGAAGTAGGTTTGCAAATTGTGGACCCATTTGCAGTTTATGATTTATCACTCTATGGCCTCTATCTGATCTATGGCTATAGTTTATTTGGGGGTCCTTTAGTAACATTGTTCTCTTAAATGATTGGTTGTTTCTCTACACTCCACATTGTGGAACTCGAAGATCTCATAAAAAAGGACAACCTTTGTTCATAATTGCGTCAATAGGTTTCAAGGGGCTTCAATTTGCCTGCTAGTGGCATCAAATTGTAAACTTGTTTGCTTTCTTACTCCAAAACAATTTCTATTGATATGTTTGTCTTGTTAATTAGTAGGCCTTGAAGTAGGTTTGCAAATTGTGGACCCATTTGCAGTTTATGATTTATCACTCTATGGGCTCTATCTGATCTATGGCTATGGTTTATTTGGAAGTCGTTTAGTAACATTGTTCTAGTAACGTAGTTTGTATTTTTGAAAATACGTGTAGATAAAAAAGTATGTGAAAATACGTATAATGTTGTTTAAAAACTGAAAAGTGTTGCTTAAACTACCATACCAAACGGCTCCTTGATTTGTGACTATTAATTTATCAAATATGAAACTAGAGGCTTATGGTTTATCTGACGGTAAAGAAGAAACGCATTTTGTTTAATGTGTGGATTTTAAAATACCATGTGTTAAGTAGGCACCATATACTAAAATAATAAAAATGTACTTAAACAAATCGACTAAGCCCCTGAGCATCATTGGGCATTTGCTAATTCCTGACAAGTGGCAGAGCCATACTCCTACTAAATAAGTCACAGTTAATAGTAAATTATTTGCGTGAGACTTTTTTTATGAAAATATACAACCATATTTTTAGAGCAATTATTTTTATTGTTAGAAAATTGTTTTATTTTTTGAAGTAACCAAATGTGTTTTTGATTTTGAATAAAGTTGAAAATTGTTTTTTAATTTTATTCTTAAAAATAAGTTTTTGAAAACAAAAAAAAAAAAAAACATTTATCAAACATAACCTAAGTTTTTTTTTTTTTTTAATGGAAACTAAGGTATTTTTATGGTTGGGTAACAACCCCCAAAAATAAAAAATAAAAATAAAAAAACTCATGTTTTGCAAAACTAGCTGATTTGGTGGTTTTAATGATTGAAATTCAAATACAGGAATGTTGTGTTTGTATTCAAGATTTTTGTTGGGTTAAAATGAATTGACCCTTGTAATTAATTAATTATCCAAGTTAATTAATTAGTCAAATTGTATGCAATAGCATGGTAGCATAAACAAATTAGCAAATAACAAAATGCAGCGGAAAATAAATTTGACACAGATGATTTGTTTACGAATAGAGAAAACCACCCAAGCAAAACCCTACCAGGTGAATTTAAGGTCACCACTCCTAAGAATCCATTATTATCAATTACAAGTGGTTACAAATATAAAGAATCTTACCAAACCCAATGGCCTTAATTAACCTTCAGTTGAACCCTTGCCCCAATACCCAATTAAACTTGTATTGTAGCGGCAATTTCTCTGTTCAATGCATGAATCCTAGTACGTGACTAACCCACCAACTTAAAGAAGATTATGAGCTGTAAAGTTCTTCACATCAATAATGAAGATCAGAAAGCTTCTTGCTCAGAAAACCCTTGGAATACAAACATAGTAGCTTCTTTAGAGAGAATGATGAACTAGGTCACATTTTGCATTTGGTCACACAATGCATGCACGATGGCCTTTAAAATAATCCTTATATATATCTAGGGTTGAAAAAAAAAAAAAAAAAAAAAAAAAAAAAAAAACCTACACAAATACATAGGAATACACGTGTAATCAAATCTGAGAAATTTGATTTTGTAATTTTTGACAAATACAGCTTCTGTCGAGCTTTAATTAACAGCATTTCCTTCACTTGTTTCTTAGTCAGACTTGTATGACTTCAATACTTAACTTGAACACTTGTTTCTTAAAATACTAAACTCATCTTAAATCTACTCAATTACAAGTAAAGTGCGTCTTGTCAAAAGATTAGTCAATTACATAAATATGTCCCTAACAATTCTCCTTTTGGCAATCTATGACAAAACCATAACAAACAAATGAATCATAAGAGAAGTCTTAAATCACTAAACTCATAACCACTTATTGAATTCCAAAATAAAACTAACCCAAACATAAACTCTTGAAAAATTTTGCAGGAAGAGAATTCATGGTACGGTAGACTTTCACAACCTGTCTTTCTAAAACACTTAAATAAAACTCATCAAGACATCATATGTAAAACAGAAACAACGATTTGTATACATAAAGAAACATTTGTATAAAGAGAGAAAAGAAACAACACATGTAAAGATAGGTGAAGAAAAACATACATCCTCATATATATGAAAATAAAGAACAATGTATGTCATACACCATCACAAGACCAGTATAAAAGAGGCTAATGTAAAAAGAGGAAGAAGAAAATACATGTAAACCTTACTACATCCCTCAAAAAGATATACACACTCCCCCTAACAAAAAAGGTCTTATACAAACTCTCTCCTTAAGTACAAGACTACTCTTAAACCCAAAACTACTCTCCCTTTTTGTCACGAATGACAAAGGGCAAGTCACTGAAAGGTCATCATCACATCATCATCAGAAGAGCTAGCATAATCCTCATCATCATCATCATCATCATCACCCTCATCATGTGAGGCCTCTAGAGAAGGAGAGGGAGAAGGTGCAAAGCCAATCATGCGAGCTTGTAGGCGGGCAATGCAACCAACTCGGGTATTCATCTGACACATCTCAAGCTCGATATCACTCAAGGTAGCAGCAAAAGCCTTACTTTTCCCAATTGACTTGAGATATGTTGGACGTTCTTGTTTCATGTGTCCAAAATGTTGACATCGAAGCACTTTTGTCCGGAGGGAATAGTATACTGACCGTCATCCTTAACATCCTTCTTCCCTCTTTCTTGACCTTTGAATTAAGAAGAACTGGATTGCTTACAATCCTTGTCAAAACCTTTCATATTGGCATTCTTCATGAACTTCTTGAACTAGCTAGTGATGTAGGACTTCATCTTGGAATCTTTATCATCTGAAGACTCATTAGTCTCATTACTTTTGGCCTTTAGTGCCATACTCTTACTTTTAGTTCATTTCCCAATCCTAGTCAAACCCAATTCATAGGTTTGTAAGTTGCCAATTAGATACATCAAATGAATGGAGTCAACGTCCTTCAATTCTTCAATCATTGTTATCTTGGTATGAAATCTCTTAGGGAAAGATCTGAGCACATTTCTCACAACCTTGGGTTCGAGAATGGTTGTCCCAAGATTAAACGCTGAGTTGACTATGTCCATGAGTTTGGTATAGAACTCATTGAATGACTCATCCTCCTCCATCTTAATCTCTTCAAAGCTTGTAGTAAGCCTTTGAAACTTGGAATTTTTAACGGCCTTAGTTCCTTCATAGGTCATTTGGAGAATTTCAATCGAGGATATTTTCTTGAACTCCTCATTTGTGATCGCTTTGAAAATGGCGTGCAAAGATTTATTGTTGAAGTTTACCGCTATGATCTTTGCATCATCCCAATCAACCGATGCTTCCTTTGGCTTAGTCCAACCAATCTTCATAGCTTGCCACACTTTCGCATCTAAAAACTGCAAGAAAACTCTCATACGTACTTTCCAGTATATATAGTTAATGTCATCAAATAAATGAGGTATAATAAGAGATTGCCCTCTATCCATGACAAACAGGGGTTAATAGATCACATAGTAAGATTAAAACCTAATCAGAGTATGCCCGCTCTAATACCACTTGTGGGGTTAAAATGAATTGACCCCTTGCAATTAATTAATTACCCAAGTTAATTAATTAGTAAAATTACATGCAATAGTGTGATAGCACAAACAAATCACCAAATAACTAAATGTAGCGGAAATTAAATTTGACATAGGTGGTTTGTTTACGAATGGGAAAAATCACTAAGGAAAATCCCCACCGGCTAAATTTAAGGTCACCATTCCCTAGAATCCACTATTATCAATCACAAGCAGTTACAAGTATAAGGAATCTTACCAAACCCTATGGCCTATCCCGAAATACCAACCTACAGTTAAACCCTTACCCCAATACCCAATTGAACTTGTATTATAGTGGCAACCTCTCTGTTCAATGCATGAATCCCAGTACTTGACTAACCAATGATATACGGATTCTCAATACGTGACTAACCCACCAACTTAAAGAAGATTGTTGGCTGTAAAATTTTTCAGTTCATCAACAATGAAGATCAGGAAGCTCCTTGGTCACAAAACCGTTGGCATATAGATGCAGTAACTTCTTCAGAGAGAATGATAAACTAAGTCACTTTTTGCATTCGGTCACACAATGCATGTGCGACAGCCTTTAAAATAATCCTTATATATGTCTAGGGTTAAGAGAAAAGAAACCCTATACAAATACATAGGAATATGCGTGTGATCAAATTTGAGAAATCTAATTTCGTAATTGTCGACAAATACAACTTGTGTCGAGCTTCAACATTAAATCTTGATAGAAAGGATTCTGTCAAGACTTCTATCGAGTTTTAATGATCAACACTTCCTTCACTTGTTTCTTGGTTAGACTTGCATAGTTTCAATACTTAACTTGAACACTTGTTTCTTGTTACAAGTAAAGTATTTTTTATCAAAGGATTAGCCAATTACATAAATATGTCCTTAACAATTTTGAACTCTTGAAAGTATTTGGAATATAGTTTAATTTTTTTTAAGTAAATAAAGGGAAAAGGGGAGATAAGATTCGAACCATAAACACTGTACACCATAAGTGATGCATTGGTACTAGCTAATAGATTGTTCTCTCTCTCTCTCTCTCTCTCTCTCTCTCTCTCTCTCTCTCTATATATATATATATGTGTGTGTGTGTGTGTGTGTGTGTGTGTGGGATCTAAAATTTATAGTTTTGTGGTTAAATGATATTGTCAAGATTCTCATGAAAGAAGATAATTTGAATTGCATCTCAATCCACTCACTATAAGAACAACATTAATATCCTTTATTTCTAACTGTTTCAAATTCATATATTACAATGAAATACGAGGGATATGAACCAATAGTGTCTCTGTTATAAATATCAAGAGGCGTAAATTAAGCTACAAAACTCTTGGTTTTTTTTTATTAAAAAAAATTGCTCTTAGCCTGTGAAAGACCTTGAAAGTGCCTCTAAAGAAATAGATATTTTTGGGTTGCTTTTAAGGGCACCTCTCTTTTTTGGGTAAGTGGTGTGGAGAAGCCATTTATTTTTTTATAAAAAAGAAAAAAGAAAAAAGAAATATAAAATACATAACTGAATAGTTTCATTCTCATTGATTGAATAAAAAAGTACATATTTGAAAATTTGAAAATTACATCGCTTTGGGTCTTAGTTACATTCTACCCAAAATAAAAATAAAGACAAAACTTAGATCTACTTATCCAAATACCTAAATTTGAAGGCTAGGTTACAGAATGGAAATGTGTTAGGCACCTATTCCGCCCAGACAAAGTCTGATCTTCTAGACTCTTGTGACCTATGTACCCGTTATGCATGCAATGAATGACATGTTGTATATATGAACAAAACTAAATCACACAAATTTATTTATGAATTTATCCTTTTCTTTATTTAAAAAAATTCAAATCTGTTTTATTGATTAAAATAATGATTTTGACTTATATTAAAAATTAGATCTGTTTTTGTATGTGTAAAAAAAAATGGTTTTTGAATAGAAAATTCAGATCTGTTTTTATTTAATAAAACAAAATCTTTTGGTTTGTTACAAAATTTAGATATATTTTTTGAGAAATAAAAAAAAAATGATTTGGAGTTTTGTAAAAGATCAAATTTTTTTTGTGATGATAAGAAAAATAATTTTTGGTAACAAATAAAATCATATTTGTTTTTTATATGTTCAAAAAAATATGAAAAAGATTTTTTTTGAAGAATATTTCATTCATAACATAAATTTAAGCTATATGAACCAAACAAAACAAACATAAACACAATTATGCTTAATCTTTTTCTTTGTTTCAAAATCTACATATATAAAAAAATTAGATCTATATCTAAGAAGAATGCAAATCAGTTTTTAATTCGAGAAAAATTATGATCTGCATTTAAGGAAGGTGCAGATCCGTTTTTGTAAAAAGAAAAAAAAAATCAGATCTACATCTAAGATAGATGCAGATCCATTTTTTTCTTGAAAAAAATTTAGATCTACATCTAAGAAAGATGGGGATTCGTTTTTTATTAAAAAATATGCAGATCTACATCTAAGAAAAATGCAGATCTGTTTTAAATTAAGAAAAAGAATTGGTTATATGCAGATTATTGAAATTAAGAAGGAGATTGTGGGGTACTAGAATTCCGAGTAAGGCAATTACGCCACATGTTATAGCATGGCCGAGAAGGGCAGTTGCCGCGCCAAGGAGTCCACGTCCTTGGATTCTATGATCACGTCATCAGGGGAGGCCTTATTGTGCGGAAAGAGCTTTGAGAAGGGGACTAGTTCTAACGTGATTGAAGAGCTGGAGGCTGTCACCACATTCAATACATACTATCAAACCTCCTAGCCGCATTTATGTGGAAAAAACCCTTGAATAGTGCTGTCTTGATTGCCGCATCTTACAGGGGTACATGGAAGGTGGTAGATGGGACTAGCACTTGAGTGATAGCTTGCGTGGTTAACAAATGAAAGGCCAAGATCATCCAAAAGGGCCTATATAAGTTAGAATGTCCCTCAGAGACAGGGGATCGGAAAAATAACAGAGAAAATACTATAGCACAAATAAAGGAAATTGTAAACAAATTTGATAGTGATATATTGAAGAACAAAACCTCCTCGGACTTATCCGACGAAAATTATCCTTCTCAATACGGTGATTGCCTTCTATTTTTCCCTGTCTCTTTGTTATGCTGGGCCCATGGTAAGCACTATCTCATCCATGAAAGCCTAGTTTCTAATCCCACTCTCTTACAAATTCATTGTGTTGGGCTATTTGGACTTGGATCCTTCATTCATTTGGGCTCGAGAGCAAAAACCAGTCCTTACATAGATCATAACAACTATATATAAAAATCAAGATCATGCTTTAACAACACAACGATTAACAATTCATGTTATGGACAAAGAAAAACATGCATCATCATAAAAGATAAAAAACATAGAGAAAAGGAACAACCTCTTGCATGAAACACTTCTTGTTCTTGAGAGGATATTTTAGGATTTAAAGAAATTTATTCAATTATCTTTGGAACCCAAAAACCCTAATTTCAAAGAGGGGATCAGTAAATATGAGCAATTGGAGAGTCTAAAAGAGTGTACCTCTCAGAACGTAAAAAAGTGTTTCTCTCTATAAAGGGTGAAAAGTGTTAAGAGGGATCCCTCCTTGAGCGTAAAAAGAATCCTCCAAATTTTGAGAGACATTCCCTATTTATAAAGGTTGGAATGCTGAAAAAAAAAAATCAGCCAAAAACGTATGAGAGAAAATTCTAAAAATCCTAAATATATATATATATATATATATATATATATTTGAATAAGATTAAGCTGATTTTTCAAATCAAAACCAGTTTTGTATTTTGATCATATCTCTTTACTCAAAATTAGGATTAAGCTAAAATTTTGACAGCTGAAGGGAAATTCGATTCTCTACAACTTTTCCAGAAATAGCCTAGTCCGAATTTTAAGTTCTACTATGCCAAAAGTGCCTCCAAATGTGAATGTGAATATGAATCTGCTACTTGATTAGCACGTTTTTAAGTGTTTTCCAACTCTAAGACAGTATTTGGACAAATTTCAGAGTTAGTTTTATGATAAACCTCATTCCAAATTGATAATTATGACTTTTAAGATAATTATTTTGAATATAATTATCCCAAAAGCTTAATTAGCCACAGTCTTTAAATATTATCAGCTTATTTGTTTTAATCTCGTGCAACAAATCTCATTTTAAGAAAAATATTCCACCAATCACATAAATTAATTTTAATCATTAATCAATCAAAATTAATTTCAATTAATCATATGTGATCGGCTTCACCCCATACAATGCATGCAGATCATGCGATATCTTTCAATTCGATAGTCCGATTTGGGAACCGGACATACCGTCGCGATCGTTAGAACCTCAACATCAATTTGATGATATGCAATGAACAAACTGATGCATGTAATGCAAGAACAAATTGATGCATGTAATGCAATCATGATTTTTGGTCATCTTCTTTGATTAAATCATGGGTGCAAAATTGAGTGCCTACATAGCCCATTGTTGGCAATCAAGGGGGGAAAAAGATAGATCATAGATTGTTGAGTTTTTGTAACATAAATAAATAAATAATTAAAAAGTGACTCTCTATTCAAAGTCATGTTCATTTTGGGAACCACTAGGATGTCTAGGTTAAGAATTAGTAGATTAACTATCAAAAAGAATTGTAAAATGCCCAAGGAATGATGTTGGAAGAAAACAATCAAAATGGTCAAAGAAAACTAGGAAGGGTCATCGTTTTAATGCTCTTGAATGATTGGTCCATTTAAGGTCTTCTATCATATTTAGAAATCAAAATCAAATATGTAATTCTAAGGGCTTTATAGCTCAATTGACATCACTTAATGTTCCTAATAGAAAGATTCAAAGTTTAAACCCCTATCATCTTTAATTGTAATTATCTAATATTAGAACTACAACCCTATTGATAACTATTTATTTTCTTCTCTTGATGAAAGACTATACAAAGATGCTTAGAGAATTTGAATGGTTCAAATCAAAGAGAGAACAAAATAGTTGTAGGAAAGGAATGAGTAGAACAAGAACACTCCAGAGATACGAGATTTAATTTAACGGTTTACGTCTAAAGTATGAAGACCTCATTAAATTTACATGGAGATTATATGATATAGGACTAGATGTAAATGGGTTTTACACTACTAGTGGGCCCTCTTGGGCCATTACGTAAAAGGTGGACTTTTATTGAGAGTTGTAAACTGTCCTAGTAAATTCCAATTTTTCTGATTAGAGAAAAGGCATGTCATGTTTCAGGTGTATCTGGTAAGTCTCTAACAACAAGACTCAACAATGTGTAAGTCCCCATTTGGTGTGAGAGAGTTACAAACTTATAGTTATCATTTTTCCTTCTTTTTATTTTTAAGATAGATAGAATTCTATACTAAACGTCTGTTTGAAATCCGTTTATTTTGTTAAAATTGAAATCTTTTTTGCTAAAAATATTGTAGATAAAGATAAAAATTAGCTAAAATAGTATAGTGAGATTTATGAATAATACCAAAAAGTAGAGTAAGACTCATAAATAATAATAAAAATAAATTAAATAATAAAATAAGTTGACAAAAATTATTTTTGCGAAACTGACAATAACCTTCAATTCTTAATGATATTGTAAAATTTTGTTTTCAAAAACTTTTTTATTTTATTTTCTGTTTGAATATTTCTTTTCATTATATTGTACCATCACCTTTTGTTTTTGCTGTATGTATCACTCAAAGGTTAGAGCATTCACATCAGCTCGTTCATTTTACACATCCATTTTTACCCTAAAATCCTACCTTTTTTATTTTACACCTTCAATTTTACAAAGCACCCACATCAGTTCATCTATTTTACACATCTTTTAATTAAATAATCAATTTCCTCACCATTTTTATTATTTCTCTAACTACCCCATATATATACGCGCCTCTCTCTCTCTCTTTCCCCATTTCTGTTGTTCTCTCTCTCTCTACCCGTTTCTCCTTGAAAAAGTCTCCCTCTCGATCAACCCTCCCCAGCTCCGATTCGCTCCGAGCTCCGAGCTTCGATCCGCTCCGAGCCACGACCTCCGATCCACTCCGAGCCACGACCTCCGATTCGCTCCTAGCCACGAGCCACAACCTCCGATCCGAGCTCCGATCCGCTCCAAGCCACAAGCCACGACCTCCGATCTGAGTTCCAATCCCCAATCCGAGCTCCGATCCACGACCTCCGATCTGCGTTTGTGTATCTCTGCTCCAATCCACATTCCGATCCCAAGACCGATCCCTGCTCCGACCCACACTCCGATCCACAGACCGATCCCAGCTCCGACCCACACTCCAACCCACATGTCGATCCCAGCTCCGATCCACAGCTCCGATCAGGCAAGACCCATCTCCGATCAAGCACCGATCTGTCTCTTTGTTGTTTGTCCGTATGGGTGTGTTTGTGTATCTCTGTGTGTTTTTTTTTTTTTTTTGAGCAAGTGTCTCTGTTGATTTGTCTGTGGATGTTGATGAGGTTGTTGAGAAGAGAGACAAAAAAACGAGCGAACGAAAATAATAAAATATTGTATAGACGAGCTACAGTAGCCGTGTAAATATACATGAGTTTACACAGTTTTGCAATCACTGATGTAGGATTTTTTTTTACTCAAATGTATAAAATGAATATTTTTTTGTGTTATACATGATTATAGCTGAACTGATAGAAATGTTCTTACACTTTTACAAATTTAATAAATGTTTTATTTTTTAATAATCATAAAATAAATGATTGTTGGGACTTTTTAGGCCACCAACCTTTACTGGCTACGAACAGTGCTCTCCCAATTTGAATCATCCGCTTAAACACTTCGAAATTTTCCCACACTTCCCAGAATTCCAAATCAAAAAGAAAAAGCGGGACCCATATATTTAGACATTATTGTTAAGGAGAGCTTCGTAGTGAATTTCTAATAACGCAACCGTTTCGAGAAGGAAAGCAACGACTTCACATAAGTAAAGTAAAGAAACCTTTCATTGGAAATTTCAGAAGATTCCGTACTTTCTGTTTGTTTCGCTCTCCCCCTTTCCCGTACACTTCAATCTCTTTACTCTGTTTTGACGTCTATATTCCATTTCCATCCACCAAATATTTAGGTCTGATTGGAAGGAAAGTTATAACATACATTTTTATATTTTAAACAATATTATATATATTGTTACACTTTTTTATCTATACGTATATAAAAAATATCTAAACAATATTACTTAAATTTCTCTACCAAATGAACCTTTATTTTTTAACAAGAATTTCCCCTGCACTTAAGTCTGTCGGAACGGTATATTTAGCTTTGCTAAAAAAAAATTTCTGAAAAAAATGTTAAAATATACTTATCTGGTAAAAGTAAAAAAAAAAAAAAAAATTGAAAAAAAAATAATAATGTTTTAAAAACCGTGCATAAAATACAAGACAAAATTTAAGTAAGTAACTTAGATGTTGTTCTTTATATCTCTTTCAAAGATTTAACTATGTAACTATTTAATTAAAAAATACATTTTTATTTCATAAAAGAAAATCTTAAAATGAAATTTAAGAAATAACACATAATAAATATTAAACCTAAATCTTACTCTAAACTATAAATTTAAAAGTTCAACGATGAAACTGTTGTCAAATACACAGATATACTTATTATGTATTAAGGGTATTTTAGTAAATATGCCACAAATTGAAATGAAGGATTGCTCTCCATGTGTGAAGTGCTTTTGTTTATTCTTCTCTTTTTTTTGAAAGCATAAAAATGCTTATAATGACTTTGTTAACCCAACTTTCAAAATTTAAAACACCAAAATTGCAGTCTTTAGTTTACTGAACCAAAAACAAAAGAGTAATGCACCCAAACGTGGACATGCGGACCGACATCATCTGTCAGAATAGAAACCAATCAGAACAAAACACGTAAACAAGTGAATCGGGGCGGCTGAAAACGACTGAAGGAGCCGGCTCTTCTCTTCTACGTTTTACCCAGTACATACAGAACTTTTTTATTTTTTTTCCTAATTAGACAAAAAAAACGTCAAATATTGGAATCCGAAATACGTATTTCACACTCTCTCCTCTCGGTTTTGTTGTCCTTGTTTCCGTTTTCCCAATTTTTTTTTTCTCTTTGTTGACGACAATATCCCTACTCTCAACCAAAATTACGGCTTAGTAGCTAACTTGTTTTTGAATGAACTGTTCTACTTGGTCCTTGGACCACGTGAACAGTAGATGTGCTCTAGAGTCTAGAGGCAATCCCAAAGTGGTGCTTTATTTCATTTATAATGTCCTAATTAAAATTCTCTTCTTCTTTTTTTCCAAAAAAATATCTCTTTAAAAATCAATGAACTTTTATCGATATTTTTTCTAATAGATGGATGGATTTTGAATCCAAGTTATTCCCGTGAAGAGAAAAAACAAAAGATAATATCATTGAGGTAAAAGATTTTTGAAACGTTTTTTGTTAAGATATAAAGATATAGTGTACTTATATTCAATCAATGAACATTATAGAGTTTACAATTGGGATAATTTAAAAAAAAATAAAAAAAAATACTGAAGACACTCTTCTAAGTTTTAACCAAATTTAAGTACTTCCTTAAGAGTATGTTTGGCATTAGCTTCAACTTTTAGCTTTTAGTTTTTATGTACAATTTTTTAAAACCTCATATTTTTTCATATTTTCTGACTTTTTTCAAATTTTTTTCAAGGTATAAATATTAAAAATATTTTAACACACTTTCAGCAAAAAACTAGATAAGTTGTTCTCAAATAGATACTAAATTTAGCCTATTTTCAAGGTGATTTTATTGCAATATCTCAATATTTTCGTAAGTTGAGGAAAATCAAACAAAACAACCAACTGATTAATATCTTCAATCACAACTCGATAGGGCAATGGACAAGGGCCTTATGATTTAGAGAAGCATTCCGCATAGGGCACACCCCTTAGATTTCTAAATCTAGCTTCCTTAGCCTAGTTTAGCACCTCCTTTCAAGCTATAGCTTTGATATGTGAAGTCTCTCCCCCTAAGAGCATTCGCATTCGGAATTTACAAAAAATTCTATTTTACTATCTCAAAATCTACTTTATAATTTATATCATACTATTTTACAACACACCTAATATCTCAACTTTTATTTTACCATACTACACATTAAAATAATATAAAGTAGAATAAAAATAATATAAAAATATTCTCACTACAACCACAACTCAGCAAACCCACAGCTCAACAAACCCATCGCCGTGAGAGACCCATCAACCACAGTGAGAGACCCATCACCACGATGGCAACCCCCACCTCCACCACCATGAACCCACAAAAAAATCCAATCCAAAATCAGCATCTACCTTGCATTTGATCTAGCCAATTAGAATTCAAAGCCGAAAATCAAGCACAAAAAAAATAGACAGAGAGGGAGGAGAGAGAGCAGGATCCGGAGAAGTGGAAAGAGAAAAGAAAAGAATAGGGAGAGAGAGGAGATGAGATGAAAGGCTATGGAGAGAGAAAGAGTAGATATTTTAGGAAAAATGAATAAAAAATTATTATTTTGGTTTTGCGAGTTGCTACAATAGATTCTAAATGTAGAATACTACTGTAGCTAAATTGTATATTTTTTTACAATTGGCGTGCTAGGTGCTGGGGCGTTTGTGTTTTGATGGTAAAATATATCTACATTTGGCATATGACAGTCCGGATGTGAATGCTCTAATTAAGTAGCAACATATCGTAGCTTAAAAATTGTGCCTCTATGATCTCTGACAATTGCATTTTCTCCCCTACCATACATCTTTGTCCATAGTTCCTCAAAGTCAATAAGTTTAGAGTCACATAAATTTCACAATTGTTGTAGTGGCAAATTGTTAATAGTAGATGAAAAAAGTTATGTCAGTTTGTCTAAATAATAATTCAATAAAAAAAAACTTTCAACTCATATGTTGTTAAAACTGTTATGTTTATAGTATTAGTTTTTAATTTTATTTACATTCATTAGTGAGTGTACCCAGCAAACAACAATCACCATAGAAAACCCCTAATTAGCAAAATTTTGTTTGGTATATCGAAACATCATACTCGAAGCACATGTACACAATTCGTCATCTGTGAGTCTTCAATTTCCCAGCCATGTGTTATTAAAATTCTTCCAACCAAACCACACTATCATAAAAAAGATTTCTGAATATGGAGAGATTTTAGTACTTGAAGAGAAAAATATGTGATGGGGCTGTCATCATGTGTTGGGCTCCAAGGCCTTTTATGCAAACCTGGTCGCGGCCCATTTGGGTTACTGTGCCCTTTGCTTGATCCACACGCCTAGGCTCAGAGGATAGGGTACCCCTGCGTACCAAAAGGCTCACTAGGTCTATGCAACTATAAATACTCCAGAACCCTCACAAACCAAGGTACGCACAATCAGTTAAACTCTAACGCTCTTGACTTATTGACGAGGTTCCTAACTTGACCTTCGGAGGGTTCTGGGCCGGCACCACACCGGTGCCCTTTTCAGGTCCTCTCTTGTTATCTCGCAAGTCCTCATCCCCCACCGTATTAGACCGTGCAGCTCACTGGTGAACTTCGGCATTATCAGTTGGCGCCGTCTGTGGGAATCGCTAGGACGATCAAACATTGTCCTACACCTAAGACAAAGGGTTGCATGGTATTCACGAGGTCGATGGCAACAACTAACAATCGAGGCGACGAACGCTTGACCAAACGGAATTATGACTTGGAGGAACAGTTACGTCGGAAGGATGGACACCCCGGAGGGCAAGAGGAAGGAACAAGGGTGGAAAGGAGGGATGACGAGGCCCCAGAGGGAAGTAACGCACCAAGCAGACAGGAAAGGCGGGATGCCGATCTGCCGACCCCTTCTGAAATCTTACCACCCCATGTCGCCGTAGAAATGTAGGAGATGCGGGAACAAATGGCCGTGATGATGAACGCCCTCAAAGGACGGGTATCTAGCGACCTCGACGACCTGGTCCAGCGAACCGATTCACCCTTCACGGCCCGTGTCACTTCGTGCCCTCTACCCCCAAAGTTCCGAATGCCTCAGGTGGAGTGCTACGATGGAACCAAGGACCCCTTGGACCACTTGGAGTCCTTCAAGACCATAATGCACCTACAAGGAGTGCCAGACGAGATTATGTGTAGGGCTTTCCCCACCACGTTGAAGGGATCCGCGAGGGTTTGGTACAGTAGGCTAACGCCTAACTCAATTAGTACTTTTAAAGGGTTAGGCGCCCAGTTTGTGTCGCACTTTATAGGGGGCCACCGGTATAAGAAGTCCATAACATGCTTGATGAGCATCAGACAGAGGGAAGACGAGACACTGAGATCCTACATAACACGGTTCAACAAATAGGCTCTCTCAATAGACGAAGCGGACGATAAGATTCAAGTGGCGGCCTTTACCAACGGGCTGCGGAAGGGCAAGTTCCTTTTCTCTTTATATAAGAATGACCCGAGAACTATGTCCGAGGTACTTTACAGGGCGACGAAGTACATGAACGCAGAAGATGCATTGATAGCGAGAGACGATAAGCCAAAGAGAAGGGAGAGGCAGGAGGAAACGCGGTCAGAGGGAGGACGGAAGAAGCCTAGGACGGATGGAAGAAGGGAGGATAGACGCCAGAAGCCGCCCATGGGGAGATTTGCCAGCTTCACCCCTCTGACGGCCCCGATCGACCAAGTATTAATGCAAATAAAAGACGAGGAAGCCTTAACGTACCCCGAAAAGTTGAAGGGGGATCCCAACAAAAGATCGAGAAGCAAGTACTGTCGCTTCCATCGTGACCACGGCCACGATACATCTGAGTGCTATGACTTGAAGCAATAGATTGAGGCGCTCATCAGGCAAGGGAAGCTACAGAGGTTTGTCAGTAAGGAAGGAACGAATCCATCACAGGGCCAGCCCCACCCACGAGGGAACAAGCGCCCAAGACCACCCATTGGGGACATAAGGATGATCGTGGGGGGTACCCCCGGACCGTCCAAAAGGGCTCGCAAAGCCTACCTACGGATGGTGCAGAACGTGCAGACGACGGGCGTGACCCCGAAGTTCACGCGGGTAGAAGTACCAACCTTTGGTTTTTCCGACGAGGATGCCCGACGCCTTCACCATCCACACGACGATGCCCTCGTGGTCAGCATACGAGCTGGGGAGTACAACGTACATCGGGTACTCATTGATAACAGAAGTTCAGCGGACATTCTTTATTACCCTGCGTTCCAACAGATGGGAATGGATAAAGATCAGCTCGTCCCAACCAATTACCCCCTCATCGAATTTGGGGGGACAAGAGTCTATCCCCTTGGGACCGTCACATTATCCGTAACGGTGGGAGATTACCCACAGCAAATCACCAAGGACGTGGTCTTCTTGGTGGTAGATTGTTCATCTGCCTACAACGCGATCCTTGGGCGACCTACCCTCAACGCGTGGAAAGCCGCGACATCGACTTACCACTTGATGGTTAAATTCCGCACCGAATATGGAGTCGGAGAGCTCCGCGGGAATCAGGCTGCAGCAAGAGAATGCTATATCGCCATGACAGAGATGGACGATCACTTGCAAGCACTAAACGTTGAGGGGCAGCGAGTCACAGCTAAAGCAGTTGAAGAACTGGAAGAAGTAGTACTTGATGACACAAGGCCTGGACGGACCACGAGGATCGGCACAATGACCGGCCCCTCGTCGCGGCAAAGCCTAACCACCTTCTTGAAGGAGAATCGGGACGTATTCGCCTGGAGTCATGAGGACATGCCGGGGATCGATCCGAAGGTCATAATACACAAGCTAAGTGTATCGCCATCATTCCCTCCAATCTGACAGAAGAAACGAGTATTTGCTCCAGAAAGAGACCGGGCTATCGCCGAAGAAGTCCGAAAATTGAAGGAAGCAGGTTTTATACGAGAGGTACACTATCCAGACTGGCTTGCAAATGTGGTCATGGTCAAGAAGGCGAATGGGCAGTGGCAGATGTGCGTTGATTTCACGGATCTAAACAAAGCCTGCCTGAAGGATAGTTATCCTCTGCCGCGTATTGACACGCTAGTGGATTCGACTGCAAGACATGAACTATTAAGTTTCATGGACGCCTTCTCTGGCTACAATCAGATCAAGCTGGATGAAAAAGATCAAGAGAAAACGTCGTTCGTCACCAGCCAAGGGCTCTTTTGCTACAGAGTGATGCCCTTCGGACTCAAGAACGCCGGGGCCACGTACCAGAGATTAATGAACAAGATGTTCGCACATCAGATCGGAAGGAATGTGCAAGTCTATGTGGACGACATGCTGGTAAAGAGCGCTCGCGAATGTAACCATCTGAACGACCTGCAAGAAACTTTTAACACCCTTCGGTCCTACAACATGAAGCTGAACCCCAGCAAATGTGCTTTCGGGATGACGGCCGGGAAGTTCTTGGGTTTTGTGGTATCTCAACGAGGCATCGAGGTCAACCCAGAAAAGGTGAAGGCAATTGTGGACTTGGCCCCCCCGAAGACGCTGAAGGAGGTCCAAAGCTTAAACGGCAAGATAGCGGCCTTGAACAGGTTTGTTTCAAGGGCAACGGACAAGTGCCTACCATTCTTTCGCACGTTGAAGAAATCGTTTGAATGGACGGACGACTGCCAGAAAGCTTTCGAAGACCTGAAAACATACCTCTCCTCCCCTCCACTACTTAGCCCATCCAAGCAGGGTGAAGAACTGTTATTATACATTGCCGTCTCTCCGGCGGCTGTCAGTGCAGCCCTTATTCGAGAAGAAGACAGGATTCAGCAGCCCGTCTACTTTACGAGCAAAGCGCTCAGAGGGGCAGAAGAGAGATACCCCCTAATGGAGAAATTGGCCTTCTCATTGGTGACCGCGGCTCGAAAGCTAAAACCGTACTTTCAAGTACACGTAATAAACGTGCTGACCAACCAGCCCCTAAGAAGAGCTATGAGTAGTCCAGAAGCCGCGGGACGAATGGCACTGTGGACAATCTAGCTAAGTGAGTACAACATTCGGTATCAACCCCGAAACGCGGTGAAGGGACAAATCTTGGCGGACTTCATTGCAGAATTCATCGACACAACAGACCAGGGGACGAGTGAGCTCCTCGTGTGGAGGGTTCAAACGGACGGATCCTCCAACAAGCACGCAGGAGGAGTCGGTGTGGTGATCCACACGCCAGAAGGGGATCAGATCAAGTGCATGATCCGTTTGTGCTTTTCAGCCACGAACAATGAAGCAGAATACGAAGCCGTAATAGCAGGGCTAGACATCGCCGCTGCAGCTGGAGCGGAGAGAGTGGATGTCTACTCCGACTCCCAAGTCATCACGAGCCAGGTTAATGGCAATTACGAGTGCAGGAGTGAGAGAATGAAGAAGTACCTTACTGAGGTGAGGAATCGGATGAGCAACCTCCAGGTCAGGTTAATTCAAGTGCCAAAGGAAGAAAACCAAGAAGCTGACCAGCTCGCCAAGGCAGCTTCCGCCGAGCCAATGATTGTCCTCGACCAAGTACTATCCTTCGCCCAAACGTCACCGATAGTCGACGGTATGAATCTGCAGGAGGTAAACGATGAGCAGTGTTGGATCACTCCGATAGCTGCATACTTGAAGGACGGCCTATTACCAGACGGTAAGGAGGATACGAGGAAATTAAGAGTCAAGGCATCCCGATTCGTCATGATGAAAGGTGTGTTGTACAAAAGGGGTTTCTCTCAACCCTATTTGAGATGCCTTGCCCCCGAAGAGGAGGACTATGTCATGAGGGAAGTCCACGAGGGAATCTGCGGGAATCACTCGGGATCAAGGTCCTTAGTGCACAAGCTTCTCAGGGCGGGATACTACTGGCCAACGATGCAGAAGGATGCCAACACGTACGTCAGATCTTGTGATAAGTGCCAATGCTTCAGCAACCTCATCAGGCAACCTATAGAGGAGCTTACGCCCATAACAGCCCCATGGTCGTTCGCACAATGGGGACTCGACATCATGGGCCCCTTCCCGATAGCGGCAAAGCAGCTAAAGTTCCTAGTGGTCGGTATTGACTACTTCACTAAGTGGGTGGAGGCTGAGGCTTTGGCAACCATCACAGAGAAAAACGTCTGGAGCTTTGTATGGAGAAATATCATTTGCAGGTACGGCATACCATGAGTCCTGGTGTCGGATAATGGCAAGCAATTCGACAACGAGGCGTTCAGGGATTTCTGTTCCTAGCTGGGAATAAAGAACCACTACTCATCACCCGCACACCCACAAGCCAACGGACAGGTTGAAGTTACAAACCGATCCTTGCTCAAAATCATCAAAACTCGGCTTGAGGGGGCAAAGGGTATATGGCCGGACGAACTACCGAGTGTCTTGTAGACGTATAGAACAACGGTAAGAACACCGATTGGAGAGACGCCGTTCTGTTTGGCATATGGAGCTGAGGCTGTCATACCAACTGAAGTAGGTCTTACAAGCTACAGAGTTGGAAACCACGACGAACGCAAAAACGACAAGGCCATGCGACTACAGCTTGATCTAGTGGACGAAGTAAGAGCGGCTGCAGAACAAAGAATAGCACGGTACCAGGATCTAATGGCGAAGCACTACAATTCTAGAGTTCGTCACAGAAACTTCCAGGTCGGAGATCTGGTCCTAAAGAAAGTGCTCGGCGCTACGAAGGATTCCACCCAAGGGAAGCTTGGACCAAACTGGGAAGGACCATACAGGGTCACAGCATGGCACAGGAAGGGAACGTACTACCTAGAGACCCTAAACGGAAAGAAGCTAAGCCACCCCTGGAATGCGGAGCACCTAAAGAAGTATTATCAGTAGAAGAGAACAATGACCAACATTGTATCTTTTTGTGAAAATTGTAGTTCTTGTTTCTTATAGTACTTCCATATCGCCTAAAGGCTACTCTTCATGTTTTTGATCAAAGCTCTTCGTACCCATCGCAATAGTTGAAGTTTTGGAACGTCTTAACACTTGCACGACATCTAAATCCAAAACGCGTAATCTACTCAATCCACAAAGTGGACGGGCCCTCTGAAAGATGGACATAATCAACCAAGTCCACAGAGTGGACGGACCATTTAAGAAATGGACATAATCCACTAAGTCCACAGAGTGGACGGACCGTTTAAGAAATGGGTCTAAACCGCTAAGTCCACAAAGTGGATGAACCATTTAAGAAATGGATATAATCCACTATGGCCAAAAAAGTGGACGGACCATTTAAGAAATGGACATAATCCACTAAGTCCACAGGGTGGACGGACCGTTTACGAAATGGGTCTAAACCACTAAGTCCACAAAGTGGACGAACCGTTTAAGAAATGGATATAATTCGCTATGGCCAAAAAAGTGGACGGACCATTTAAGAAATGGACATAATCCACTAAGTCCACAGAGTGGACGGACCGTTTAAGAAATGGGTCTAAACCGCTAAGTCCACAAAGTGGACGAACCATTTAAGAAATGGATATAATCCCCTATGGCCAAAAAAGTGGACGGACCATTTAAGAAATGGACATAATCCACTAAGTCCACAGGGTGGACGGACCGTTTACGAAATGGGTCTAAACCACTAAGTCCACAAAGTGGACGAACCGTTTAAGAAATGGATATAATCCGCTATGGCCAAAAAAGTGGACGGACCATTTAAGAAATGGACATAATCCACTAAGTCCACAGAGTGGACGGACCGTTTAAGAAATGGGTCTAAACCGCTAAGTCCACAAAGTGGACGAATCATTTAAGAAATGGATATAATCTACAAAGTCCACGAAGTGGACGGGCCGTTTAAGTAATGGAAATAACCTTCTAAGTCCACAAAGTGGACGAACCATTCAAGAGATGGAAACAATTACAAAGTCCACCAAGTGGACGGGCAATCCAAAAAATGTAATCTACTAATGCCCACAAAGTGGACGAACCGTCCGAGGTATTGACTTAATTGCGATGTCCGCAAAGCGGACGGACCCTCGTAGAGACGGAAATAATTGGTAGTCTATAAGGTGGGCGATCCATCTAAAGGGTGGAAGTAAATCCAAAGTCCACACAGTTGACGGGCAATCTAAGGTGGTTAATTCCCCCGTCCATAAGGTGGACGGATCATACTTGCAGTACATGCGGTGGACGGATAGTTATTCAAAACATACGCAAAACGGTGAAAAGCACTTAAAGCATTCATGAAAAACATGCGACGAATAAATATTGACCTCAAATAAATTGTTTATAACAATACACATGACGGTTTTAAATTTACATAACCAATTGTTCTTAAAATTACAACCCTTTTCCAAATACACCAAAAACGAAACTTATTCAACTTGGGGGGGCATCAGTTGGCACTCCGGCACCGTCGGGCTCGAGAGGACGAGCATCGTCATAGTTGTTTTGAGGAGCTCCGTCTTCATCGGGCACCTCACCAAAAAGATCGGCGGTTTCCCCGGACTCGACGGTGTGAGCGGGGGTTTGACCTCCAGCATCGATGTTGATGTGTCCGACGCTAAGGTCGGGATATGACACCTTCACTTGACGGAGACAGTCGTCGAATCCGTCAGCAAAGGAAGTACCAAGTTCCGTCAGCAATGCTTCGGAATCTCAGTACTCCTGGACGGCCTCAGCCTTGGCTCGACGGATGCTGTCGTCTTTAGCTTTCAACGCCTCCCTCAAGGCCTCCACCTCTTTCTCCAACGCCTCACGAGCCTGCTCGGATGTTTTTAGCTTCTGCTCCTGACAGAGCCTCCAGAGTTTTAGCTCGTCCAGCTCCTCTCCCGTCGCCCTAGCCTTGGCACGTGCACGCTCCAAGGATTTCTCACGAGCCAGGCAACGGTCCATCAGCCCCTTTGCCATTAGCACCGTCTGCATCAAACAAACGGAAGTTAGCACAGAAGCACATGACCCGTCAAAACAAGTAAGTGGACGAACATGTTACCTGGGTCAGGCTAAACAGAGCCGTCTCCCCCATTGCCTCCGTCGCATGGTTGGCGAGGTCCTCGTAGTCCTCCTCTTTAATGATGGAAGTGACTTGAGAGAGGGCGTACTGCGAGTCCTCCTTGAGCAGGACGGGAGCAGTTTTCTCTGGAGTGGGGTTGGGGTTGGTCATGAGACCTTTGCCTTTGCCGACACCAAGCCTCGACGGAGCCTTGGTGGTATCATAGGTGGCCGGCAGACCGACTGTCGCTAGCCTCTGCCTCTTTGATGGGCGGTCCGTCTTCTCGGGCCCCTTTTTCGCAGACGGAGTGAGGGTCTTAGGGGGGAGATCACCCCCATTCTTCTTCTTGTTGGCAGCTTGCTGCTTGATAAGGGCTCGTCTCTTGGCGTCGTCCATTTCTGCAACAAGCGAACGGTGAGTACATACGACGGACAAATCACACGTTCAAAAGTGGACGGACTTACGCTTGCGTATTCCCTCGTCGTATTTTATGGCCGCAGCTGAGGGTTCGGGGCCGTCACAGTACCAATGGATGGTGTTTAATGTGACGAGCTTGGCCCAAGTCCTCTCTGATAGTTGAGTTTTCTGGAAAATGGACTCAAGAAAGCCGAACTACTCGACGGTAATGTCCGGACGGCGGCGAGCTGCAAAGATAGACGGTTAGATTAAAACAACCAACACAATTAGCATAAGACGGACACAGATAGAGACGCATACCAGACAGAGACACTATGCCCCATGTCCTATCGACGGGTGTGAAGTCTGGGTCGTCAGGACGACCCATCCATTCATCCCCTTGTAGGAAAAAGTACCTACTCTTCCAGTTCCGGTTGGAGTCTGGGGTCTCGGACACTAATCTAAGCAACGGGCTTCTTGCCACGAAGCTGTACATTCCCTTTGACTTAGCAATTTCGTCCGGATGGTAACAGTTGAAGAACTCCTCCATTGTTAACCGCCTTGTACCATTGGACTTGACGCCATACAGGACTTCTACACTTAAGAACACCCTCCAGGCGTTCGGGGAGATCTGGGTGACGGACACGCCCAGATATTGGAGAAGTTGACGGTGTAGGGCGCTTAGAGGGAAGCGAAGGCCGGCCTTGAGCATTTGCTCGTACACGCCGACATCCTCTAGCCCCTCGTGATAGCACCGTTCGTTCTTAAAGGGTAGACGGATGGGAATTGTATTTGGGATCTGGTATTTTTCCCTCAGTGAATTGAAGTGTTGCAGACTGATAAAGGACGTGAAGTAATTCACCGTCCACTCTAGAAGCAGGATGAATTCCCTTAGACCGTCCTTGCCAATCACGGATCGAACGGAAAGGTCTATAACTTCTACTCCCTCACTCGAGTCATATTCCGGCCCATCTTCTCCTTGCCCTTCTTCTTCCATGAAGGAAAGAGAGCTGGATGACGGTTTTCTATCCTCGACGGAGGTGCCCTGGTCTCCCTGACCTGACGGGCCCACCTCCTCATAGCCTGCTCCCTCACGGACAAAAGATTGACCGCTGGAAGCTTCACTAGACATCGGACACCTACAAAGGACGGGGAGGGAAACCTAAGACTCTGTATCTACACTGACGACGGACTAACGTTCAAAAAGAAAAGGGGGGGTGCAAGGAGTAAGGAGTAGACTTACAAGTAGATAGATGACGGTAGAAAGTTGAAGCGAGGACTGAACGGTAGACCTACGTGACGATGATCGCAAAGGTGACGGATGTGCTTTAACCAGCAAATATTTCTCCAAAATGCGAAAATGACTGGAACAAGGGATGAATATATAGGGGCAGCAGCGCGACTGATGAAGAGACGCCTCGATTCTAGTTAGCTGTCAATCGAGGTCCACCACGTGTCCTCGAGCATTTATACCTATTCCAACCTGGCAGTTCACCTGCGGTAAGACCATGACGGATGTACGAGGACAGATCAACGTATCCCGTTGATCCGTCAGGCATAGCGACGGGCTAAGATGATCGAAGCAACGTATTCCATGGACCCGTCATGTGGGGTGACGGATTCATGGAATGGGGGGCAGCTGAAGAGAAAAATATGTGATGGGGCTTGTCATCATGTGTTGGGCTCCAAGGCCTTTTATGCAAACCTGGTCGCGGCCCATTTGGGTTACTGTGCCCTTTGCTTGATCCACACGCCTAGGCCCAGAGGATAGGGTACCCCTACGTACCAAAAGGCTCACTAGGTCTATGCAACTATAAATACTCCAGAACCCTCACAAACCAAGGTACGCACAATCAGTTAAACTTTAACGCTCTTGACTTATTAACGAGGTTCCTAACTTGACCTTCGGAGGGTTCTGGGCCGACACCACACCGGTGCCCTTTTCAGGTCCTCTCTTGTTATCTCGCAGGTCCTCATCCCCGACCGTATTAGACCGTGCAGCTCACTGGTGAACTTCGGCATTATCAGTACTTATAGATTAACTAACTCTATCACCGGAAACTAAGATCCAAAAGTTTCATACTTGCACACTTTACACAAAGCTTCTCCCACACTTCTGCAACAATCTAAGACACCCCAAGGGCATGCTCCAATATCTCATCAAAATTCTCAATTAGTTCATAAGTAATCAACAAATGACCTCTCTCAAACAACTTGGCTTTTGTTGGTAAAATGTCATCGCAAGCTTGCCATTAGCCTCGTCCTCAAGTTAAGTCAAGTTGATTTGGGGCACAAATTGAAACCCAATCTGACCACATCAAGTTGAGAATATCAAAATTCGTTGTTGACTAAGGACAACCACGATCTCAATCACTTAATCTACCATGCGTGGCTATCAAATTTGGTTGAAGTTGATAATGATGGATAACGTAAGGCTACGGGGAGGAGATCGCCTAGTTAAACCCCTTTTATACCATCACTAAACGAGGAAGGAGACTGGTCAATGCCAATTTATGACACCTTTAGCTTCATTTAAAAAGTTAATATTTGTTTGGCCAAGAGTTGTGTATCTTAATTGTTACCTTCTAGTGTTTTTAATGGAGTTGCTCATAATTCAAATTCTCATTCCCAATGTAATCATATTATATACATAAAAGAAAAGGCTAACATTAGTCTTTTAGAGCATTAGCAATGAGGATGGTAAAGTGCAAAATGACTATTTTACACACCTAGACACCAAAATAGCACCTACAACCCGGTTGCTATTACTAATTTACATACTTGCTACAATTTGTTGTTAACTGTAGCTAATTCGTATACTTAAATTACATTATTTAATTCTCATACTCTCTCTCTCTCTCTCTCTCTCTCTCTCTCTCTCTCTCTCCATTGCTAGAGCTCAAGGTCCAACCTCTTTTCCTCTCTAAACTACATCTCCCTCTAAATCTCACGCACTCTCTCCAAAGTTTTTCTCTTTCTTCCAAACTCTCACCTTTTTACACATTTGGACCTCTGAGCCCAACCATGGCTGCCCATTACCACTAGCAGTGGTCTTCTTTTATTTCTCTTTCTTCTTCTCACTCTAGCTCTTTTCCTTGAAACCCTAACTCCACCTAACCTATACCATCGTGGCTGAATACCATGGGCTCAACCATTCAACCACCATGGTCAATCATGAAAACTCACTAATTCTATGGCCGAAACCTTTTCTTCTCTCTTTATCTCTATTTTTTTTTTCTATTGATTCTCTTTTTTTGACCTATGTGTCATAGTGTTGGGTGAATTGTAAAATGGATAAAGTAGATTTAGAGTGTAAAATGAGAAATGTTTTAGAAACTCGGATGTGAATGTCTATAGTTTAAAATATATAGGATTGTTTAAATTTATAAAGTTGTATTTCAAAGATAACATATGCTTAAAAAATTAGGCATTCCTTAAAATAAATATAAAAAAGCTACTAGGTCCCTTGTCTCAAGTCAAGCCGCCTTGGCTCCTTCTTAACAATGGACTCCTTGTTGGTTAAAAACTGGTTTTGTATCTCATACAAAACACACAGCGGAAGCAACAAATAAGGATATATTTTATTCATGATTGGTAATATGCACTATGCAAAATTTCAGAATTTAAGAATAAGATAGTGTACCTTGGTGTGGAGAATTTCAAAACAAAGATTAGAAGCACTTGGGAACACTTTTAATCTTCACTCCAATTCTAATTTACGCCCAAGAAGTGTGGTCTCTCAATCAGTTTTCAAGGGAGAATGAAAGTGTGCCTCACACTCTCTCTTTTTCTTTTTCTCTACATTTCTTTAAAAAAAAAATTCTGTGTATTTTTCCCTTTATAACTAACTGATTATCTAATTGGGTTGGCCTATTGAGCCTTTCCAATTGGATTTTAGTGTGTGGCTTGGAGTGGGACCAATAAGATACTAGCTCCAATCGGTCTTGGGCTTTTCCGTCAACTCTTGACAAGTTCAAAGTTACCATTAATTATATTTAATATCACTATATAAATATAATTGCACTCTAGGCCTTATTCTAGGCCTTATTAATAAATTATATTCCAAGACTTTATTATACACGTAACCCCTTCATAAAATATTTGTAGTAATACAAAGTCATGAATATAGACTGCCACTTTGAAAATTACTACATCTTAATTCTTGAGTACCCGGTTTAATCCTTTAAAGTTATTCATTATATATTTATGAAATCCAATTTCATAAATATATACTTTAGTAATTTCTTACCAAAGTAGTTAGGCTTAATTCTCTGAATAACTGAACTAATTAAACTTATCTCAAGGGAATATTTTATATTTCCGTTAAGAGATTATGAATTTCATCTTGAGAATATATGTTCCATCAACACTAAATGTGGTTGCCCAACATACTGAGATTTTGACCGTTACTTTAGATCTCACTCCTGATATATCAAAGCAACCTACACGTCATGATTAGGTCCATTATTCTCTCAGGATTAAGAGTTTATGCAAATAAAAGTCATGAGATTTATTATTCATTTGACAGTCGTTAGGAGAATAATAAATCTTACAGCGGTCCAGTTCAATATGTCTTAACTCTTAAAACATATCAACATATTAACTAGAAGTCTCCACTTCTATGATCAAAACAAATCATCTTAGTTGATATATTATAGTTTTCGCAGATGAAATGCCCAATTTCATCACTGACTACGAACTATAAATTCTAAGTTTACAAAGAACTTGTAATTTATATTTTCTGTAACTAAATCACATACTATGCATCTCATGAACATGGACTATGCATCACATGGACTATATAATAATGTCCTAATATTCATATTACCATTATTTTAGATAATAATAAAATAACTTTATTAAACACAACATTAAATTATACATAATGTCATATATAACACACATCCTAACACTTCTCCCTCCATTTCTTTAGTTAAGATTAATGTTGTTGATGCTGTGGGCCCTCGCTACTCTTCCATCACATTTGTCGCCAGAGACTGGAAAGGGGAGCTGGTTTTTGCTTGTTATAAGAAAGTGAATATCATCCTCCCTCTTCAGGCAGAAATTGAAACTGTTAAATGGGCTTTATCCTTAGCAGCTAACTTGGAGTTTGAGGCGATAATCATAGAATCAAACTCTCAAATTTGTGCCAATCTTCTTTCTGATTTGGAATATGCCCCCATTCCCTTGGAGAATCAAATCTATTTGTGCCGATTCTCGGGTTCTCTTGACATTTTCTCCTAAGGTTTGTGTTTGTTGTGTACCCAGTTTGTGCAATGTGGCTTCTCATTCTTTGGCAAAGTGGTCTTTAACTTGTAATATTTTTGGTTCTTTTGATATTGGTAACAACCCCCCTTTTTTTTTTGTTTCTGTTATTCGGAGCGAGACTTGTTTGTCTGCTTAGTTTGTTTTCTCTCTTAATAAAATTTTTGAATTAACAAATATATATATATATATATATAAGTAAATGCAAGGAGAAATATATATGGGATATTAATTAGTACGAAAATTGTCCTTTTGATCCACAAAAAAAAAAAGGTACCAAAAAAGTGAGAGCCACCTCTTCCTAAATTGCCATATACTACTAAATAAATAATCAAGGTTTGTCCTGTTGGAGGGAGGAATCATTTCAGTTGGGCTATTAGGCGACAAAAGCTGGCCCAATGTCATTGGTCCGTATAAACACTCTAACTTTACCTCCCTTTGCTTCTAAGGCATGTTCATTGTTCACTGTCCCAGACGGTGGTCATTATGAATTATGAATTGATGATACATGAAGGGCATTGAGGGAATTAAACACAATTAAAAAAAAAAAATCGCTCGGGCCCCGCATGGTTAATGGGTTTGTTCAAATTATTAATTACTATATACAAACTGGATTCGCTTGGGCGCGGAAATGATATGAATTATGAAATATAAAACGACGGGAAAAAACTTTTGTTTAAAATAAAAAAAGTATTGTTGTTCGATATTTGTGAGAGAAATATATGAATCCTGAACCTCTTCGTAAAGAGCATTAAAATGTGTTAATTAAGTTACAAAATTTAAGGGATAGAGAGATAATAATTTAAATAGAAGGAAATAAAAACAAAACTCAATCCTAATTCTTTTAATTTCACTAGAAATAGTTAAAATTCCATTTCTTGGATCTCATTGTCACATCATTTAAAATTAGTTTAAATGTTGGGACACTAAATACTTATTTTCAAATGAAGATAAACATTTTGCATTCATTACCTATGTGACTACATCCTCCATGAGACTTGTTTGTTGTGACAATTTGATTATGATAACATAGCATGAGTAGTTATTACTTATTAGTCATGAAATTGTTTTTTTCAATCTAAGGTTGTATTTGATAACCTTTAACCTCAGGTACGGGGTCTAGTGGTAAATGCTCGTTTGCCCCACTATCAATGCTTGAGTTCGAGTCATTGTTAGCATTTGGGCCCACATGGCAAAGTGAGATGCTTATAGTAGATCATGCCACACAGGAAGTGATTAACTTTACAATCCTACATTAAAAAGATAAAATAAAATGATAACTTGATAAAATGTGAGTTGTTTCCTTTTCTACTCCATATGGCAATTCAATATACAAAATTATCATATGCAATGAGAGTATGAGACTATAAAATAAATTTACAACTATTTATGAATCAGAACAAAATAGTAATATCAAATTAACTATCTCATATACAGTCAAAAACCTTGTTACTCAACTGACATATTATGATGATTTTAATAGAGATGTTTAAAGTTCAAGTCCCCAACTATTGAATTATATACATAGAATATGTAGATGATTGGGCTTTTTAAATAGTTAATTGTTATGTCTTTTTTTGGGTGTCTTGTAGAGTTACATATTGGCTAAAACTTGACAAATATTAGGCAGGTGATGCTTTTATAAAACAATTTTGCCATACATTTAAGCTGAGCATTCTCATTGTTAAATGGAAGGCTGAACACCCTAGGATCTAGAGTGCCTGTAGACACAAAACAAGCAAAACTTCACTATTGGTCAATCTCCTTTGGAATTCATATGGTTGGTCTAAAGCAGAAATTCTGAATTGATTCAAATGGTTCTTGGAAGCTGGAAAAGAAAAATAAAAGAATGTGACTAGTAATGTTTAAGAAGGGATACCGAAAGCATTTTATTCTCTTGCGCTCATCCTTCGGTATGACCAGTCGGGCTGAACTCTTAGTAATGTTGTGACTAGTAATGTTGTTTTAATAATGCTGTTTGTATTTTTTTGGAAATAAGTGTGAGTGAAAAAGTATGTAAAAATACGTATGATGTTGTTTAATACTGAAACTGTTGTTTAAACAATGGTAATAAATGGGTCCTTAATATTTACCAATATAATGTCAATGACTCATTGATTTGAGGGCTAACTGGATAAATAATTTGGGATTTTTTTTTGGGATAATATAAAACTCTTAGCTGTGTAATTTCACACCTTGACTCTTGCTAAGTTGATACTTATAGGAACAATAAAAATTATAGTTTGAATTTGAAATGAGTAATATTGGTTTTCTGAATTTTGAAGGATGCATACTATTTATAAAAATTGAAATGATTGTTTTTTGTTGTTGTTATAATCAAATTATTGTTAATTAAAGTATAGAATAAATAATTGATCCACTTTTTTTTTTTTTTTTTGAGAAACCAATTGAAGCACATTCTGTTTGCACAATGTTCTGTATATCACTTATCAAGGAAAAAAATATTCTGTATATATTTTTTTCATAGCTAGAGTTAAACAAAATTTATTTTTGGTGAGAAGTTTGGTAACTCGTAACCCATGGTTCAATATAGGATCCATTTGGGATCCACTTATTTCGTTGAAACTGAAAACTTTTTGTTGAAAGTATTGTAGATAAAAGTAAAAGTTAGCTGAAATAGTACAGTGAGACCTGTGAATAGTGGCAAAAATAAGCTGAATAGTAAAATAAGTTGGCAAAAATAATAAGTGCCAAACAAACACATAGTATGTGTAAAATTAAAAAAAAAAAAAAATCCTTTATAACATTGCTACAAACCAACCAAATGGTAGCTAAAAAGTTTATCAATCAAGGTGAATGAAGATATTAATACATTGACTTACGTTCTATTTATTTTAATGGAAAACTTTCTGTAAAGATGGTTTTTTCATATTTTTCTTGGGAGTATAAAAAAAATAAGTTAAAAGGAAAACTATTTTTGGCCAACAAAAAAAGTATGGCTTATTTTTAGAGTTTTTTTTATTAATTTTTTTTAGAAAACGAATCTATCTCACACAAGCTAAATAGGGAAAGTTAGAAAATTATTTTTGAACTCATTTAAAGTAATTACCAAAAATAAAAAAACAAAATAGTTTTACAGAAAATATTTTTTTTAAAAATGACTCATTTTTAAAAAAATATTTTTGCTTAAACAAACCGAGTGTCAATAGGATATAACCTTCAGGTCAATTGGTATTTTCAAGCATTTTACAATGGAGATGTCCATAATCCGATTTCCCTTCCTCCACTTAACACACACACATCAGTAGTAACGAAAAGCCATAGACAGGGGCGGCTTAATGCAGTTGGGGGCCTAAGGCGAAAATTGATGATCTTGTTTTAAGTGCAAAATTACTACTAATTAAATTAACATGAACTATTTAAAATTTTTTTTCTTTTTTTAGAAATTTTATAGGCAAAAAAAATTTGACAAAATTTTCGTATTTGTTCATGTGGTAGATTGATAGTGGTAAGTAAAAAAGTGATGTTAGTAGTAGATTTAGATGAGAACTAGTAAAAGTTTGCTAACTAAACTCATATTATTATTCTTATTTTTTTTTAAAAGTGCAACATTCACAATATTTTTTACAACAAATCCTAGGTTTTAAGTAGCTTTTTGTTTTCTATTTGAAAATATCATTATAATTATATTTTTTTGCTATCAATAAAAGGCTATAACAACCTGTAACTTAGCATTAGTTGTAAAAGTGTTGTGAAAATATTATGGGTGTTGCATTTTTCTCTATTTTTTATTTGTTTTTCATTTGGTAAAAAAAAATTATTTTATTTATTTATTATAAATAACTCTATTGGTTAAAATTTGGGGGCCTTTTTTTTTACTTGAGGCCTTAGGCGACCGCATTTTTTGCTCCACCATTCAGCCGGCCCTGGCCATAGATTCTACCATTTCATTTTTTCCTTTATCTATTCAATTTAGACCAGCTTCTTTAACTGTTGCGGACAATGAATACCCAATGCTGGCATTGACATGTTCATTTAAATTGGTAGATGGCCGGTTTGAAAATTACAAGTTTACTACTGACACAAGGAGAACTGAACAATGAGACAATATCAAAACAACGTTCAAGGACTGGCAATTTATTAACTGAAACAATAAAAAAAAAATGGATATTATTTTTCACCAAAACTCTATTGAACATTGTTATCCTTAAACAAAGCCAATTATCCTTAACAATATTACACAATCCAAAAACCGGAATCTATTATTGTATGCTTTTGGTGCGATGGTTACTTCACAAGTAGTGAAGTGTGGGGAGCAAGAACCGGGATCAAGTTTCTAAGAGAGAACTTCACAAACATATACACTTAGATTAAGCTAAAGTAGAATTCTATCTTATAAAAAAAAAAAAAAAAAACCCGAATCTCAACAGTCAAACAGAATAAGGAAAGTAAAAAATAAAATAAAATAAAAAGAAAATAAAAAATTAGCTGTCTGTAATGAATCTGTGACTATGAATCTGTGCTTTGCCTTTTTAGGATAAAATTACTACTCCCAGATATCAAAGTTGGAAAACTATAAGCGGGAAATAAAGAAAACCATGAAAATGGTATAAACAGCCAAAATGAGTGGCGATCAACGCGGTAGGCTAGTAACGTAAATTAGTCAAAAGAGATGTGCCAAATTCTTTTCTTTAAAGAAAAGTAAAAAAAAAAAAGGAGAGGGAAAAAAAAACACACAGAAAGGTGGCGATTTCCTAGGTCCTCACTACTCACGAACCTAGTTTTTTTTTTTTTTTTCCGAGAACAGACAACACCATATCCTATTTAGTTTTTACATCTCTTTCAAAAATTCGAAATGTTTTTTAAACTGAAGGAAGATTCATAAATTTGGTAGCAGCCTCCAGATAGACATATCATATGAGTCCCACTCAGCCATGACTCAACCTTCTATATTGTACCCGGTACCCTTTCACGGGGGCAGCCCTCGTGAACAAATTTTTTTTTTCTTTCAATTTTTTCGTATTTATTGATCAGTACCGTTAGAAGTGTATAGCAACGTATATTTATTTATCAAAAGTATAAATATACATACGCAAATATAGAGAGAGAAAACAAAAAGGTAGAAAATTAAATTTAGAGAGAGAGAAAGAGAGAGAGAAACCGGTACTTTTAGTAAGAGCCACGGACGCTTTCCTCTCTTATTCAATGCTTTACCGAACTCACCAGCCCTTTCTCGTCCAATTTCACACCTTTACTTCTTCCAACCCACCCTCTTCTGCACCCACCACTACCGATATCACTACGTCTCTCCCCTCTCTTCCTTTTCAAACTTATCGTTCTGTTCAGGTAACACCTTTTTGGGCTGTGAAAAACATGGAACAAATTTTGGGTTTTTTTTTTTTTGCCCAAAGTTTTTCCGTCTTTTAAAATTTTGGGTTTTGTTTGTTTTTGTAGGGTGAAACGGAAATGGAATGCGTGGAAGCGGCTTTGAAAACCAGTTTTAGGAAAGAAATGACCTTGAAACCAACCCCACAGGTGGCTTCTGAAGAGTTGTGGGCAGTGAAAGAGCAAAATGGCGTGGTTTGTGACGATTTTTTTGTAGATGAACTGCTTGACTTGTCTAACGAAGATGGGTTTGTGAAAGAAGAAGAAGAAGAGCAAAAATATAAAAGCTTTGTCTCTGTTTCTTCTCAACAAGACAACGAAAATTCCAACACCAAAACCACCACTTTCACTCCCAGCAAAGACGAGTTTGGCTCCGTACCCACAAGCGAACTCGGCGTTCCGGTACTATTTTTTTTTCTCTCTCTTAAAAAAACGGTTACTTTTAAGGTTTTGGTCGGTAGTTATTGACCAAAGTTACCGTCCTTTTTTTTTTTTTTGGTAACAGGCAGATGAATTAGCGGACTTAGAATGGCTATCCCATTTTGTTGAGGATTCTTTCTCGGAATTCTCTGAACCTTTTCCATCCGTTATTTTAATCGACAAGCCCAAAGCGCCTGAGCCAGAACCTGAACCAGAAAAGCCGTGTTTCAAAACTCCGGTTCCGGCCAGGGCTAGAAGCAAACGCAAACGCACTCGAACCGGTGGTCGAGTTTGGTCTCTTGGGTCCCCTTCGCTTACAGAGTCTTCCTCGAGTTCAACAACCACCTCTTCGTCCTCTTCTTCTTCTCCTTCAAGCCCTTGGCTCATCTACGTTAACCCAGGGCAGAACCTCGAACCGGTCGAGCCGGTTTACGCTGAAGCACAACTGCCGGTGAAGAAGCAGAAGAAAAAGCTCAAGGAAACTGTGGGCGGGACCCAGACTCCAAGGCGGTGCAGCCATTGCGGTGTGCAGAAGACTCCGCAGTGGAGAACAGGTCCACTAGGAGCCAAAACCCTTTGTAACGCTTGCGGTGTTCGGTTCAAGTCGGGTCGGCTCTTACCCGAATACAGACCCGCTTGTAGCCCGACTTTCTCGAACGAGTTGCACTCCAACCACCACCGCAAAGTGCTTGAGATGCGGCGGAAGAAGGAAGTGCCGGCCGTGACGACTCAGTCCAGTTTGGCTCCTGCGGTCGTGCCCAGTTTTTGAGTAATATTATATTTTTTTTTTCTAAAAAAAAATTAAATCTAGTTAGATAAAAAATAGGGAACAGAGAAGATAGGAAAAGAACCGGAGACATTGATGAGTGAACCCGGTTCGAACGGGCCCCTAGTTTAGTGTACATTTTTTTCCAAGGTGGGTGGGTAGGTTGATTAGGCATGTAACTGATTAGGAAGACTTTAATATGCACTTCTTTTTTTATAATTATTAATCAGTATTTTTCTATTTATTTCCCTCTATTTTGTTGATTTTTTATAAAAAAAATTCATAGTTAGAACTATAATTTGACTCATTTGTGACCTGTGAGAGGGCGCGGGGGAGAGATTTTTGGGTTTGGGGGGTTTTAATTTTTGAATGATTTTGAAACGGTTCAAAAATCTTAATTTAGTTGGCCGTTGAAAAGCAAAAATATTATGAATGGGGCTATAGGAAATGTGTGGCGTAGGGTCTACGCTCTCTCTAGAATCCAATTTTCGAAGTAACCCAAACCGATATTTTATTCTTTCTTTCTTTTTATTGTAAAAAACAAAAGAGAGAAAAAAAAAAAAAAAAAAGAGATTCGAGAGGGTCTTTTCTCTCTTTCTGCTGCAAATAGAGCAAGATCAAATGCTTCCAAACTCTGATAAACTCTATGAAGTGAGGCTTGCGTGCTTGGATCTGTCTAGTTATGCAGCAGTAGTATGCACTATGTACACTGTGCCTTCGGTTCTAACGTCAAAATTGGTTTTGATGCTGTTTTGGACCCATCCCTTTTTTTTTTAGACAAAAGTGGAAAGTAGTCAAATCAAGTGTTTAAGAATTTGAAATTTTGTGTCATTTTGAATAGTTTTTTTTTTGGGGGGTGGGGGGGTTTGTTGGGTTTTGATGTTTGAACTTTGAGGTCCAAAAAACGTAATCAGCATTTCATTTATAAGAAGGATGAGAGGGTGGGTGCTCTAAATCAATGTCCATTTATTGGAAAGTTGGGGAGGTCATAACTCATAAGGGCACCGCACCAACTCTTTGCATTCCATTTGATGCATTTTTGTTTTGGATAATGTTATCTTGAGGATATAGGTTACCCAAAAACAAAAAAGTATCAATAATTTACTGTTTTGCACGTACAAATTCATGGTAATTAGACGTAGTTTCCTAATATATACACAGTTTGACAAAACAAAAGTCTTTTAATAGATTATTATATATACATAAACTTATTTTACAAGGAAAAATCTCTTTAATTTAATGACCCAGGACACTAGTTAACAAAAACTTGTATCATGGTTTCTTTATTTTTGGGCTAAGTATCAAGGTCAAGTCCTAATTACTATCTGCTTTAGGCATTTGCAATTCACCCATCCAAAATATGGACATTTGAAAAGACACATTCAAGGACTAATTACTCAAAAGACAATGATAACTTCTAGCCATTAATTGATTGCTTTAGGCATTTGCACTTCACCCATACAGAGTATGGACATTTGAAAAGACATATTCGAGGAGTAATTACTCAAAAGACAATAATAACTTGTAACTGTTGTTGTCTGGGTTAGGGGTGTGCATTTCAACCCACCAGTTCAGCAAGGTTGGTTCTGTTGGATGGGTAAGTGGGGATTTTTTTTTTGAGTCTTGGTCTAGATTGGATTCAAATTGATAGATTTTTTCCTCCCACTTTATTTAACCCAATTTGAGACACCATATAAAAGTTTATTCTATTACTCTTATTTTAAAATTTTACTTTGATTTATTTTGATATTTTAAGAATTAGTTTTGATGAGTTCGAAAATTTGCAATATAGTTTCGATATATTATGTGAATTGTAATTGTAAGGTTGTAATTGCACTTAAGCCCAAAATAAGATTAGTGTAGGCTCAAAGAACCTAATACAATAAATTTATAGAGAGTAAGTTTTAGACTTAGGTTTTAATGAGTTGAGTTAATGATGATAATGGGCTAAAATTATAGTGGGATGAAGATGAAATAGTTTGTATAGTGAGATTTGTCCTTGGACTCAAGCTGAGGAGATTGATTCTTATATTTCTTTCTTCTAAAGACAAATTACAGACATTGTTCTTGAGTTTACAGTGTTCTCTCTCTTTTTCTCTCATCCCCCTTCATATGGGGGTACCTTTTATCTTATATAGACCCTTTCAAATGATCCTGGCCTTCCACCTGTTGATCGCGCAAGTCATCCCCCTAGTTCCAATCCCATCTAGCACATTCTTCAAGTTCCTGAGAAATGCGACGCCCAAGGCAACACTGTTCAAAGTTCTTCTCCACATAAATGTGGCCAGAAGGTTTGGTGAGATGCATTAAATGTGGTGGCATTTTTTAGCTTTTCAATCACGTTAGTGCCATTCCCTTTCCCAAAGCCTTTTCTACACAATAGAGCCTCCTCTGATAGCGCATTGATGACGTGATTATAAAATCCAAGGACGTGGTGTGATCACCTAACTCGGATTTCTTGTACCCCACAGTAATAATTTACTAAAAAATGTAATTAAATAGTTAGTGAAAGACCAACTTTTTTAAGGTACATCAAACATGTAAAGCATAAGTCAAGCTAGAAATTGAATTCAACTTAGTTGCTTAATCTCTAGGAATTCCTAAGTGTTATCAAATAAAGAAGCCTACTTGAAAAAAGCTGCCAAGAGGAGCAAGCCTACATCGAGCAAGTTAAATCACTTTATGTTATGTGAAGAGTTTGCTTTGCTATTACGACCCAATTCTTCCACGAGCAAAGGCTCGTGTCAAATGAGTCTCAAAGGAGGGTGGAATAGTGACAGTGATATACTAAGGAGGGTGCAAATTTGTGGAAGAGACCTTGCTTGGTGGAACCACAATATTTTCAACAATGTTAGGAAAGAATTAAAAAACAAAAAAGCACTCCTAGTGGAGGCCAAATCTGCTGCTATTGCAAGTGGTTAGAACAGTCAGGTTAAAGCATTAAAGGACAAGATCAATATCTTGCTGGATAGGGAAGCAAGAATTTGGAACCAATGATCACGTATTCTTTGGTTAAAAAATAGTGACAACAACACAAAATTTTTCCATTGTCGAGCTACTCAAAGACTAAGAAAAATTGAATTCGGGGTATCATGGATGAGACCAACACATGGAGAGTAGAATCAAATGAGATAGCATCGGTTTTGGTAAACTACTATAGGGAGCTTTTCTCAACCTCAAGGTCGAACCCCCAATGGCCTCACCTAGGACACATCCCTTTGATGATTATTGATGAGATGAATTCAGTCCTAACTGGCACCTTTAAGGCAATCAAAGTAGAAGAAGCCTTGAAACAGATGGCACCTCTCAAAGCATTGGGTCTTGATGGCATGCCACCTTTGTTCTTTTAGCACTTTTGGGGAGTGGTAGATGCCAATGTAACAAATTCAGTGTTATCTTGGCTCAATCCAGGTACTATTCCACACTCGTTAAACCACACTTTTATCACTCTCATCCCAAAAACAAAAAACCCTGAAAGTGTTAGTGATTATCATCCCATCAGTTTATGTAATGTGTTGTATAAAATTTTGTCTAAAGTTTTGGCCAATAAATTAAAGAAAATTTTAGATAGTATCATAATTGAACACCAACCAGCCTTTGCAAAAAATAAGATGATTACGGACAATATCCTTGTTGCTTTTGAGTCACTTCACTATATAAATAATATGAGTATAGGAAAAACAGGCTACATGGCTATAAAGCTCGACATGAGCAAAGCCTATGACTATGTGAAGTGGGTGTACCTGGAAAATATTATGAGAAAAATGGGTTTCAGTGAGAAGTGGATTGGCTTAACCATGGAGTGCATCAAAACAGTGACATATTCTATCCTAGTCAATGGCAAACCCCAAGGTCTCATCCAGCCTACCAGAGGAATTAGGCAAGAGGATCCACTATCTCCTTTTCTTTTTTGTTGTGCACGGAAGGTTTATATGGACTTATACAAGAAGCTGTAAGAGTGGGGGAGTTAAAAGGGCTATCCATTAGCCGGAGAGGTCCTCAACTAACACACTTATTGTTTGCAAATGACAACCTTCTTTATTGCAATGCAACTATTGAGGAGTGTAGAAAAATTATTGAGATTTTGGATATCTATAAGGCAGGGTCAGGCCAAAAGGTGAACAAAAACAAAACAGCTATCTTCTTTAACAAATCCACTTCGGAGGGTACTAAGGATGAGATAAAGGAGGCTTTGGGATTACAAGAGATTGTACAATATGACAAATACCTTGGGCTGCTCTCTCTAATTGGAAGAAAAAAGGAGAGCTTTAATTTTATCAAGGAAAAAGTTTGGAGGAAGTTATAGGGATGGGAAGGAAAGCTTTTATCTTAAGCTGGGCGTGAGGTTTTGATCAAGGCAGTTATACAGGCAATTCCAACATATGCAATGGGGTGCTTTAAAATCCCATTGGGAGTTTGCCATGAGATTGAATCTATGGTCAAAAAATTTTGGTGGGGTCAAAGAGGAGTTAGAAGAAAAATTCACTAGTTGAAATAGGAGGAAATGACGAAATCAAAGATGGAGTGGGGTATGGGTTTTAGGGACATAGCCATGTTCAATAACTCTTTGTTGGCAAAACATGCTTGGAGGCTCTTGCATAATTCAGACGCATTGTTTTATAAAGTCTTTAAAGCCCAATTCTTCCCAAATTGTTTTGTAATGGAGGCAAAAAAACTCATCCACGATGATAGGCCACAAACGTGTTGACCCCTTGTGATGAATCAAGTTGATTAATTAGCCAAGTTATTAATTAATTAAATTAGCATGCAAATAGCATGGTAGCACAAACAAATCACCAATAAACTAAAGTATGCAACAAAAATTAAATGACACGGTGATTTGTTTACCAATGGGAAAAACCTACACGGCAAAAATTCCACCAGGTGATTTAAAGTCACCACTCCCGAAACTCCACTATTATCATAACAAGCGGTTATAAGTAAAGGAATCCAAGTACCTTACTAACCTACAGTTGAACCCTTACCCCAATACCCAATTGGACTTGTTCTGTAGTGACAGCTTCTCCTTTTGATGCACGGCTCCCAGTACGTGACTAACCAATTGCGCGGATCTCAGTACGCGACCTCAATCACCAACTAGAGAGAGTTGTTGGCTGCAAAGTTCTTCAATTCATCCACATAATGAAGATCAAGAAGATGCTTGGTTATAAAACCTTACAATGCACATTACACAGCAACTTCTTCACAATAGATGAACTAGGGCATGAACTTTGTCTCAGATCACAAATTGCTTGAACAAGGATGTCTCAATGCTTTTGCAACTTGTGTACTCTTTTACGGCCCTTAAAATAATCATTTTATATGTCTAGGGTTAGAAGAAAAGAAGTCTCAAAAACATACGTACGGACTGGAATCAAAACAGAATTTAGAATCTGTTTTTCTTAAATCTCGACAGCTAGAGGTGTCGAGGTGCTGTCGAGCAGCTGTCGAGTCTCGGGGTTGAACAGCTTCTTAAAGCTCGATAAATGCATGTGTTGAGCCAAGTGTCGAGTTTTAAAATTTGACACTTCTTCAACTTGAATCTTGGATAACTTGCATGGCTTTGACACTTGATCTTGAAACTTTATTTCTCGAAGTATTAAAAACATCCTAGAGTTACCCAAATATAAGTAAAGTGCGTTTTATCAAAGGATAAGCCAATTATATAAAATAATGACATATGTTCAAAACAACTTGAAACACAGATATGAATGCAGTCACGCATGCAACTCAACCAATGATCCAATGAACATATTAAGGACTCAAAATCATCTCTCAACCATAATTTTAAGCACATGGATCCCAAAACACACACACACACACTAAACAAGTCTAACCAATTTTATATTTCAAAAATAAGTCAAGACAGTTTAGTGAGCATACATTAATGCATGTAAACCTTGTGATGACCAAATCACATTGTACCTGCACATGTTTCAAAAGTAGCAAAGAATGTTACGTGTTGTGTGTGAAAAACATCGCAAGATTGTACAAGTGTCTCAAAGTTATGACGATTTGAGATATGAGAAAATCACTTTAACTCACACACAATCATAACTGTTTGATGGGGACAATCACCTTCGAGGTACATCCTATAACTCCTACATCTCTTAGAAAACACGCTTGCAATCATATTTTTAAAGCATTTTGTTCTTTTTGCTTTTATTTCTTTAGATATTTTTTTTATTAAGCATATCATGCATGGGCGTATAAGAGAGAAAAGAAATACCCAATTATGTTAAGTTTTTTGACATTGCACTTTTGTTATGCTGAAGCATACAGATGTCACTTCATGACTGACGAGTAACAGTGGTGAGATAATTATTTATGCCTTTCTCTTAGGATTTTCTAGTCCTACCCGTCAAAAAGAGTGATACGAGTGTTAAGTATAAGAGATTACTTAACGTTACTTATCACAAACAAAGAGTTATAAAACTCACTTGCTTAGTTGTGCATAAGGATGCTCATCTAAGTTACAAGAAATATAAAGTTTAGAAAACTCTGTTTCAATGGCCATTTTAAGGTTCACAAGAACCAATGTACACAAACACACACTGTTTTTGTATTTTTCAAATTTTCAAATTTTTTTTTAATTTTATCTGAAAAGCAAAAATAAAACATAAAACTGAAAGCAAACAAACAAAAACAAGTTAAACAAAGCAAAACAATGCATAAAACTAGACTAACTCAAAACAGTAAAGTAACACACACAAGTAATGCAAAAACAAAAACAAAAACAAGAAAGGGGGAGAGAGAGAAAACGCGAATAAATCACTTTGGACCCTTTTCATTCCACACCTTGGAAGAACTTTTCCTTTTTGCAAAACCTTGAACTGGTGATGAAGGGGAAGAATTGAAACCGTTTAAGTTCAAAAGGAACATGAGGGCTTTGAGAAGATCTCCAAGAGGAGCAAGAGAGGTTTGAAGCTGATTTTGGTTCCCAAATATTATCATGCCATTGCTCTATTGAGTGGCTAACCACTTATAGCAATTTGGTCGGGTATGACCGGCAATACCACAATGATGACAGAGATGCTGCTTCTTCTGTTTAAGCTTTTGAGAGTTGGCTTTCTTAGACCTAGGGTTTTTAATTTCCTTCTTCTCAGGTTTAGGGGGTGCTCCTAAGATGGACTTACCCATGTCTAGGTTTTCACTAGCTAAATCAGTTTTGACATTATTGTTCTCAATTTCAATGTTATTAGCAGGAGGAACAAAAACAGTAGTACTAGCAGAAGGAATATTAGAGGAAGAGAATTCATACCCCAATCTTGTTCGGTCAGAAACAGATTTTTAAATGCTGAGCATCTCATCCAGCTTCGCACTTGATGTCCTCTCCACTTGAGCTCTAACTTGAAACAGCTCCGCTTTATGCTTCTTGGTCTTCTCAGCTAAGAAATTGTTCTCGAATCTCAGTACCCCAATAGTCTGATTTGCTTCATCAAACTTAGTGGAAAGCTCATCACGGTCAAGTTCCACATCACTGAGCTTCTTGGTGGCCAGCCTATAGAGTTTCTCATGCTTTTCAGAAAGCTTGTATAGTTTCTCATAGGCAGTATGGATATCATCTTGTTCATCCCTTATTTCAAACTTAACATCCACCAATTATTTTTCCTCATCTACATCTTCAGTAATCCCTTTAGTAGGATTAACAGTAGCAGTGAAGGCATTCAAAATTCCGTCATCTTCATTGTCGGAATCATCCTCAGGCTCAGTGTCGCTCAAGGTAGCAGCAAGTTCCTTACTCTTCCCAATGCTCTTGAGATATGTGGGACACTCTTGTTTCATGTGATCGAAACCTTGACACCCAAAGCACTTAGTTCTAGTGGGAACAATGTACTGACTGCCATCCCTAGTATCCTTCTTCCCTTTATCTGCGCTCTTAAACTAGAAGAACTGGATTGCTTTCGGTCCTTGTTAAAGTCTTTTCCATTGGCATTTATCATGAATTTCTTGAATTGCCTGGTAATGTAGGATTTCATTTTTGAATCTTCATCGTCTGAAGACTCATCTGTGTCACTGCTCTTAGCCTTCAGCGCCATGTTCTTGCCTTTACTTGACTTGCTAATCCTTGTTAACCCTAACTCGTAGGTTTGCAGATTACCAACCAGCTCGGTTAGAGAAATCTTGTCAATATCATTTGATTCCTCTATCACCGTGATCTTAGCATGGAATCTCTTGGGCAGAGATCTGAGCACTTTTCTTACTATTTTGGGTTCAGGAATGGTTTCCCCAATATTGAAAGCTGAGTTTACTATGTCTTTGAGTTTGGCATAAAACTCATCGAATGACTCATCCTTTTCCATCTTAATTTCTTCGAAACTTGTAGTGAGCCTCTGTGGCTTATCCTTGACAGTCTTTGTTCCCTCATAAGTTGTCTGGAGAATGGTCCATGCTTCCTTAGCAGTTTCAGTGGAGGAAATCTTCTTGAACTCCTTATTAGTGACCGCACTGAATAGGGCATTCAATGCTCTGCTGTTGAAATTGGCCGCCTTGATCTTGACATTATCTCAATTGGCCGGCGCTTTTGTAGGCTTGGTCCAGCCTATCTCCACAGCTTGCCACACTTTTTCATCTAGTAACTGCAAGAAAACTCTTATGCGTACTTTCTATTATGCATAGTTAGTACCATCAGACAGTGGAGGTATAATAAGAGACTGACCTTTATCCATGACAAACAGAGGTCGATGGATCACACAAAAGGATTAAACCCTAATTAGAGTGTGTTTACTCTGATACCACTTGATAGGCCACAAACGCGTTGACCCCTTGTGATGAATCAAGTTGATTAATTAGCCAAATTATTAATTAATCAAATTAACATGCAAATAGCGTGGTAGCACAAACAAATCACCAATAAACTAAATTATGCAGCAGAAATTAAATGACACGGTGATTTGTTTATGAATGGAAAAAGCCTACACAGCAAAAATCCCAGCGGGTGATTTAAGGTCACCACTCCCAAAACTCCACTGTTATCACAATAAGTGGTTACAAGTAAAGGAATCCAAGTACCTTACCAACCTACAGTTGAACCCTTACCCTAATATCCAATTGGACTTGTTCAGTAGTGACAATTTCTCCTTTTGATGCACGGCTCCCAATACGTGACTAATCAATTACACGGATTCCAGTACGCGACTTCAATCACCAACTAGAGAGAGTTGTTGGCTGCAAAGTTCTTCAATTCATCTACACGATGAAGATTAAGAAGATGCTTGGTTACAAAACCCTATGGTGCACATTACACAGCAACTTCTTCACAAGAGATGAACTAGGGCATGAACTTTGTCTCAGGTCACAAATTGCTTGAACAAGGATGCTTTAATGCTTTTGCAAATTGTGTACTCTTTTACGACCTTTAAAATAATCATTTTATATGTCTAGAGTTAGAAGAAAAGAAGTCACAAAGACACACGTACGGATTGGAATCAAAACAGAACTTAGAATATGTTTTTCTTAAATCTCGACAGCTAGAGGTGTCGAGCCTCGGGGCTGAACAGCTTCTTAAAGCTCGATAGATGCATGTGTCGAGGTAGGTGTCGAGCTTTAAAATTTGACACTTCTTCAACTTGAATCTTGGACAACTTGCATGGCTTTAACACTTGATCTTGAAACCTTATTTCTTGAAGTATTAAAAACATCCTAGAGCTACCCAAATACAAGTAAAGTGTGTCTTGTCAAAGGATAAGCCAATTACATAAAATAATGACATATGTTCAAAACAACTTGAAACACATATGTCCTAACACACGGGGTCCTATGCTTGGAGGAGTATCTCATATGGGTGAGATGTTTTGCTTAGAGGGTGTAGGTGGAGGGTTGGAAATGGGAGATCTTTAAACATCTGGTAGAGTGCATGGCTGCCACAGAAACATCCAACTTAGGTAATCTCTCCTCTCATTGATTCTATGGCCGATGCAAAGGTAGAAATCCTTATAGATGAAGCGACACACTGCTGGAATCACGTAGTCATAGATGGCATCTTCATTCCTAAGGAGGCAGAACTAGTAAAATCCATCCCTTTGCCACAACAAGGGGTGGAGGATAGCCTATTTTGGCCTTTCACTCAAATCGGGTCCTATACAAGCAAGTCGGGTTATCGGTTCTTGAAGTCTGAGGATGAAACTCTTGAAGGTTCCAAACGGTTAATGGAGGAAAGGGAGTTATGGTGAGGGATTTGGTCTTTGCAGGTACCACACAAAATAAAAAATTTCATATGGAAGGCTTACCGAAACTCTCTGCCCAAGAAAGAAAACTTCGTGCGTTGAACCATTATTGAGGACCCACTCTGTGGCCGATGTTCCTATGTTACTGAGTCTACCATCCATGAGTTGTGGTCGTGTGGTGAGTTGGATGTAGTTTAGATGGGTCTGACTTTATGGAATTGTCGGTGTACAACTAGCTTCATCAACTTCAAAGAGCTGCTATCATGGATGATCAAGCACCAGCACACTTGGAGCTCTTCTTTGTCACCGTATGGTTTATCTGGACACAATGAAATCAGGCTCGATTAAACAAACCTAGTTGTAGTCCTCACTTGATCACCCTATTGGCAAAGGAACGACTTCAAGAGTTCAAGGTAGTAAACTTGTCCCTTCCCTTTATTCAGGCTGCCTCTTCCTCGACTCAGAAGTGGAGACCATCAGCACAAGGAATGGTAAAAATTAACTGCGATGATGCTAGGTTCACAAAGGGAAACAAAACAGGAATCGAGGTGGTGATTTGAGATAGTGGCTGTATGGTACTGGGTTCACTGTCCAAACAAGTTCCTTAAGCATACACCCTTCTAGAGATTGAGGCGATGGCTGCCGCAACAGCCTTACAATTCACATCAGACCTGGGGTTCCAACATGTCATCCTTGAGACTGACTCGCATGTGCTAGTGAAGGCTTTGCTTGATGATACAGAGTTCCTGTTTGCCGTGGGCTTGGTTTTGGATGATATTAGTGCTACTATTTTTAATGAATACACTACTCTCAGGTAAAGAGAAAGGGTAATAAGGTTGCTCACAAGTTAGCTCGTTATGCTATTTGTGTTTCGGATTTGCAGTGTGGATGGAGGATGTTTTACCACTTTTATTTTCTGTTGTAATAGCTGACATAGCTAATTTTTCTTAATTAAATAAATTAAGTTATTCCTAAAAAAAAAGAAAAAAGTCATCGATTTAACCCAATCCAACCTAACCAAACCCATATGGGTAGTTTTCTACCCACGTTGTGACATGTGTGTTAGTTAAACTCGATAAGCTTAGGTTTGATTAAAAAACCCTCCAACCTAACCCATGTACACCTCGCATTATCACTTTAATTTTGATCTAATTTAAGAAACGAAGTTTGAAAAATGCTCTATGGACATTTGTGTTGGGATCAAGGAAGTCAATACCGTATTGGAGGTTGTATCGGTTTGGCCAGCGGTACGATATATTTCGGGTACCGGTCAATACTGGTGTACCGGTCAATATTGGTGTACCGTTTCGGGTTTATTGCTATTTTATATATATTACACACACACACACACACACACACATACACACACAAAAAATCTCTAGAACTATGTTTATAAGCATATAATATTTCACTAATATTATAATAAATATAAAAGTTTATCATTAAACATTACCTCAATTCAGAACAAATTATTCATAGTTTAAGATTTTAGCATCAATTAAAAGAAAAAAAAAACACAATATAAAAAATAGAAAGTTTAATTGTTCATTGTATACTAAGAAAATAAATAATGCTAATAAGTTAATGTAAATAAGTTACCATAATGCCCTTACAAAAATACAAAAGTTACAAAACAAAAAAAAAATGCTTTTTTCTGTATCGGCCGATACGCCCGATATTGGCCGGTATGCCCAGTACCGGCCGGTATTGTTGGTATTTAAACCAGTACGAAATGTTATCGTTTCGATACCGGTATATATACTGGTACGGTACATACCGGCCGATACGGTTGGTACCGATACAGTATCAACTTCACTTATTGGGATTAGTGAAGCATTTATAAAGGCAGCGTTTGCTTCTAATGCTTTAAAGTTTGAATTTGTAATATGTTACAAAAGCTAAATAACCATTATTGCTTCATAATGTCCATGAACGATTCCTATATGTTCTCAAATACCATAATTTGAGGGTACGCCATAGAATAAATTATAAACTGCACTTTCTAAATTTTAATTTGATTTCCCCCTCTATCATGTTTTAAAAATTTGGACTAAAATAGATTAGGACAATATTACATTATTTTTTACATTTAAAATGTTGACTTTTAACTTTTTTTTTAAGTTGCAATAAAACCCTTGGAATACAGACATTCAAAGTTTAATTAAGATCTTTTAGTTTTTTTTTTCTCTTAAAAAAAAAATCAGTTTAGCTCTAGAATTTCCTAAAATTCAACTCATCCAATTTGAAATAAATGGATTAGATTTTTCCATACCGTTAATATCATAAGTAGATACAAAAATAGCAATAGCTAATGTTTGTTTAATTGTTGATATTATGATAAAATTAAATTAATGTCTTTCCAAACAAATGGATTGGATTTTAAGAAATCTAAGATAGAGTTGTCTAGTATCTACTATCTACAATTCCTAACAACTCTAGAGTGTAGAGTATTCTTAAATGGTTTTATTTTATATTGTTTATGCTAATATGTGCTCTTAGGGTAATTGTTAACAAATTATTTAAAGAAAGCTTCAATACTATTTTAATAAAAAATAGAAAAAACTATCAAATTATTATATTTTTTTATGTAATTTTTTTTTTCTAAAATAATTTACTAACAAATAGCTTTAAAGTATCAATTAATATTTTTTATTTTTATGTTATGCAAAAGAGTAGCTTTTGCTTTTGTCAACACCCTTGTATTCATGTGACATTGTGACTCAAGTTTGCATTCAAAGTCAAACTGAAATAATGGGTCTATTCACTCTATCCAAGGATATGCATCAGCCATCAAGCGCGATTTAAAAATTTTACTATGGTTTATAAAATCCTAGTTGAAGTCGCAACATCATAATAATATTAGTAGTAGTATTATTATTATAGAGTCCAGTGGTATGGATGAAGTTCCTTCCTTTGTCCAAACTCCAAAACCATAACTACATATATTATTCAGCCAAAACCAACTACATATTGATTTATGTACTGCCTCGATTTTTCCAAAGTAATAAAAACGACTTAAAAAAAAAAAAGACTTTTCCCTTCAAGAAATAAAAATATATAGTGTTGGCGGGTTTATGATGTAAGGTGAGTTAATACCTAATATAAAATCGTTGATTACTATGTGAATGTTATAGGTCACTTGTCGTGCTTAGACTACAGTCACCCATAAAGCTCTAATGAAATGCAATCTCATTAAGAGTAAAGAAAGCTGATCAGTCATTTCTCTTTCTTATTATGGTTTTATAATAATTTCATTTCTGGCTGAATGGCTTCATAAGTAATTATCGAAACACTTGTTAGGAAATTGCCTCAAATTTCAATTGTGACTTGGAAAGTAAATTAGGTTTCCTAATTGAAGAAGGAAAAATTAATTTGGGATTCCTTGTTATAGAAGGAAATACTATTCCTTGGTGTAAAGGAAATCTATTCCTTGTTAAAGAGGCAATGTATTCATAATCTAAGAGGGAATAGATTCATTGTTAAAGAGGTAATGTATTCTTAGTCTAAGAGGGAATAGAAAAAGAGCCTTATAAATAGACAATGCTATAAAAAATTTGATAGTTTTGGCCTAAGGGTTTTCCCTATGGGGAGAGGGAAAATAGAAAGTAAAACCAAGAGAGAGAAAAAAGATTTTTGCTTGGGAGGAACGCAAGAGGAAGGAGGGTGTAAGGTATTGTTGCCTTCAAGAAGATAGCCAAGGAGGAGAGAGCAAAGGGTTGCCGCTTTCAAGAAGATAGCCGAGGAGGAGAGAGCAAAGTTTTGCTGCCTTTGAAAGAGATAATTTTTGTGAGAGAGAGAGAGAGAGAGAGAGAGAGAGAGAGAGAGAGAGAGAGAGCAAAGAAAAATAAGAGAGATTTTTCTTTAGCCATAAGACATACACAAGAATTATTGTAATTGATTTGATAATAGTGAAATTATTCGGAGTTTGTCTCGTGGTTTATTTCCCTTCAAAGAGAAAGAGTTTTCCACATATATATGTTCTTGTGTGTGATTGCTATTTTGGATTGCTAATATTGTTGATAATATTATTTGGGACCCAACAAGTCAATTGTTGGGTTACACATGTAAGTGAAATCACACATTGAATAAAGATGAGAAGCATGAGAGGTTAATATAATATAATTGAGTATACACCCATTGGGTTTAGGCCTTTCGAGTTAAAGTGTGTCTCTATATGTTATGTTAATTACTCAAGGAAGCTCCCTAATGTGTTTATCCTCCCAACAAGTGGTATAAGAGCCCATGGTGGTGTGCGGCGAAGGTGGTGAGGTGTTCACAATCCCTACCCAGTAGGGGCAAAGAAAGCCTAAACGGCCCGCACACAAAGATCTTGGAGAAGAAAAAAAAAAAAAGTCCAACAAAGAAATATTGCTAATGGTGCTAAATAATGGTGTGGTGCAAGGTTTTCATGGACATGGACGTGCAGGGTTTTCATGAATGTGTGTGCAAGGTTGACACGTAGTTCCCATGGATGACGTATGAGAAACCCACGAATGACGCGTTGATGAAGTGAAAAGCCCATGAAATAAGAGGGAGTGAGTGTAGGGCTGCCCCATTATGTACAAATTACACAAATATACTAATCAAGTATTTGCTTGGACTGAAATTGTATTTATAAAATATGATTTCACGATTTTATAATTTTAATTAAAATTGTGCTTTAAAAATATGAATTTAAAAGAAGTATATACAGGGTGTAATATCTAATATGCAGTTAAAAAGTATGTAATATGATTTTCCGTTATAAAATTACTTATGTGGCAGATTTGTAACCCTGACCCTCCCACAATTGTTGCGTGGCAATCACATGCTGTTCATCTCCCAACCGTTCCAACCACAACCTGACGTCTAGTATAGTGCAACATTTAAAAGTAGGGCAGTATACTATATATAGATTATAGAGTATGGACAATTTCATTGTTTGATGTTGGTGTCTACATGTGACGGGTTCGCTTAGGTATAGCGGGGTTTCCGTTTCATTATTATACATCAACCGTACGTTTTACTTTTATGATTGTTGGATAACTCTGAAGCGTTATGAAAGAATTTCAACAGTATAATAATAAAATAGAATTATTATTCTTATGCTTCACATGTATTGTGATCTTTGAAAGCCTTTAACCTTTTCTTTTTAAATCAAAATACAAAATTTTAGTTGTTGAGAGGAAATGGTTCCCTCATTAACAATATATTGTAACTATCTTAAAATAAAAAAATATTATAATAATTAATAATTGTTATATGTAAATAGAAGCCTATTAAAAATATTAATTTTTTTTACTGGACTAAAGTAATGATTAAATTATTATAGAATAACATTTGTCATTTTTTATTTGTCCAAAATTTATAATTTAATATTTTATTTATTAATTAAATTTTATATATCATATATAAAATGACCTATAGACTGCTAGATAGAATGCTTATTGAGGCATTGGTGCTGAAGAACTTTGGAAAAGAACATGTTTCAGTCTTAAAAGTTAAAAGGCATATTTTTCATACAAATACTATCAAACAATGATGATGGTTTGTGAGGATGGTGATAACAATATGAATGGGGGATGACTATTAAGATATATGTATAATAACAAAGAGGGTCAGAATTTTGGGCCGGCCCCTTCACTTAAAGAAATGAAGTGGGGGATTTTTCTCGTGCTATCAAGTTGGAAAATCCAATGGCAAAAAGCTTTATCCCACTTCTATTCCCACTGCCTCTCTCTCCGTTATCTACAATATGTTAGTGAGCAGTGATTGTGTCCACCTAACCCGACCTTTTTCAACACGATGTTTAATCATATTCCCTTGGCTCTACGTTAACACAATGACTTCTTGTTGTTCTTGGTGGTGGTAATGGTGTGTGTTTTTATGTTTAGTTAGGGATACATTTTTTTTGGATTGATATATGCAGTTTCTTTTGGTCTTACTATTTGGATGGTTTGATGAGTTCTGATGAGAAATACCTACAAAAAGGGAAGGTTGGGCCGGTGATATTTATCAGGTTGAGGTTGGGCCGGTGATATTGATCAGGGTGTTGCACTATGCTCTAAATAAATTAAAACCCATCAAAATCCAAAAAACATGATATTGTTTTTTTTTTTTTTTTAAAAGCACAAAAACACTCCGAATAAATTTTAAATAAAGGGCAAGGCAATAAGCCGTAGGGCATGAAACCACCGGCTTGGTAATTTGGCGAGGCGAGTGAAGGAGTCTAGCGGCTTGGTTTGGTTTTGAGGATGAGTTTGGCAAGGTGAGTGAAGGAGATTAGGATGAAATCATTAGGAGGAAAAATGTCTATTACTATAATAGCTATTGCAAACAAAAGAAAAATAAAAATAGCAATAACTATCTATTGCATCTTTAGATTCATTTTCGTTGCAATAATAAATTTAAAAAAACTAATTTATTATATCAATATTTTATTGTTGCAATAACTTTTTTTTTTTTTTGCAATGAACTATAATGAAATTAATTATTGAAGAAATTTGTACTTCTATCATAAGTAAATATGTTGCCACAGTAGGCCAAACCTAAAATAATACAAAGAATTAATTGCTACGAAAAATTGTAAGCAATAAATTATTGCATCGAAATCTAGGCCAAAATGGCCAAATACCATGTTTTTGGAAATTTTTTAGCCAGATAACACTGTTTCGGAACTATATGGCGATCTACCACTTTTTCCGGTACTTGAGCTCCCCAAACTCGAGTACCGCGTTCGATAGTTCCACCGTGGCATGCTGACATGGCATTTAGGATTTAAAAAATGCCACTTAGTACTCGAGTTCGGCAAACTCGAGTACTGTGGTTTGGTACCCGAGCCCCCCAAACTCAGGTAGCAACCTGGGCTGGCCTGAATTTCACGGCAATTAGTACTTGAGTTTCGTGGACTCGGGTACTGATAACACAGTACCCGAGTCCATGAAACTCGAGTACCAGTGGTTTAAAGTTCCCTTGTACTCGAGTCTGATGAACGCGAGTACTGTTTCCAATTTGAAATTTACCCACTAAGCATCACTCCGTCTCTCAGTCACCCTCTAACTCTAACTCTCCCACACGCTCTCAATCTCCTTATCAGTGTCGCTGTCGCTCTCATCTCAGTCTCCGTCTCGCTCTCATTTTCAGTCTCGCTCTCGCTATCATCATTCCCGTCTCGCTCTCATTTTCAGTCCCCCTGTCGCTGTCGCTATTATCATCATTTTCGGTCATAATTTAGCTCTCATTTTCAGTCTCGCTCTCGCTCTGTGCGCTTCGTCTTGCTCACGCTCTCTCCTCTCACTCTCGGGCCGCATCTTCACAAGGTATGTCTCCTTTTCTCAATATTTGTTTGAGCATTGGGTATTTGTGGGTATTTGTATGTGGGTATTTTTGGGTATACGTAAGTAGGTATTTGTGGGTATTTGTGTGGCTCCGTGTGTGGGTATTTGTGGGTATACGTATGTGGGTATTTGTGTGGCTCCGTATGTGGGTATTTGTGGGTATACGTATGTGGGTATTTGTGTGGCTCCGTATGTGGGTATTTGTGGGTATACGTATGTGGGTATTTGTGGGTATATGTGGTCTGAACCATGAACCCGAATATATTTAACGACATATATGGCTATATCAGTTTATAAGAAGTAAAAATGAGAAATGACAAAAAAAAAATCAGCTGTGGTGACTACACTTGAAATAAATAAATTAAAAGGTGCTCTATCAACTTGCAAAATATTACTACAAAGTTCCCACATTTACAATTATGGACTGAATTGGGGTTTATACTCTTAGTGTATTTTTAACCCATCCTTCCTAAGGTACTACTAAATACTCTGCCTCTGAAAATTAAAGATTACAAAACAAGCTCATCCCGGCAACACTCTGAACATGACCTAGAAGTCTCTTTTTTTTGGATAGGTACTATCTACATAATTATATGAGACATCAAAAGATTCAACACAAACTAAATTAAAAAATTTTCAAGATGCATCATCACTAAACAAGATATTTTCAATTTGAATTTATTGTGGTTGAGTACATGAAAAACCCTCCACAATACAACCAGCCACCATGGATTGACCAAGGGAGGTCAGCTCTGCTATATTTGTATTCGTTCATTTTAATATCTAATGCAAGTGGCTTAGGAATGAGGCCATAAAATGTATCTCCTTTCTTTGTGTGTGTGTATATATATATATGTATATGTATTAAACTGAGTGCTTATGGGTATTTGATGAATATGCTAATGGCCAATCACCTTTAATTTATGCTAGATATGGACCCACATCGAGCGGGACCCTCTATAGGGACTGTCTTGACGAGGCAATCTTTGCACCGTTCAAGTTTGCTTTGGGATGCTCCTTTGGTAGGCAAGGTATGCACTAGTGTCGAAAATTGTAGTCAATAAATAATTGTTCAAGATTTTGGGCATTTATGTTTAAAGTGTAATTATTACGTGTAATTATTAATTCGAAGCTGCTTTGTTCGCAGGAAGTGCCAGGGGTACTGACTTGTCGCCATCGAGATAAAGGTCTATTTGAAGGTGGGTTAGATCCCCGGATTGCCACTTATATCACAGATGCGGGGTTAGATGGGCTACTTCGGGTCCCACATATGGACCTTGACCATGCACTGATCACGGCCTTAGTAGAGAGATGGCGGCCAGAGACGCACTCATTCCACTTGCCCCACGGTGAGATGACCATCACACTACAAGACATAGAGGTCATCATGGGGGTACCTGTACATGGCTTGCCGGTGGTGGGATTTACCCATATGGATCATTGGCGTGACTTGTGCATGGAATTGCTAGGTACGGTTCGTCCGCCGGAAAGACCAGTCGGTACAAAAAAGAACACTGCAGTGTTGGAAGAGCCAAGGATAAAAGCCAAATGGCTCGAGGAGCATTTTAGCAACCCTCTCCCTGCTGACGCCACTGAGGAGCTTGTGCAGCAGTATGCTCGATTTTACATACTCCAAATGTTAGGTAGTATGTTGTTTATGGACAAGTCTGGCGAATGGCTCTCAATCATGTATCTACAATTTTTCAATCCAATTAGCAATGGAAAGAATTATAGTTGGGGTAGTGCAGCACTAAGTTGGCTATATAGACACCTCTGTAATGCATCAGAGAAGACAGCTAAGCAAATTGGCGGTGCACTGCTGTTAGTGCAGTTGTGGGCGTGGGCGAGGTTTCCACACATATGTTCTGTGATGAGGCATCCACAGAAGGCACTGCCCCCCGGTCCACTTGCTATCAGGTATGTAGGATCTTAGGTAGTTATCGTTTTACATTTACGCATTAAGTTTTTTCGCATGGGAATGATCTAAGTAACTAATATGAAGGTTATGTGTGTGTGTTGTTTGGTAGATGGAAAGGGGCTAAGATAACAACTGACCATCCAATGCACGTCCTACGCGCCTATCGTGTGTCGCTTGCTTCGCTAAGGCCAAATCAGGTATCGTGCCTTACCTTACACCATTTTAATGACTATGGCATGTATTGTTCACATTCGTTACACATTTTTTTTTTTTAATTATATTGTTAATATGGTTGTTTGCATATGTTGGATCATTGTAGATTGTCTGGGAGCCATATAGAGATTACTTGGGTTCCCTGCCTGCATATTGTACCGCAGGGCAACACATATGGAGGTCCATCGTGCCGCTCATACATTTTTGGGTGGTTGAAGGCCATCACCCCGAACGTGTTCTCCGACAATTTGGGATGAAGCAAGGTGTACCGGATAATGTCGATACTTCAATTGAACTTCACAAGATAACACTTCAGGGCAAGCATGAAAAAAATTGGGTTCAAGAACATGCCACTCATATTGCTAGATGGGCTGCGCACGCCACAATTGCCGAAGCACCACCCTTTCATGGGGTAATGAGCTACAATGACGAATATATGGTGTGGTATCGTCCCATCACTGTTCGGCATATTACAAAAAAGACCTCGTATTGGGACACTTTGGTAAGTTTACGAAGACCGTTCTGTTATAAACGTACCTTGCTTTGTATAGTTTAGTTCCAAGTCCTAACACTACTATTGTATACTTGTGACAGGTTGAATCACAGTTGAGGATTATGGCGAAGTTCGAACCAGGGTCTGAGATCTACACTGACTGTATTAATACCTTGTAATCTGTTGAAGAGATCGGTCAGTTGACCTTGGATGATGCACGCACTGTGGGCAACATAAGTGAACCGGCTGTAGGGCGTGGTCGGCAAGCCCGTGGATGTCGTGGGCATGGAGGTCGTCAATCTAGTCAGCGTCAGACATCTACACAGCGTCCCACAACTGGTCGCCGGTGCACATCTGGTGGGCGTCACACACTCGTGCATGACCACACCATGGAGGAGGCAAGTCAGACATCAGATGAAATGTGTTTCGACACTGGTTATGACATGGAGTCCATGGCACAAGTGGATGATGCGGGTCCATCCCATACGTTTGTCCATGATGATACCTACCCACTTGCATCCTCTCCCCCACCGACCACCAGCACTACCCCTGCAGATGTATGTGGTAGACATGAGATGAGATTCATGCACACCCCTGGTCTACCCACCCCTGGTGCCATCCAAACACAGATAACGACCCCCCCACCTGAGACTTCACACAGTGAGGATCAGGGGCTTCCCACCCTTGGTGCCATCCAGACAAAGATACCCACCCCGTTACTAGAGGCTTCACACATTGAGGATCGGCCGCGAAGGCCACAACGGACACGGACACGGACACATCCTCCTGATTGTGGGGCTGGACATGGTACTTGCCTTCTTATATCTTCGTCATCTATGCATCTCTTTATGGTTAAATGCCCCTATTTATTAGTATTTGCTTGTGTTCTTTTCAGGCAAGGTGAGACCAGTCAAGGAACCAGTGAGGAGAAGAAAACGGGGATGATTTTCTAAGGTCAATTCTTGAAAGGCTTTTGAGTAGGTTAGGACGGCACTTGTCAAAACGGAAACAAAGTGTTAGGGACATGGAAACTACTGCACGGTTGCAGAATTTGCTAAAGATCTGTAATTAGTTGATTTCAATGTGTTGCATTAAGCCAACAATTTTGTACTAAATGTTAGGTTGTTAAGAAGTAACATATTCATAAAATGAGTGTAGCTGAAGTGAGAGTTGTAAGATGGATAAGTGGAAATACATGGAAATAAAATTTTCAAAATGAAGAAATTAGCTTCAAGATAGGGGTGGTACCTATTGATGAAAAGATGATGGTTTTAGTCATGTGTAAAGGATAGCAATTGATGCATTGAGAACTGGAGCAGCTGCCATGGAGCAAATGCACAAGGCAACGTAAGTGGCCTCTCAATAGAATTCACTATTCAGTACAATTTACTATTGCTGGTCCATCACTGCAAGGTTTTTATTTTTTATTCTCTTGTTCATTGTTATCAATGTTATATTTCATTGTATGCGTTTAAATTGAGGTTCGCGCGGTTCAATTCTTTATTTGTTTTTAGTTTTTACTGCTTGCTTTCCCTACCATTACTCAGTTTTTATAAGCAAAAAGTGAGTTTTCTGTGAATTTAAGCTTCCAAGGTTTATTTTTTTCTTCATTCCTTGTTATTAATCTTATATTTAAATTTAGGTTCGGCGGGTTGGATCTATATTTTTATGTTATTAGAAAGAAAAAAAGTGGGCTTTCTGTGAATTAAATATGGGTTTCTGATGACAGAATAGAATGTCGTTGGATGAGAACACTTGCACGCAAGCTATGAAGCTGTTCAAAGAGACCAAACACCTTGTACAGACTAATGTTTCATCTTTTGGCAAAGGAACGGTCTGTATTATTGGTTTGTATTGTCCCATAAATGTGAAGATAAGGTGAGGAAAGGTCTTTATGTGAACTAACAGAATTGCGTTTTGTCTGTACCAGCTTGATGAAGCAGAAATATTTTGGTTTGCTTTTGTTCTGTTTTCTATTAAAAGGCTAAATGAGAAGAATGGGGATAGTGAGCAGCAAGGGTCTGATGATAATGGATATACGTTATGCTAGATATTGAGAGCTGCGAAGCTGAAGTATGTTTCTGATCATTCAAATTTCCTTTATTTTGTGATCGATTGCTTTTTTGTGCTTCGGGGTCATCCTTATATTTTTGTTTTTCTTAGCATTGTGGACTTCTTCAAGGAGCTTCCTCAGTTTGTTGTCAAGGCTGGTCCAACTTTGAGTAATGTATATGGTGCAGATTGGGAGAATAGACTTGAGGTATTGGGGTGACAGCAATGTATGCCTATAATTAAAAAAAAATATTGTTTAAATATGTGTTTGTTTATTTGGGCTTTTATTCATGGTTTTGTTTTCATTTTTCTCCAATCAGACAAAAGAGATGCAGGCTAATTTTGTGCACTTGAGTTTACTAGTGGCGATTTATAAGACTAACCATGTGTATTGTTTAAACAAGTCACACGACTTATTCAAAAAGTCATGTGACTTAAAGTACATGTGGGTGGTCTCTTTAACCGCCATGTAATGGCTTTGAGGTAAACTTTTTCCATAGGTAAAAATAGACCATTAATAGACGGCAGTCTCCAAGGTAGGTGCTTTTGAAATGTATTACCTCTTTTTTTTTTTTCCTGGCTGTATCTTTTCAATTTTGTCTCAGATTTGAAGTTTGCTTTGTGTCTAATGTTTTCTGAATGATATTCATGTCTAGAGTTATTTCCATTTTTTCTTCCTAAACTAGAAAAGTACTTGATAAAAATCAAGGAATTGGTCTATTGTCATCAGGTGCTTTTGAAATGTGTACTTCTGCATGGCTTCTTTTTCATTTTTTCATTTTTCTAGCTGGATGTTATTACTTTCCTTAAGTTTGAAAATGATAATGACAGGTATAAACGCAGGAGCATCAAAGAATTGCACAAGATGCTACAGAGGTGCAATGAACAACTTCAACAGTTCAGCCATGTAAACAAGAAAGCACTTGACCAGTACGTAAATTTTACAGAGCAACGAATTTTGTCACTCCAGAAAAGGCAAGCTGAACTGGATGCAGGTGATGAGGTATTATTCTGGAATTTCTGTACACAAATCTCTTAATTATAACATTTTCTTTAAATATGAACTTCAGATATGCTTTTCTGAAATTCTGCAGAAAATTAGAGAACTTATATCTGTCTTAGATCAGCGCAAGGATGAATCAATAGAATGTACTTTTAAAGGTGTTGCTAGGCATTTCCGAGAAGTCTTTTCTGAACTTCTACAAGGTGGCCATGGCCATTTGGTTATAAGGTTTTTTCTGTGAAAGTTTTAGAACTAACTCGTAAATTTTCATTTTGGATCAACTGTTAATTTTCTAACCAAGGCAGAAAGATTTATTTGAACTTTCTGCTTATAGTTTGAAGATACTTCATTTTTTTAGGGGTCAAAAACTTTAGTGGATTACGAATGTCAATGAGCATAGGGAGAAAAATTTTAATTCATCGTCTCATTAGAAGCAACACTTTGCAAAATTACTTCTCATGATCTTGTTGATGGTTGGAGGAATACACCCCCACCCCCCAATTTTAGTTCTATCTCAATTTCTTGTTCTCTTATTGGTTTGATCATTTTTTTTTCTTTCATTTTTTTAGTGGGATAAACATCCAAGATCAATATTTGAAGCATTTCTTTTGTTGCTTTCACCATACGCACCTCACATGGCAGAGGAGCTTTGGTTACGTCTAGGACACTCAACATCACTCGCATATGAGCCCTTCCCTAAGGTATTATTTTGTTATCTTTTAAAATTATTTGGAGTTTTGAGTGGCCTATTAATTTAATTTTCCAATATCTTCTAATTCTTAATGGCCTTCAGGATACTTTCTGATTAGCCAATATTCATATATTGTGGAATAAAATTATAGGTTTTGAGTATTTAGGTGTCCTCATGATTATATTGTATAGCTGTCATTCCATGCCTCCACCTAATATTTGTTTAGCCATCGCCATTCCTTCAGCAACTTCTTTCAAGCTTGATGCATAGAGAACTTAAGATAATCTGTCTGGAAGTTGTCAAATATATTTTGTTTTGGGAGATATCTGGCCATGATGATTAATTTTTATCAAAGTGTTGTGATAAACTATTATGATATGGTTGAAAAAATATGCTCCATTTGGGAATAATTCAAATGAACTTTGAGCTGAAGGAAGTTGACTTCTATTTTGAATGTTTGAGTTTCCTTACATCCAAAAGGTAAAAAGTGATTTAGTGATAATGACCATCAATATTCGACTCCCTTCAAACTTTGTCTATAGTGTGGGCTGACTTAACCCGCATGCATTACGCCCCAATAACCATTGATTTTCTTTATTCTTTAGTCGGATCATTAACTGTTGATTTATCATAACTCAACAACTATTGGTAATGTAGGTAAAGTGGAATATTGGAAAATAGAGGGGCAGACGTGCATATATTTATGATTTGGTTGTTTTTGATTCTGCTTTGGCTTAATAAAATGGTTTTGTCTTGATTCTCAAAAAAAAAAATATGCACGGAAAAACACACCACTTTCCTTCTTGTATTCCTTATTCCATCACTTCCCGCGTGCATTCAAATACCCAACCACTCTCAATCTCAATGTCAAACGCACTTCTTCAAAGTTCAATAAGGTAACACCTTAACTTAATACAAATTACGTATACATCTCTTTGTAGTTAAATGATTTGCATAATACCATTTGCTTGTGACTATTTGCTTGTGTTCTTTTCAAATGGCTAGGCATATTGTCTATGTGCACCAGAATAAAGACTCTCCTGCTCTTGGGTTCACTCCACTTGACCCATCTGTTCTTCGGTACATCTCACAATTGCTTTTATTATGAAAACAAAATAATGGCTGAATCTTAGGAGTGCTTTGCTTTAAACTGTATACTTAATCAAATAACTTTTACGTTATTACAATTATTTTTCTAGCATATAATGTTGCTGAAAAAGTCATGTAATAGATCTGTGCATTAACTTTTAGGGCCGCTCTATCAATATTGTTTGTGTAGGTGTGATGCTAATAATGCTGTGCATATTTTGTCCTAGTGTTTGGTAAGCTGCTCTCATTTTAGATTGGGGCAAAGTTTGTGTTATGGTTAGCAAGTCTTAGTGTGTAAAGGCATATGATGAGTAAATATGCTTTTTATTATTACTTCTCCTTGTGCCAATACAAAGATTACTCCCTTCCAAATTTAGTTGCAGCAATATTCTAATTCCAAGTTCTTCAGGTTCACCACCAAGAGAGGCCTTAATATTTTCAGCAATTTTGATGCTTATTTTTACCTTCATCAGCTAAATTAGTGTGTTTAATTTAGAGTACAAGCTGACAGTAAACATGTGTGGATCTAAGACACATGTTTACTCTAATAGTTTAGTTCATCTACTTGTTAGTATAACTCTTACCATACCTAAAAAAAAAAATGTTTTCTCCTGTAGTGCTTATATTTCGGCAGCAAGAAGAGTGTCTCCCTGTGTCCCAAGGGAACTGGAGGAATATATTGCTAGCGCATATTCCAGCATTAGACAAGAAGAAGCTAAATGTAGTAGTCCCCATTCCTATACAACTGTGACAACTCTGCTCAGCATTCTCCGAATATCAGCTGTAAGTCCTGATCTTGAAAATTTGAACTGGACTTGTACAAAATATTGTTTATTTGTCAAAATGGTGTAATGCTGGCAGGTTATTAGGTCCAGGGATCATCACACGTTAGGTATAGATCATGGTGAACTTTTTATTTTTTCTGAAAGCAACTAAATTGATTGGACTGGACATCTGAAAGCGTTGTCCCTCAGGTGGAGCTATAGATATATATGTAAGGTTTAAATGTTTTTTTTGACAAACTTGTTTGAATATAGTGGTTGAACAAGCTTTATGTTATTAGTCAAAAGTGTTCAATGTCACCCATGGGTTAGAGCCATTGAACAAGCATTGACCAGGGTGGTTAAACTATGTCACCCATAGATTGGAGCAGTAGATAACCATATTGTATGTTCATCACCTGACTTAGTACAGTAACATGAAAAAGACAATAACTTGTAAACAGGCACTAGCTAGACTCTGATTCGCTGACACTGTGGCTCAGAGTGATGTGGATGAGGCACTTAGGTTAATGCAGATGTCGAAGTATATTTTGTACTGAGATGAGCGTCAGAAATCTGGACTGGATGCTATCTCTGATATCTATTCAATATTGCGAGATGAAGCTACTAGGACTAACAATTGGCCGTGAAATATTCTATTTGTTCACATCAGACGTCACCAAAGATTCTTAACACTTCTGTTTTGTTCTCATCCTCTGTTTTTCCAAACTACAAGTACAAAGGATTTGAAACCCTTTCCTTTTGCAATAAAATCCAGCTCTCGTCAAAAGATTCAAAACTCCTCCATATTTTTTGTTCTGTTCACTCGGAAGAAAAATCAGGTCCAAGTGGCACACAATTGATGACAGTAAAGTCTATGTTTAGTTCTATATAGCTGATGACAACAAATAGGTAAGCAAAACCAATACCTCTCCACTTCTTTTCTAAGCACATGTACCACTGTGTTTACTTCACACTCGCCCACTTGTAATTTGTACTACTTCGTTGTTGTTGTTATTGTTTTTGTTTTTGTTGGCTTGTTTGTGTAACCAGAATTTATGTGAAATTAATTTCTAGGATGGAATTCAAATCTGTATCAACTATGTGGTTTGAAACCCTTTGTAAATTTGAAATGTGCATGGCTTCTAGATTTAGGACTCCCATTGATCACTTCTATGCCTTAGTTTTGACGATATTTTTGTGCTTGCTGTTTGGGTTGCAGGCTAATCTCATTGAATATAGAAATATCATTATCGACGCAAAATTTGGTGTGAGTGGTGCAGGTTAGGATTTTCTCACCTCCTTTCTATTTTTATTTTTATTATAATTCTTAGCTCAATATTCTTGGTGCATTGTTTCATGGCTGTGAATGAAAAAAGGGTAAATTTGCATATGGTGTGAGTTTTGGGTTAGAGGCTGTAAGCATGTTACTTGAGGGTTGGGAGATTTTGGGTGATTTGTGATATTTTTCTGGAGTTGGTGGGTGATTTGTGTGTGTGTGTGTGTTTTTTTTTACTGAGCTGGTTTTTTGGGTTTTTGAGGTATATCAATAAATATTTTAAAAAAAAAAACTTAAAATAGAGGTACATTTGCCAAATATTTCTTTTTTCATCTTTTACATTTAAAACCTATACAAAAACATGTCTTGGAAATCCATTTCAAAACCAGATTTATCCTTTTTGAAAACACATTTTAAAGAGGGTGAGCCATACAACCCCTTCGCTTTTGTAGGTTTTGGGGAAAGTGTTTTCTCTTTAAATGGATGAACTTCTTGATTGAAAGAAATAGTTTTTAAAGCTTTTGCTAGAGGAGATCCTTTAAACGTTTGGTTTATGATGCTCTTTTTATAATTATTACTATTATTATTAAGGTAAATTATAATAACCTTGCTCAAGGATTGGGGACTCTTATTTTTATATATGACACTCCACCCCTTCAGGTTTTGATTCAAATAATAATTAACCCGTTATGACCATTTATGTCCATTGCAAATTAAGTCAAAATACATATTTTTAAACTTAAATTCCCATCCAGCATAACCTCAAAATAATCTTTAATAACCAAATTGATCATAAGATTAATAAATAAATAAATAATAACTAGAGGGGGGTAAGTGTCAACTTTTGGAAATATGAGGGGGTTTCTTACATTTCTCCAAGCCTCAAGGAAACTAGTGTAAAACTGTGGTTGGCATGCGATACTGTGAAATAGAGAATGCATCATCAAGCAGGGCCAGGTTGGTGATAGGGGCAGAATGGAGTTTCTGAAATTTCAAGCTCATGTAAAGTGGTACTGCTGGTAGTGAGAGAAAATGGTGATGGGTTCAAGTTAAACAATTTCATTCTAGCAATATTGAGTTATCCTAGTTTGTGATAATTACTGGGATTAGTTAGTAATAGATAGAATTAGTTGCTTTTGATTGCTGCTTTTGACGAGAGTAGTGAACCTTTTGATGAGAATTAGTAGGTGCTTTGAAGATAATAAGTATTCTATGCCTGGTCTGAAGTTATTGTTGCTCACTGCAGTTTTGGGAGCCTAATACGTTATCAATATGTTGCTCACTGCAGGTGGTACTGTGCAGTTTTGTATATGGCGGTTCTAAACCCAAGCCCAAACAATTGGCCTTGGCTGGTGCCATAGGTAATGAGGGTTCTGAGGTTCAGCGTAGTGATAAGTTAGCTACACCAACTAGTGCACCATCTTCTCAAAATTACAATCCCCCGGGTATAAACGTTTGGCATGGTTCACGGCAAGCTGAATTGAGAAACAACCCCCACACCGGTATTGACTTGACGCGTGGATGAAAGTTTGCTGCAACAGACACATGACAATTTTGTATATATGTGTTGTTGTATATTAGGCATTACGAAAAGGAATCAAATATTTATTTGTATGTGACTTAACTTTGTCTATGGTGCAACTTAGGGAAATGTGTGTTATCAATGGGTTTGTGCTTGCATGAAGTGAACATATTCTGTTCTAATATGTTCATCAAAAAAATATTCTGTTCTAATATATGATTATGACATGCACATGTGAAATATGTGAGATACCCACGATAAATGGGATTGTGGATCATGAGAGGATTTGTTTGAATTTGACATTCAAGATCTAATCGTGTAACTTCAAATGTAATTACCATGGATTGGAGGTAATCAACCACATAACATAAAGTGCATAGGAGGTTTTTTGTTTTTGGGCTTTTTTTTGTATTTTCGATTATTTGGTACAGTGCATAAAAGCTTGGTACAATCAGAGCAGACTGTTAAGGTTGATACAATTTGTACTTCTATAAACTCCAGAGCTAAAAACCAAAAACAAATAGGTAAACTACAAAAAACTTGCACGCACTACAGCCATACTCGAGTTCAGTGGAGTTGGCTACCAGCACCACAGTACTCGAGTCCTACATACTCGAGTACAACACAATATAATTTCATTGGCAAATTCGTATTTTTAGTTACTATGGCCAAATTATACTCGAGTTTATAGGACTCGGGTACAACAAAGTACTCGAGTCCAGTAAGCTCAAGTACCTGTTCCAACATTAGTAGCATTTAATTTGTGACATACTCGAGCTTAGAGGACTCGGGTACTTATAACTCAGTACTCGAGTCCTTCAAACTCGAGTACTACGTGGCACACTTATTACACACCAACTTACTGACGCCAACGGTCGAAATAAATGCATAATGAATGGTACTTGATTTCTGTACACTCGAGTACCTTTTAAGACAACACCCCCCTTCAGCTTTAATCATTTTCAGTATTTCTGTGTTTACCATTTCAAGTCCGTGTGCGAGTCAGAAACTGGAAGCAAGAAGTTACTGTTGGGCCACCATCTGCTCTTCTTTCTACAGTGTCAGTCCACCAACGTGCTATCCTAATACCTTTGAGTCTACCGTGTTGTGACTAGTAGGTAAAGGTAATGTAGTTAAATGCTTACTTTGATCTGTTGTGTTTGCATTATGAGATTTTTATGCATGAGTTAAATGCCTTCAATGCTTAGTTTTTATGTTGTGCTCATATTTCTTGTTTCTATACATGAGTTAAATGGCTTCAAAGTAAAGTTCTTAGATTGTGTTCGTGTGACAGTTTTATGCATGACTCTCATCATGTTTTCAAACTGTTTCACCATGAAAATTATAATAAAGAAAAAATATATATAAAAATTAATTTCTTTAATTTTGTTTTAGACAAATAGGAAAATATATATATATATATATATATATATATGTACAAAATTAAGTAGTTGTTACAGAGATACCCAGTATCTCTTTATGGTTTTTGCATATATTTAACTATTAATTGAATAATATTTAATTCAAATAATTTTAGGTATAATTAAATATTATGTGCAATATATTGCATACTCAAATTAAATTCAAATACTTTTCAAAAAAAAAAAATTAAATTCAAATACATAGTTATATTTGTATCCCCTACTTTTTCAATATTAACTATGTACAACTAGTGGTCAAAAGTGTAAATAATAATATGTTACATACTTAAATTAAATAAGATGTATGCAATATATTACATACTTAAATTAAATTCATATACATAGTTTTTCAATATTCGTATCCCCTAGTTTTTTAAGATAAAAAAGACAACAATAAAACAAACACCTAACATTATTAATTGATATTAATAATAAAATTATAAACAAACAATAATTGTCATATAAGGCCTATTAAAATTAAACAATTGTGAAATAAATAAACAATTGTAAAACATCTAATTCATAGTTATTGATGATCAATCATCAAAGTAAGAGATTAATCTATGTACATAAGGTTTGAGATCTAATTTGATTCCTCAAAATAAATTGAGAAAATAAATTTCAACTTTTCAACTTTGGTGGCATTTATTTTGTGTCAGATTGTTTAAGGTGGAAGGAGTTGTTTTTGTAACACCACAAAATTTCACAATATTTTTACAAAAAATTGAGGTGTTAGTACATCATTGGTTAGAATAAAATAAAATAAATTATTATGAGATTCATGTCAACTAAAAATAAGAGTAATGTGCCATATTGTGAGACTTTGTTGTGTCTGTAAAGTTAATTCAATTCAAAATTTTGTTATTTTATTATTTATTACATGTCACATACAGTTTGTTTCGGGAAACTGTTCCTTTGTTTTTCTATTCTATGTCAGGAGCTAACTCACTTTACATAAGTATATATATATAATAGACTTTTTAGGACGAGAACATATTCTATTTTGCATATTCAATTTTGCTACAGTCATATTGCAGTACTATTGTTGGGTTGTTGGACATCCACAAGATGTCAGTTTGTGTGGTACTCCATTGCCTTAGTTATATGGTAATAATAAGTCATAACACAATGTTGTTTTAACTTGACTTTTTTTTTTTTTAATTTAAATTGTAAATATGATTGTATTTGAATTGTTCGTTTGATTACGGTTCTTAATTATGTCAAAACACTAATAATTTTTTTTATACGTGATTTGATTTTAAAAACAATTATCTGACAGTAATAGATTTTATAATATATTTTATGAGAGAAATTTTATAAATTGAGTTAAGTAGAACCCACTTGCATGGGATATAGTATTAATTGTTTTTATAAATTGAATTATTCAATTATTTATATGTCTATGATTGAGTTTGAATATAAATTGTTTTTATCATAAAGAAAATTAATGTAAGTGGTTATAGATTATGACAACTTTTATATTGTTAATAACAGGTCGGTGATGGATTTTCACTTTTTCTATGTCTATTACGATAGAGAGATGTATTATCATGAGTTGCATGGGTTGTCATACCAAGGCTCGAACCAAAAGCAAAAATGTGTTGGGGTGAAGCGTGGGATAGGCCTTATGAAATTGCAACGAAAGAATATTGAAGGTAATGGGGTTAGACCACTCTAGGCATAACATTTCCATTGTGTATCGAGCACCTCAACAGGTTCTAGACAGCCATGTTTTCTACAATTCAGTACAGTTATCGAGTGGCGCCCAAGTGAAGATGATGTGGGAAATTGTTTCAGAAATGATGGTGAAAGGATTCGTTGCTTCGGATCTCTATGTCATGGTTGAGCCCACCGTAGTTGAGACTGGAGAGGGTTCACAACATGCTGTTTTGGATGGAACTGTAGATGAGCACATTGATTCAATACCATTACAGTCTTATGAAGGGTGTGCAGAAAACACAAGAGATGGGTATGGTAATGAACCGTGGCAAACATTTCCCCATGCTTCACACATTGAGGAGGAGCAAGGGGCACATGAAGTGCATGAAGGAGAGCATTTATCTCATGATAAGTTGCATGGGGGCACCTTAGAAAATGAAGATGATCACAAACTTGGTGATGATCCAACGCATATTGATGTTACTAGGGATGACTTCGAGGAGCTTCTAGATACCATGGGTGAACATGAGGATGTTGATCATATTGAGGATGTGGTTGTAGAAGAGAATAGAGACACATGCCCTGGTCCCGATCCTACACCGGAATGGTTCACCAAAAACACTTGGGATAATATGTTTGATCCATCACCGGTTATGCAAGCGGAAGTATCAAGTTGGACTCCTGGGGAGCAGCCAATGAAAGGAATGGTATTTGCGACTAAATTGGCGATGCGACATGCGTTGACTTGGTACGCATTGCGACAGAATTTTAGCTTCAAAACTGAGCATTCAGACTCAGAGAGGCTTATGGTGAGTTGTGAGGATGATTCTTGTCCATGGTCAGTTCGTGCAATCTGTTACAAGGGAGACAATGTCTGGAAGATCGAAAAATGCAAGGGCCCCCACACGTGCGACAAAATGCAGAATGCTCATAATGGTCGGATGATTGATTCGGCGTTCCTAGCATACGTACTTGAGCACTATATACGAGAAGACCCTGCGTATAAGATAAAGAACTTACGCCGCGTTGCTTTGGCAGAATTAAAACACGAACTATCTCACTACAAGGTATTCTTTAACTTGCATTCATTTTCCAATACAATATACAAACATCAGTCTTCAATGAAGTATAAGCATGATATTTTTTTCCCAAAACCCATGAATAGCTTATGTTATGAAAAATGAAATTGAAAAAGAAAAGAAACAAAAGAAATTAAGAGAAACAAATATTTTCTTCATCTTATTTAACTTGCATTCATTTCTAACGTAATCATTATGCTTCACATACAAGGTTTGGGATGCCAAACAAAAGGCCGTTGCAGCTATATACGGGGATTTTAAGGAGTCTTATGCAGAGTTGCCACGTTTTTTGGCAGGACTTAAGGATGCAAGTTCGGGTACAAAGTATAAGTTAATAGTGGACGATAATTATGAACGGGGAACCTGTACATTCAAGGCCGTATTTTGGGCATTTCGTCCATGTATTATTGGGTTCAAGAACTGTAGGCCTGTGATTAGCATTGATGCAACCCACCTCTATGGAAAATATAGAGGGAAATTGATGATTGCAATGGCGACAGATGCTAATAATAAGATCTATCCACTAGCCTTCGCCGTTGTCGAGAGCGAGAGCACAGAGACTTGGGGTTGGTTCTTGGCTTGTATAAGAAGGTATGTTACTAATCGGAGACACCTGTGTGTCATATCTGACAGACACCCTGGGATACAAGCTATCTTCAGAGACACTAATCGAGACTTTTTGCAGCCTCCCATGACAGAACATCGTTATTGCCTTCGTCATCTATGCAGTAACGTCAACACTAGATGGAAAAATGAAACTTTAAAGAATCTACTCTGGAGGGTAGCAAGTGCTACCCAGGAGCGAAAGTTCAATGCAACCTTTGATTTAATTGAGAATGTGAACCAGGATGCGCACCAATATCTGAAGGATGTGCCCAAAGAGAAATGGGCTCTAAGTTTTGACAAGGGCTACCGTTATGGGGTGATGACTACAAATGTCTCCGAGTGCTTCAATGGTGTTCTAAAGGGTGCTCGTAGCCTGCCCATTACGGCAATGGTGAAATACACATGGTTCAAACTGAATGCTTATTTCGATGATCGTCGCAATAAGAGTATAGAGCAGGTGAATTCGGGAAAAAAATGGTGTAAATATGCCTTGGATATCTTCATGAGAAATAAGGCGAAGGCGGAGCATCACAGGGTGATGAGATTAAGCGCACAACAACAATCATATCAAGTAGATACACCGCATAATCCAGGGAGTGCTGGACATGAGGATCACACACATGGAGTTAATCTGTTGCAAAGAACTTGCACATGTCAAAAATGGAAATTGTACAAGATACCATGTTCACATGTCATTGCAGTTTGTATTAGGTATTAACATGATGCAGAGCAGTACATTGACCCATGCTATAGCGTGGACGCACTGTTTCGGAGCTATGCTCCCGTTTTCCCTGCTTTGAAAGATAGATTATCATGGCCGGATCCTAAAGAAACTCGAAGGGTCCTCCCTAACCCCCAATTGATCCGGGAAAAAGGTCGCCCTGTCTCAACACGAATCAGAAATGAGATGGACGAGGCCGGGCAACGGCCTAGAACCACACCATGGAAGGAGGGGGGGAGGAAGGTGCAATGCAGGTTGTGTGATCAAGAGGGGCATAACCGAAGAACATGCCCTAAGCGGAACGAGGCCCCGACAAGTGGTGATCTCGCGGACTAGGTACGCTAAGTTTGAACCATGACATCCTTCTAAATGCAACTTCAAACAAAATGCATGCTATATGCCATTAGATCGAAATGCATGCTATATGCCATTCAATTATGTATTTTTAAAACTTAAGAAAAATTGGATAAAATTTTAAGGACCAACTATGGCATTTATACTATAAGCTACTTTCCCTCTCCCCCACTATCCACCTATCAAGTTATATTTGCTTGGACATGTAGCAAATTTCACTTCATTATCTAGCATCATCATGTGATTTCAGGTTTTGTTTTCTGTGCATTGACAACTGGTCTACCATCACAAACTTGTGCCCACTTTGCCAGAATGAGGTTTCAATTGATCACGTCTGTTCTAGTTAGTGTTTCTATGCATTGAAAACTATTTGTTTCATTGGTTGCTATCACTCATAATGTAATTGATATACATTCAGAACCTTATTTGCCTATTTTCTATTCAACTTCTATTCAATTTGTAATTAAAATTTCCTGCCAAATGGAAGCTAAAGTTTAATTAGTTTCATTCAATTATGAAGATCTATGATACTATTGGTAGCAACAAAGCCGATGAAGACTCATTTTCTAGGTATTAAAAAATTAAATTAAAAACAAATTTATGCACTTTGCTTGTGTTGTTTTGCCTGTCTCATAGCTTTGTTCCTCTTGGTTTTGTAGGTCCACATGATACTAGCATTGGTTCCTACAAACTTATTTTCTCAATGTAGCTCCTTTTGCTCCTGCTTCTTCTTCTTTATTTCTCTAGTCAAAGTTTGCTGTCTATTTAGCTTGATATAGACTAGTGAGAAACACTGGGGCCTCCTGATATTGACAGAGAACTTAAATATTTGTTCCTTCAAAAAAAGAAAAAAAAGAGCTATATGTAATTAATATTTGGTATTAGTGGAAACCATATGACACATATTGTATCATCTCAGCAATCTCAACCACATACTATTTCTTTATTACTTCTGTAGATGAGCATACCTTGCAATTAGGAATACACCTTAAGTGAATGATGATATGGTGTACAAATATTGTAATGAGTTGGATTAAGGTCCATAACTCTATTTTAGATTGAATTTGGACTACTTTTGGAAGTTAAATTTAAACCTCAAGATTGGGAATACAAGGGTTTTGATTCCCTATATAAGGTATATATTGTATTCTACTATCAAGGGGGGCTTTTTTTGAAATAGCCGTCCTTGGTCTTTGTCCAAGTGACTATGATTTTGGCCTTTTGTAGTAGTGAAAATGCATGGCATTCTCTACTAAAGGTCCTTTGTCTACAGAGGGTACACACTGTACTAGTGTAGAATGCCTCTAGTAAGTTTATATAGTTTTTTTATTTTTCTTTTTTTAACTTAATGTGTTAATTGTACTGTGTGACTATTGGGGCATCATTTTGGCTAAGGTGAACTTGGCTTGTCACCCGCCCAAAGATTTGCTTTTGTTTGTTATCTGATGACTTGAGGTGAGACAATGAGATTGTTTATTGTTGGGATGCTGCAAAGCTAACTTTTTTCTGCTTAATGCATTGAGTGAGCGATTGAAAGCTTGTAAACTGTCAGCTGAAATATGTCCTTTATTATATATATTGTAATGAGTTCTGATATTGTAATGAGTTGGATTAAGGTCCATAACTCTATTTTAGATTGAATTTGGACTGCTTTTGGAAGTTAAATTTAAACCTTAAGCTTGGGAATACAAGGGTTCTGATATTTTGGGATTGGATTGTTTTCCAGTGTCTGAAGTTTACACAGTTATGTTGCAAATTTTATTGTAGGACAAGGTGGTGGAGTGATACAGGGCACGGCAAGTGAAGCTGTTTTAGTTGTGCTATTGGCTGCTCGTGACAAGGTTTCAAGGAGGCTTGGCAAAAATGTTTGCTGTTAAAATTGTGGTCTAACAATGTATTTTGTATATTTTAATTTAGTTTCCTTTTTCATAGTTTTCAATTATCGTTAAAGGATGCTTCCTAATACTTGTGTGAATCATGAATTCATGTGCTAAGATCTGTAACATAAACTTACTGATAAAATTGTCAGGATGGTTAATGTTGTATAACCAAGTTTACATTGTCTGGCTCTTAAAATATATGCATCCATTACTAGGCTTATTTTGTTTATATAAAGATGATTTAGCTTCAACAGCCTTTTGTGCCTTTTCTTATCGCTCTTGCCAAGTTTTTTATTTTTTATTTTTTTCCTAAGTGAATAGGGGGAAGGGTGCTGGTGTGGTTCAAACCTTAGTGCCTATGCACCACAAAGGGAGTTGGGTGCCAAGCATCCAAAAATGCTTCTCTTGCCATTATCATACAATTTTATTTTAAGCTCTTAAAATACTTGGTGCTGGTACTAACTAACTACCCCAACCTCCGGGTTTTGCTGCCAAATTCTTTTTTCTTTCATCTCTTCGGAACCTATATCTGTCAGTGCTAGACCTGAAAGCATATTGTAAATTTCTTTAGTGGTTTTTATATGATCACCAAAGCACATGATGGAAAAACCAAGAAGGCGCAGTTTTATATTAATAATATGTTCATATTAGTTATTAGTAATTTCAAACGGATGTAAAAAATCAAATGGACATAAAAATAAAAAAATGCATGATTTTTAACCACGTACAGACTATACTCGAGCTTCGTGGACTCGGGTACTAATAACACAGTACTCGAGTACATGAACTGCGAGTAATTAATGGTATGACTACTACTCGAGTATCATGGACTCGGGTACTGTGTTATCATTACCCGAGTCCACGAAGCTCGAGTACTAATTGCTGTGAAATTCAGGCCAGCCCAGGTTGCTACCCGAGTTTGGGGGGCTCGGGTACCAAACCACAGTACTCGAGTTTTCCGAACTCGAGTACTAAGTGGCATTTTTTAAATCCTAAATGCCATGTCAGCATGCCACGGTGGAACTATAGAATGCGGTACTCGAGTTTGGGGAGCTCGAGTACTGGAAAAAGTGGATCACCATATAGTTCCGAAACAGTGTTATCTGGCTAAAAATTTTTGAAAAACATGGTATTTGGCCATTTTGGGCTCGAAATCTATCATTACAAATTTACAGTACCTTGTTGCAATAAAAATTGTTGTTGTCATATCATAGTGCAATGAATAAAGTCATCAAAGTGATATATTGCAATGGAAATCCTTGTTGCGGTAACTTATTGCAATGAAATTTTTTTTTTGTAAAATCTTACAGCAACAAACAATGTCATTACAATAACTTCTTGTAGAAAATTTTTGCTACTAAACTATTTTATAATTCTCACAACGATCGCAAGAATTAGTTGGGTCACCTACATTTAGATCAAACACCCTAACTCTCATAAATATATAAACTAGAATTTCATAACATAAATTAAGTTTAACTTCCAATAGCAATATCCTCCGATTTTTCATACCCATCATCTACCCCAATTACATGGATAAATGTAATAGTTGTAATTTAAAATACATATTAGATTTTAACAAGTGAGAGTTTGTTAAACAGTTACACTGTGGACAACTAAATTTCTCGGTTCGAAATAAATCAAACGAGCAAAATAGTTTCACAAATGCGAATTTATATTGATGAATGTGTGGTACAATTCTCTGTAATTACAAAAGAGTGATCCTCTGGTTCGATCTCCATGAAAGATTTGTTGATTCGCACAGTGGGGACTGGATATCCTAGGTCCTTTTCCCCTAGGAACTAGAAAGATGAAATTTTTGGTAGTAGGAATTGACTACTTTACCAAGTGGGTAGAGGTCGAACCTCTTGCAAAGATCACTCAGTAAAATGTTAAGAATTTTGTTTAGAAGAATATTCTATGTAGGTTCGGAGTACCTAGGGTACTGGTATCTGATAATGGATGATAATTTGACAACGCACCTTTTAGGGAATTTTGTGAACAGTTTGGAATCAAGAATCAATATTCCTCACCCTCCCACCCATAAGCGAACAGACAAGCAAAAGTAGCAAACCGATCCCTACTGAAAATCATCAAGACTTGGCTCGAGGAAGCAAAGAAGATATGGCTAGATGAGTTGCCAGGTGTTCTTTGGGCCTACAAGACGACTGTGAGAACCCCGACGGGAGAAACCCCCTTTAAGCTAGCCTATGGAATTGAAGCAGTCATACCTGCAGAAGTTTATATGGCTAACCATCGAGTGATGAAGTATCAAGAGAAAGATAATGAAGAACAACTCCGTCTTAACCTCAACTTCATTGACGAGGTAAGGATGGACGCAGAGCAAAGGAAAGCGAGATATAAAAATCTTATGGCTAGGCAGCACGATGCCATGGTAAAACCCAGGCGCTTCAACATTGGGGACATCGTTCTCAAAAGAGTCTCCTCAGCAACCAGGAATCCAGCTCATGGAAAATTGGGACCTAATTTTGAAGGACCCTATAGGGTAATCAACTGCAAGAGTTAGGGGTCATACTACTTGGAATCTCTAGCCGAACGAAATTTAGAGCATCCCTAGAACATGTAGCACCTGAGGAGGTATTATCAGTGAAACTTGGGAGAAATTTTTCAAGGACAAGGTTGATGCTATGGACAGTTACAGCTATGGTCTATGTGTTCACTCATATCTACTGTTATGTTCTTATTACTACTATGGTGTGTTTTAAGAATAAAAAGTGCATTAGTTCTTAAACTTTTGCACCGTCTACAGACAATTTTGTGAAAGACAAGGTTATGTACATTTAAGTATTTTCTAAGTATTTTCCTAAGGCATTGACTTCTAAGCATGTGCCATATTTGTGGATGATGTTTATATAATAATATGGTTTGGGTTTTTAATGTATTTAATACATAAATCTAAATTCCATAATAGTGTCCACAAAAAGGCAAAAGCTTAAGACGAACGAAAATCTCTGGACGCATGGATGTAACGTTTATAAGCTTTCCTCAAAATGTGGATAAAGTAAAGAAAAATAAGATAAGGCACACTCATCTAAAAAAACAGATGGACGACAAAAAGATACATGCTGAAACATTTAAGTCTGTGGACGAGCATCTGGCCAAGACATTCCAGTGTCCTAGGACGAGTAAAACGCTAGAGAACGTCTTGACGAAATACAAATACCAATTTCCCAGTCTATGGATGAGGAAAAAGAGCTGACAAAGTCATCATCCTCACTCCTAGGACAAGTCACACTTCGAAAAATTTGAACAGCTAGCAAAGACGTCCATGCACGAATGGGCCGTTCAATAGAAAAGCACATGGACAACCCTCAAACACTTAGAATGGGGCGTTGTTTAAAAGCCAATAACATTAATGATGAGAAGGGAATAAACTCGTCCATACAATAAATAATGAATAAAATTAAACGTTCATTAAAGTTTAAAAATGGTAGACGACTACCGTCCAAACACCCTTACAAAGTAGGCCTTAAAAGGCAATTGTTAATAAACTCGTCCAAAACACTCTGGATGAGGGAACTGTATTTAAATACATCTTAATAAAGGTCCTAAAATAATGGACCAAACCAAAAGAAAAACAAACTAACATTTGAACAAATTAAACATTTCGTCTTCAAGCAGGAGGGGCGTCAGCATTAGGGTCGTCTTGAGGTGGCAATGTGGTAGCATCGTCCTCTACATTGATATCTTCTGAGCTCGTTTGGAGGAGGGAGCTTGTAGCAGCCCCACCAAGGTTGAGTTTAATGGAACTAAAGTCAATCTCAGGGACTTTCTCCATGGCGTCCATCCTGAAATCTTCAAACACAACTGCATAGTTGGTATCCATTAAATTAGTAAATTCTTTGGACGCCTTAAACTCTGCAACTGCATCTCCCTAAGCTTTTTCAAGGAGGGCACTCAACTCGTCATTCTTCTTTTGAAGGAGATCAAGACGAGCATCCTTCTCTTTGACTTCAGCCTCTAACTCATCGATGTGGTTTTACAGCTTTTTTGCATCGTCCTTAGCCTTAGTAGCCACCTCACCCACCTTTTGGACTCATCCTTTCCCTTCTTGACCGTCCTCTCCAATAGAATCCTCGTCTTGTCTAGCTCAATTACTTGCCTGAACGCGGCAATGAACTTAGACATTGTCTGCATAGATTAAAATTTTATTATAATACATACATGCGTGCTAATGGCAGGACAAGATAAACATATATAAAGAGTACATACCTTAAAAATGTCATGAACACCAGAGTGCTCAAAATCCTTTAAGGACATGTTGTAACATGCCGTCACATCCTCGTCCGTCACCACCTTCTCAAACCTTTCCCAAGCCAAGTCCTCATTCTCAAGAAGGTTTTGAGGCACCTGTTGAGAAGCTTGAGACGAGGCTGGAACATCGACCCTAGACAGGATTTGCAAAGCCGGAGGATCTTTTGGTTCTGAATCAACATCCAGAATCTTGACAGAATGACCTTGAGGGACGAGGAAAGGATTAGGTTGGTCGTCTTAAGTTTGGACGTCCTAAGGCTTGGACGACCTATGCCTAGCCTTTTTCTCCTTGCGCCTACTTGGGAGGTTCCACAAATCAACCACTAATGACAAGCTTTTTCTTTTATCACCAGTAGACAGAGGAGGCTGGGATTGCACTCCCTAACCAGCTGCCTTGTCTACCACTTCTTTACCTTTGTTCTCCTTCATCGTCGCCATTCCTAAAAAGAAAGACATCAATTCTTCCACACACAAAAAAAAAAAAAAAAGGAAAAGAAAGAAAAGAAAGAACTTACGTCTGCAAACAGTGACCTTGTGGGCGATAGCTTCAATGGACGGCTTTGGACCTAACCCCTAGGTGGCAAGACGATGAAGGCTCACCAAAGAATGGAAAGTCCTGTCAGTATATAGACGTGCCTTCTGAACTCGTTCAAGATAAAACTTGCTCAAATGAGGATTTCTAACACCTAAAAAAAAAAAGGAAGAGAGGGTGATTAGGCAACTATAATCAAAAGTGAATAATAAAAGGTGAAGTGATAGCCACAGACTTACCTTCAAAATGAAGGTTCCCTAACTCTCCAGTGTAGGGAGGGAATGGGTCCTTATCAACCTCAATAAGGTGTCCAACCCAAAAGCCAGAGACAAAGAAGAACTCTGTCTTCCATCTCCTATCTGAGATGACTAAGGACTTAATCAGCCTATAATCTCTCCCTCTGGCTATGAACTGATAAAAGCCAAGGGATTGGTTAATCTCGGAGGGCTTATAACAAAAGAGGAACTCGTCCACAGTAAAAGGACGATCCCCTTCAAACACCTTCCTCCATAAAACTTGCATAGAGACAATTAGCCTCCATGCATTAGGGTTAAACTGATATATACCTAAACCTAACTTAGTAAGCAACTCCCTAGCGAAGGCATTAAAAGGCAACCTCAAACCCCCCAAAAGGTAAGCTTCATAAATGTCAACGCCAAAATAGGGTTGACAACACCACTCCCCGTGCACAGGTACCCTGGGATTTAAGTCCTCAGGAAGTTAATACCAAGTCCTAAGAAGGTCTAATTTTCTCTCGTCTGCCTTGGAGGCAATCCCAACAACGCAACTATAAACTATCTCTTCCTCGTCTTGAGCAGAAGACGAAGGGGCACTTGTACCAACCCTAGACCTGGACTCAGCCCTCATCCTAAGGCTTTCCTGAAATACCTCTAAGGGAATCCCAGGAATGCCAGACATATACTCATCCGTAGTGTTTCCCCCACTGTTGCTATTACTACTACTATCACTAGACCCATTAAAACTGCTAGGGTCATGATACTCGTCTATGGCTTTGTCAACACTATTGCTAGACGAAGAAAAGACTATTTCAGGCATTCTTTGAGAAAGCTTAAAACTTGAGGACGAGGGTGGAGAAAATACCTGGATCTAAATGAAAGGAAGCTATGGACACAGGAAACTTCTAGACGAGGCGTTAAGACGAGGGATGTTAAAGAAGAAAATTTCAGATATAGGAAGGGTAGCAGAGGAATTCTACTATCTATAGGTAGCGAACTCTAGTACCCAAAACGACACAACCACCCAAAAGATGACACGTGGCATGTTCCTCGAAAAATGAGTCGATGTGACTAGTCGCCAATTAAATCATGACATGTGGCACACCTAACCACTAATATAAAGGCACACGTACAAAGAATGACATCAGCTTATACATTCCTAAACGACCCATGGACAAGGGGGCAACTGATGGGGGATGATAAAATACAACTCCAATATCGTCCATGAAGGTTGTTCAGGACAAGACCAGGAGAGCAAAAGTATAAGAACCTCGTCAATGAGAACCTCGTCCATGCGGGAAGATGATTGGACGAGCCTCGCATGGCCAAGATTGACAAAACCGCACTGTCTCGTCCAAGGAAGCGATCAACCTCGTCCGTTAGAAGGTTGTCCATAGGAGAAAGACCTCATTTGGAAGCAAGGTACGCTCAACAGGAGGACCCCTGGACGAGCCCTAGACACTTAGGAAAATTCTTGAGTGTGTACCTTATCAAGCGCCTAAATTTCAGTGACCGTTATGTGAGAAAAATGTAACTCCTAAACAGTTGTAGAAGTTATTCCTGAACCCTTACACCTCCTCAAATGCAGGGGAGGTTACAAGTCTAATAACTGTTTCTAGGACACTATATAAACGCTTATTTAGACCAGACAAAGGTAAGTATGAACAATTCTTAAAAAGTTGGAACTCCAAAATTTAAAGAGAGAAAAACTAACTTTGCCAACTGAGGGTTATTGGCCGGCGACTCCGGTCACCTTTGATCGCTGTTCTTTCTTTTTCAGGCCATTAAGACAGCCAGTAGTCCTTTCAAATTCGAAGCATCCAGCCTACTGATTTTCTTTGCATCATCAACATATATATATATATATATATATATATATATATATTTGGTTCTAAAGGACAAATCGGAACAGTTTTCATAATATTGCCAATAATACTCTGCCCAATATTTTTAAATTAGATAAATTTATAATATAAAACTAGTAAATCCATATTGCTCACGTTGTTAACTCATAAGACCAAAAAAAAAAAAACTGCTTATACTCTAACCCCTTAGCTTAAAATCCTCCGTCACCACTCTTGGACCTTATCTAATTCTTAGTTATTCATAATTTATACGGATATAGAATATAATTTCAACTACATACCCCCCAAAGAAGTACCCACTGAGGAATACCCTTATTGTGGACAATATTTCCTACAAGTGGATAAATACGTTCACATTTGAAGAGAGGGCAAGATCAGGTAGACTTGTGGATAAATCTTAGGTACATATATGTGCATTATTGTACACAATTGATCGAGGTGGTATCCTTTCTTCTCCTTTTTTTTTTTTTTTTTTTTGGGTGGCTGATACAAAATATGCATAAGAGTATAAAAGTGGAAACATGCCAAAGGTAAGACTGAGCATGGTATATAGTACACTTAGGATCTGTTTGGATACCGCTTATTTTACTGAAACTGAAAACTTATTATTAAAAGTGTTGTATATAAAGATAAAAGTTAACTGAAATAGTACAGTGGGGTTTATAAATAGTAACCAAAAGTATAGTAGAGCTCATGAATAATAATAAAAATAAACTAAATATTGAAATAATTTTTAATTTTAATTGATATCCAACACTTAGTGTGTGTTTGTTTCCACTTTTTTAGCCCAGTTATGCGCATTTATGAAAAATAAAAACTGTTGGCATGTTTGGTAACACATAAATTTGGCTTTAATAAAAAAGCTGCGTTCTCTGATATGAAGTAAAAGCGCATAAATTTTATGGGTAGAGAAGGACCAAAATTGAAAACGCGGATTGCACTTTACAAGCTATACGTTGGACCACATCTGTTTTTACCCAATTGCCCATACTTTCCCATATCTCAAATACCCTTGATTTTACCCTTCTTTTCTCTCTTTTTCTTAAGCGGACTGCCTCTCATCTCTCATCTCTCTGCTCTACACTCTCTGCCTCTCTTCTCTCTGCTTTGCGGTCTCCGTCCGTGGTAAATCTCTTCGTTGTCTTCTTCTTCTTCTTCCTCTTCTTCTTCTTTCTTCGTCTTCTTCTTCTTCTTTCTTTGTCTTCTTCAACGCATGTTTCTATATTTTTTTAATTTTAATTTGTCTCTGATTTGAGAAATTTGTTGAAAAATTTGTGAAAAAATTTTAGGATCTGTGCTTCTTCTTCTCTCTCAAGACTCATCATGCCAGCCTTTCCTCTCTTCTCTGCGCTCTCCATCCGTGGTAAGTCTCTCTTTGTCTTCGTCTTCTTCTTCTTTTTCTTCCTTCTTCCTCTTCTTCTTCTTTCTTCATCTTGTTCTTCTTCTTTCTTCGTCTTCTTCAACGCATGTTTCTGTATTTTTTTTAATTTTAATTTATGTCTAATCTGATCTGAGAAATTTGTTGGGGTTGATTTTGAAATATATGTTGAAAAATGTTCAGATTGGTGCATGCTATAATTTGTTCTTGCTAATGATCTATTTGTTCTGTTTTGGGTACTAAAAAATTTGTTATGTTCTTCTATTTGTTGAAATATTTGTTCTAAAATATGGTTGTTTGTTGAATTTATTCTGTTTTGGGTATTTTAGTTTTTGTTACGGGTTGGATTTTGGGTCCGTTGATTATGTGATCTTAGAAGTTAGAATTCTGTTCTGTTTTGGATTAGGTCTGTTCTGTTTTGGATTTTAGAAATGATTTACAATGAAGGTAGGTAGGGTTTGTTCTGTTTTGGATTTTGGGTCTATTGAATGTGATCTTAATCAAATCACAATTGCTTCCAATATGTGTCATACTCCAGACTCCAGAGTTCAGAAACGAAGCTTTAAAAAAAATATATTTTTATTTGACCCCGGCCTTGACTCTAGTAGTAATCAAAGTTAGATTTTTTTTTAATTTTTGTAAGGAGCATTATAAGATTCAATTTTCATATATATATATATATATATATATATATGTGGTAACCATCTCTTTCCAATGCATTGTTAGAAATTTTTCTTATAACTATTTTTATTTTACAATTTTAATGTAGTATTGTTTTTATATTTGTGTAGATTTCTTGTTGGTGGCTTTTAGGAGATTTACTTTTGGCATTACTTGAAGACATATGAGAACATCTTCCGTTAGTTCTAATTATATTATGTTACACTTTTTGTACTGTTATAAAACATCTTGAGTTATTATATGTGTTGCAAACAATTATTGTATAGAGGGAGTTTGAATTGAATACTTCTTTTATTTTTTACTTGTGGAATGTATAAATCTTTTTTTTTATAAATGTGTTGTTGAAATAAATGTGTTATTTAAATTTGAGGTTTTAATAATGTAATGACAGGTTAATATCAAAGTTATGAAAAAAATAAAAATAGAAAATAAGTTTTAGCGACGAATTTTTTCGTCACAAATATGGCAACAAAAAATGGTTTTAGTGACGAAATATTTCATCGTTAAATGTAGCAAAATTTTGTAAGAAATGGTTTTAGTGATGAAAATTTTCGTCGCTATATGTGCCTGAATTTTCTTAAAAATAGTTTTAGTGACGAATTTTTTCGTCACTATATGTACCTGAAAATAGTTTTAGTGACGAACAATTTCGTCACTAAATATGATTTAATAGATTGAAGTGTTTTTAGTGACGAAATATTTTCGTCACTGAATAGTGTTTTTAGCGAGGAAAACATTTAGCGACGAAAGGTTTTCGTCACTAAAAGTTTTTTCTTTTTAAAACAAATCAGACTTTTAGTGACAAAATTTTTCGTCGCTAGGACTTTCAGCGACGGGGTTTCAGCGACGAAATGAGTTTCGTCGCTAAAAGTCCAATTTCGTCGCTAAAGGTTCTTAGTGACGAAAAATTGGACTTTTAGTGACGAATTTTTTCCTCACTAAAAATACATTTTGTTGTAGTGATGATTGAATGGTATCTCATTTAGGGTTAGAATCCCCTTAAAATGACCCTAATAGTTTGATACTTAAATTGATAATACTTAAAACATTTTCTTTTGCGGATTTTCTTTCACAAAGAGGAATTTACAAAATTTTAAAAATTAAGACCACAGATGGTATTTGTAAATTTTAAAAATTAAGCACAAGGCTTTGCCTCCACATAAACTAATCAATAAGTTATTTTTTGCATTTCTTATGGTTGCGTAACTGTATAGATGGGTAAAAAGACCACTTCCAACTCCGAGGCAAAAAAGGCTAGAGCGTTATGGGGAGAAGCAAGTTGGACAACTATTTTTTGTAACCTTTGTGTGGAACAAATTGAAGTCGGGAATAGAACAAAAGGTGCTTCCTTTACTTCCGAAGGTTGGAGCACATTGGTGACCAAATTTTGTGAAATGACCGGTCAAAACTATGATAGAGACCAATTAAAAAAGTAGGTGGGATGTATTAAAAGGTGATTGGAAAGTGTGGGAACAATTGGTAAGTCATGACATAGGTTTAGGTTAGGATGCAGAGAAGGGAACAGTTAAAGCTAGTAAAGATTGGTGGGAACGGAAGTTGAAGGTGAGTCGAGTATTTTATTAATATGTAGTTAGTTGGAGATATTTTTTTAATATTATTGTAATATGAGTGAAATGAAAATTACATTTTGTAGGAATTACCCAAAGCTTCAAAATTTCAACTGAAAGGTCCACAGAATCTAGATCAACTTGATAGAATGTTTAAGGATGTTGCAGCAACCGGAGTAGCTGCATGGACCCCTTCTTCAAATACACTCCCTCCAACAATGCCATCGGAGGGTGCTGGTGATTCTGATGGTAGCTCCGAATTTAAGGATAATCAATGTGAGATGAGTTTAGACATTGATAGTTTGCAGCAAGGACATACTAGTCAATCACGTAGTTTAGGACAAAAGCGACTTTGACTTTGATATGTTATTTACATTTGTTTTGCCTGGATGGAAATGTACAGCACACGACGTCTCCATTTTTCTTGATACTATTCGTAAACAAAGTAACACCTTTCCACACCCACCACCAGGTTTGTAATTTGTTAGTCAATTGTTCATTATAATGACATATTGTGTATGTGTGTGTGTGTGTGTGTGTGTTAATATAATTGATTATTTTTTTTCTAAGGAAATATTATGTAGTTGATTCTGGATACCCGATGATAGCTTACCATCTGCAGGAATTTCAAAAGAGAGGTGGAAACCCTAGAAGTAGACATGAAAAATTTAATCATGCTCCCTCATCTCTTCGATGTGTGATTGAGCACACTTTTGGTGTGTGGAAGAATAAATGAAGAATTATCAGAAACATGCCATCTTTTCCATTCCATATCCAAATACTTATTGTATCTGCTACTATAGCTCTTCATAATTTTGTTAGACTAAATGATAGGGATGATAGGGGCTTCATACACGCCAATCGAGATTCAATTTCTAGAAGAGAATATAATAGTGAAGCAGATAGCAGTTATGAGCAGAACTCAGGAACTTTAACAGACCCTGCGATGGTGGTTCTTCGTGATTCCATTGCTAGTTCCATTTGGGAGGATAATAATTAGTAGTTTTATTTATTTATTTGATAGTATCATGTAGTACAATTTATTAAACTTGGGTTATTGGTATGTATTTTATCATCTTTTTACATTTTTATGCAGTACAATTTAACTTGGATTATTGGTGTGTATCTTATCATCTTTTTACACTTTCATTTTGTGCTTCGTGATGACGAAAAATATATATTATAATATAGATTTAATATATATTATTGGTATTAAAATAATACCAATAATATATTTATTATTATTAATTAGTTTTTTTTGTAAGTATATGAAGTAGTTGATTTAAGTATGAAATAAACTCCCTTATATATAAACATTGTTCTTTTTAGTAATTTACTCCTCAAACTGCCACTTTTATAAGTGCTAGCCAAACACTTAACTTTTTCAAAAAGCACTTTTTAACAGCTTTTACCAAATACTCAGTTTTTTAAAAAAGTACTTTTTTATACTGCACTTTTTGAAAACTCCACTTTTTCAAAAAACCCAGTTTCAAAAAGCTGAAACAAACCCACTCTTAGTCTAGCTATGACACTATGCACCAAGATTTTGGCCAAGAAAGTGATGACCTCTCTATATATATTGTCCCATCAGCTTGGTGTAGTCTTATTTGACAATGATCTCTCTCTCTCTCTCTCTCTCTCTCTCTCTCTCTCTCTCTCTCTCTCTCTCTCTCTCTCTCAAAAGGCATTTGATTTGAACTTCAAAGTGCTTACCATTGCCTAACATGGACCATGGCAATACTCTCCCAATGTGCAAGACCCTTGTGGCACTAGGTTGCAATAGAGCTCCATCACGATCCCACACCAATCCTCATTTCTTGTACCTTGAATGGTTGGTCTTCGTTCACAAGGGAAGTGAAACTCTAGTACCAGACCCGGCACATGCACAACTGGATTCCCCAGCATACCAATTATGGATTTTATAATTGAATCATCCTATCATCCTCCCTAAAGTCCTAGCACTTACATTTTCTCAGCAACAGAAGAAAAAGGTGTTGATAATCAAATTAATAAAGACCCAAAATTTTGTTTAGTCCTTTATAATTTTCAATTTTGAGTAGACCTTTATAATTTTCTTCTCTTAATCAAACCAAACAAGTTTTTTTTTTTTGTTCATTTCCTTGATTTATATACTAAGAGAACTCATTTAGAAGTTACATCAACAGTTTCACTACAAAAAATTTGAAATCTGACCATAGAACAAAGAATCACAAAATTGAGAAATTGAGAAAGATTCTAAAGAGGTTCCATTGACTACAAGAGGTTCCATTCACTACAAGAAAAAAAAAAAATATTGCAACAACATTTTTAGTTGCAATATGTCAAAGTCATTACAATAACATTTTATTGCAACAAAAAATCATGTTGTGCATTATTACAATAAACTTTATGGCAATAGGTAATTGCAACAAAAAAATATATATATTATTAGAATTCTCACTTAGCCCCACTACCCAATTTTTCGTTTTTCTTTTGAATCTCACAAAATCTATAAAATCTAATTTAAATTCCCTTTTTTAATAATAATTCTCAATCTAAATTCCTATTAGAAATTAGGAGCATTTTGGGAGATCCAATAGTTAGGGTCCACAATTGGATAGGTCCTTAATATTGTGATAATATTGTAAATAGTGTTCAAACAATATCTAAATTTAGGATTTTTTTTAAAGGAAGAATTAACAAATGCCCTAAGAACATTTGTTAATGAACTATTTTTAAAGAGTTTGTAAAGAAAAAAAATCAAATATTGTATTTGTAATGTCACAATTCGTACCCATACCCAATAATGAGAATGGAATAGGCCAAAGAGCCCAATACAATGAAATTTGTAGAGAGTGGGCTTGAAATCTAGGTTTTAGAACTATTTAGATGACAAAGATGATGGGCTCGGTCCCAAAATTAAATACAGGAAACTGTTTATACGACAGAATTTATCCTCGAACGTAAGCTGAGGACGAATTGTATTATTTCTTTTCAAGATCGATTACAACTACCGATCGTTATGTTTACAGTGTCTTCTTTCTCTTTCTTTCAAGTCCCCTTTTCCTGAATGTCCCTTCTTCCATTTATACCCTCCTTCTTCTTTCCTTTGTTCTCCACGTAAGGGTTAGATTGCTAGTTCGGATGCTTGTCCCATCCATCACCCCTGAAGTCTTTTGAGGTAGCTGTAAGGCTAAACTCTGATGCTCAGACATCACTTCCTCATTAATGTGGCCAGAGAAGCAGTCTCAGAGTATTCAATGAGGGGGCGGTGGTAACAGCTTTATCTTAAATATTTTTACTGCCTTTCTTCTTATCTTCTACATCTGCCATGCTTACCTTTTTCTATAGGACCTTCTAGAATATTGCTCGTGGACGTTTACCAGCCCTTCTCTTACCTCGGCTTTACATAGCCGAGGACATATTCTCCTCGAACCATTCAATGTAATGTCCTATGGGTTGATATTGCTATGTTCTCGAACCATTCAGTGTAATGTCCTACAGGTTGATATTGCTACGTCCTCGGATCATTCAGTGTCTTCAAATTAGGCTTTTAGCCTAACAAATACTCTTGGGCCAGCCCAACATATATCTCGGGGCCCATTGACCCTACAGTATTAATAGCTTTTTCAATTTCCAATAAAAGTGATATAATTTTTTTTTTCTTAAATGGTTTATTAATCATTATCCTAAGGGCACCTATTAACATGACCATTTTTTAAATTAGTAATTTTACTTCTTCTCTATTATTTAAACTTTTAAAACATGAGAAATTGAGGGCATTTTGGGAGATCCAAAAGTTAAGGTCCACAATTGGATAAGTTCTAAAAGAATAGTGAGTATAATATGGTGGTGTCAAAGTCCTAGATAACAAGAGAGAGCTTTAATTTTTTTTTAGAGAGAAAAGGAGAGAGAGCCTTAGAACAAGATGTGGATCCTATTTACTAATATAAACTCAAATATTTAGGTATTATTATTGCAATGCTTTTATTTGGGTATGGATATAGTATTCAAAGTTGCTCTAAACTATTGCATCAACATCTTTGTGCTCAAAGCCTATGAACAAGTGGTGGCTATTTTGGTCATTGCACCTTTTGCAATGAATATTGGCAAGTAAACAATAAACTTCTCTTCTTTCTCTTTCCTTTAACACTATATATACATTACTACAGTCTACAGATACGATGATTAATAGTTTTTCTTTTTATCAAAATGTATTTTATCAACAAATTTGTCCAAATCTTACCGAATTAGATGGGTATTCATGACATGTTCAATTTTTGTTAAACTAGTTGTGCTCACTTTACTAGAGTAAGTATTCTTCAAGCTGACGTGGACCATACCACATCATCAGACTTACATCTTATACTCAACACATTGCTTCCTTTATTAACACGTAAGACTAAAACATCTTAAATGTTATTGACTAGGCAAGCCAATATTGGGCATGAACATATATGTGCTTGGAATGAAGTATACAACAGCCATGGTTGCAGCCACATTGAGCAATACTCTTCTTGTCATGGTGTTCCTATTAACTACTTTCATCTATTCTACAGATAATTGGTGCAATGACAATAATTGTGGGGATATATGTTCTCGTCTAGAGAAAAAGCAAAGAGGAATCAACAAATGAGAATAGTGTATGTAGAGAGGGAAAATTCCCGGCCTGTCACAAGCTGACACATCATGCCACCAAGTCCACAAAGTATGGCTAATTACAAAGCATCATATACTGCTACTAGAAATTTGCCAAATTCCATTAAGGTAAAAACATGAAAAGCATGCAAAATGCTAATCACATATAAGCGCGTGTAAGCGATGATGTAAGCGAGTCGGCGCGTGTAAGCAATGACCCAAGCAATCTGGCACATGTAAGCGATGACACAAGTGGACCAATCAAGATGTGACATGTGTCACCAATCAGACTCCGTCATGTGTCGCTCACCTACCCCCAAACTCCTATAAATAGAAGTCATCCTAAGGCATTGAAACATACCAAGACATCTGGGGAAGAACTGAGAAGAGATCTTGAGTTCAAAAATCTAAAAGCTCTGCTGGAATCAAGCGCTAAAGCCTCCAGGAACTTCAAGAACCTCAACTTCGAATACGAAGAACATTCGAAGAAAAATCATCCAAATCATCTTCCTAGATATCAAGGTCACTAGAATTAAGCTCAAAAGCCTCTAGAAACTCAAACATCAAGCTAACTAGAGCAAAAACAGCATCAAAGAAGCATTCAGAAGTATTGAAACTCTACTGGAATCAAGCCCTGAAGCCTCCAAGAACTTCAAGAACTTCAACCTCGAATACGAAGAACATTCGAAGCTGAATCATCCAAACTACTTGTCTAGATCTCAAAGGTCATTGGAATCAAGCTCAAAAGTTTCAGAAACCTCAACAAACCACAAATCAGGGAAGCTCTACGAATTCAAGCCTCCAAAGCCCCGAAGAACTTCCACCACAAACCTTCAAATACGAAGAACATTCGAAGAGGAATCATCCAAATCATATTCCTAGATCTCAAAGTTCATTGGAATCAAGCTCAAAATCCTCCAGAAACCTTACAAACCACAAATCAACGAAGCTCTAAGGATTCAAGCCTCTAAAGCTCCGAAGAACTTCCACCACAAACCTTCGAAGACAAAGAATACACGAAGAACATGAAAAACAAAGAATTTCTAATAAGCTCATAGCCAGAGATTCATTGTAATTCCATTTCAAAGGTCTTCGATCCATCCTTCAGCCAAATTGAAGGATATCTTATGTTCGAATCAAAATCACATCACCATAATTCCAATCAACAAATCTTTCAAGGAGATCGAATCAGAGGATCACTTTTTTGTAATTACAGAGAATTGTACCACACATTCATCAATACAAATTCGCATTTGTGAAACTATTTTGCTCGTTTGATTTATTTTGAACAGAGAAATTTAGTCGTCCACAAATTCTGGCATGCCCGGTGGGACATCTCTACCTCTCATCTCATTCTCCTCTAAAAGAAAAGAAATTCAATTTGCTACCAACCTCAATGGCCTCTAGCAAGAACATTCAAGCATCAACAATAGCTACTTCATTTAGATTTGGTACAGCTACCACTAACAGCTGCATTGGTGCAATCAATTGTAGCCAACCTAAAGCTCATAATCAACTTCAATCTCAATCAACCAAGGAAACCGAGTTCCAGACAATCATCTCCTTAGACCCTCTTACAAGAAACAAGTTCATCAACAAGGGCATCTCCACCTTGGAACACCTCAAGTATGGGGGCAAATCCCCTTCTTCCTTCACAAGAAGTTGGTCACACGATTTCTCTCCCATTAAAGGGAACCCAAAAAATGAGATTTCACGTGCTCACTCCAATTCACTTCCTTCTCCATCATCTTGGGAAGTTATGTCAGTCATGATGACTAACACCTCTACCATGGAAGAAAAGATGGCTGAAATGGAGTAAAGGGTCGTCCTTTTCACAAAAGCACTTGAAGATAAGGACCTCCAAATTGCAACTCTAATGAATAAACTTGAAATACAAGATCTTGGTGAATCAAGCGATGATCCTAAGTTCCCATTTGGCTTCAATTCTACAAAAGGTGACACAGGAAAAGAAAATCAAGACACTCCTCAACGAGAACAATCTATTTCAGTTGCTTTGTTATTAGTTCAACAATTACAAGACATGATAACAAATACCATTCGAGCACAATATGGAGGTTCTTCTACAAGTTCTCTCACATATTCGAAACCCTGCACAAAGCGCACCGACAATATGAAAATGCCAAATGGGTATCAACCCCCCAAGTTCTTGCAGTTTGATGGCAAAGGAAATCCTAAGCAACATATTGCTCACTTTGTAGAAACTTGTGAGAATGCAAGGACTCAAGGAGGCCTCCTTGTAAGCAGATTGTCTGTTCGCTCAAGGGGAATGCCTTTGATTGGTATACAGACTTAGAACCTGAGTCAATCAATAGTTGGGAACAACTTGAGAGAGGGTTTCTTGACCGATTCTATAGCATGCGTCGCACGGTAAGTATGATGGAGCTTACCAATACTAAGCAATGGAAAGATGAGCCCGTTGTTGACTATATCAATCGATGGCGGCCTTTGAGTTTGGATTGCAAGGATAGACTTTCTGAAATTTTTGCTGTAGAGATGTGCATCCAAGGCATGCATTGGGGATTTCTTTACATCCTTCAAGGAATAAAGCCTCGAACATTTGAAGAGCTAGCAACTCATGCGCATGACATGGAACTGAGCATTGCTAGCCATGGGAATAAAAACCCTCTCGTACCTGAAGTAAGGAGGAATGACAGGAATGCAAAAGGCAATCTAAAAAACCCAGTGGTTGTTAACACTGCCATAGTTAAGGTTCCAAGAAGAGAAGGAAAGGCAAATGAAAAACAACTTGAAGGATGGCAAAAGAACGAAGTGTGTCGTCTGACCTTTAAGGAACGTGAGAAAAAAGCATATTTGTTCCCCGATGAAGATTTGCCAAACATCTTAGAACAACTATTGCAATTGAAGTTGATTGAACTGCCAGAATGCAAATGACCAGAAGACATGGGAAAAGTTGATGGCCCTAACTATTGCAAATATCATCGCATCATTGGCCACCCAATCCAAAAATGTTTCGTCTTCAAAGAACAAATCATGAAGCTTGCCAAAGAAAACAAGATTGATCTAGACTTTGATGAAGTTGTCGGGTCAAACCATGTGACTGTTACTTGTGATGTACTCCCAACTCTCAGCCAGGGGGCAAACACCAACAAAGATTACAAATTGGTTGACAATGATGGCGTAAGGATCGGCCTCATCAATGGGAAGTTCCTCAAACGCTTCTATGCTTGAAAATCAAGAACCGCTCCTCGGTAAGAGCTTAAACTACCCACTGCAGCGTTACAAGGGTACACGATGTCTTCCCATTACCTTTGAAAACGTATAAATAAAGAAAAATTGATCCCACTCTATGCCACCATTTGCAAGTGTGGCGTAGTGGCTGGATGTCGTTGTCGCCCTTGAGGCCGAGGTCTCAAGTTCAATTAGTGGTGATTCCCACTATTGCGCAATTGGTACCCATGAAATGTCGTTGGGGGTGGGGCGAGGATTACACACGTGAGCCCTCCCTTTTTGTCAAAAAAAAAATCATCAAAATAAAAAAATCATTCAAAAAAAAATATATGTTGAACTACGTAATGACTTGTTCCCTCTCTAGGATATGTAGGCAGCTTAGTACTTTTCACTAAGTTCAGTCACATGAAAAGAAGAAGGATTGCCAGTCCAGCTTGAAGAGTTTTCCAACGGTCATCAATATGCTTTTAAGGTCCCTTTGGTTGGCAAGGCATTGGTTAAAGACAAACAACTGCGCAATAGGATGATCAAAAATCGTTGTACTCAAAGATGAAGACTAAACAAAGTCTGCATGGCATTCCCCATCTTTTATGAACATTCTCCCACATTTATAAAACATGTTTTACATCACTTATCTCCTAGGGGCATCTTCTTATACCTTGCAAGTCTAAGTTATATCGTCTCTCTTCTAGGTTGCGCCACTTCATAGCTCTGAAATTTGAACCACATCATCTCCCTTCTGAGTGATGTCACTTCACATCATGTCTCTGAAATCTGGATGACGTCAACTTCCTCCAGAATGATAGTAGACCATATGTTTGAAGACGGTGTTGCATCATCTCTCCTCTATGGGCATGTTCTGACATCTTTGAAGTCTTAGCGGCATTCTTCTTGCATCCTCAAGGTTTTGTTGACACCTCTTTGAATCCTCAAAGTCTTGATGGGAGTGTCTTGAAACTTCAAGGTTTTGTTGGCATTTCCTTGCATCTTTAAGGTCTTGATAGGGACTCCTTGCATCTTCAACGTCTTGTTGGTACCTTTGAAATCTTGATGTCTGGCAACAGTGCTAGGCACCCTCGATGTTTGAGCTATGTTGCCTTTGGAAATCGATGTTGTTGTAGCTTTATTATAAAGGTCAATATTTGTGCAACTTCAATGCGAGTGCGGTGCGGATGAAGTGTTGACATGGCTTCATGGCAAAGATGAATGTTGGCACGACTCCAGTGTGAATGAAGTGTTAACATGGCTTCATGGCAAAGGTGAATGTTGTCACGGTTTCGGTGTGAATGAAGTGTTATGTAGCTTCATGGCAAAGATGAATGTTGGCGCGGTTTTGGTGCAAATGATGCGTTGTCGTGGCTTCATGGCAACAATAAATATCAGCATGGATTCAATGCAAATAAAATGTCAAGGCAGCTTTATGGCAAAACAAGAGTGCTAGTGCATCTTCATTACAAAGGCAAATGGTGATATTTCATAGCAGATGCAAGTGTCGGCGCCACTTCATGAAAAAGATAAGTGGTGACACGATTCCAATGCAAAGAAAAAGAAAATGGATGCCACTTCATTGTAAAGGCAAGTGTTAATATGATTTTAGTACAAGAATAAATGTTGGCGTGATTTCATGGTAAAGACTCTTGATGTGGCTACGTTGCAAAGACTCTTGATGTAGCTACGTTGCAAAGATTCTTGAGATGGCTGCGTTGCAAATACAAGTCTTGGCGCAACTTAATTGCCAATACTAGAGCCAGTATGACTTCAAAGACGAGTACTAACGATAACATTATTGCCTAGCTGAATAGCCTTATGGAAACATCGTTGCAAAGACGAATATCATTAAAAGAATGTTAATGCAAGAAAAGAATGTAACAACATCAAGGCATATGTCGCTGCAAGTGATGGGATATATGTCCTTAAATCCTATTGTATGATGCTATGTATTTTATTATGTTAGACATTATGTATGACTTAATGTTTTGGTTAATAAAGTTGTATTATTATTTGAAAATATTGGTAACATGAATATTGGGACATTATCATATAGTCCATGAGATGCATAGTATGTGATTTATGTGATTTAGTCACAGAAGATATAAATCACAAGTTCTTTGTAAACTCAGAAATATAGTTCGTAGTCGGTGATGAAATTAGGCATTTCATCTGCGAAGACTATAACATATCAACTAAGATGATTTGTCTTGATCATGGAAATGGAGATTTCTAGTTGATATGTTGATATGTTTTAAGAGTTAAGACATATTGAACTGGACCGGTGTGAGATTTATTATTCTCCTAATGAGTGTCAACTGAATAATAAACTTACGACTTATATTTGCATGAACTCTTAATCCTGAGAGGATAATGGACCTGATCATGAAGTGTAGGTTGCTTTGATATATCAGGAGTGAGATCTATAGTAACAGTCAAAATCTCAGTATGTTGGGCAACCACATTTAGTGTTGATGGAACATATATTCTCAAGATGAAATTTATAGTCCCTTAACGGAGATACAAAATATTCCCTTGAGATAAGTTTAATGGGTTTGTTATTCAGAGAGTTGGGCCTAACCACTTTAGTAAGGAGTTACTAAAGTATATATTTATGGAATTGGATTTCATAAATATATGATGAATAACTTAAAGAATTAAACTGGGTACTCAAGGAATTAAGATGTAGCAATAAACAAAGTGGCAGTCTTCTTTCATGACTTTGTGTTACTATGAATATTTTATGAAGGGGTTGCATGTATAATAAAGTCTTGGGATATAATTTATTAATAAGGCCTAGAGTGCAACTATATTTATATAGTGGTATTAAATATAGTTAATGGTAACTTTGGACTTGTCAAGAGTTGACAGAAAAGCCCAAGGCCCATTAGAGCTAGTGTCTTATTGGTCCCTTTTGGTCCCACTCCAAGCCACACACTTAAGCCCAATTGGAAAGGCCCAAAAGGCCGGCCCAATTAGATAATCAGTTAGATACAAAGGGAGAAACTTACAGAATTTTCAGGTAATGAAAAAGAGATTATATTGGAAATTGTATGAACACTCTTATGAAAAGATGTGGTGTAAAAGTGTTAGACACTTTTTGACATTCTCCCTTTGGAACTGATTGAGAGACCACACATCTTGGGCGTTAGTGGAATTGGAGTGAAGATTGAAAGTATTCCCAAGAGATTCTCATCTTCAAGTTTTGAAATTCACCGCTCCAAGGTACACTCTCTTGTTCTCATATTCTGAAACTTAAATAGTACATGTTAACCTTTATGTATGAAGTAGATCCGTTTCTTTACGCATTAGTTTTTCTTCCGCTGCGCTGTATGATTCCATCAGCAACAACATTGCTATCAATGAAATACAAAGCCACCAAATGAAGCCAAATACTTCTATGAGAATGTCAGCATAAAGTTTGATGTCAAAATCCAAAGTTCAAGGAAATTGTGCTGCAAAACAAAAAAACAAGCAACAAAAAATTTTGTCAGGTAAAAGATTTAAAAAAAAAAAAAAAAAAAAAAAAAAAAAAAAGAGAAGAAGAAGCAAACAACTACCAAAAAAAAAAACTTGAAAGCAGGATAAGAAGGCTGAAGGTTGAGTATGTGATGAAGGCAATAGCATGCCTCTATATAGAAAAATTCTGAGATAACGAACAAGAGAAGTGTGAAAACAATTGGAGCTCAAATTCAGATTTTGTAAACTCAAATGCACTCAAAGTCAAGGAGGCCTGCTCTGAATTTTGAAATGAAAGAGGATATTTAGCCATGGAGACAGAAGATGATGGCTTACTACCTACCTCACAACCTACAAGTCTAAATCCTGATACCATCCTGTCAGAGCAACCACCGTCTTGTCAGAGCAGCCAGCGCCAAAATAGACCAAGAAGGCTGTAAGTCTAACAAAGACTCGTGACTTTCACACTCAAATTTGTGAAAATCCAGACCTTATTTTACAAAATTGACATCACAGAAATCTTCTACGACCTTCGATCTACAAAACCCAGGAAAATGAGCTCCGGATGCTAACCCACGCGCCACCAAAAGCTTCGGAGGATCGCGGCAAACACCTATACAGTCGTGCAAATCTAAACTTCATTTCACAAAAATAACACTACCACTCGATCCAGCGGCCCCAGATCGACAAAACCCGAAAATTTCAAGCCCAAACGATGAGCCACGCGCCTCTAGAAGCTCCGACAAACGATTCCTCAATGAACACGCGCCTCCACGAGCCTCCCATAGTTGCACGCGTTCCCACGTGCCTCAAGCAGACAGACGCGCTCCCACGCGCCCCACGCGCGCATCTCCAACTCTATGACGTCATGGATGACGTCATCCTCCACTGACCGATTTGACCAGACCGACTTGGTTTGACCCGTTCTTCCTGACTCGGATCTGAACTGCCCGCACACAAAAAAAAAAAAAAAAAAGAGAAAAAAAAGCCTTGACCATGGTTGACTTTGACCAAAAGTCAAAAATTTCAAGATGAACCTGTCCCACTCAATTTTTTGAGTACAATCCGATTTTGGGATCAGTTTCTTCATTCGAGACTCAAAAATTGTGCAAACAGTCCAATTTCCAAAAAGTTGACTATTGCATAAATCTTGACCAAAAGTCAAAAAATTTCAAGATAGACCTGTCCCACTTGATTTTTCGAGTACATTCCAATTTTGGGATCCGTTTCTTCATCTGGAACTCGAAAATTGCATAACGGTCCAATTTCTAAAAAGTTGACTTTTGCACAAATCTTGACCAAAAGTCAAAATTTTCAAGAATGACCTGTCTTGCCCAATTTTTCGCGTACATTCCAATTTTGGGGTCTATTGATTCATTTGAGAATCCAAAATTGCTCAAGTTGTGCGATTCTACAGTTGTTGGCTTTGATGTTAACTTTGACCAAAAATCAAGATGCTTGAGCAAAGCTTGTCCTACTCAGATTTTCACAAGACTCTGTTTTTAAAATTAGCTTATTTGTCTGGGCTTGGAAACCACCAATCTAACCCACTTCTCCGAAGTACTAAAGGTGTCCAAAATTTAAGCTCTCAAGATCAGAATTTAAGACCATCCATTTGGTCTGGATTCCCTCAAGATTATCCTCCAGACTTCATCAAGGCTCCCCTTTCATAGAACAGATGAACTCTCACAAGTATGTCTTAAACTTGAAATTACATTAGGTCACTACTTCAGCCTACCATTTCCGTTCGGTTCCTACCAATCTCCAACCTACCATTCCCATTCAATGCCTACCGTTCTAATCCACCATTCTCACCAAAAAATTTATGTCCGTCGTTCTCAACTACCCAACTACCGTTCTTCATCTCTTCGCTATAAATAGAAGGGCCGGATTCATCAAAACTCAGCAAAAAAAACACTGAATCACGAAATGAAGATTTGCTTTTTTCAAATTTTCAATTCCTCCTTCTCACAGCCATTTCTCTCTATGGCCTCATCATTCTCAATGCCTAGCAACCAAAATTGCTTCATAATCAGTTTGAAATCAACCCTCTCATGGTTCAGTAGAAACCCTTCTCACAACATCATCGTTGTTTTAGGATCCAAACAAATTTTGTTTCCCCACTTAACAACCTCATTTGTCCATAAAGTTACTTATAACAAGGCTGGTATTGTCGTTCCATGCTTCCTTGGACTTGGTTGGCCAAGAAATCTAAGTCCAGTAGAGACACCTATTCCTAAGATTAGGGATCCCATAGTCTCTCTCCAACTGCTTGCTCTCCCATTAGAAGCAGCGATTCAGAGCAAACAGCAACTTGGCTGGTTTCTAAAAACAAGATCGCAAGTTAGCTCCACCTTTCATTTTGTTATGCTTTCCCAATAAGTCGCATTAGGTGAAGGTAGTGAAAAGTGTTAGGGTATCCTACAAATTGTCTCCCATCCAACACTTACTATGACCTCCAAGGTACCAGCTCATAAAAAATCAGCCTTTGGTGCTGGTAAATAGTCGCCAAAGCCTTATTCCATGTTCCCACCGGCATGGGGCCCTAAGGTCATCGTTACTGGTACCTCAAAACACATTTTCTGGAATTACTCCAACTTAAAACCAGTTTGAAGAATTTTAGAATCCCATCACACATGCGCATTCAATGACCTGCTATCGGACCTCATTCAGCATGCAGTCAGTCCCGCATCACAAAGTGTACTTCCCAAAAACATCTACACTAGAGAATCCCCAACATATGGCCAGCGCCATGGTGTCATGTGTTTCACCCATTCACTTTGCTTTTTTTCTATCTTCTTCACCATCATCACTAGTAGACCCAAAATCCACAAACTTCTGAAATTACCTCAACTTAACCTAACTAATATGATAACAAATGCACATTCAACCACTTTCCCACATGTGCTATTCGTGATCCGAAGTATATCCCTTGGATATAACTTCACCAGAAGTTCTTAAAATGGGAGGCCAGCCCCATAGCTCTGCATGCTGTATCCAGCCAACATTCTCACTTCTTCTCCATCTTCAACACCTTGTGATTGCCGCCAACGATTCAAAATACTTCTCTCAAATTACTTCAGCTTAATCTCTGCTGAAATGATTCAATCTTGCAAGTACATCCAACTTCTTGCAATAACTTTCAGCCTCAACAACCCACTTCAACTACCATGGAACACTCTTTTGAAATTACTTCGACTTAACCTCTGCTGCGAAGGCTCAGTCACACAAGTACATTCAAATACTTGCAGACCCCTTTTCGGTCTCATCAAAGCCTTTTATATGGATGGGTCTACTCTTTTGAAATTAATTCATCCTGCTAAAAGCTCCACCACCTTCAACCACTACATTTGAAGAATCAAGTACCAAATTCATTCTTTTCGAGACTCATTCCCTCACCACACTCTGAAGCTGTGTACGTGAATGAGTCTTGAGGGGGCATTTGTAGATAGGAAAAATTCTCGGCCTATCATAAGCTAACACATCATGCCACAAGTCCACAAAGTATGACTAATTACAAAGCACCATATACTGCTACTAGAAATTTGCCAAATTCCATTAAGGTAAAAACATGAAAAGCATGCAAAATGCTAATCACATGTAGGTGCATATAAGCGATGACACAAGTGGACCAATCAAGCTGTGACATGTGTCACCAATCAGACTCCGTCATGTGTCCCTCACCTACCCCCAAACTCCTATAAATAGAAGCATTCCTAAGGCATTGAAACACACCAAGACATCTGGGGAAGAACCGAGAAGAGATCTTGAGTTCAGAAATCTAAAAGCTCTGTTGGAATCAAGCCCTGAAGCCTCCAGGAACTTCAAGAACTTCAACTTTGAATACGAAGAACATTCGAAGAAAAATCATCCAAATCATCTTCCTAGATCTCAAGGTCACTAGAATCAAGCTCAAAAGCCTCCAGAAACTCGAACATCAAGCTATCTAGAGCAAAAACAGCATCAAAAAAGCATTCAGAAGTATTGAAACTCTGCTGGAATCAAGTCCTGAAGCCTCTAGGAACTTCAAGAACTTCAACCTTGAATATGAAGAACATTCGAAGTTGAATCATACAAACTACTTGTCTAGATCTCAAAGGTCACTAGAATCAAGCTTAAAAGCCTCCAAAAATCTCAACAAACCACAAATCAGCGAAACTCTACGAATTCAAGCCACCAAAGCCCCGAAGAACTTCCACCACAAACTTTCAAATACGAAGAACATTCGAAGAGGAATCATCCAAATCATATTCCTCTATCTCAAAGTTCATTAGAATCAAGCTCAAAAGCCTCCAGAAACCTCACAAACCACAAATCAGCAAAGCTATAAGGATTCAAGCCTCTAAAACTCCGAAGAACTTCCACCACAAACCTTCAAAGACAAAGAACACACGAAGAACATGAAAAACAAAGAATTTCTAATAAGCTCATAACTAGAGATTCATTGTAATTCGATTTCAAAGGTCTTCGATCCATCTTTTAGCCAAATTGAAGGATATCTTGTGTTCAAATCAAAATCACATCACCACAATTGGGCCATAAGGCCATCATTGGAGTCTAGTACTCCGACGGCTATCTAGGGACGTTGCTATAGCACTGACACTGGTCACAGATCTTGACATAAGCCTTAGCATCTGCTTGAATTGTAGGCCAGTAGTAGCCTGCATGAATAACCTTATGGACTAGTGATCTTGCTCTTGAGTGATTTCCACATGCTCCTTCATAAAGCTCCCTCAAAACATAATTTAACTTGTCCGGAGCCAGGCACCTTAGGTAGGGTTGAGAAAAGCCTGGCTTGTATAACACTTTGTTTATGAGGATGTACTTGGCAGCCCTGACTCTTAGCTTCCTAGCCTTGTCCTTGTCCTTGTCTTTCGGAAGCCTTCCCTCTTTAAGATAGATTACTATTAGACGCACCAAACTTTCTCTCCTTCCTATTTGCTGTATATCTAAGAGGTCTATGCTCGGCATGTATTGAATTCTATCGAACTCATCCATAACTTCTCTTCTTGAAGCTACTTTCACCAAGGCATCTGCTTCCATATTTTCCTCCCTTGGGATTTGGACAAAACTCATTTTTGTAAACTTTTTTACAAGCCGCCTCACTTTGCTAAGATATTTCTTCATTTGATCTTCCTTAGCATTACACATTCCATTCACTTGATTGATGATTAGCTGAGAATCTCCTTTGACTATTATTGATTCCACCCCTAAGGACTTAGCCAATTCCAGCCCTTTAAGTAGAACTTCATACTCAACTTCGTTGTTGGTGGTTTGGTACTATAAATGGGCTGCATACTCCAGCCTATCACCTTCTAGAGACTTGAGTATGACTTCAATCCCCCTTGCGTTCAATGTGGACGATCCATCTATATTGATAACCCACCTTTCAACTTCTTCATGTTTGTCTAGCTCGTCTTGGCTGGGGGTGAACTCCGCAATGAAATCCGCCAACGCCTGTGCCTTTATCATGCTCCTTGGCTAGTATCTGACATCAAACTCACTAAGTTCCAATACCCATTGGATTAGTTGTCCTATAGCTTCCAACACCTGTGCCTTTATCGTTAGGACGTTGATAATATGAGCTTGAAAATAATGTCTCAGCTGCCTAGAAGTTGTAATTAAAGCGAAGGCTAGCTTCTCCATCATCGGGTATCGTCCTTCCACTCCCCTTAGTGCCCGGCTCGTATAGTAAACTGGTTTCTAAATCCGCCCCTCTTTTTTTACCAATGTTGAGCTCATAGCGTGTGAGGACACTGCCAAATATAAATATAATTCTTCACCAGGTACAGATGGGCTCAACAATGGTGCCGTCGTGAGATAAGTCTTTAGGTCTTGAAAGGCCCTCTGACACTCGTCCATCCACTCAAATGCCTTCTTAAGGACTTTAAAGAATGGTAAACACTTGTCTGTAGCTTTTGAAACAAATCTGTTAAGGGCGGCAACCCGTCCTGTTAGAGACTGGACTTCCTTTATATTCTTTGGTGGTTCCATATTTAGTATCGCCTGGATTTTGTCAGGATTTGCCTCAATTCCTCTATGTGAAACCATGCACCCCAAAAACTCCCCCGATGAAAATCGAAAAGCACACTTGCTTGGATTTAATTTCATGTTATACTGACGAAGTGTATCAAAGATTTCTTGAAGATCGTTTAGATGTTTCCCTTCGTCCAAGCTCTTTACTAGCATATCATCTACATAAACCTCCATGTTTCGCCCGATTTGGGACGAAACATGTGGTTAACCAGTCTCTAGTAAGTCGCCCCCGCGTTCTTTAAACCAAAAGACATTACCTTATAGCAGAATAACCCTTGGCTAGTAATGAATGAAGTCTTCTCTTGATCTTTCTCGTCCATTTTTATTTGGCTGTAGTATGAAAAGGCGTCCATGAAACTCAGTAGTTTGTGACCTGTTGTCGAGTCCACCAGTTGGTCTATGCGTGGCAATGGATAACTGTCCTTGGGGCAAGCCTTGTTTAAATCAGTAAAGTCCACAGACATCAGCCATTTGTCATTGGCCTTCTTTACCATGACTACATTCGCTAGCTAGTCCGGATTATAAACTTCCCGAATGAACTCTATAGTAAGCAATTTCTGGACTTCTTCTTTAATGGCATTGTCTCACTTAGGAGCGAAAACCCTCTTCTTTTGACGCACTGGTTTGGAGTAGGGACACATATTCAGGCGAAGAGTAATGACACTTGGATCAATACTCGACATGTCCTTATGACTCCACGCAAAGACATCAAGACTTTTCTTCAAATATTGGACCAGATTATGCTTTGCCTCCTTCTCCATGCTTCCCCCAATTCTAGCGAACTTCTTAGGGCTAGTCTCATCCAGAGGGACGTCTTCCAACACCTCAGTGGGTTCCGCTGTAATCCTCCTCTCGTCTATGTTCATTGTTTGCACGTGCTCGTCCATTACCAACATGGCTTAGTAACAGTCTCTGGCAGCTAGCTGATCTCCTTGTAGAGGTTACCGCCTTCTAATTATTTAAAGTTGGTCATCCAATAATAGCATTATATGATGATGGACAATCAACAACAAAGAAGTTTACCTCTTTGGTTAGCTGCTGCGGATATACTCTAATCACCACCGGTAATGTAATGGTGCGCATAGGCTGCACCTTCATTCCTCCAAATCCCACCAATGGTGAATTCACTAGTCGAAGTTGATTTCGTCCTAGCCTCATTTGTTGGAAGGCGGGGTAATACGAAATGTCCACCAAGCTGCCATTGTCTACCAACACCTTCCTGGTCGTATAATCAGCCATGAGTAGGGTAATGACAATTGCGTCATCGTGGGGGTGGTGAACTCTTTCAACATTCTCTTCTGTAAACGCGATGACTTGCTCGTTCGCTTCCCTCGTCGTGGGAGGTCGCCTGACAACTGGACATTTTGCTTCACCTTCAGGTATGTCTTTCTCAATTTGGATGACTAAGTTGCTAAGGTTCCCCCTATGATAACTCTTATTTCTCCAAGTGGGGGCCTTGATGACTCTTTTACCTTGGCCTTTAGCTTCTCATCTTTGTGATCTCATCCAAGGAAATTCCTCAACTTCCTTTGTCTTATAAGATTCTCTATCTACTGTTTTAAATCAAAACACTCGTTCGTGTCGTGCCCATGATCTCTATGAAAGTGGTAATACTTATTCCTGTTACGCTTGTTAGGATCTCCCTTCATTTTCTCTGGCCACTTCAAGGACGGATCATCTTTGATTTGCATAAGCACTTGCTCTAGTGGCGTATTCAAGGGAGTGTATTATTGGTTTCTCGTTAAAGAACTCACCTTCTTACTATCTCTATCCCTTTTCTCGTCTGCCCGAGGCTTCTTGGGACGAGGACCTTGATCGGGATGACGCGGGTGACCAGCTTCCGAACGCTCTACTCTCTTCCTTTTCTTGGCTATGATCGCGCCCTCAGCATTCATGAAATTCTGGGCCGAATGGACAAGCTCAGCCATAGTATGTGGTTCTTGCTCGTAGAGCTTATGGATGAACAAGTTAGAGTTGGCCCCCTTATGGAAGGCGGCCAATAACAACTTGTCGTCCATCTCATCCACCTTCAAGACTTCTCTGTTAAACTGGGTAATGAAAGACTGTAAACTCTCATTCTCCCTTTGCTCTATAGTTAGCAAACTGGAAGAGGAACGCTTGTGACGTTGTCCTCCAATGAAATTATTGACAAACAACTTACTCAACTCCTCGAATGAGCCCACCATGTTTGGAGTATCTTGCTGAACCATACTCGCACTAGTCCCTTGAGGGTGATAGGGAATGCTCTGCACATAATTTTGTCCGAAACCTCTTGAAGGTGCATGGTAGTCTTGAAGGTAGCGACGTGATCACATGGGTTACGAGTTCCATCATATGCATCTAAGGAGGGTATTTTGAACTTCGGGGGTAAGGGATGACTATTGATGGAAGTCATGAAAGGAGAGTCTGTTTGGTGAACTAAGTCATCCACGGGGTTCACACGTCTCATGTTCTCCTTCATTTCATCCATAGCTTTTCTCATCTGGTCCATCTCCCTCTCTAAGTGAGGCACTCTTCTTGAAGTAGTACCCCTTGACTGATTCTCGGGCTCAAAGTTTTTCCCTCTTCTCTCTTGACTCTAGGCTCCCTCTTTGGCTTATCTTTCATGGTGCTGCCTCCTTAAATTGATCTCCCTATTCAATTCTTGATTCTGACAGGTTAGTTCTGTCATAGCGGTAGCCATGGACTGTATATGTTAGATGGAAGGTGGTTGCATGACAGGCGCTGACTGACGATCATTGTGGGGATTACTGGAAGTGTCCCTACTCTCTTGGTAGCCCTCGATTTTGTCCGAACCATTCAGCCTTTTGTTTGGGAAAAGCGAATCGTTAAAAACAAATAATTAACGAAACGAAATGAAAAGTTTCTAATTTCCACAAACGGTGCCAACTGATGATGTGAAGAAAATCAGTAAGCTGGATGCTTCGAATTTGAAAGGACTACTGGCTGTCTTGATGGCTTGAAAAAGAAAGAACAGCGATCAAAGGTGACAGGGGTCGCCAGGCAATAACCCTCCGATAGCAAAGTTAGTTTTTCTCTCTTCAAATTTTGGAGTTCCAACTTTTTAGAAAATGTTCATACGTACCTTTGTCTGGTCTGAATAAGCATTTATGTAGTGTCCTAGAAACAATTATTAGACTTGTAACCTCTCCTAGATTTGAGGAGGTTTAAGGGTTCAGGAATAACTTCCACAACTGTTTAGGAGTTACATTTTTATCACATAATGGTCATTGGAAGTTAGATGCTTGATAAGGAGTCGTGGTACACACTCAAGAATTTTCCTAAGTGTCTAGGGCTCATCCAGGGGTCCTCCTGTTAAGCGTACCTCGCTTCCATAGGAGGTCGTTCTCCTATGGATGACCTTCTTACAGACGAGGTTGATCGCTCCCTCAGACGAGATGGTGCAGTTTTGTCAATCTTGGCCATGCGAGGCTCGTCCAGGCATCTTCCTGCATGGACAAGGTTCTCATTGATGACGTTCTTATACTTTTGCTCTCCTGGTCTTGTCTTGGACGACCTTCATGGACGATATTGGAGTTATATTTTTTCATCCCCCATCATATATATATATATATATATATATATATGATATTGATTAAAACCTATATAAATTATTAAGGATCTTAAAACTCTAAGTCCATATTTCAATTAGTATGTCAGTCTTTCAGCCTAAAGTATATATCTAATACAAATATTATCAAATTAACAATTAATTTTTCAGAATACAATTTGATTAAAATGTATCTATATAATGAAAGAGGAAAAGGCATAAACTAATTTCTTTTAAACTTAAAAAAACTAGGTGATAAAGTGTAGTTGAGTAGAGGAGGGTAGAAGTATTAAAAGTCTATCATAAAAAAATTTGAGCTTCACTTAAATATTAGTCACACTAATAAGTAGATTTCAGTTAGCTCAACTAATAAAATCTTTAATGATTGTATAAGAGATTTGGAGTTGGTTGTCTGGGCTGGTGATCATAACTCATAAGAGGAGGGGCTAATATACCTACTCCTAGTATTAAAGAAAAAAACTTTGGGTTGGCTCCCTCTTGGGTCCGTCGCTACGTATTTGTTTGGATACTAATGAAACGCAATGCATCTGTGTTTCAGTTTTTTTTCATTGAGAAGCGTGTTTTAGTGTTGTTCAGTGAGTCTCGTGCATTGTTCATGGGACCCACAAACATATTTTTTCAGCAACTTTTTCATTAAAAATGGGTCTCACAATACTATGCACACATTTAAAAATTATTATGTTACAGTGTTTTCAGTTTTCAGCGACATCCAAACGGACTCTAAATCACATGCATTGCATTCGAAATGCAAATGTCCTCATTTTGAACCCGTGGATGGTTGTTTTCCTTTTGAAGCAATTATAGCTTCAATGTGAGAATTAAGTTAATTAACAAGTCCTAAACCAGAGATAGGAGCACCCTTATTAGAGTAGTTTATAAGGGCTATTAACTAACCTAGCGCTCAATATATATATATAAAAAAAAAGCTACATTACAAACAAAGTCTCTAATTTTTTTACCAAAACTAATATTATGCCTGTGCGAAGCACCACTTAATCAAGAATCGTGGATAAATTAATGAAAATAAAAAAATTATTTTAATTAAAATTAAATAGATAACAAAAATAAAGTAATGTTTTACTCTATATAGTGAATGCATATTGTGTAAGATTAGTTTTTATAAATAAATAAAATTATATATAAGTCCAAAATTAATTGAATGGAATATGGTAGATAACTATGCAACTAAAATAAAAGGAGATGCCTAAAAAAAATATAAAGGGAGTTTGCATAATTAAATCTCAAATTTAAATGAAAAACCTTGAATTCAATAATTAAAAAATAATAATTGAAAGCATATTTAAGTGGTAACCTCAATATAATAGTTAAGAATTATGAACAACCCAAATCACTAAATATTAAAAAATAAAAGTAGATATACTTACATAAATTTAAATTTTTGTCTTTGAAAATGAGGTAGTAGGCACCGAATTTCACCCTATCAAAACAAAATATGTAAATATAAACTTCAAGAAATTTTTTTGAGAAAAACTCAATACCAAGAGTATTTTTTGATCAAGTGCTTCAAAACCTCAAGGAAACTCCCTGGAAAAAAAAAAAAAAAAAAGAATAACCCTAAAAAATGATAGATACTTGGACGTTCAAAATATTAATAAAAAAAATCATGAATCTGGCCTTATTGTTTATAGTGTCTTAGAACTCTAAAGATGAGAGTTGTGGGGATAAAAGGCCCAAAATACATTTTGGGCCATGGGCTTTGTCCGAGGTTGTTCACTTATCCGAGGACAGATTAATAGCGATGAAAATGTCAGACCTAGAGATCCACAAGCAAATTGTGACAGAAGAAACTAAGGGAGGTAATCCGAGGAGGGGTGTCTTCTTGGCTAAGCGAAGTAAGGATCATATGGTACATCATGTTGTCTATAATGATCTTCTAGGAGGTCTTGTTGATGAAGATATGTTTCATGGGGGCACAGATAGCAGAAACAATTATGAAATATCTAAGAGAAAGCTACTACCACTGCATTGAATGCACTGTATCCAAATCTCTGGCCGCATTAATGAGGAAGTGATATCTAAATAGTGATTTTCAACCGTATAGCTATTACCTAAACACTTCAGGAATGTGCTAATGGGACAAGTATCAACATTAGCAGTCTGAACCTACACGTGGAGAGCAGAAATGAGAGGGAGAAGGAAGTATAAGATAGAAGAAGGTCTCGGAGAAGAAGGATGGGGAAAAAGGAGGGAGAGAAAGAAAACACTGTAGACTCAAGAACAACATCTATAATTTGTCCTTAACAGAGAGAAATATAAGAACCAACCTCCTCGGCTTAAGACCGAGGATAGTTTTCACTATTCAAATTGTTCTAGCCTCCTCCTATTGTGATTTTAGCCCAACGTTATTGCTAACAAAACTCATTAAAACCTAGATTTCTGGCCCACTCTCTAAAAATTTATTGTATTGGGCTCTTTGGGACTATCTCATTCCCAATTGTGGGCTTAAGTGCAAAATGTGTTCTTACAACAGTCATGGTAAAAACTATTATCCATAATCATTCCTATATTTATCCAACAAATAAAATTAAACTTCAACTAAAAGACAAAAGTTGATAAGAAGTTGTTTCTATTTAAAACAATAATTTTAAGTTGTGAAGAAGTTGATATAAACAAAATAAAAAGAAGAAATTTATACTAAAGTTGTAAGGTTAATTACAATTTTTTATCTTCTGTTATACCATTAAAATCATGTTGTTAATTAACGCTATTAGCTTTTTTTGTTGTTATCCAAACATTTGATATTTATCCAAAAAAATTAATTTAAAAAAATATTTGAAAAAAAAGTAGATTACAAATTTATTATCAATAATTCCCCTTGTGTATATCCTCAATGAAAGTTGTCATGGTTGATATAAGCAAAAAGAGAAGGAGTTTATTTAAAATAAAATACCATAAAAATCAAGTTGTTAACGTTAATAACAATTTTTTTTTTTCTGTTATACCATAAATATCATGTTGTTATTAGCTTTTATTTTTAATTTTAATCCAAAAATTTGGTATTTATCCAATAAAATAAATTAAAACAAAATATATTTGAAAAAAAAGTAGATAACGACTGTATATCCTCTTTTTAAGAAAATAAGAAAGTTGCTGCTTTTTTTTATAATACAATACAAAAAAAAAAAAAAAAGGATTAGATGAAGAATTTGGATTGTAATCAAATTAAAATTTTTATTAACTTAGAAATTATAGGAGAAAAAAATTATATATATATATATATATATATATTTTTTTTGAATCTAAAAATGTAAAAAATTCTGCAATTTGGTGAAACCACTTGGTGCAATCACAGTGTCTAAACCCAACTTTTATTATATAGTATACTAGTCGCTGACTCGTGTGATGCATGGAAAAACTATTGATTTTGAAAAAAAAAAAAAATCAAACAATGAGTAAATAGACATTTTGCTAGTTAGTATTTCTTCAAAAACAAAATGAAGAAATATTTAACTTTTATATTTTTCCATAGTTTAGAAGTGTTGTCTAATATTAAATGTTATTAAGTTGTAAGTGCATAGTTACCGAAATTTATAAAGTAATTTACGATTCTTAAATTAATAAAGCGAAACTCTCAATTATATACACACACACTGAAAACTAATATAAACTGTAAATATATAAATAAAGACCATGATATAAGGAAGACACTAAGTTTCAAATTTGAGTAGTAATATGACTTTCTCATAGTAATAACAATATAGACAATTCAAAGTATGGAACAATATCAAAATTACAATATCTATTAGTAGAAATTTCAACCCAAAAACCAAACCCACGAAAACAATGTCAATATAAATATGGAGATTAACCCAAATACTCAAAATAAAATCAATTCTAAACATAACAAAAGAATAAGATAGAAAGAAAATTTCAGGCACATATGAAAGCAAATAAAAAATTCAACATAAAAGATAAAATTCATTAAAAAAATATAAAATATCCACATACGTTGAATGGAAATTTTATTAATAATAACAATATAAAAAAATTCGACATAAAATTCATTAATCACAGAAGAAAGTTGAATAAAATTGCTTGCGTTTTTTTTAAATCCTAAAGTGAAGTTAAGTTTAGGGTTTTTTTTTTTATTTATTTATTTATTTTTTTTTTATACAAGATAGAATTTCTACTTTAGCCTAATTTAAGTGTATATATGTGTAAAGTTCCCTTCTGGAGACTTAAACTCCGGCCCTTATCTCCCACTCCTCACAAGTATTTATACTTGTCGAGTGACCATCGCACCAAGGGTGCATGATGGTAAGTTTAGAATTTTGAAGTGGTAATTGCTTTGGTTTTGAGGAGGGAATAGAGACTCCTAACATGAGTTTTTATTTTTTATTTTTTTTGGGTTACGTGAGTCTCTCTCTTTTTTCTTTTTCTTAATTCTAAAGTGAAGTTAAGTTTAGGGTTTAGGGTTTAGAGGTGATTATTATTAAGACTTTGAGGAGGGGAGAGAGAGTCCTAACAAGAGTCTCTCTCTTTTCTCTCTTTTCTCTTAATTCTAAAGTGAAGTTAAGTCTAGGGTTTAGAGGTGATTATTATTAAGACTTTGAGGAGGGGAGAGAAAGTCCTAACAAGAGTCTTTCTCTTTTCTCTCTTTTTTCTTAATCTAACATGAGTTTTTTTTTTTTTTTTTTTTTTTTTTTTTTTTGAGTCCTATTTTCAATGTGAGTCTCTTTTTTTCTTTGTTTTTTTTAAGTCCTATCATAATTTTTGTTTTTATATAGATTACCAACGTTTGAGTTTGAGTTGAACTTGTTAGAGAGATAGAGTTTCATTCCTCATTAAGTTTTGATTAAACAAAAATAAATTTGTTTTAAAAAAATGATAATGATGAGTTTGAGTTTAAGTTGGACTTGTTAAAGAGATAGAGATGGAGTTTTACTCCTTGTTAATTTTGAACTAAACAAAAATAATTTTTTTTTTAAATAAAATGAAAATTTTATTTAAATATTGTGCTGATGTGGAAAATTGTGAGAGTTTCAGAGGCTTCACGGGTTTACCTCTTCTTTGAGTAATTTTTGTTATAGACATGTCACATGTGAGTTCGAGCTAATAGAGCATTTTCTCGGTGTCCATAAAGTTGCCAATCAGAAACATTACATACAAACCTCTGCATCGAAATAGACATTTTTGCTAATACTACATTACAACATTAGACATGTATGATTCTAGCTAATACGAAGTTGGCTAATGAAATTGTGTGAGATGTTTATAAATTGAAAGAGAAGAAGTTTTTTTTTTTTTTTTTTTTTTAAAAAAATTTTGTTTGAGAAAGAAGATTTTGAATTTTAATACGATACAGGCATGTTCACTTAATAAACAGCAAAATAATGGACTGTAACATTCTCCATCTAAACAAAAAAAACTATGACATGACGTGCTTGTCTAGAAGAAGAAGAAGAAAGTTGATAGTAAATTTTGAATTGAAGAGAACTTCTCTAGTTTGTGGTCCACTCTCATAAAAAATAAAAATAATGAGAAAGTTGATATTACATTTTGGGCTTCTCTAACAGACTTATCATTAGCCCACACAGTAGAGAGCACATAATTATATACCTGAAAAGGTAGCAGATCATTTAATGAGTACTTATTTGAATATGTTGTTTCTAAAGAAAAAGTGAAGTTTAAAAAATTTTGTGTTGATGAAAGGTGCAGCTTGAAATTGTGCTACCACACATGCACATAGCTTAATAATGATAAGGATATATCTAAGCATATCAAAAAGTGGTAGACCCTTTGACTTCATCAATGGCTTGAATATCTGATGCACATATTATACTGCACTCATTTAAATTCACATGATCACCATTGCAGCTTTCTTTGGTTGACTACAAAGGCATGAAACAATACTTTAATTTAAAATGATTTAAAACAAATTAAAAGATGATGTATATGTTAGCATAGGGATGTGCAATAGAATGAACATAAAAATGGTAGCAAGATGAGACATGGCATACCTCATAAAGTTCATCTGATATAACTATCAAACAATGACCAAATGAGATTATTGAATTATCATCAATAAAATCATCCATTTTTGGGTTCTCACGCACATATCCCTGATAAAATTTTGAAATGCACATCTTTAAATTGAATACAAATAGAAAACTAATAGCATTAAGATTAGAAGATTGCATTCTCCTTTGCTCCCTCAGTGACTTAACAAATTGTTAGGCATTACTATCCTTGTTTAAAAAAAAAATTGCAAACAACATAATTCAAATTTTATTGGATAGATTAAGTTGAAGTTCTTGAATAGGAATTATACCCTTAGATTCAAATTCAAGTCTAGCTGCGTTACCCACATTAAAACCAAGCTTGGCCCAACAAACAAATAACATAATATATTACAAATTGACTAAAAGGTCTTTCAAAATAGGCCAACTAAAATGATAAAGTTTGGTAAGTATATGTAAAACAACAAAGTGCTTTTAATCCCTACTAAGTGAGTAGAAACAACCTTACCATGGGGATGTGAACCATTCTAAGCAATTGGAACTCGTATTACCAATAAAAACTAATAAATAATTCAAAAATTGATGGCCATTTTGTAAAAGAACCAAAATCAAAGAAACACGGAAGTCGACAAAAAGAACCATAATCAAAGCCCTCAAGGAGAAAAGGAATCTAAATACTTATGTAGTTCCCACACAGCAGAATCTACTTCACTACTTTAAAAAAAAAATACATTATTAATTATGTAAATTTTCAGTTACGTCCATATATTACTTTGTAGAGAGGTGCATAATAGTTCAATGACTAACTTCATAAGATCTATACATTGTTGTCTTTTTTTTTTTTTTTTTTTAAATGAAACTGAATCAACCTATTCTTCTTCTTCTTCTTTTAAGAGAGAGAACCTCTGATATTAATGAATTGACAATAAAGTAATATAAAATTCTGGTCAATCACATTGATCATTAATCAATTAATCATAACTTATTTGATGACCATATTTAACAAAAAAAGGGGAAAAAAAAGAAAAAAGAAAAGAGGAGTTACTAATAACATATTTCATAATTTAAATCAAAATTCAAATCTACAAAGATGTGTGATAAAAAAAAAATCATAACCAAATGCTTTCACAAACTTCAACAATAAATCTTACAAACCTCAAAGTTCATGAATATATTCTAACATAAAAATTGCTAAGTAAAAATTTAGTTTAAATGATTTTTTATTTTATTTTAAATTTGATACTTACAAAGGAGGAAGGAGGATATTCTGACATAAATTGTGGAAACTTATTACCACAAAAAGGAATCATAAACATGCACATGCTTTTGAGATCAAACTAAAGAATTAGAAAATAGAGATTATGTACTCTATATACTAGATTATATGTGACATTAAGTGAGGAATATGTAAAACATTATTGCACCTAAAAGAAAAATTAGATAAAAACAACTACTAATTTTCTTACCTGCTAGGTTGTGTTCCTAGGAAACCTACAATATCAAAAGGAAAAAAAAAAAAAAATGAAGAATCATCAAATAAATGATTTTTTATTTTATGGATGGTGAGTTCTTCAAACACATGTCAAAGTCCATTAATAGCTGTGTCAGAATTGGGGTTAGCCAAATCCATTGAAAAAATGGTGTTTCATAATAGATTAAGTGTGGTCTTGAAAGCAACTCTCCCAATATCTACTGCCTCACTGCTTTGATGAGTATTATCTAGGGGGTCTTGCACTTTCTTGTGCCTTATAGCTTGGTTAGCATCAAGTGTCTTGTTGGTGAATAGTTGTTCCATGCATATTCTGCGAAGGTTTTGCCACCAGGTTGAAACAGATGCCGATCTTAAGGGAAGGGAAGGGTTCTAGGGTTTTTATGTTTTAATAGTTGCAAAAGAGCATGCAGTATTCTCTTTTCGTAGTAGCATGTCTTCTTTAAAAAAAAAAAAAAAGTTTTAAAAAATATGATAATGATGAGTTTGAGTTTAAGTTGGATTTGTTAGAAAGATAGAATTTCACTCATTATTAAGTTTGGACTAAACAAAAATACTTTTATTTAAATAAAATAATAATTTTATTTAAATACATTATATTTAAATATTATGGTGACATGAAAAATTGTGAAAATTTTAGAGACTTCGATTTTATATATATATTGATGGTGAACTAAAAAATTGAACTAACTCCATTTCATCCATAAGAGGCTTCTAGAGCAGAAAAGATATCCCACATAAGAAGGTTGTCCATAGCAGGATGACCGTCCATGGGAATGAGGGTCGTCCATTAAGAAGGCTCCTGGATGACCCCCCTAACACATAGGAGATTCCCAAGTATGGATTTGCCTACAAAGAGTTGGAGATGGAACAACGTGCTATTGTTCCAAGGCATGGGGGAGATCCAGGTTTATTGCTACAACTCCTTATTAAAAGCTTAACTTCCAATGGCAGTTATACAAAAAGGTATAACTCCTATGGCGATTGTGGAAGTTATTCTTGAACCCTCTGACCTCCTAAAATACAGGAGAAGTTACACAAATCTAATAATCGTTTTTGGGGCGCATTATATAAACACCCATTCATACTAGACAAAGGTATGTTTTTACAATTCCTAAAAAGTTGAAACTCTAGAACTTGAGAGAAAAACCAATTTTGGCATCGAAGGGTTTTTGGCCGGTTCACTCCGGTCACCTTTGATTGTTTGTTCTTTCTTCAAGTCTTTAAAATAGTCACTAGCCTTTTCAAACCCGAAGCATTCAATCTACCGATTTTTTTTTGCATCATCGTGTGTGTGTGTATATATATATATATATATATATGATTTAATTCAATCTTCTACCCTAAAATTTTCGAATTTATTCAATTGAGACATCGGGCCAGTTAATCTTCATAAAAAAAAAGAAAAAGAAAAGCCCCATAGGGCCCAAACACGACACACTTTTGCTTTTTTCAGAATCTCTTAAACTAAAAAATTCAAAAAATTAATTTAAAAAAAAAAAAAGGCAATTTAGCCAAAATCTAATTCATTTCTCTGCCACAAACAATTTCAATACATACACTCTGCCTACGGCTACTCTGGGCTCGGCCCATCCACAACCTCCGGAGCCGGGCCGGGCCAGGAGAGGAGCGCGGGTTCTGGAGAAGTACGGCGCGGCAGCGGTCGGCGAAGATGATAATCAGAAAGAGAGGAGGTGAGTATGTTCACGGCGGCGAAGATGAAACTCTCAACTCTCTTCCCCCAAACCGAGATCCGACCATCCCATCACTACTATTTCCAATCTAGTCCTCTCCATCCTCAATAAACGACCCGCGTTGGTACGCTCACTCCTCATATCACGTCCCACATTGTCGCTTCTATCCTCCAACAAATCCCAAATCCTTAACTGGGTTTCGGCTTCTTCATCTGCTTTCCGAACTAAACGCGTCCGTAGCACTTGCTCTGATTCTCTTATCCTTCACACGTTCCCTTTGTTATCCCAATATGCTACTTATAGCATTTTGATTGACGGGTGTAAAACTAGCAACACTTTAGGTGCACTCCAATTGTTTGATGAAATGACTCATGGGTATATTGCCTCATAAAATTACTTATTCTATTATTCTTGCTGGACGAGGCGCCTAGATTGTTGAATATCATGAATGAGCGTGGGCAGTGTCCTGATGTCATTACTTACAATGCTTTTGCTTAATGGGTTCTGTAAGTTAGGTAGGATTGATGAGGCTTATGGGATTTTAGAAACCTTTGAGAAGGCCGGATGTGATCTTGCAGTCAATGGGTATAGTTGTTTGATTGATGGTTTGTTTAAAGCCAAGAGATATGACGAAGCAATGTTGTGATGGAGCAAGATTTTGAGCCGGATGTTGTTCTGTACACTATAATAATTTGGGGGTTGTCAGATGCGGGCAGGGTTAAGGAGGCGTTGAATTTGTTTTATGAGATGACCAAAAGGAATTTGGTTCCTGATACTTATTGTTACAATGCTTTGATTAAAGGGTTTTGTGATTTGGGCCTTTTGGATAAGGCTCAGTCTCTCTGACTTGAGATTTCAAAGAATGGTTGCTTCCCTGATGCCTGCACTTACACCCTGATGCCTGCACTTACACCATTCTCATTTGTGGTTTGTGTAGGAATGGGCTAGTTGGTGAGGCAAAACAGATATTCAAGGAGATGGAGATTGGAGAAGGTTGGTTGTGTTCCTTCTATCATAACCCTCAATGCTCTTATTGATGGCCTTTGTAAGGCTGGTGAGCTTGAGGAAGCTCATCTTTTGTTCTTCAAAATGGAGATAGGGTGAAATCCTTCCTTATTTCTTTGGCTTTCTCAAGGTGCCAATCAGGTTCTTGATAAAGCCAGCCTACAAACCATGGTGGAGCAATTGTGCAATTCAGGATTGATTTTTAAGGCCTACAGGCTTCTCATGCAGCTTGCTGATAGTGGAGTTGTACCTGCATAACAACCTACAACATTCGGGTCAATGGCTTTTGCAAGGCTGAGAATATAAATGGTGCTTTCAAGCTCTTCAAGGACCTGCAACTTAAAGGGCTCTCTCCCGATTCTGTTACATGTGGAACACTTATAGATGGGCTTCAAAGGCTTGACTGAGAAGCGGATGCTTTTGGGGTCTTTGATCAAATGGAGAGGAATGGGTGTACACCTAGCTTTGCAGTTTATAAATCACTTATGACCGGTTTATGTGGGAAAAATAAGGTTTCATTAGCCTTTAGTCTTTGGTTAAAATATCTGAGGAACCTTCCTGGTAGTGAAGAGGAAGCCATAAAAGCTGTAGAGGAACATTTTGAGAAAGGAGAAGCGGTAAAGGCTATTTAAGGCTTACTTGAAAAGGATTTTAAAAAGAAAGATTTTGATTTAGGGCCATATACCATGTTGCTCATTGGCTTGTTTCAGGCAAGAAGAGTAAACAAACCTAGGACAATATTTTCTGTTCTTGAGGAGTACAAGGTCGTTGTCACTCCCCCAAGTTGTGTTCAATTGATTTGTTGTCTCTCAAGAAGGAAACCTGGACTTAGTGATAAATGTGTTCCTTTAGTTTCATGTTGACACCATGAATTTGCAACCAGCTGCTTAAGTATGTACTTCGTTCCCAAGAAAGGAATGAGCATGTCCTGGACCTTGTAAGTAAAATGAAGTCTTTTGGATATGTTGGTTGCTTTTCTTTACCGAAGTACAAAATTTCTCCTATATGGTCACTGGGACACACAGAAGATGGAAAATGCATTCCCTGGGTGATTATTGGCTATGGCAGAGGAATTACAGTCAGTAATGGATTCTTTTGGAACAATTATTTTAACATATTGTCCTCATCAGGACAGCTTTTGTATAACAATAGTCTTAATTTGATATTGATAATCAACCCCATTTCTGAGATCTTTATTTTTCACTCTGCCTTGTAGCCCTCTGGTGTAGGTACCTGGGGAGCAGAATTGATTCGTTCTAGTTAGTGTGAGAAAGAAAAGTGTTAATACTACTGATGAAGTTGATGGCATGGACCAGTTCCTATGCATCTGAAAATTTTTGTAATGCATACCTGAATTTTTTGTAACACTGTTGACTTTTTTTTGTTTTGTTTTGTTTTCGTGAATGTAACATTGTTGACTTGAAAGAACACCATAAATTCATTTTTATCATGAATTAAAAGTTGTTTTAATGTTCTATAATATATTTTTATTCAACATTGTAACGCCTAAAACTCTGATGAAAAGTATCAGTTGTGTGCTTGTATGATTGATGTAAATTTTGCTCAAGAAACAATTTAAAATTTTCTACAATTTTTGGTTAATCTGTGATGATCGTAAGATGGTATATTCTATGTGGTTTATAGTTTCTTCTTGAGGCAGTGTCATATATTTGGCTTGTTTTTCATTCAGCACTGCTTCTGTTGTAACTGTATGGATGAACTACTTGTATTCTCACAAGATACTCGGACATCTCTTACTATTTGCTTTTCTCTAAGGATACAGAATTTTGGAACTCTCTCTCTGTTGCCTCCCAAGCTGCTGTTTGTGTTTATTGCCATATTCCGTCGGCAATGAAGTAAACAAGGTTCGTGTCTCACCTCAATGGTCCTTAATTAATATTTATGTTTTCGTTTTTGAGATTTGAATATATATGACTCTGGATCTAGCAAAAAATATCTGAATCTATGGGTATGTTATTTTTCACATTTTTATACGTGCATTAAGTTTTGTGTTCTGGTGCATATATTTCTTTGGTAAATACTCATTTACTCATGCAAATTTTCTAGTAACGGTAAACTTATTTCTGCCATTGGCAATGATTCAAGCTGGAGCATATTGCATGTGGGTGCCAAATGCCATACGCTGAGAGAAGCTATTACAGGGATCCAATTCTAAGTACATTGAGGATGAAGAAGTGTAAGAAATTTAAACAAAAGACAAAAAATTTGCTTTAGGATCAGATATTCATATTGAAGAATGAAGATTATAAATAAGGTCCCCACAGCCTATCAATCTTCCGTTTTCTCCATTTCTTTTTATTTTGAACTTAACCTTCTGGCGTTCCTATTCTGTCCACCTTAATTCTCTCTATCCCTCCAGCCCCTGCATCAATGAATCAAAAAGAAATTAATCCTGCAATAAACTTGAAGACTCAACTGTGACACCAGATGAAGATAAGGGAAGAGATATTTAAGACAATGATAAAGAGAGAGTAAACAATACATCACAAATGACTCAACATAAAATAAGTGATATAGGAAGGGAAAGGAAATAAACAGAAAAAGTTTTTTGAATCAAAAGAGGGAAGGAAACAACTTATAGATGGAGAGATAAGTGGAAAGAATGCCACTCATAACATTTAATTGACTTATCATTATGAGGTTATTTCTAATTGATCACAAATTAAACATTTTTTTATAGGTAATATAATATATTGAAGACAAAGAATATATTATGAACATAGCATAGCCTAAAGAACTACAAGCAAATGAAAGAGACTCAATGAACTCTACAATGGAACTAATTTCACTAAGATCCAACACAATGGACCACTCAAGTTATGATCTAATAAAGGATGTCTTCATTAACATCACTAACATCACTGGAGCTTCCACATCTTCAAAATTGTGATAATTCCCTTCCCTACTTCCCTTCACAATATTCACATTAGGCATAAGGGGGTTAAATTCTAAATAGTGGAAGAGCATTTATCAAAACCAATTCCTCCAACCAAACAGTAGATGAATTAACCTTTTTTGCATCACCCATTGAACCTATGCACACACAAAAGCTCCATAGAGCATGTGTAGATCACAATGAAGCAACAAATGATCCATAGTCTCCCCATGCTCCACAAAGCATGATTTCATTCTTCCAACTAAACAGTAGATCAATACCCTTTTTGGCATCATCCATTAGAACCTACTCACACACAAAATCTCCACCAAGCATATGTGCAAGATCACACTGAAGCAACAAATGATCCATAGTCTCCCCATTGCACCTCCACATTAAAAATAAATCTACTAGCATGATTTCATTCTTAATGAGATTATCAATACTCAAAATCTTCTTTCAAGCTGTTGTCATTGAATCATCCCTATCTCCTTTATTGCTACTACCCATCTCCACAAGTGGGTTTCTTCTTCCCAAATATGCCATAGCCACTTACCCAATAGAGTTTGGTTAAAGGTTCCTTGTCCACCCCAAACTCCCATTGGCAATTGGGGAACACACTATATTACAATCCACTAAATGTATAAGGACCATGTTAGAAGCAGAGTCATCTACAGAATGTTGGTTAAGGCTGCTTAACTGTTGCAGCCAACTACTTAATTGCTGCATGCGTTCATCCAGGCTTGTTCATAAATGAATGATCAATGTGTAGCTTTGATCATACAGCTCTGCATAGCCCTTGCTTGATTTATGTGTCTTAATTGTGTAACGTGAAGGTGGTCTTAATCTCAACATTCATATGAGTGGTTAAAGAGAAACATCTAGAAGAATGAAAAAAAAAAAAAAAAAGAAAAGCAAAATGTGACATGACTATATTAAGGATGCAGGTCTAATGTAGATGCAAGATTGAAACTTCTATGCATGACTGCTTGAGAGTCCATGGGGTAGTGTCTGTGTTTACCATCCAGTAGGTGTGCTTTCGTTATTCCTTGTGCAGCCCTTGCATTCTCTAGGACCTCTTAGGATAGTAAGGAATCCCAGTATTGAAATTTTACCCGCCTTCTAAAGCTTTGAAAGCTGATGAGATGTTCAAGTCTTTACAAATCCCTCCACCTATTGCTGACCGAGCAATTGCTATCATTCACTCCACACCCCCCCCCCCCCCCAAAAAAAAAACCTTTTTTGGGGGGGGGGGGGGGGGGTAGGGAGGGTGCTGGTGTTAGCGTCCTTTTTCTGAACTATCGCTTTGAATTGTGTTCTACTACTGGTGGTGGTCTGGAAAGATGACCTTTTGGCTGATGATTTTGACATATATCTTTTCTGGAGGTTTCTTGATATCCTTTAACAGATGTCCTAATGGTAATTCTTATATATGATATCTTATCTAAGACAATTTTATATGTGGTCTCTTGTAAGTTTTATTTTGCAGCCTGTAGGTATTGTTGGTGCACTTACACTGGAATTTTCCCTTGTATATGATTTCTTGGAACATGTGCTTATTTTAGGATCATGCAGTCTAATATCCTCTGGTGCATATACTTTATAGTGTTTTAGGAGCTGATGACTTTAATGAATTAGTACCATTTTCAAAATCCCCTGTTGTATGCTTCACTAGTATCTGGCTTATCCTGCACTTTTATGTGGCATCCCAAAATACTCTGAACTTACACCCTTCATAGCTTTAGCAGCAGCTGAGCTCTCTCATCAGGCTGGAGTACCACCAGTAATTTATTTTATTTATCTACATGAAAGTGTGCTGTGCTGTGTGCATATGAATTCAGAAACAGATATACTCTTTTTAGGGTGTAATGTAAGTTTGCCGTCTCTTTGGTCGTTGGAAGTTGAAACCATTATAATGTGGCTTTGGATGTAATTATATGTTGGGGATCTGGTGCATTTTTATGTACACCAGTAGCAGTTATTACCAATTTTGAGACAGATCATTATAGTTTGTAGGTGTATATGATTGCTTCGCAAATTTTAGAAATGGTGCTACTGCAGTGGATCCCCTTATTTTTGCTATTATGAGACCACGAATAATTAAGATCAATTGCCTCTTGGGGGCTTTGATTGTTAGTTGATTTTAGCATTCTATATGCCTTATAAAGTGTTGATGAACAGCTTAAAAGATACTCTATGCTTACGCTGGAAAGGGCAGTTTTTCTCCTCGAAACATCCAAATCTATTTTGGCATGTAATTTTAGACAATTATTTATGTTTGCGGTAGGGATAAAACTAGGGCAGGCTATGCTTATCTCTGGTTCAATCCAAGGTAAAAACTTGGCCCTAAGCCAGCCCTGGCTGTACTTCTACCCCTACTTGCCCTTGAGTTGGCTTGTGTATGCTGGGTTGGTTCAGGTTTTCATGATTAATGGCATACAAATGTTACTCTAAAATGAATGCATGCATAACTTACCAATATAAAAAAAAATTCTTTCCCAACATGAAATAATTTTTAAAAACACTATGCCTATGCCTAAAAAAACATAAGAGTAAGGACTAAACTTAATATAGAAACTACAAAAGTTATAGAGTTTTAGGGCCTGATCAATTGTGTGGGTTGCATCTTTATCTGGTGTTAAGCCACTCATGCAAAAGAAACACAGTGAGATTCATGGTGGATGCTGGAATATTGGCAGCTGTTTGTCAAAAGGTCATGTATCCTTGCCAAGTTGTCTTTTGATGACTTAATCTATCAATTATCAAAAGTATTTGGACTGGATCACACTCTTTGATTGGGATTTGCTATTCTATTACAGAGCTGAGGCTTTGGTTAAACTCACATTTCTATAGAATTCCAAACTTCTGAAGTAAGATATAAAGGAATTTGAAGAATCATTCAACTAGGATAATGAACTCAGTAGGGCAATAAAACTTACATTTGCAACCACTCTAATATACCTGCAAAATGTTCATGTATTTAAAAAATATGCTTTATACCATTATATTTAGTGTTTTGTTTTTGTTTTCTGTTTTTTGGCTCAGCTTCTGTGGCTTCAGAGTAATTCAGGAACCAAATCCAAGGAACAGATTGCTTCTGGTATGCGTGTGGTGGAGGTCTTGTCTTTAGATTTGAGGTATTAAATGTCTACTCGAATTTTCAGCAAAATTTGTTGCATTGATGAACGTTTGTCTATTTTAAGCATGGTGGTTTGTTTGCATGATTAAGGTTTGTAATTCTGTATTTGGCATTTCTTGTCTTTTTTTTTAGACTGAAGGCATTTCTTGTCTTTGCTTGGGGCTGTCTATGTTTCCAATTTTCGCAAAGCTGAACAAAGTGAAATGAAGGTTCGGGAAATATGCCGTGACATTAAAATGTTGGTGTTTGCAGCTAAGAAGCATGTAACGGCTACAATTTCAGCCCTTCATCATCTAACCATCAAGGTTTGACTCTAACATCCTTTTATGTTTGTACAAGGTTCCTGAGGGTTTTTATGGTTTCTTGCCATTAAGCTTGTTAGATTGAAAATTTATGGATTGTGATATGCAAAAGATTAATATCTCTGTCAATAAAAACAAAATAAAAAAAATCTGTTATTAGGCAGCAAAAGTAAAAGCAGTTGCTTACAGTTGATGTGCAACTGGCTTTGTGCTAGGATACTTGTCCTGAAAAAGAAGTGCTAGGATAGGACAATTGAATGTGCCTTTTTATGATCTCAAACTATTCAAATAAGATATTCTCTCTCCCACTTGACAACAATCTTATGCAGCAACTTGGTTATTGTAAATGTAGAAATGAGATATAAATTGAAGACAGCTCTTTTTCACTTTTCAAGCATTCTTATTCATGTCCCAGTATGATTGGGGCAGGGCAGGTTACCTGAACAAGTCATTTTGCTACCATACTTAGTGCTCATTTATTTAGGTTATTAGAAGTTTGATTTCATTGAGAATCCTAATTTTATAAAGATATATTTTCTTTTATGAGACATTGAGAAACCTAATTGCTTTTAAGATATTGAAAGAAAATTTTTTTGGGGCATGAGTCGTATGACCATATGATTTTTTATTTTTTTTAAATCATGAGTGAGTTGATAACATTTTTCTTATATGTTTTTTTCCCTTTTCTCATTCATGTGATATTCTGTTGGCCTAAATGGTTAACTTGGTTGACCTTTTAAGTTTTAACCGTCAACCTGCCTTTCCACCTAAAACCTTTAGTTTGGGTTCAATTGCTTTACTTGCAAGGCACTTGTTCTTCAAAACATTCTTCATAACCATGATGAGATGAAATCATTATTCTTTACATCAACTGTTCCAAAATCTAATAAAAGAACTCTTAAATCTGTTTATAAGTTCTCGGAGAATGTAAAATCCTTCTCACCATCACTTTGAGCAACTTGTTCCTCAAAACATTCTACATGGTAAGATCATTATTCACTTCCTCAACTTTCCCACAATCTAGTATACAGAATTCTTAAATCTATTTGGAGTTTTACATATATTGTGATGAGCACTTGCTAGAACGTAACTTAGATCCTGTCTATTATCCTGATTCCTGACCTTTCGAGAATGACGTGTGGTCACGTGTATTGGATCTTAATGTTATCTCGTGTTTTAGACTTTGTAGACTCTCTTATAACAGAAATACACATTATGCAATTCATTAGACTATCTTATGCATACATCCTGTATACGAAAGGTAATTCTTTTCTTTAATAAAATTTTATTACTTTATCTAAAAGGGAATTTAAAAAAAAAAAACAAAAATTAAAGAGAGACTACTTAAAAAAGAATAAAATTATATGACTTATCTGAGCAGGTTATGGACATTTCTAAGGCCAGCCAGAGGTTCGTGCTCAATGGTCTTAGGGCCTGAAGCCTCAATCAGAACAGCCCAACACAATAACAACAATGTTCTAGTTTGTAGTTCATCAGTTCATCGTTTATAAGTGAACACAAATGTTTATTACAATGTATCAAAAAATGAATAATAACTTCACAAACATACCCTCAAAAGCATTCAAAACATAGGAGACTTTTATTCTAAACTTTACCACACAATAGTGTGGTTGCATATGCATATCAAGCATTAACTTCTATAACAACCTAACAGGCATCCCACTTGAAGAATTTCGAATATTTGACATTAATTAACTGACGCAATAGATTATCTACTGTAAGTAATGCCAAGACATGAGCCAAAAAAAAAAAAAAAAAGAAAGACAGAGAGAGATAAGGCAGCAGCATTGATGTTTGTGGGTGCTTCAATATCATCATCATGCAAGAATACTCACAAATCACACGCCCTTGCCCATGCTAAGTGCACTCTTTTTAAGTCTTACCATTGCTATCAGTCTTTGGAACACTTGATTTTCTTGGGCCTCCACATCCCCAAGCCCAACAACCACTCTTGTCACTGCCTCCCCCACTACCTCCTCCCCATCCCCAACCTCCACCCCCCGCTCCACCACCTCCACCCCCACCACCACTACCGCCACCTCCACCTCCTCCACCACCTCCATTACCACCACCTCCTCCACCGCCCCCACCACCACTTCCTCCACCCCATCCATAACCTTTACCATTTCCTCCACCGCTGCCGCCGCCACCACCACTGCCTCTTCCCCCACCATTTTGCTTTCTATGTCCTTTATCTTTTCCTCCTTGCCCACTACCTCCACCACCTGAACCACTTCCCCCGCCTTTACCACCTCCCCCTCCACCTCCGCCTCCGCCTCCGCCTCCTCCACCTCCTTTTCCACCACTGTCTCCACCAGTGTTACTTTGGACTAGCTGTTTATTAAATGAAGTGGTGTTTCTTGCTTGTGCATCTTCAGCTAGACCACGGTTTCCACGTGGAATCTTGGGAATGGAAGATGAAGTGTTCAACTGAGAAATGCCATCTTTCGCCTCCTGAGCATTCACCAAATCTAGGCTGAGCACAAGTGCAAGAAGCAACATAGCTCGAGAGACTCCTGCAATGTACATATTTTGCCTCAACTGGAGAATATAATGCAAAGCCACTACTAGTCTTGTGCTTTTATAATCGATCTTTTTACAATGTACTTCAATGGCAATCAACAGCTTACTAGAAGCTGTCCCTACTGGAACAAACACAATGCTACCTGCTACGCGAACCCAAAACTATTCATCAATAAGGCTGCAATAGAGGGACAAAGTGATCATGCCTTGAGGCGCAATTTGTTCCCACCTCCAATTTCCGTGACTATTACCCGATTGTCCACCATGTCTATGCCAACCTAATCAAAAGCAGCTCATAGATTTTTCTCTGTTATTTCATTATCATCTCCTCGCTTATCCTTAATATAGAATTGCATTCACGACTTCCACTTTTACGAGTAATTTTATATTTGGCATTATAAAGTCACTTGTACATGAGATGGTCATTTCAGTCCTGTAAGCACATAAGACTGACACGCACAAATATGATGGGTTGTAGGCATCCTTTTTTGGACCCTTGTCGGTGCTTTCATCATAAGAATGCTTGGATCATAAACCATGCCAATTATTTTGTACATGCTTACTTAATTTGGATAATATGGCAAGTACCGCAAATCACCTGCCTGTAGGGCAGCCTCAATATCTTATATGCTTTAGTGCCCATGTGAGGATGCCTTTGCTTGACAAATGACAATTGAGGAAAGAGGCGAGTGCTGGCCATGTGATCAAGATCATGGATGAGACAATATTTTTCACCAATAAAGTTGAGAAATATGTTGGTGGAGATTGTTGGTTGTTGTGTTTTTGTTACATGTTTTTAGGCCTTAGTGCACTCCAGATAAGGTCCGTATGGATTCTAACACTATACCTGTAAACAAGGGCTGTTTGTTCATGTCATCATTTCTACATGTGACGAAATCCCCATTTCTTTAAGCTGTTGCTCATCTGGCTCTGCAGTGGACAGTGGGGTCAGTAGCCATCTCCTCTCTCTCTCTGAGAAAATTTTTAGGTAGTCTCGAAATATAGTGAAATGATACTTCCTCCTCTCATATTTATGGTGGGCTCTATTATGAATATGAGAGGAGGAAACACTATTTTCCGTGCTTTGGGAGCACCTAAGAATTACTCATCTCTCTCTCTCTCAAATGTACACACAATTATGAACAATTACACCATGCCATGTTAAGCCAAAGAAACTTTCATGAGTCCTAAAAAAAAAACTTTTTTGGGGGGGGGGGGGGGGGGGGGGGAAGGAGTGAACTTGTAAACACTTACAATTAGTGCAAATTTTCTAACATAGATACAATTACAAATTCATTCGCAGTGAAAGAAGCCTATGGCAGAATCAAGAATTTAGATTAGAAGGAAAGATTAAAAAAAGAAATTAGAAGCAAAATTATTTTCAAATTTATATTAATAATTTTAATTAAAAAAAATCAAATCTACAATTACTTAATTATATTATTTTCATACAAAATATAATATATTTTGATTGCTCAATTCTTTTCTAATATAAAAAATAATCAATTTATAGCTGTAAGGACACAATTTTCAGACCAAGCCCAAAATGTATGGGATCTTGGCTCAGTGAACCCAGTACAATAAATTTGTAGAGAGTGGGTAGGAGAACTAGGCTTTAGTGAATGGGATAACAGTTATAATAAGTTTCCAACACAATTAAACAGAATCGAACCAATTTTCTACAAGAAAGTTTGTCCTCCGCACAATTCGAGGAGATCTGTTCTAGTATATATTGGATGACAATGGTTACAGGAGTTTTTGAGATTGCTACAGTGCTTTCTCTTCTCCTTCCCCCCCCCCCCTCCCCTCCCCTCCCTCCTTTCATGAAGGGCCTTTTCCACTATATAGTTCCTTTTGGATGATCTTAATCCTACACTTGTTGATCTTTTGAGCCACCACTTGAGCTTGTCCCATCAAACACCCTTTCTGGCCTTCTGTGAGTTTGTGGTTGCCGAAACAGTACTGTTCAGGGGTTTTTTCCACATAAATGCAATCAGAAAATTAGTTGCAGTGCACTCAGTGCAGTGTAGCAGCTTTCCCTTAGATATTTTTGAGTCCTTATCCTTCTTATACGTTCATGATGCTTGTTCATATCATTAGAACTTCTTGGAAGGTCACTTTGGTCATTAGGATCCATACCAAATCTGCATTTTGCTTATCTGAGGAGATATTCCTCCTCGGATTCGAACTACTCACGATCTCGGCCAAAGCCCCACGCTCTCTGCTGAAGCCCAAGACCCAATTGTATGATCTGGGTACGTGACCCCACAATAGCCCCTCAAAACTCCGGTTTTTTCCTCTCATCCGAGGAAAAAAGTGGGGTTTTGACTCTATAAGAGTTAATTCTACTTGATACTTTGGTTTATACCCGTGGGAGTGCCGTTTTTCTCACCCCATACTTGTACTGTACATTGCTCTTTTCAGAACTACCAATCTGAGGAGTTGGTCATAATCTTGGGTCTGTCTTGACACTTAGTGAGAAACAAATAGATATCATGGAACGTTATTCTCCCCAAAGTACGTGGTTCGAGGAGTCATGCACAACTAAGGTTATGTTGGAATACTTTTGGGAAAAATGTCATGTGTGCTAATTTCCTCGAAGCATGTGGTCCGAGGACTCAGGCATGTCTAAAGTTCTGTTTAACACCTAGCAGGAGGTCTAAGGGACCCAACGTAGCTAAGGTACCCGACGTAGCTAAGGCTCTTCTTAGCAGGAGGTCCAAGGGACCCCACATAGCTAAGGCTCTATTTAACATATAGCAGGAGGTCTGAGGGACCCGACGTAGCTAAGACTCTTCGTAGAAGGAGATTCGAGGGACCCGACATAGCTAAGGCTCTATTTAACACTTAGTAGGAGGTCTGAGGGACCCAACATAGCTAAGGTTTTTCTTAGCAGGAGGTTTGAGGGACCCAATATAGCTAAGGCTCTGTTTAACACTTAGCAGGAGGTTTGAGGGACCCGACATAGCTAAAGTTCTTCTTAGCAGAAGGTCCGAGGGACCCGACATAGCTAAAGCTTCGTTTAACCACTTCTAAAGATATCAGTGAGTGTGTGTTAATTTCCCTAAAGCAGGAGGTCCAAGGACCCGGCATAGCTATAGTTTTGTTTAACCACTTCTAAAGTGCCAGTGTGTGTTAATTTCCCCAAAGCAGGAAATTCGAAGACCCGATATAGCTAAGGTTTTGTTTAACCACTTTCTCCAAAGTAGGAGGTCCGAGAACCCGGCATAACTAAGGTTTTGTTTAACCACTTCTAAAGATGTTAATGTGTGTTAATTTTCCCAAAGCAGGAGGTCCGAGAACCCGACATAGCTAAGGTTCTGTTTAATCACTTCTAAAGATGAAAAGATATCAATATATACCTTCCAGAACTAGCCCCGCTGTGGAGCCCCTTTGATTTGTTGCGCTATCAACATATACCTTCCAGAATAAAGGTTCTTGCGGGGAGATTGTGCCAACCGATTTTCCACCCATGCTCCATGTTGCTGCCACCACCTCTAATAGAGGTTCAGCGAACTCAACCACCAGATTCGTGAGGACTTGGCCCTTGACAGAGGTATGAGGCATGTACTTAATGTCAAAAGTCCCTAGAACTATGCCCCATTCAGCAACCCTACCCCGTGTTATCAGCACTTGGCCACCATAAAGGCTTTCCTTGGGGACCCTTGCTGATGGGGACCTGATCCCACCACAATTAACCATTGCACTCACTATCACACAGGCTCTTCTTACGGATAGCGCCAATTGTAAGGACGCAATTTTCAGACCAAGCCCAAAATGTATGGGATCTTGGCCCAGTGAACCTAGTATAATAAATTTGTAGAGAGTAGGTAGAATAACTAGGCTTTAGTGAATGGGATAACAGTTATAATAAGTTTCCAACACAATCAAATAGAATTGAACCAATTTTGTACAAGAAAGTTTGTCCTCCGCACAATTCGAGGAGATCTGTTCTAGTATATATTGGATGACAATGGTTACAGGAGTTGTTGAGATTGCTACAGTGTTTTCTCTTCCCCTTTTTCCCCATCTCCTTTCATGAAGGGCCTCTTCTATTATATAGTTCCTTTTGGATGATCTTAATCCTACACTTGTTGATCTTTTGATCCACCACTTGAGTGCTTGTCCTATCAAATACCCTTTCTGGCCTTCTGTGAGTTTGTGGTTGTCGACGTTCAGGGGTCTTTTCACATAAATGTAGTTAGAAAATTAGCTGCAGGGCACTCAGTGCAGTGTAGCAACTTTCCCTTAGATATTTTTGAGTCCTTATCATTCTTGTACGTTCATGATGCTTGTCCATATCATTAGAACTTCCTGTAAGGTCACTTTGATCATTAGGATCCATACAAAATCTGCGTTTTGCTTATCCGAGGAGATATTCCTCCTCGAACTCGAACTACTCACGATTTCGGCCAAAGCCCCACGCTCTTTGCTGAAGCCCAAGACCCAATTGTATGATCTAGGTCCGTGACCCCATAATAGCTTATAATAAACAACTCACGAAATTTAGTATAAATACATAAAGTTTAAACATGCAATTTAATGACTCAAAATAAATCAATATAAAACTGTTAAAAGTATAAAAATATACTTAAAAAGTTGTTTGATTTTTTTTATCTAAAAATATTATGTAGAATTCAAATTTCTTTCTTTATTCTTTTAATTATTTAAAATTTGAACTTATAATAAAAGTTGGTAGTTTAAAACCGCGAAATAATCAAGAGATTGAGGGGGAAAAGAATCAAAAGATTAGTGCAAAGATAAATGCATTAGAGATTTATTGTTGTAAACTAAGATATAAGAGCATTCACTTCAGTCTCTCCAGAACTTTAGCTAAATTAACCTTGAAAACTCCACTTTTACTACTTTAACAAAAAGTCAAATACACCAATCTCAATATATATTTCTCTAAACCATTTAAATTTATTATTTCTCTCCTTAAAGGGTAAATAATTTTTTTCCCTTCTCCCATCCCATAGCAACACAATCAACAACATGACAAAACCATTAGCAATTAGGCATCAACTACACGACAACACCATCACATCTACCTTCAACAAGACCACCACACAATACTTCCACCACCAAGCACCATCAATCATAGCAAACAAAATAGAAACCCATGCCATCCGCACAACCAATCATTAGCAACTACCAAAATCAGACCCACCAAGCACAAATCAAACACCACCAAAGCAACCCACCACCGGTGACCGGCCAAAGCCACCTTCAAGCTTGCACCTCCAAGCACCACCCACCCAATCATTGGCAAAACCCTCCTTTAAGCATCAAATCCAACAATCACCGGCCACAACCTAGCAAACACTTTCCAACAACCACCCTACAAAACCCTAAAACCTCATGCAACCACTCATCAACTCCGATCTAAACCCCAAAACCATAGCCAACCATCAATTGATGCTAATCAATTCATGAGAGAGAGAGAGAGAGAGAGAGAGAGAGAGAGAGAAGCAAAGAGTCAATGACAAGAGAGAGAGAGAGAGCCAGAAGAGAGAAGAGAGACTTACATGGTGAGTAGAGAGAGAAAAGAGAAAATAAAAAATATTTTATTAGTGGTGGCGAGTATAGCGTTTTGCTAGATGTAGTGAGGTTCATGTGAGTGTTAAATTTTATAACTAGTTTGTTAAGATTGATGCGTGGGTTTTGTGATGGGCCTTTTGTGTTTTGGGCTTGATTTTTCCTGTTGTACCACGACTTGTAATTCTGAGGTAAGAAAGTTGGGACTAGCCTAACTGAAACACAACTGAGGTTAACTTATGTGTAAGTTGGGCCATCTCCATGTAGATGTGCCTTGGTAGGAGCCTTAAATGTATAGTGTGCTTATAGCAGAAACGACTGTTATAGATATAACAGCAAGAAATACAATATGACAAGATAACTAAAACGTCTTTTCAAATAATAATAACGCGTGAATAATGCAACAAGGGAGGATAATGAAGTCGTGACAGAATAATACAATCACAAATAACACAATTGCAACAAACATTTTAGCAATAAGGTAACAAGTCCAAAAAAAACAAGATTTGTCTGCCAAAAAAAAGGGCTTAGCCTTTCAACAAACACAAGTCCAAAAAGGGAGCCGATCTTCAATATGGGTAACCTCAAAGAAGGCTTTCACCATAGAGATTACAAATTTTGGAAGAAGGACCTAGATGGCTTAAACTTGAATCCTTAGCTTATCAGAGAATGGGTCTATTGAAAGGGAGAAAAATAAGCAGCCTATTAATGCATGCCTCTATTCCTATCAATCATTTTTTTTTCTGGGATTTCTGTGCCTTTTCTTTTTTCTTTGCTCTTCTTCCTCTTCTTAGTTCTACCTCTATTTCACTGTTCACGACTATGACCTTTTGTACTGCTTGTTGTGACAAGATTTATTATTTTTACCCTTTAATCACTTTTGCCTTGTTATGGGCGTCCTTTCAAGACTGCCCATTGTCCAACCGCTATCACTACATTATGTTGGCTGTATCACACCTCATTCCCAGACAAAATTGGTTGTCTTGTCTCTTACCTTTTTTTTTCAATACTCTCATTCGAATAAATGTTAAACCTCTCTCTCACCTACCTCTATGACATGCATTTAATGATTTCAGCTCATATTTACTTCTTTTTGGTGAAATGTCATTCTAACAGGACATTTCTCCATAAAGAAATTTAAGCAGGAACCTCAAAATAGGCTTCCCCCTTCTCCCTACCGTTAGAACACATCCTCTCATACCCTTGACCTGTGGCCCATCTCTCCTGTATTAGCTGGGTACAAGTACGTGATGCTTGGGCCCTGTGTGCATACTCTACTTTCGTTTGAATGCATTACTTTTCTAGCCTTCACAAATTTGTCATTACCTCCACATTTGTCTAATTTTGCTGTACATTCTGGTAACTGTTTAACTCTTGCGATGTGAAAGATACATGGGCCTTTGGGCTTACGTTCTCTACTTTCCATTTCCTCTTTGGACTGGGCATTGCTTGGATGCAAACCCTTTCCTTCTAGCCTAACCCATGTCCATAGGCTTCTTGGCTGATGATCTTGCCATGCCATTACACTACTCTTGTTGTGACATCACTTCTCTTTTATTTCATTGTTACCCCTAGGCTTACAGGCTGAGGCTCCTGCCAGCCCATTTTCTACATCCTTTCCTCCTTTGGGCTTCACTAGCCAACATTCCTGCTCTTTTCACATCCTTACCTCTTTTGGGCTCTATTGGGCCACATTCCTGTTGTGCCAACCCATTTCATTCCTTGAGCTTCATCAGCCCATTTCATTCATTTGGCTTCTTGGTCGAATTTTATTCTTCTTTACCTCTTTTGCTCCCATAGGCTTTTGCTAAATCCTTTGGGCTTCCTCGACCCAATTATCACATCCTTACCTCTTATTACCTTTTGAGCTTATTGGCCTTTATGCCAACCCCATGGATTTACTAACTCATTTTTTTAGGCTTCCTCGACTCATTTACTTTTTCTTTACCTCTTATTATTCCCATAGGTTTAATACTTCATTCTTTGGGCTTTCTCGGCCCATTTGCTTCTTCTTTGCCACTTATGATTTTTTGTGGGCTTATTGACCATTATTCCTGTCATTCCGGTTTACTAGTCTTTGCGTTACTATTTTCTCTTCTGATCTTCTTCATATTGTTGGGCTTCTTCTGCCATTGGATCTTTTGTCAAAAGTGGGCATCAACAGGTTTTTGTGGGTTTTTAACTATATTTTTAACCTTAGACTAGTTTGTTGAGATTGATGAGAATGCTCTAAGTATTTTCCCCCTAATTTTCATTTTAAAATACGGGAACCACGACCTTAAGATTAATATCAATTTAATTTAAACTTTAAAAAGTGGTATGATATGGAAAATTTGAGTTTTAATTGTTGTGAAAGATCACAAGTATCATGACTTTCTTCTATGGCATATTATTTCTACGAAAAAGTCTCAAACACAAAAACTCATCTTTTTAGTTCTGTTTGATCAGCCCACCAATCTTTATTAAGATGGAAATGTTAAAGATATTATTAATCTTACCCAAAAAAAAGAAAAGAAAACTAATGTGTCAATTATGAACAAATTTGGTGTTAGTTTAATAATATAATATATATATATATATATAAATCTGAATTATTTTTGTACAATTTGGTGACAAGTAAATTTGTAAAACTCTTTTTTTTTTTTTTTTTTTTTTTTTTTTTTTTTGTGATAGAGTCACACTTATGTAATAAATTTATAACATCCCTAACATTACTTTCACTAGGGTCTAAGGGGTTAATGACTTGGATAAGAGTTGTCAGCCTTTTTTTTTTTTTGGTTGAGAAAAAGTACGTCGCATTATTATTCATGAACTAATGAGAATCAGTAACAAGAAAATGTAAAATATATGGAATAACAGATTCCATCCAAACTAATAAAGGGGAAAAAAAAAAAAAAAAACATAGCTCTCGTTGCTAAGACATGAGAGACGCAATTGCTCTGCCTCCTACTGCAAGAAAAGAAATAGGTTCTTAATAAGCCTGCAATAGATATGATGTCTTTAATAAGATGCCATGAAGCACGAATGCGTTTTCGGATTCGAACGCAGGACTCGACAAGTTTTGAAATGGTAGGATACATGTGCGGGTGCAGCGGAGTGCCGTGATTAAAAAATTATTAAAAGTATTTTTATATAGTAAATTTAATATTTTTTATATAAAAAAATTCAAATAAAGGGTAGAGTGTATTATTAGAAAACAATTATTTATGATTTGTTTTTAATAAAATCAATATTTTTGGTAATTGTAAGTGAAGATGAAAAAATAAGTGATGGGCTCATGATGAACGATAGGTGTAGTACATGACGCGCACGGGCCCCCAAGGCCTTTTATAAGAGCATGACTGTGGCCCGTTTGCGGGCCATTTGGACTACTGTGGTTTTTTGGCGGACCTACACGCTTAGGCCCAAAAGAAGAATACACTACGCGACTATAAATACTCCAGAACCATCACAAACCAAGGTATGCATATTTTATTCCACTCTAGCACCCCAGTTTTGGAAAGAAAGTTCTTTGACTTGACCTTCGGAGGGTTTTTGGCCGGCACCACACCGGTGCTTTCCACCCAGGTCGTTTCTCGTTGTTTGTAGGTTTTTGTTCCACTCTTCTGAGGACCGTGCAGCTCACTGGTGAACTACGCCCTCATCAGTTGGCGCCGTCTGTGGGGAACTTGACGAACAAGGGTGATCAAGGCGTCACCTTGCTCTCGGGACAAAGAGTTGCATGGCTCACACTAGATCGATGGCAACAACCAACAATCAGGGTGACGAACCGCGTGCTACGGCGTTGGAAAGACAGGTCCAAACGCTAGCAGCAGCGGTCGAATGACTGACTAAGCAGAATCAGGACTTAGAAGAACAGCTCTGACAAAGGAATGCAGATCCAAGAATACAAGAGGACCAGGAAGGAACGAGTGCTGAAAGGCGGAACCCCGACGGACCTGAAGGCAGCAACGCACCAAGCAAGAATGAAAGGACGGACGCCAAGCAGCCGTCTATGTCGGAGGCTTTACCACCCCACATCGCCGCGGAGATGCAGGAGATGCGGGAGCGGATGGACGTGATGATGAACGCCCTCAGAGGGCGAGTATCTAGCGACCTAGACGACCTGGTCCACCGAACCGATTCGCCCTTCACGGCACACGTTACTTCGTGCCCTCTCCCTCCGAAGTTCCGTATGCCCCAGTTGGAAAGCTACGACGGAACCAAGGACCCCTTAGACCATTTGGAATCCTTCAAGACCCTAATGCACCTTCAAGGGGTGCCAGACGAGATTCTGTGTAAGGCATTCCCAACTACACTGAAGGGACCCGCGAGGGTCTGGTATAGCAGATTGACGCCTAACTCAATAAGCACCTTTAAAGACTTAGGCGCCCAATTTGTGTCACACTTTATAGGGGGCCACCGCTATAAGAAGTCCACGGCATGCTTAATGAGCATCAGACAGAGGGAAGACAAGACCCTGAGATCTTACATAATGCGGTTCAACAGAGAAGCTCTCTCATAGATGAAGCGGACGATAAGATACAAGTGGCGGCCTTTACCAACGGGCTGCGAAAAGGCAAGTTCCTTTTCTCTCTGTACAAGAATGATCTGAAAACTATGTCCAAGGTACTCTACCGGGCGACGAAGTACATGAACGCAGAAGACGCATTGATAGCAAGAGAGGATAGGCCGACGAAAAGGGAGAGGCAGAATGAGGTAAAGGAAGCACGTACAGAGGGGGTACGGAAGAAGGCTAGGATGGAGGAAAGAAGGAGGACAGACGCCCGAAGACGCCCACGGGGAAATTCACTAACTTCACACCCTGACGGCCCCAATCGAACAAGTGCTAATGCAGATTAAGGATGAGGAGGCCCTGATGTACCCCGAAAAGCTGAAGGGGGACCCAAATAAGAGGTCAAGAAACAAGTACTGCCGGTTTCATCGTCACCACGGCCACGACACCTCCGAATGCTACGACCTAAAGCAGCAGATCGAAGCACTCATAAGGCAGGGGAAGTTGCAGAGGTTTGTTAGTAAGGAAGGGGCGAATCCGCAACAAAACCAGCCCTCAAGACGGGAGAACGAGCGCCCAAGGCCACCGGTTGTAGATATAAGAATGATCATCGGAGGTACAATAGAACTGTCCAAAAGAGGTCGTAAAACATACTTCCGGACGGTGCAGAATGTCCAGATGACGGGCCTGACCCCGAAGTTCGCACGAATGGGGGTACCAGCTATCGGCTTTTCAGAAGAGGATGCCCGTCGCCTACACCATCCGCACGACGACGCTCTCGTGGTCAGCATACAGGTGGGAGAGTACAACATACATCGGGTACTGGTTGATAACGGAAGCTCAGCGGACATCCTTTATTATCCTGCGTTCCAACAGATGGGGCTGAATAGGGAACACCTAGCCCCAGCTAATTGCCCCCTTGTCGGGTTCGGGGGGACGAGAGTCTATCCCCTTGGGATCGTTACATTGTCTGTAACGGTGGGAGATTACCCGCAACAAGTCACCAAGGATGTGGTCTTCTTGGTGGTAGATTGTTCATCCGCCTACAACGCGATCCTTGGACGACCTACCCTTAACGCATGGAAGGCCATCACGTCAACGTACCACTTGATGATCAAATTCCCAACTGAATATGGAGTCGGGGAACTCTGCGGGAATCAGGTCGCAGCACGAGAATGCTACGTTGCCATGACGGAAACAGAGAATCAACATCAAGCATTGAATGTAAAGGGACCGCGGATCACGGCTGAGGCAGTGGAAGAACTGGAAGAAGTAGAGCTTGACAACTCAAGACCTGGACGGACCACGAGGATTGGCACGTTGGCCAGCGCCTCAGTGCGGCAGAACTTAACTACTTTCTTGATGGAAAATCAGGACGTATTTGCATGGAGTCATGAGGACATGCCGGGGATCGATCCGACAGTAATAGTACACAAGCTGAACGTATCACAATCGTTCTCTCCCATCCGACAGAAGAAGCGAGTATTTGCTCCAGAAAGAGACAGAGCCATCGCCGAAGAAGTCCTGAAATTGTAGGAAGCAGGTTTCATAGGAGAAGTGCACTATCCGGACTGGCTTGCAAATGTGGTGATGGTCAAGAAGGCGAACGGGAAGTGGCGAATGTGCGTCGACTTCACTGATCTAAACAAGGCCTGCCCGAAGGATAGTTATCCCCTGCCGCGTATTGATACGCTAGTGGATTCGACTGCAAGACACGAACTCTTAAGTTTTATGGACGCATTCTCCGGCTACAACCAGATCAAGCTCGACGAGACGGATCAGGAAAAAACGTCGTTCGTCACAAGCCAAGGCCTCTTTTGCTACAAGGTAATGCCGTTCGGACTCAAGAATGCTGGGGCAACATACCAGAGACTGATGAATAAGATGTTTACACATCAGATTGGAAGGAATGTGCAGGTCTATGTGGACGACATGCTGGTGAAGAGTGCTCGAGAGTGCAACCATCTGATCGACCTCAAAGAAACCTTCGACACCCTTCGATCTTACAACATGAAGCTAAACCCCAGCAAATGCGCGTTCGGGGTGACGGCGGGGAAATTCTTGGGATTCATGGTATCCCAACGGGGCATTGAGGTCAACCCAAAAAAGGTCAAGGCGATAGTAGATTTGGTTCCCCCGAAGACACTGAAATAGGTCCAAAGCCTAAATGGCAAGATAGCAGCCCTGAACAGATTCGTGTCAAGGGCAACAGACAAGTGCCTACCGTTCTTTCGCACGTTGAGGAAGTCGTTTGAATGGACCGACGACTGCCAGAAAGCTTTCGAAGACTTGAAGACATATCTCTCCTCCCCACCACTGCTTAGCCCGTCCGAGCAAGGTGAGGAGCTGTTCCTATATATTGCCGTCTCTCCAGCGGCTGTCAGTGCAGCTCTTATTAGAGAGGAAGACAGGGTTCAGAAGCTCGTTTACTTTACAAGTAAAGCGCTCAGAGGGGCAGAGGAGAGATATCCCCCGATGGAAAAATTGGCGTTCGCATTGGTTATTGCGGCTCGAAAGCTAAAACCGTACTTCCAAGAACACGTAATAAACGTGGTGACCGACCAGCCCCTACGAAGAGCTATGAGGAGTCCCGAATCCGCAGGACGAATGGCGTTGTGGGCAATCGAGTTGAGTGAATACGACATTCGGTATCAACCTCGAACGTCAGTAAAGGGACAAATCCTGGCGGATTTCATTGCAGAGTTTACCAATACGAAAGACCCGGGTACAATTGAGCCACCCGTGTGGAAGGTGCACACAGACGGATCCTCTAACAAAAACGCGGGAGGAGTCGGTGTGGTGGTCCACACACTGGAAGGGGATCAGATAAAGTGCATGATCCGCTTATGCTTCTCAGCAACGAACAACGAAGCAGAATACGAAGCCGTTATAGCGGGATTAGACATCACTATTGCAGCTGGGGCGGAAAGGGTGGATGTTCACTCCGATTCCCAAGTCATCACGAGCCAAGTTAATGGAAGCTACGAGTGTAGGGGTGAAAGAATGAAGAAGTACCTTGATGAGGTGAAGAGTCGAATGAGCAACCACCAGGTCAAATTAATTCGAGTGCCAAGACTGGAAATCCAAGAAGCCGACCGGCTGGCTAAGGCAGCGTCCGCGGAGCCAATGCTTGTGCTCAGCAACGTGCTATCCTTCGTCCAAACCTCACCACTAATAGATGGTACAGGATTGCAGGAGGTAAGCAAAGAGCGATGTTGGATTACTCCAATAGTCAGGTACCTAAAGGACGGCCTGTTACCGGACGATAAGGAAGTCGCGAGGAAACTAAGGGTTACGGCATCTCGGTTCGTCATGATGAAAGATGTGCTATACAAAAGAGGTTTCTCCTGACCCTATTTGAGATGCCTCACTCCCGAAGAAGCAGACTATGTTATGAGGGAGGTCCACGAAGGAATTTGCAGAAATCACTCAAGATCAAGGTCTTTAGTGCACAAGCTCCTCAGGGCAGGATACTACTGGCCGACAATGCAGAACGACGCCAACATGTATGTCAGATCCTGTGATAAGTGCCAACGCTTTGGAAACCTCATTAGGCAGCCTGCAGAGGAACTCACGCCCATAATGGCCCCATGACCGTTCGCACAATGGGGACTTGACATCATGGGCCCCTTCCCAACAGCAGCAAAGCAACTGAAGTTCCTGGTGGTTGCCATCGACTACTTCACTAAGTGGGTGGAGGCTGAGGCTCTGGCAACCATCATAGAGAGAAATGTCCGAAACTTTGTATGGAGAAACATTATCTGCAGGTATGGCATACCACGAGTACTGGTATCGGATAACGGCAAGCAATTCAACAACGAAGCATTTAGGGGTTTCTGCTCCCAGCTGGGGATAAAAAACTACTACTCATCACCGGCACATCCGCAAGCCAACGGGCAAGTTGTGGTCACAAACCGATCCTTGCTCAAAATCATCAAGACTTGGCTTGAGGGGGCAAAGGGCATATGGCCGGACGAGCTACCAAGCGTCTTATGGGCGTACAGGACAACGGTAAGAACACCGACAGGAGAAACGCCATTCCGATTGGCGTATGGATCTGAGGCGGTCATACCAGCTGAAATAGGTCTTGCTAGCTATCGTACGGGAAATCACGACGAGCACAAAAACGATGAAGCAATGCGCATACAGCTTGACCTAACGGACGAAGTAAGGGCAGTGGCAGAACAAAGAATAGCAAGGTACCAAGACCTAATGGCGAAGCACTATAACTCTCGAGTTCGGCACAGAGAATTCAAGGTCGGAGACCTTGTCCTAAAGAAAGTGCTCGCCGCTACAAAGGATGCCGCCCAAGGAAAGCTTGAACCGAACTGGGAAGGGCCATACAGGGTCACAGCATGGCACAGGAAGGGAACGTACTACCTAGAGACCATGAACGAAAAGATGCTAAGCCACCCATGGAATGCAGAGCACCTAAAGAAGTATTATCAGTAGACGACACAATAGACAGTCTGTTTATCTTATCTTGACAATTGTAGTTTTACTTTCCTACAGTACTTAGACTAAAAACTACTTTTCATGTTTTTTAAACGAAGTTTTTGCACATCCAATTGCAATGGGAGGAATTTTCAGAAAAACTATATGTCTTACGATTCTCTCTATCCACAAAGTGGACGGACCATCTAAAAGATGAAAATTCCACAAAGTGGACGGACCATCTAAAATGTGAAATTAACGTCCAAAGTGGACGGACCATCTAAAAAGATGAAAATTCCACAAAGTGGACGGGCCATCTAAAAGGTGAAATTAACGTCCACAGAGTGGACGGACCGTCTAAATAGACAAAACCACTACTATGTCCACAAAGTGGACGGACCATCTAAAAAGATGAAAATTCCACAAAGTGGACGGGCCATCTAAAAGGTGAAATTAACGTCCACAGAGTGGACGGACCGTCTAAATAGACAAAACCACTACTATGTCCACAAAGTGGACGGACCATCTAAAAAGATGAAAATTCCACAAAGTGGACGGGCCATCTAAAAGGTGAAATTAACGTCCACAGAGTGACGGAACGTCTAAATAGACAAACCTACTACTGTCCACAGAGTAGACGGACCATCTAAAAATGTCAAATTATTACCAAGTTCACAAAACGGACGGACCATCCGAAAGATGAAAAATTCAACTAAGTGGACGAACCACCTAAAAGGTGAAATTAAATAACGTCCACAAAGCGGACGGACCGTCTAAAAAGACGAAATTATTATCAAGTCCAGAAAGTGGACGGACCATCAAAAATGATGAAAATCCCACAAAGCGGACAGACCATCTAAAATGTGAAATTAATCGACGTCCACAAAGTGGACGGACCGTCTAAAAAGATGAAACTACTGCTGTCCACAATGTGGACGGACCGTCTAAAAAGAAAAATTATTACCGTCCGCAAAGTGGACGGGTCATATAAAAAAGATGAAAGTCGACGTGGAGGAAGTCCGTATAACGGAATTGAAATATACCTAAAGTCCTCAAAGAAGGACGAACCAACAAAAGGTAATTTTTATGACTAGCCCGAAAAGTGGACGGATTTCAAATAGAGATGAAACAAACGATCATAGAGTGGACAGTTATTGAAGATGCAGTATATGGTGGACGGACTGTTAATAAGAACGTGCACAAGACAATAACATGAATTTCAAAACATTCGCGAAAGAAACATGCAACGAACAAGTATCAAGCTTACATAAATGTTAAAAAAAAAAAACACACATGACGGTTATAAAATTACATAGCCAATTGATCTTTAAATTACAACTTTTTCTCAAAAAAAAAAAAAAAAAAAAACACAACGGTTATAAAAACCAAACTACACTTAAGATTGGGGGGCATTGGTTTGCGCTTCGGCACCGTTTGGCTCTGGAGGACGGACGTCATCATTGCCGGCCCGAGGGGCTTCGTCCTCATTGGGGACCTCACCGAATAGTTCAGCTATACCTTCGGATTCGACGGTGCGAGCAGGGGTCTGACCTCCGGCGTCGATGTTGATATGGCTGACGTTAAGTTCCGGGAAGGATGATTTCACCTGACGGAGACAATCATCGAACCCGTCAGCAAACGATGTACCAAGCTCCGTCAACAACGCCTTGGAGTCTCTATATTGCTGGACGGCCTCCGCCTTAGCTCGACGGATGTTCTCGTCATGAGCTTGAACCGCCTCCCTCAAAAATTCTACTTTCTTTTCCAAAGCCTCACGAGCCTGCTCAGACGCTTTTAGTTTCTGCTCCTGACGGACCTTCCAGAGCTTCAACTCGTCCAACTCCTCACCCAAAGCCTTTGCCTTGGAACGCACACGATCCAAGGATTTTTCACGGGCCAGGCAACGGTCCATAAGCCCCTTTGCCATCAACATCGTCTGCATCAAACAAGGAGACGGTTAGCAAGCAAGCATTATAAATCCAGTCAAGAGAGCAAGTGGACGGATACATTACCTGGGTCAGGCTGAACAAGGCCGTCTCCCCCATTGCCACCGTCGCATGGTTGCCAATGTCCTCGTAGTCCTCTTCCTTTATTATTGAAGTTATTTGGGCAAGAGCATGTTGGGATTCTTCACGTAGTAGGACGGGGGCTGTCTCTTGGATGGGGTCGGGGTTGGTCATTAGACCTTTTCCCTTACCCACTCCTAGCTTGGACAGAGGCTTGGTTGAGTCATGAACGGCGGGCAAACCCGTCACTAGCCTCTGCTTCTTGCTAGGACGGTCAGTCCTCTCTGGACCCCTTTTTGCTGACGGAGGAGGTGCCTTAGGTGGAACGTCACCCCCAGACTTCTTTTTGTTGGCTGCTTGCTGCTTGATCAGGGCTCGTCTCTTAGCCTCGTCCATTTCTGCAATAGTGGACGGTTAGAATATATGACGGACAAGAAACCAAACTTACACAAAGTTAGACTTACGTTTGCGTATTCCCTCATCGTACTTTATGGCTGCCTGTGAAGGCTCGGGGCCGTCGCAGTACCAATGGATGGTGTTGAAGGTGACGAGCTTCGCCCAAGTCCTCTCCGACAACTTAGTCTTCTAGAATATAGTTTCAAGAAAGCCAAATTGCTCGACGGTGATTTCCGGACGGCTACGAGCTGCAACAGAGACGGAGTTAGTTAAACAAATAGTAGGCAGAAGGTATAGGACGGACTCAAAGAAAGAAGCATACCGGACGGAGATACTATGCCCCACGTCCTATCGACGGGCGTAAAATCTGGGTCGTCCCGACGACCCATCCATTCGTCCCCTTGTAGGAAGAAGTACCTACTCTTCCAGTTGCGGTTGGAGTCTGGGGTCTCGGATACTAACCTAAGCAACGGGCTTCTTGCCACGAAGCTATACATCCCCTTGGACTTAGTAATTTCATCCGGACGGTAACAATTGAAGACCTCCTCCAAGGTTAACCGTCTCGCCCCATCGGACATGACGCCATACAATACCTCTACACTTAAAAAAATCCTTCAGGCGTTTGGGGAGATTTGGGTGACGGACACTCCCAGATACTGGAGTAGACGACGGTGTAGGGCACTCAATGGGAAGCGAAGGCCGGCTTTGAGCATTTGTTGGTACACTCCGACATCCTCTAGTCCCTTGTAGTAGCACCTCTCGGACTTAAAGGGCAGACGGATGGCAATTGAGTTTGGAATCTGGTATTTCTCCCTAAGGGAGTTGAAGTGTGGCAGACTGATGGATGAGGTGAAATGGTTCACCGTCCACTCCGGAAGCATAATGAACTTCCTCAAACCGTCTTTGCCGACCACCGACTAAACGGAAGGATCTACTTCCTCATTCGAGTCGTACTCCGACCCGTCTCCTCCTCGCCCTTCTTCTTCCGTGAAGGAAGGAGAGCTGGATGACGGTTCACTCTCCTCGACGGAGGTACCCCGGTCTCCCTGACCTGACGGGTTTACCTCCTCGTAGCCCGCTCCCTCACGGACAAAAGATTGACCGCTGGAAGCCTCACTAGACATCGACACCTACAAATGACGGATAGGGAAACCTAAGACTCTAGATCTACACTGACAACGGACCAACGTTTAAGTGAAAACGGGGTGAAAGAAGTTAAAAATAGACTTACAAGTATAGAGATGACGGGAGAAAGTTGAAGTAGTGACCGGACGGTTGATTTATGTGTGGATGTTCGCAGAGAGGACGGATGTGCTCTTATCAGCAAAAATTTCTCCAAAATGTGAAAATGACAGGAACGAATGATATATATATAGGATAAACAGCGCGAACCACGAAGAGACGCCTCGGTTCTAGCAAGCCCTCAACCAAGGCGCACCACGTGTCCCCAAGAGCATTTATGACTCTACTCCGACCTGGCAGTTCGTCCGCAACATGTTCATGATGGATCATTGAGAACGCAACGGCCTATCCAATGTATCCGTCATGCGTGGTGACAAGTTGGGTATAAGCACTCCATGGACCCGTCACATGCACTGCCGAGCGGCTTATTCAATATACCCGTCATGTGCATAACCAATGACTTGTTTCATGGACCCGTCATGTTCACTGCCGAGCGGCTTATTCAATAAACCCGTCATGTACATTACCAACTGACTTTTTCCACTTATTCCATGGACCCGTCGTGATGGGTGACGGATCCACGGAATAGGGGGCAGCTGAAGATGAAAAAATAAGTGATGGGCTCATGATGAACGATAGGTGTAGTACATGACGCGCACGGGCCCCCAAGGCCTTTTATAAGAGCATGACTGTGGCCCGTTTGCGGGCCATTTGGACTACTGTGGTTTTTTGGCGGACCTACACGCTTAGGCCCAAAAGAAGAATACACTACGCGACTATAAATACTCCAAAACCCTCACAAACCAAGGTATGCATATTTTATTCCACTCTAGCACCCCAGTTTTGGAAAGAAAGTTCTCTGACTTGGCATTCGGAGGGTTTTTGGCCGGCACCACACCGGTGCTTCCCACCCAGGTCGTTTCTCGTTGTTTGTAGGTTTTTGTTCCACTCTTCTGAGGACCGTGCAGCTCACTAGTGAACTACGCCCTCATCAGTAAGCAACAAGCCACCTTTCAAGAATGTTCATTTACTCATTTTCCAATTCCCAAGTCCATCACATGAAACAATTGACTTTCCCACCTACTTGGTTTATATTCTTTTGTTATATACCTTTATTCTTCTGCCAACCATTTTTTGTCTCTTCTCATCTTCTTCTTCCTTCTTTCCCCCCCCCCCCCCCCTCTCACGAGGCCACATGAAGCAGAAAAATGGCGGCCAACTACCCAAGAGGCAAGAGAGATTGGACCCCCTCTGAAAGAGCTTAGAAGACCAGTCTTGAGTCCCCTTCGAATATGGCTTGCTGATAGCTGAGTTCTACTGTAAACTGGACAGCTCTCATAGTAGCAAATATCTCAACCAATTCCACCATGTAGGCATGACAATTTATTCCGATAAGAGTTGTCAACCTCAATATCCAAATAAGCTTTATCCAAAAAAAAAAAAAAATCCAAATAAGCCGACTTGGAAGCCCTGAATTTAAACGTCCTCCCTTGTCATTAAGGCCTATTTATTTAACAACATACAGACCCATTGGGCCCTGTGTTCTGTAACGAAAAGTCCAGAATGTTAGGCTTTGCTTTTTTAAAATGCTAATAAGCTGCATTTTCATGTTGCAGCCTTTCAGTCTCAGCTATTGTATCATTGCTAACGCGTACGGGAAAAAACTATATACTAGCATCGGTGGATAGGGCGTGTGAAAATGTACAATTGTTAAACAGGCTCGGCCTGTCTGTATTAAACATTCAACTTATTTGAAATCTGTTTATTTTACTGGAATTAAAAAAATTTTATTAAAAATATTATAAATAAAAGTAAAAATTAATTAAAATAGTACAATAAAAGTTATAAATAGTACTAAAATGTACAATAAGGTTCATAAATAATAGCAAAAATAAGTTGAATAGTAAAATAAATTGGCAAAAAATAAACTATCCAAATGTAACCTAAGAAAGTTAGTATTGGTGGTACCAAAAATTTAGCAATTTGGTACCTCACTTTATTTATTTTACCACCCTACTTTACAAAACATACAGCCAACAAAAGTTTTTTTGTTTAAGTATTTAACATAATAAAACAATATATCTAATACAATAAACAACAAACTCTACCACCAATATGATAAAATAATATATCTTTTATATATTTTTTTTACTATTTTTGGTTGTGCACTGTAGCTCAACAACAAACAAAAAAAATGGCTTTTGCTCCATTGATGCATTAGCCTTTTGTTCTACTTTTATTATATTTAGTTGCTAAATTTAGCATTTTACCTATTTGCCATTTTGCCTCTACCAATATTTTTTTAAGAAGTATTTGATATAGGTAAAGATTGAACTCCAAATATTTTATTTAACCATTAGAGACTTTATCAGTTAAGCTAATTGAAACACATTGCCTCCACCAATACTAATGCTCTTAAATAGACCAGTCCTATACAAAAAAAAAAAAAAAAAAAGAACTTAGATGGGTTCTCTCACGTTGTAATATACAGCGAAGCCCAAACACAAAATAAAAGAATTAGACATGTAAAATTATTAATTTTAAAACTCTTAAATATTAGATAAATTTAAAAAAAGCAATTTACTAACAAATGGTTTTTCTATTAAAGAAAGTTACTTTTTGTTTTTTTTTTTTTTAATATTTGTTCTCTTGAACATATCTAATTATCTACTCCCAAGTTTTCACTAACTTCCTCCTCAATTTTTTTTTTTTTTTTTTTACTAACTTTATATTCCCAGCAACAAACGGTAAAAAAATCATTCAAAACTCAATTAAGGAACTATGAATATACAATTTGTTTTTAATAAACTTCATTATATTGCTTTTTGTTTCCCTTTTTATCTTTTTTTTTGTCTCGCGCTCCCTCTTTCTCTAATTGCTCCACGAAAAACAGAGCCACAGGACCACGGGGAAATTGAACCCAACTATTGACACTGCCACCCTGCACACCCTTCTTTGACCAAATACGTGTAAGACTATATGCTCCAACACCAAGAAGATGAATTCATGTGGCTTTGAGCAATACTTTTTCTTTTTTTGAGCAATAATTTTCCAAAGTCAACAATTGAGTAGATCATCAGATTGCTACGGGATATTGTTCTTAATTTTCCCAAGCCCCTTCCTCCCTTACCCAAAATAAAATAAAAAATACAAATGTTGTTGTTTTGTTTTCTTATCTTTTCAATTTTTGAAATGTGATTTTTGGTTATGGTCTATAAGAGTAAGATACACTAAATAATTGAAAATATTTTTGACATCAATTGAGTTTGGAAGCATATACTGTTTCTCGTTTGGGCTAACCATTAACATTATCTTTTTACTTAGTACTAACAATTTGCGTATCAAATTTTCTGTGCTTATAGATTTTTCTTGGTGTATAATGAGTGGTTAAAGATTTAATTAAAAGTAGGATTCGAAGACGTACAACAAACTGGATTTGGGTCTAGTTGAAGGTAAATGAAGTACCCAAGACCATTTCAAATGGGAAGTTTGGAATTATGGTGGTGGATCTTGACTTGTTAATGCTTGTCACCGCCACTAATAGTCATCGCCACTAATAGTCATGAATATTGTGTCCAAACAAGAGAAGACATACCCTGTTATAGACGTCAAGTCTGCACTCTACTTTGCTGAAACTGGGTAATGTGTTAGTGGCCCAATGAGTCCACTTATGGTGCGTGAAACCATTCAATTCCAGGTTATGCACATGTCAGGCACATGACAATGCGGAATGATCGCCGATTAATCAAAAGGAGCTGCAGGACGGTACCGCTCTTAAAGTTCACAATTATGAGCTAACAGTTAAGACTTAGACCTCTAACGCTTGAAAATTCTAGCCTTTTTTCACACCTTGCCATTTCCAGTGACGACAATAAACTTCTCCTTCAACTTCCTTTTTAACTTTTGAAACTCCAATGTGAAACGAGAATTCATTTTTCAAATAAATTTTAGTCAATGATTTTTTAGTTCACTTGAAACTTTTCAATGTTTATGCTAGGAAAATATTAGACATATTAACCCAATGCCCAAGTCCACTCCTGTACTAGTATTCTACAGTTTAGTCCCCTATATATACTCATGTTAAGGTTCATTGTAATACAGGTTATTGTACTGCACTCTTACATCATAAAAATATAGCCCTTAAGAATTCTTCCGTAGATGTAGGTCGATAAGACTGAACTACGTAACTCTCATGTTCTTAGTGTTCCAATTCTATGCTTCCTCTTTCATATTCACTCTAGTACATACAACATAGTATAACACATTTTTTTGTTAATAATATATTTGACCGTTTCTATGAAAGATATAATTCAAATCTCATTTGCCCAACTATTAAATTAAAAAAAAAAAAAATCGTTTAGATGATATGGTGAGCTCTAGACAAAGATTGGACTGCGTAACTTGTAGGGTACAAAGAGAAATCTTTCAACAACATTATCGGAAATGTGACATAGTCGTCCCACGAGTAGTGCACAACCTCCATCACTGAAAGTGAAAAGGCAGAGAAAATTCAAATGAATCCACTTTTAGCACGAACACGAGCTAATGGAACCATCAATGATGATGAGAGCATTATGCAATTATTTAATAAGCTAGCTAAGGTTGACATCCGCTTATGCAAAATATTCATGGTGAGGTCAGAGTGACAATACATGAAGTAAGAATCTTTGGCTGCTATATATATATAATATGAGCTTCTTCTAGATTTTTAATTGGACTTTAATATTTTATGACTAATTCAAGGCCTTAACTTTTCCCTGATAATTCTTGGTCACCGGGTTAGTCTGTTTTAATGTCGGTAGTAAACAAAACTAATTGGACGGTGTCGTTGTCATTATATACCAATCTGATCAATATATTCAAGTGACACAGCCACTGTCTCATGGGAAAATTAGGCTTACAAAATTGATTAAGACATCAATGATGCCCACGGATAACCAATTTTTTCCCAAAAATTTAATTCTAGAGGGACCAAAATGGATTGGAAAGTGGCTAATTACATGAATCACATGATGGATGTTGCATGCACTTTGTGATTATAATGCTTCCTAGACCCCAAAAAAAGAGTTTAATGTCTATAGTTATGGAGATGGACGGAGAAGTCAAAAACCGCAAGTTTGATCAGAGAAAGTCACGCACGATAGACTATACTCACCGGCATGAGTAAGCTCAAAAGAGGTTAAAACTAATATCTTCGATCTTCTTGTTTGTAATATTTTTCCATGCAAGTTTGCATCTAAGATGTACTCACTAAGAAAAGAAACGTACTGGATTGGTTATGAAGTTGAAAAACCAGTTGTTGGGATAGATATTTAGACTGAAAACTCAATTTTCTTATTCAATAAAAAAAGAAAAAGGAATTGTCTTATGATGTGGGTAGGTAACAGTAGGAGCATAAGTTGATAGCATTAATGAACTTTATCACTTGGCAATTTGATTGGGAAGCCTTGACCTGTTTGCTTGCTTGACGTATAAACCATTCTAAATTTTTTTTTTTTTTTTTTGAGAAATAATTACAATATACTGCTAATTTTGCAGTTCGAACCTTTTTCCCCCTTGACCCTCAAACACTTTATACATGAGGAGGTGTCAATTTAGCTATAAAGCCTTTGGCCAATCTAAATGAATGAATGGATGTGTACTGGTTTAAGATTTTTATGCTCTCTGACTTAATGAACCTATTAAATGGAAGGGACGAAAACAAAGTGCAACAGTTGGTGTGAGGTAGGTGATTAATAGCAGGCAAGGTACATGTCCTACTCACCTTGAGGAAAAACTTCCACATGCAGCAGTTGCATGTTTCCTCTTTCTCACAAGGAGGTAGACCTCACACCTTGAGGCCATTATCATTATGATTATTATTATTATAATTTTTATTAAGGACACTGGTTGTGTTTATAATTACATACAACGGTTGTTGGTTGTATTTGGTGCTATAAGATATTCGTGTGCGTCACTCTGTGTTTTATTCTTGCCCAAACTTTGATAGTGAAACAATTATATTTCTCCCACAAGCCTTTGGTTCTTATCCTGGCATTAACCAATGAGACTACAATAAAGAATGTTTTCTGGATTAGCTGTGCTAGTCGTTATCACAAGTGGAGAAAGTGAATTCTATAAGAAAATCTATAACCACAACTTTTTTTTTCGTTACAACTATAATTTGGTGGACTTTGAATGGTAAATTAAAAATAGGTAGATATATGTGAAAATGATAGACAATTACTCACAATCCGCTGTATTAAAGTTGCAAAAAAATTGTAGGATAAAGTTATTGCGGCGTTAGAATTACTCGAACTCTATACCCCATATTAAAGTATTAACTTTAATTTAAAAAAAAAAAAAAAAAAAAAAAAAAAAAAGACAAGAAGTTTCCGGCAACTTAAATTCAATGGGATAAACTCCTTACAAAAGCTTTTTTCATAATTAAGGCCAAGGAACAATATTAAGTGTTTTTTTTTTAAAAATTATTTAATGAAAAAAAATTACTTATGCTCAATAGTCACACTTTCATTAATATGACATAATAGAATTAGTTAGCCCATATTAGAGTTATTCAGTGAAAAGTGAGAAACAGTAGCGGAGCTAAGATCTGACTTGAGGGGGGACAAAAATTACATTTGACATTACATTTACACATGTGCAAGTGAAATAACATTTGACATCAATTTGCAAAATAAAAATTCATTCATGTGTATATTAAGCAATATATGAATGCAAGAAAATTCAAAATAAAATAACATATTCATTTTATTATTTATCTATTAAGGGTTTATTTATGTAAAAAATCATTTTGAAATTGTAATTATAAAAAATGTTATATCACAAGGGTTTTGGTTTAAAAAACCATCCTATTTATTAAACATTTATTTATATAATTTTTAAATGCATTTATTGTATTATATAATATAATAGAAGAAATATTAATAAATTTTTTCGGTGGGTCCGGGGGGCAAGTGCCCCCCGCCCCTCGACCTCCCCTGACTTCGCCCCTAGTGAGAAGTAAGAGTTTAACGTGGTTTTAGCTAATGATCTACATCCAATAATGAAAACTTATTGTACATTTTTTCTATTAAACTTGTGTGTTACAATAAAATGATTACGTGAAACTCCTAGACTAAACCTCAACTAGCCTAAGGTTAAATCTTAGACTAAACCTAAACTAACCTATGGTTAGTAAGTTTGCTCAATAAGTACATGGGGCTACAATTTGTTCGGGTTTTTTTGGGTTTTTTTTTTTTTTTTGGGTATCTTTTTGGTCATAATATCTCTAAGTTAAATACCCGCAACCTCCTAGCAAACTAGCCCAATTGAGGCTTGCGCAGACACACAATAATGCTCAGCGACACTGGTGAAAGCCTAAAGCTTGTGGTGGTAGAGATTTTGATGTTTCATGGTGGCAAAATGATGTTGGTGCGAAGGAGTGATCCGGTATTACCATGGGGTAATGCTGTGTTGAATTTCCATGTGTGCAAGACAAAAGAAAAGTGGTACACAACTACACACACAAAAGCTGGAAGGGAAAAAAAGGACAGGACAATAACGAATTTAATAAACTAATTAGCCCGATGTGTATTATGGTTTTGAAATTTCACTAGACGAACGAATTTGATGAGATTACGTGGTAATTGGTTTTTTTGGTGTATCACAACTTAGGCAATAATCGAATTTAGCTCTTATACCATGTTAAGTTGTTGATTATTGAAAAATAGAAGTAAAATTTTAACACGATTAGGCCTAAAAACCTAAGTCTACAAATATTTTATATGATTGAGGATATTTTTGTTCTTTTGGAGGTTTTAGAGGTATTTATATCATTCTAGAGGTTATAATATTTTAGTTATTTTAGAATTTTTAGTGGTATTTTTGTTATTTTATAGATTTTGAAGGTTTTTGATCATTTTGGAGATTTAAAGAGTATTTTGATCATTTTCAAGATTTTAGTGATATTTCTATCATTTTAAATATTTTTTAGAGTTTTTCCGTTGGTATTTTTTTTTCATTTTAAAGGTTGAAAGTTTTTGGTCATTTTATAATTTTAGTAATATTTCTATCATTTGGGAGGTTTAAAAACTTTCTTGAGCTTATAAATGTTTACAGTTTTTAGAGGGCATAGAATATTTTTTGCAACAATTAATGTTTATTAATAGTAGAGATATAATTTTTTTTTACAAATTACTAATATAGTGAGTGGTTATTAGTAAAAAAAAAGATGATGTTAAAAATGAGCTTAATTGAAAATCAATAAAAATTTGTCCACATCAACTATTTGTAAAAATATTATAAAACAATTTGTAATTGTAATATTATTCACGGTATTTTTTCTGGTCAATTGAAGATGATTTCGGTTTAACCAAAAGTTTTTCAAACACTCCAAACGTACAAAAATGAGTAAAATCTTTTTAAATTTTACTCCGAAACAGAGGAAATTAATCATTGGACTGGTTCTCTGTGTTGACCACAAAAGATATGTTTTGCAGACTTAATATTATTTTTAACTGTATCAAATAAAAGAACAAAAAAGACATTTTCATGCAAACAGTGAGAACAAATCCACACCACCTAATCCAACTCTGACGTCTCTCCTCGCCTGGCCGTGGTTACTCCCACTTGTCCATTTTTTTCAATAAGCACGTTCAGACTGACCCAAGATAACCAAACCATTGTGTTACCTTTACGTCGCATCCGAAGAAATTAGTTTTGGATTCTAATGTCAAATTTTGACATATACAGTGGACGTGATTGCTGTCTTTTATTAGTTTATTACTATTATTTCTTGTACTCATGACGATATAGCTGCGTTAACATAGTATAAAATGAGAAAACCTAGCTAAGAACAAACTATACAAATAAATAACATAACACGGCCATTTCAGCGGTTGGGACGGCACATATCAACAAGAAACACATTAAACTTTCTATATTTGGACGTGCATGAAGTTGATTTATCCTCCTTTTTTGTTAAATGATGGCAAATATATAGGCAATTTAGTAACAAAGCTTACAAAACCTGCAACCCAAATTTAAATTATCATGTACTGCATGAGGACCCTGGCACCATTAAAGTATTAGCTAGCGTTAATTTGATTGGTGTATCTAAGCAGCAAAGAAACTATTATAAATATATATTGGCAAAATCAATACTCACGTAATGATGATTAGATAATAGATGTGGTGCTTATCTTATAATTAGTGGATTGGCTCGGGCGCAACTAGCATCAAAATTATTTATTTTTAATGGTGTTTTATTTATATTTTTGAGTGTATGTAATTATTATATTCAGCCCAAAAAAAAAAGTGTAAGCAGTCCTCGTGTTGTAATGTTTTTGTAAATGAATTTATAAAAAAATATAATATAACTAAGAAATAATAACTAAATAAATTACAATGATATAAGTTTAGAAATTCTCATCTTACGCAACATACTGACCGTCTCATAATGACATTTGTAGTTATGTTTGTAATGAAATGTTTGCATTGAATTATGGATTACAGTATAATAATAAGTAGTTTTGTAAGTGAATTGTGGTTTTGTTATAGCAATAATATTTATGAAAAATATATAGAAATTAGCTTTTACCTATTGGAGTTTGTTTAATAGTACTTTATACATTATATTTTTAGTATATCATTGTCAATCTTTGTCATTGTTCCTTATCAAAATTTTTAAACCTTCACAACTTGTTACCTAAGATGACAAAGTAGTGTACAATTGGTCATGGCTAAAAATTAAACTTGGAGAGTTGGGTCCAACATTGCATATTATTTATTCCCACAAGTAAGTGCTTAATTTACTTTTGTTCCTAAATCTGTTTTTATTTCATCTTTCAAGATTAAGCCGACAATGTTACTAACTTGTCTGAATTCAATAATAACTAAAAAAAATCCAAAAAAAAATTTAAAAAGCAGACTTAAACTGAAGTAGAAAGAGACTCACATGAGAATTAAATTATTGTTCCTGAAAGGGAGGAGGAGACACACAAACTCGAGTGACTTTCACTCCATGAAGAAAAAAATAAATGATATATATACTTGGAAAAATTCCTTTAAATGAACGATTTAAAATTTTAATCAAGTTAAAATTTCTTATCAATTTAAAAAGAGTTCGGTTAATGCATGCCCTAAGAGCATACATTAACTCATCTATTTTTAGAAACATTTTATGAAAAATTGAAAAAGTTGTAAAACTTTTTCAATTTCTGATAAAACTTTTTCCAAAAACTATATGTATTGTTGCTGCCTTGTTGGAGACAAATAATTAATCTGTTATTTCTATAAATGAAAAAAAAAAAAAAAAAAGATTGTGTACTTAAAAAATAAACAAAAAATAATAATTTGTTGGTAATTTTTAAATGAAAAAAAGCCTAAACTTTAAATCAACATACGTAGCTTGCGTGTGATAATTAGGTAAGGCATCTATTTGGCACTATCAAAATTTTAAAACTCTTCTTATATAAAATATAATATGATTTAGAAGTCTAATTTTTTTTAATTATATATTATTAGATTAAGATACCAATCAGTTTATGATATAGACATAATTTAAACTTTATCTCTCTTATTCAATAATAAAAAATATTATCAATTGAGTTTATTAAAATTTACTGTGTCAACGTACTTAAAAAAGTGGACAATTGTCTTAGGTAAACCCTTTTAACCCGATTCCCCTGTTGCAACGTATGCGAAGAATGAGACTCCACATACATTCCTCACATAAGGAATGATGTCATCTGGACCAGTCGTTGGCGTATCAACTTAAAATTGGTTTAGTTTGGATAACTAATAGTTAGGATTTAGATTGCACTGCCAGCAATTTCAGTATTTAGAATCCTAGTTGTTTTATTTTTTCAAAACCAGGAGCGATTATTTTACAACAAATATTTTTCTTAATGATTACACTAAAGATTTAGTTTTGAAAGAATCTTATTCTTTAAAAAGTAAATATAACATGTTGCTAATTTTACAACTTGAACCATTTCCTTCATAGATCCTCAAATACCCTTTGTATGAATATATGTCAATTTAACTACAAAACTCTTGCCATTTTCAAAGACTCTAAAGTTGCGCTGCATCATAGTGTTTATATTTTGCTGATGGTTCTTTTCCTAGGAAAATGTAAAAGAATTTCTGCACATCAACCCGTTAATTTACTATATATTAATTTTGGCAATAGGAAGGCAAGGTATAGCCATATAGTATAGGCATTATAAACTACTAATCTCAAATTAAGCTATCTTTAAGAAAAAAAAATTACAAATACCATATAATTTACGGTACGTAGTGTCCAGACGTACAGTACCGATTACCTAAAACTTTTTCGAAACTATGGGACCAACGTACGTTACAGACTCATCATCATAGACATGAGAGTAATGTTATGGCCATAAACTATATTACAATATTTTTATAAAATGTTGATGTAATCAATCTTTAATTGATTTTCATTTAGATCCACTATTAATATTACTTTTTTATTTATCAATAATCATTCATCACATTAGCAAATTGTAAAATTATTTGTAAAATAGTTTGTATCTCTAACATTATTTTGAAAGGATTATGGAGGTAGGAAAATAGTTATTAATTCTCGTATGTGTGCATTTTGTTGTTGGAAGATCAATTTGGAAAAAATATATTGAGCTAAATATTGCATCTGTTCCAACTTCTTCTTCTTTTTTTTCTTTTTTTCTTTTAGGCCTACAATGTATGCAAAACTAGAATAGGACAAAGTTAGACAAAACACTCTCACTACTCATTGCTCAAAAACCAAAATCATCTTATTAAGGTATAAATGGCATTAAGCCCACTTTAGGTTTCTTGTACAATATACATACTTATACAACACATATATGTTTGAGGGAACACTATAGCTGACTTTTGGTGTTTCTAATAATATGTCTTCTTGCCATTGCTCCTTGAGTTTGAGAGGACGCCATTGCTCCCTGAGTTTGAGGGGACTATTAATGTGTATAAATCTATTAAGCTTTAAACTCGCTTTAGGCTTCTTGTATTGTATAGTGGGAGATACTGGGCTTTTGCCCTTATTTTGCAAAAATAACAGCAATAGTTCATGTTTTGAAACTATTTAGGTCTGTGTCCCTGTTTTGAAACTCGATTTTGTTAAAATCGAGTTATAAGTGGAACTCAACATCAGCAATGTCGTGTTCTATGCATACTTTGTTATTTAATTTAAAAAAAATGGCGAAAAACCCCTTTTAGTCCCTACATTTTCACGCGATTCCCATTTTGGTCCCTAACTTTTTTTTCCACCACTTTTAGTCCCTGAAATAAAAAAAGTGATCTCGTTTTTGTCCCTACCGTTAGTGCCCTAACAGCAAAGTCCTACGTGGCAAATGGTACCTGACGTGATGCCGACGTGGCGCTGATGTGTCAATTAAAATGTTATTAAAAAATATTATTTGGCATTTTTATATGCCACGTCAGCATTTAAAATTTTTTTAAAAGCCACGTCAGAAAATTTAAACCAAAATGTAAAATAAATTGAAAAACAAAAATTAAATTTTATTTTTATTTTTATTTTTTTTTACTTTCATTATTTTTTGGGAAGAACTGAAGTTGTTCTTCCCAATACTGTTTTTTTTCCCCCTTACAGTTAGTGGTCCGGATCTACACCCAACGGCGAACTTAGTTCGCAATGGTCTCAATCTGGTGGAGGAGCTTGAGGTCCGCAGTGGAATCGGTGGACGAGGATATGAAGTCGCGGCGGAATGGGTCGCAGTTAAAGATCCGGAAGCCGTGGTCTTGGTTGAACGAGAGGTGCAGAAGATTCGGCTGCGGCGATGGCGGCGAATCTGGCGGCGAAGTGAATGGGTTTTGGATGCTCGGGATCGGGTTAGGGTTGGGATTGGTTTCTTGAGGATGAGGAGGTTCGATCGGGTCTTGTGGCATGGGGAAATCGGAGTCGGTGGGTATGGGTATCCTTGCTCTTGTTTTGTTCTGGGCTTGTTTGTGCTCTTGAGGATGAGGAGGTTTGATCTGGGCTTGTTTGTGTTCTTAAGGATGAGGAGGTTTGATCTTATTTGTTTGTGATTTGGTGGAGGTTTTTGGAATTGATGTTTGTTGGATCTTATTTGTTTGTGATTTGATTTGATAAGGAGGTTTTTGGAACTGAAGTTGTTCTTCGTGTTCTTCCTAGATTTAGGAAGAACACGAAGAACAACTTCAGTTCTTCCCAAAAAATAATGAAAGTAAAAAAAATAAAATAAAAAAAATAAATAAATTTAATTTGTTTTTCAATTTATTTTACATTTTGGTTTAAATTTTCTGACATGGCTTTTAAAAAAATTTTAAATGCTGACGTGGCATATAAAAATGCAAAATAATATTTTTTAATAACATTTTAATTGACACATCAGCGCCACGTCAGCATCACGTCAGGTACCGTTTGCCACGTAGGACTTTGCTGTTAGGGCACTAACGGTAGGGACAAAAACGAGATCACTTTTTTGATTTCAGGAACTAAAAGTGGTGGAAAAAAAAGTTAGGGACCAAAATGGGAATCGCGTGAAAATGTAGGGATTAAAAGGAGTTTTTCAAAAAAAAAAATTAAGTGAAACTCGACTTTGCTAAAGTTGAGTTTCAATTAAAAATTTACATATAACTCGATTTTAAATATATTGAGTTTTATACTGAACTTGGTTTTATTAAAATCGAGTTTTAAAAACAGATATATAGACCTAAATAATTTCAAAATAGTAACATATTACTATTATTTTTACAAAATAAAAGGAAAAGCCAAATATTCCCTAGCGTATGCATACTTTATAAGACACTACTTAAAATGCACGCGTATGTAGCGTTTCATATCGAGTTTCTATTTAATAATAATAGAGTCTTTCAGCATTTCTAAAACATCCCAATTATTAGTATTATTATTATTATCTTATATTTAAAACGATTGAAATCATTAAAAGTATAATGTGTATTGTTCTCTCCGGAAAAAAAAAAAAAAAAAATGTATAGTGCGTATTTGATTGTGACCTGAAAACTGACTATATATGAACGTGGCTCAGGTGGAAAAAGTCGCATCTGAGATTTGTCAGAGGAAGCTTCGATAAAAATGCCAAGTACTAACACCGTGCTAAAATGACTTATGGATCTACATTGATGTCCGAAAAATAAAACATTAATATTCAGATCGATTTGACTTTGAGTTTAAAACCATTATTCAAAAATGCTTGCCTACTTCAATAGTCAATCTTTCCGGCCACCAAGATTCGGTGACCTATGTTAAATGCCGGCCCAATAAATCTTAGGATTTGGGTACGAGCTTGCGCTCCATCTTCTATCTCCATTCAAAAAGTCTAAAATATATAAGTGAGTTTTTTATTGATCGAGAGTATAAAGTCTCGCAACAAGATTTGATTTTAAACTAGTAAGGATGGCTTCCCCACCTATAGCTGAATCTAGCAACAGGACACATGTCAACTGTATACCATATCCAATAATTAATTAACTGCAAAAAATTATCTTATCATAAACAAGAAGTTCTCAAAATATACGGTGTAAATATAGTCTCAGGTTTGTATACGCTCACAGATTGACTCATTGGAACTTTCTTGAGATGGCAGGAGTCTTACTCGACTGTAAAATAAATATTTTCTCATTTTCATTCATACATGTTTTTGTTCTTTTCACTTGACTTATTAAAATCGATTTTTTATTTGTTTTATTAGAGTCTATTTATAATAGTTTATTTTGGACATATTATTTTCAAATGTGAGATCCATTTTAATGAATGATGTTTAAAGAAAATATGATCTAAAAAAAGAGGATTTAAAAAATTAGACCTAAATGAGAAAATAAATTAGCTAATGAATTGTGAGCCAATAAACAAAATTGAACTTACTTTAGAGAGGGTTTTTAAAAAAAAAAAAATTAAGGGAAAAAGGAGAAAAATATCTGTCTCATTTTATAATTTGCTCATAGCATATGAGACTTAAAATATTATGAAAAAAAAAAAAAAAAGGAAAGGGGGGAAGGGGATTACCTCTCTTGCCGGCTCAATTCCACCGTAACTTTGATATGTCAGACCCTACGTTATTAGTAGAATTGGAGCTACATGTAGACAAGGTCTAGAAGGGCAGCTACTTTGGCACACGGTAAGGGAAAAACTATTTTGGAGACTTGAACCCTGATTTTTGCCCCCCACACTATACAAATACTTATACTTATGGAGTGACTATTATACTAAGGGTGCGTGGTAGTATTGCTACATGTCTTTCATTTGTTAGTGGAGTAATTATTTTTTGTAAACATGTCTCTTACTTATTAGAATTTGATACAGCTGACATGACATCATTTGATATCATATATATATATATATATATAGAACTTCTACCTTCAACCTATGATGGTTGTTTTTAATCATTAGATCAAATTATCAATTGGTTTTTAGTATATGTGAGGTTTGAACCATGTATCTTTTATTCAATGCTAAAAGATTTTTCTAGTTAAACTATCTAGAAGTCACAACCTATCATAACTTGAAGATTAGTGAGAATCAATAAGATTATTTGGGGAGAGACTAATATGATTAAAAAAGAAGGATATGAGTTACTAAGCAAAAAAAAAAAAAAAAAAAAAAAAAATTGGTAGGAGTTATCTAGGGGGGGGGGGGGGGGGGGAGACTAAGAAGATATGAGTTAGGACTTAGGACAGGAGTATCTCAACATGGATTAAAAACTTCCTAGGTCACGCCTTTCAAATCCAAGTCATAACTTAGGAGAGGAGTATCTCAATTTGGATTAAAAACTTCCTAGGTCACGCCTTTCAAATCCAAGTCATAACTTAGGAGAGGAGTATCTCAATTTGGATTAAAAACTTCCTAGATCACACCTTTTAAATCCAAGTCATATCTTCCAAATTCAATTAAAAGCTTATTGTAGAAATACAAATATATTTTTTGTAATGCAAAACTTAGATATAATATCTTAGGTGCATATATTAAATTTTCCAATAAAATTCAAACACATGTTTGTATTTGACCAATACAAACAATATTATTTATCCCAAAAGGAATAAAAAATATAATTTAATTATGTGTTTAAATTTAATTGGAGATCTAATATACTTTATCTGAGGAATTGGTACTAAACTTTACATTTTTATTTACACATCACTGTACCAAATTCTATTTTCCCAATACATAGTGCCACTTGTAGATGCAATAAATACTCCATTCATTTGTACTAAATTGTTTGTCCATATTAGAAAATCTATTCTTTTAAAGACATATAAAAACAAGATTTCTTTTTTGAGAAAGATGTAAAAACAATATAAGTGCAAAGAAACTACAAATCGAGAATTTTTTTTTTTTTGGACTAACAAATCGAGATATTTAGTGCTCTGTTAGTGAGCCTCATAATGAAGGCTACTTTACGGATAATTATTCTCCTCAATTGACAGATTGGAGTAGAGTCTTTGCTGCCTAATTTATTTTTGGGACAAAAATCAACAAAACTTCTATAAAAAAAAAAAAATACATTGTAATGAAGCCAAATTCGTCAATTGCTATGCTTGTCCAGATGGAATATGGCCAAGAGAATGGGAAGCCCTGCACAAGAGCATAGAATCGTGTTTCTCTCAGGAAGTTCACCAGCACAGTGCCAGCCAATGTGCCTTCGATGACAAAGTTAAAAAGTGGAGAAGAGAAAGGTAATGAATCAATAAAGCTATGAAAGATGTCTCAATACCTTAGCTTGAGGTCTGATGTAATTTATATAGGATTTAGCCTTACTGGCCATTGGAGGTTTTCAATGGTGGTTTAACTGCCTTTTTTGTAACGCTTCTAGCTATTTAATTGGGCGAAGATAAAACAGTCGTGTCTGTAAGTCTGTCTATGTGTAACGGCTCATGCATTAAATGTCCCTTTATGGCGGTTTGATCGTGCAATGGCTTCTTCGGACAATGGGAATTTTCTGGTTCATCATTTGCCCCTATTCTGTGATCGTCATTGCGTGTATTGACGATCTTAGGAATATGAAAGGTCACCCCATGTTAGTCATGGCTTTTGAGATTCCATTTTTTTTCGCATTTAATGCAATGTGACAGCGCTGCATGTGTCGTGGCCATGTGTCAAACGCCTGTTGGTTGGATGTGGGCACACCTCTCGAAGAGGCCTTTGGTTTTCCTGCACTTTAGCTTTTCTTTTGGAGCCGTTTATAAGCTTTTTGTTCCTCCTTCTTCCTTTCCACGTTATTTTTCTTGCAATTTCTTTCTGCAATTCTCTCCTTTGAGCTAGAGCTTCCTAGGCCCTTTTTCCTTCAGGTACAGATTCCATTTTTTTTGCATTTAATGCAATGTGACAGCGCTGCGTGTGTCGTGGCCACGTGTCAAATGCCTATTGGTTGGACGTGGGCACACCTCTCGAAGAGGCCTTTGGTTTTCCGGCACTTCAGCTTTTCTTTTGGAGCTGTTTATAAGCTTTTTTTTCCTCCTTCCTTTCAACGTTATTTTTCTTGCAATTTCTTTCTGCAATTCTCTCCTTCTCTGAGCTAGAGCTTCCTAGGCCCTTTTTCCTTCGGGTACAATCTTCTCTAACTCTTTCTGCTTTCTTTTCAATGCATTAATGGTAGAATTTTTTGAGGTTAGGAAACTTTTCCCCTCCGCCTCTCTCTTTTGCTTGCCTAGGAGCTTTTCTTGAAACTTCAAGTGGCCATTGCCCCCACATTGATCTTTTTGTTTCTAGGGATAGTGCATTTAGACCAGTTTTGACTGACTTGTACCCAATTTTTTGTCAATCTTTAAATTATTATTGCCTGTTGTGTGCAATGTCTATGGAAGAGGGGCCAAGGTTTGTGGTTAGATCTAGCGACCTAGAGATGGGTTTATCATCTAGTGATAAGCCTACAAAAATGGAGACAAATACCGTCGCTTCGAAACCCTTGTCCTTTTAATCTTTTTCTTCAATACCCTCATCTTCTAAAAAGCCTTAGTCCTTCTATGCTCTTAACGAACCATGTGGTTTGGACGAAGAGACACTTTTTAGATTCAAGGATAGGATTCATCTTCCTTACAAGAACGAAAAAGCTTGTGCCTTTGCTCATGGCGAGGTTTGTTTTTACGAGGGTGCTTTTTTGTGTGGCCATAGGTTTCCTATCTATCCCTTCAAAATGGAGCTTTTTCACCATCTTAATATTTCTCCAGGACAACTTATGCCAAACTCATGGCAGACCATCATTAGTTGCATGACCATTTGGTTGATCGCAAACAACGGGGATGTGATTAAGATGGACGAGCTTTCACACTTGTATTGTCTCAAGGAGTCTAAGAAATTTGGGTATTATAAGCTTGTACCTTGGGATAAGATATCTAGATTCGTAGTTGATTTCCCTTTGTCCTTTCGACATTGGAAGTCTAGGTTCTTCTTTGTCTCTAGTAGTGGTTGGGAGACACCGTCTGATGATTTTTGGGGTGATGTTCCTAGATTGCTGTTGTGGACACAATGGGGAGTCGCCACCTAGTTTTTGCAATAGTCTGGGATTCATATATATTGTAGACACTGCATTTTGTATCCCTTACGACTCGGGCCCTTGTTCCTAATGATGCTCAAACTCTAAGGCCCAAGGCCAGTTTAGAGCCCAATCAGATATTAAATTGACTTGAGGAGTATTAAAATGGAAAATATGCCCCTTTTAAATGAGCAAAAAGTCTATTTTTGGAAATAAAATAACCCAAGTAGCCCTCCACCTATGTACATAGGTCGTGGGCTGCGTACACGAGCCAATGTATGCGTACCCAGGCACGATATTACACACATAGCTAGGGTTTCAAAAGTATAAGAAAGACAAGTTTTCTGCAATAATGGCTGAGGTTTAGAATGAGTCCCACATCGTTTAAAAGCCGTTCCAAACCCCATTTTTCAACCATAAAAAGCCTTACATGGAAAAACCTAAAATTCACTAGAAAATAGTAAATCAGAAGGGAGTTTTTCACAAAACACCCTTAAGTTATTTTTATTAGATTTGGACCTCTTCTGAACCCAATCCTTTGAGTTTAAGATTACTAATCACAATTTTATTGAATGTGATAGATTTGACTGAGGGGAACAGTCAAAAATCAAGCCTAGGAGCTTTTGCTTTTAAGGTATTCTTTTTTTACCTTTCTCTTTATTTTCTACTTTAATCCTTGTTTTCATCTTTTTCGTTGTTTAGTTTATGCTTTTATATGTTTGTTTAGGATAGTTTTAGGTTTTCTTTATATCTTTAAGCATGCTAGGTTGCTAGATTTTCTGTTTTATGTTTCTGCTCTGTTTCTGTGTTAATTAGGCTTTCTAGGTAAGGATTTGCGTATGCATGATCTAGCTTGTGCATGAAAGCTGAACTCATGCGTACGTAGACCTATTCTAGTGTGCGTGATGCCCTTACCCAGAAATCCTAATTTTGTTTGTTTTGATTCTGTCTTCATATGTTTGTATGCATAGCCTCCTTTTCACATGTTCTTAAGCCCCATAATTGTCTATTCACCCTTTAACGTGTTTATTTGTTATCTCATGTTTAGATTAGGGTTTAGGTTAGGTTTTTCTTAGTTTTAATGCCATGCCATTCATCCACATGCTCATGCATTGATGCCATAGGTGCTGTGTTGCTGAGAGGTAAGTAAAGGGTAAGTCATGCATTAGCTATGGCCACACATTTGTTTTAGGGTTTTTAGATGCATGATTAGGGTTTCTAGTGCGTTAGCATTTGTTTGTGATATGTTTTTTTTTTTTAAGTTGCTGTTTGGTTTTAGATGAATGTTAGGGTTTTCTTTTGTGTGTTTGGCTTCTTTTTTTTTTTTTTTTTTTTTTTGGTGGATAGATAATTATGCTTGTTTAGGGTTAAAGGTGTCATGTTTGTTTGCTAGATGCATGTTAGTGTGTGTGTGAGTTTAGAATGCAAGTGTTTAAATGGTTTTAATAAGGTTAAGACATATGACACAATGATGGGAGGCCAACCTTAGGGTTGGGCGATCTTGGATGCCTAACACATTTCCAAGAATGTACCTAAACTCTGAACCCAAACTTTGGTAGTAAGATCAAAGGTCTTTCCTTGAAATGTCGCTATATTCATGGTGCCTAGACCACATAAATAGGTGGCGACTCCATTCTTTTTTCCCTTGCGCTCACAGTGATGACTTCATTGGGGATAGTAAGTTTAATTCCTATGTGTCCTATATCTTAATTTTAATAAAAATTATTTCAATACTTGTTTTGCACACACTTCACGTTGTTCTTTTGTCCCTTAACCTTGGTTGGTGATAAGTGGGAAGATGGAAGGCTCCATTCGAGCCCAAATTTTCCGAAGTTCATCCCATCAACTCATAATCGGTGTCATCGCCTATAATGGGCTTTAAGTATGTTAAAGGTTTGTTACCAATCCACTATGGGGTCCACTTAGGCCCTCGGTTAGAATCATAGCCCATCTAGTTGTGAGTCACCTACTTATCTATCCCTTTAACCTTAGGAAGCCTACCCACACTAGAGAGATCCTAGATCCTACCATGAAGGGTACCCTTTTATATATGTCTTGTTTGTTCAACCATATTCCATGAGCTCACTTAATCCTAAAGGACAAATGAAAGGTATAAAAATGGAAAGGATGGCCCTAAAGTTATGGTATACCCTAAGATGTTATGGGATAAAAGAAAAGAGGTTCTCACATATAAGAGGCTTGTCCCTAGGTCCAAAGGTATATCTTAACTTAATAGGTTCACAAGACCATAGCCTAATTGCTATTATAGTCCCAAGTGGAAAGAGTCCTTTTGAAAGAGGACTTTGGGCCTAAGGTAACAAGTATGCTATGGACTTAGCATCCCATATCCTTCAAAGCCAAAATGAAACTCTCTAGTCTTGGGTATCTTTGTTGTATGCCTAGCCCAAAATGATGAGAATTTCATAAACTTTGGAAGGAAAGCCACAAAATATTCTAGCTAGAGTTCTATTTCAAGAAAAAAATGATGAAATAATAAAGAAATAAAAAAGCCTAAAAGTGATGGATATATTGTAGACCCAAGTTTGAGACAAATGGTAGAAAATTCTTAAGTACATTCTAATGAAGGCCCAAAAGAATTTTATTGTAAATGAAACAAAGCATAATGAAACAAGGGGCAAGGATCCATGAGAGGGAAGGGAGTGATATTATAACTGGGCCTCCATTAAAATGAACTTAAAGAATTTCCCAAAAAAATCTAAAGAGTAAAAGGAACCTTTAATTGGGACATGAACTTAATGAAAATGGGGTTTCTTTCTAGACAACGCTCCAAACCAAGTCTAATGGAAGGTAGGACATCCAAATTGAAGGCTTACTGAGAAGGAAGGATGGATGCTGCAAGTGAGAAGGTCTTCATGCAAAAGATGCTTGAGTGTGTGGAGGCACAAGCTGAGGTCCTCTAGAAGATAGGTCACCTTTCCAAAATCAAGAAAAAGGAAGACGAGAAGCACAAGGCTGAGCATGAACCAAGGGAGAAGGTAACTCAGGAAAGCATCAATCACGTGATGACAGAAGGGGAAATCCACCTACCTCTACCCAACTTCAAGTTACAACTAAAGGATGGTCTGGGACAGTGGACTTTCAAAAGAGCCCACGCCAACAACTTTTCCAAATCAGGAGACGTAGAATCCTAGGAAGATAATGATTGGCCAGAATGGACCTCGAAGGTAGGGTCAATCCAAGTCGCCCCGGCTCGCTTCATACTTGAATGTAACGTGGACCCTTCTTCTAACGATGACCAATACTTAATAATGAACAAAGAAGAAGGAGACGATGAAATGATTAGCAGCTAGTGTGGAGATGATATTGACTGATTCCTTGATGAAGTGAGGGGAGACTTCCCCAATAAGGGAAAAGATTTGTATGACATGACCGAAGCTATGCGTGTGTGGGAACCCTTGAAGAAAGAAGTTAGGCCAAAAAGGAACAAAGGAAGGAATGGCAAGCCTTGAGAGAGAAAGAAGGAAGAACTCATCATGCCTATCATTGGGCCTATCAATAATTGAATTTGGGTTATGTTTTCTAAGAACATAGGGAAAAGGTTTTGTAATGCAAGTTTCAATGTACTTTTCAATATTTTCAATAAGGTGAATTCTAATTTGGCATACTTTGATGCGTCCCATAACATTGAAATTTTGCACTTAAATGATTCAAATGAATATGAAAGTGAAATTAATAAGAAATTGGAAAAAAAAAAATTGAACCTATGGAACCAACTCTTGAAACTATTAATTTGAGCAATGGTGAAAATCCAAGCTTAATTAAAATTGGCTTAATTCTAAATGAAAAAAATATATATCTTCAAGAACTCATTGAATTTCAAGAAGTGTTCGCATGGTCCTATGAAGATATGCTTGGAATTGACCCTAAAATAGCTTAACATCACATTGATACCCATGACCACATGGTGCCTGTCAAGCAAAAATTGAGAAGAATGAGGACCGAATGGCTTTTAAAGATCAAAGAGGAAGTTACTAACCAATTAAAGGTAGGGTTCATCAAACCCATAAATCAAGTCGAATGGATAGCCATTGTCGTGCCTGTACTTAAAAAGGATAGAAAGGTATGGATATGTGTAGGTTTTAGAGACTTGAATAAGGCAATGTCGTGCTTGTACCTAAGGATGACTTTTCCCTTTCGCACATTGATGTCTTAGTGGATAACACAGCGAGATATGCCTTGATGTCCTTCATGGATGGTTTTTTAGGATACAACTAAATCAAGATGACTCCTAAAGATATGACCAAAACCATTTTCACTACCAAATGAGGAATCTAATGTTACACGGTAATGCCATTTGGCCTAAAAAATGCTGGGGCAACTTATCAAAGGATGGCCACGGCTTTGTTACATGATATGATGCATAATGAGGTAGAGGTGTATGTTGATGATATGATAGTGAAATCCAAAGGTAGAGGGAACCACACCATAAACTTGAGAATGTTTTTCGAGAGGATTAAAGAATATAGATTGAGATTGAAGCCACAAAAGTGCACCTTTGGAGAACTATTGGAAAGTTGTTAGGATTCCCAATGAGTGATAAAGGGATAGAAGTTGACCCATCCAAGATCAAAGCCATATTGGAGATGCCTCTACCCAAAAGTGAGAAAGAGATTAGGGGTTTATTAGGTTGACTACAATACATTAGTTGATACATCACGAATCTCACTTCCACTTGTGAGCCCATCTTCAAACTCTTAAGGAAGAATGAACCACATACATGAAATGATGAGTGCCAAAAAATCTTCGAACTTATTAAGGAGTACCTTCTCCATCCACCCATCCTAGTGCCTCTGCTACGTGGGAAACCTTTACTTCTATACCTATCCATCATAGGGGACGCGGTTGGAAGTATGTTTGCATAAGAAGATGATGAGAAGAATGAAAGGGCCATATACTACTTGAGCAAGAAATTCCATGATTATGAGGCTAGGTACACTCCAATAGAAAAGTTATGCTTCATACTTGTTTGGGCCATACAAAAATTAAGGCACATTGTTTTACCCTTCCAAATATGGGTGGTAGCAAGAATGGACCCATTGAAGTATCTTTTTAAGAATCCCACCTTGAGTGGAAGATTGTCGAGATGGTTGATTTTGTTGGAAAAGTTTAACTTGAAGTACGTGGCTAGGAAAGCTATCAAAGGAAGCGTCGTGTCAAATTTTTGTGCTAAGAATCCTATAGAGGGGGAAGATGGCAAAGGAGAATTTCCAGATGAAAATATTTTGAATTTTGAGGTAGGAACATGGAAGATGTACATTAATGGAGTCATAAACCAAAATGCTGAGGTAGAAACATGGAAGATGTACATTATAGGAGTACTCTTGATCACTCTAGAGGGATCTCACATACCTTTAGCAATCAATTGAACTTTGAAGCGACTAACAACATGGTTACATATGAGGCTTGCATTGCCGGAATGGAAGCTCTTTGAGAATTGGGGGTAAAAGAAGTCAAAGTCTTTGGGGATTCAACTTTGGTTATAGCCTAAGCATAAAAGTTGTGGAAAGTAAAGGAAGAACACTTGAAGCCTTATCAACAATACTTAGAGGACTTGACCAAGGCCTTTGACAAAATTGAATAAATAATCATCCCTAGAGCTCAAAACCAGTTTGCAGATGCCTTGGCTACTTCGGCCTCCATCGTCGAAATACCCAAGGGAGTATGGACACAACCCTTAAAGATTAAACAAAGTTATGAGGAAGTGCACAAAAGGAAGACTGAAGCTTCAATGATGGCCATAGAAGAAAAGGAAATTCCATAGTTCTATGACATCATGAAGTTCTTGGAACTAGGGGCATATCCAAATAGTGTCAACAAGAAGGAACGTCGTTCCATTAGGATGATGGCAACCCAATACATCCTATGTGGAGGAAAAATCTATAGAAGGCCCTATGATGGTGCACAACTTTGTTGTTTGAAGAGGGAAGAAGTCAAGAGGGTAATGGAAGAAGTTTATCAAGGAATTTGTGGCCCTCAAATGAATAGGAGAATGTTAGCCAAGAAAATTCTAAGGATGGGGTACTACTGATTACAATCGAGACTAATTGTGTGGACTATATGAAAAGTTGCCATGATTTTCAAACACACGTTAATTTGAACCATGTTTTGCCTAGTGATTTGTATAGCATGACCTCTTCGTGGCCTTTCTCAGTTTAGGAAGAATAGCTCCTAAGGCTTCAAACGAGCATGAATACATTTTAGTGGCGATTGACTATTTCACTAAGTAGGTGGAAGCGGCCTCCTACTCTGTGTTTATGGCTAAGCATGTGGCTCGGTTCTTAGTAAACAACATCATATGTTTGTTTGGTGTACCCCAAGAGATCATCTCCGATAATGGTTCCCACTTTGAGGGTGAAGTTCGAAGGGTCATAAAAGAATAGAGTATTAAGCATTACAAGTCTTCACCATATCAACCACATGCTAATGGCGCCGTGGAAGTAGCCAATAAGAATGTGAAGAACATCCTAGCCAAGATGGTAGTGACATACAAGGATTGGACCGAGAAGCTTCCATTCACCTTGTGGGGTTATAGGACATTTATCCTTGCATCGACTAGGGCAATACCTTACTCTTTGGTTTATGGTAGTGAGGCAATGCTTCCTATTGAGGTGGAGATACAATCTTTGAGAGTATTGGTGGAAACCAAGGTCCTAGAAGAGGATTGGGCTAGGGCGAGATATGAACAATTGGCCTTGAAAGATGAGAAGAGGGCTAGGGCACAATACCATGCATAAGGGTACCAAAAAATGATTGTTAGAGCATTCAACAAGAAAGTGAAACCAAGAAACCTTAAAGAAGGGGACTTGGTCCTAAAGGTTCTTAGAGACGATACTTTTGATCTAAGAGGATAAATGAAGCCTAGGTGGTCTACGCCTTTTATCATTAAGAAGATCATGTCTGGAGGTGCTACAATGATCACAAATTTGGATGGGGAAGAGATGCTTCACCCCCATTAACATGAATGGATTCCTGAATACCATATTTAAAAGAAAAAAAGAAAAAATCCTGCTAGGTTGAAAACGTGAAAAGGCGGCCTTAACAAAGATTAGGGCAAAAAAACCCCACCAGATTGAAAACTCAAAAGGGTGGTTTAGGCAAAATTTAGGGGGAAAAGACCGTGGGCATGGAGAAAATTCCTCAAAAAGGACGTCATGGGCAAAAATTACATGGCAAAGGTACAAGAAAAGAAAAAAAAAAAGAATAAGTGAGATGACAATAAGCAAAGATAATAAGAAGGGAAATTCTTTCATTGCTCAAATTAAAAGATAATAAGTTTGTTTCCATAGGGGATTTGGAGCATTCCAATCCTTTATTAAATTCAAAAACAAAATATGAGAATCATAAAAGTGCAGAAAAGTAAAACATGGGGCATGTCAAGGCAGTCACTCAGTCCTTCTTATCTTCTTGCTAGTCTTCATGTGAGCCTTCTCATCCTTCAAAATCCTCCTCATATTATCCTTTAACCATTACTTGTAGCTTGCAGAGGGGTAGATGTATTTGGGAAGAGCAATATCTTTCGTCACCCTCTGGTGTGGCCAAGCTTCACTAAACCTGCCTACGATCTTATTGGTGAACACTGCAGTGTGGAAAGCACCCTCATCATCAGGAGCTCCTTGACACTCTCCAAATTTCCTTGAGATATGAAAAGCGGGGTAGTAAGAGCAACAACAAAGCCCAACTAGAGTCACACAATGGTCCTTGTAGCAATTGTGGACCATGCTTGAGATGTGCCACCATTCCACGACCCATTGAATGTTGGTTTCCTTGAGACGACCTATAATCTCTATGTACGCTTCAAAGCCCAGGACATCTCGAAGCCGACGGTCTCTAAGATGCCTAGGAAGGTAGGTACTAAGGGGCACTGTAAGAGGATGAAGCAACCGAAGCCTATCTTGTAGCCGTATCTTAAAAAAATGAGAGAAAAAGGAGGGAGAAAAGAAAAAGAGAAAAGAAAATAATGGAGAGCATGAGTGAAAAAATATACATAAAGATGGAAGACGATATAAGGTGCCTTAGTGGGTTGAAAACCGCAAGACAATCCATGCAAAATTAGAGGGATCTTACTAGGTTGAGAAACTACGCTAAAGTTAGGGATCATACTTGAAGAAGAAGAGGACTTCCAGTAAAAAAGCTTACTTTTCTCCTTTGAAAAACATCCAAACCATTGAGAGTTTTCGCCAAGATCAAGCCTACCGAATTGCCCTTCTTTAGCTCATAAACTACCATACACATCCGAAGGTTTACACAATATAACTATTGAACCAAGAAATACTTTTCAAGGGCGCATAAGCAAAAGGCACGAAGGTAATATGATCATGGCCTTTCACCCTCAGGAAGGCCTAAACCGAAAAAGTAGTCAAAGACGAACCTAGGTTGAGTTTTCCAAAAGCACACCACCTATTGGCTGTGGAATCAAGGATGCCTAACACAACTTGCTAGATAATTAAACATTAATTATTCAATGAGTAAATTTGGAACTAATTAAATTTGAAATGGAAGTGATTAGAGCCTATTAATAATAATTGGAAGCTAATTTGAGGCCTATTAATGCTAATTGTTCTGAAATTATTTTCCAACAAATGACCTCTACTCACCATTTCGTTGACATCTCTCATAATATTTTGAATCTATGAGTGAGATTAATTTTTCCAGAAACTAGACATCTAGGGTTTCAATTTAAGCACAAGAACAAGACAATTCTGGTCAATATTGAATAAGATATTATTTTTTTGAATTTGTCTCTACGGGCTATTACAATAGTTACTTGAAAACCAAATTTTGCTTGCTCATCACTTTCACCAATCTCTACATTTAATGTACCAACTTTCCCCAAAGTTTGAAATAGGGTCTAGGTTCATAAATCTTTTTGATCCTTTGTTAAGCCTCATTAAATGACATTTCATTCGTATTTTTTTCACTATTACTATATAAAGTATAAACCCCCCTCTCCTCCATTCCAAGGCACACAAAAACCCCCTCTCTTCTCCTCTCTTGTGTTCTAGTGAAGTAGAATAGTCTTGTTATATCTTGATTTTTCTGAGACTCTAGTTATTGAGTGAGACTCACTCTCCTTCTCCTCGTTCTTCTTTTCAACTCCACCCTTAGGACCTCCATTAAGAGTCTCCTCCTTTATTGTGTGGATCTTGCATACAAGTATAATCTCTTCCCCTAACTTGTATTTTACTTTATTATAATGAGATTAAGATTAGAGCATGCTAATGTTTATTTAATTTCCTTGAATATGTTTGAATGTTCTTAAATGTTCATATGCGTTCTTCACATGTTCTTGGTTCACATGTCCATGCATAACACTAGCTTTGATCTTAAATCCATATAAAAAATATATATATATATGAAAAACATGTTTGTTTCATAACTTTCTCAAATCGTTCAAATCTAGGATATGACCATCTACACACATTCACTAGAATTTATTTTTCAATCTAAATGCAATGCTTAATAAATTGAATTAGTGTTTATCACATGCACACACATTAAATTGAACATGCAAATTGATTAACATATTGGATGATATGATATGAATGTTAGTCACTATAGTCTAAAAGATCAGTTTCACCAGGAAAGATAGGTGCCTAACACCTTCCTATCTTATAACATAGCCTCTGAGCTTAAATCAAGGGTTGATAAATCAATACTTATCTGTGTAATTTTCAATGTCTAGATTATAATTAGGAAACAAAATCATGTACTTTATCTTAGATTGTATCTAGGACCAAAGCCATGTAATTTTTTATTATCAATGCAAATTCATTTGCAAATCAATAAAATGAGGAATTTTTCAATTTTAGTTTTCTTATTTATTTCCATAATTAAATAAATGGCTACTCCATTGTAAAACCCATAATCTAAAGGGAAAAATATAATCAGTCGAACCTCCATTTTGAGAGACAATAACACGACTTCACCCATTCACGTAAGTTTGGCCTAACATCCAAAAAACAGGCTAGGAGTGTGGTCTCTCACACCTCGATAAGTTTGGAGGGTAAGTCGGGCACCCGGCTGGGTCTAGAGTTACTCGGGAGGAGGTGTGCCAAGGAGACAATCCACTACACCGACCTTGAGGAGGACTTCATGCATCGTCCACAAGGGATGGCTGAGGAGTGTGCCCGAATGGCCAGGGTCTTTTTGCTATACCTATTAGGGGTGTACTTCTTCGCCAATGGAGGATAGATGGTGTCCTTGAGGTGGCTAATCCTTTTCTAGGACTTTGAGAGGGCTCAGAATGCAAGCTGGGGGCCAAGTGTGCTTGGCCTAATTTTATTCTTCCATTGGACACTCTCAGTCGGGGGACTCTACACCAGCTAGTGGGGCCTTGGAAGCTCCTCAAGGTTAGTTTCCTTCCCTTCTCTTGTAGCTAATGTATTCTAAACCTTGTGATTACATATATCCATATGCCATTTAGGTTAAGACTATGTATCATATTCTTGCTGCTTGCATTCATATCCACAACTTGCAAGTTGTTATCTTGCAAACTGTTATATATATACCTTGCAAACTGTACCATAACCTCTTGCAAATTGTCATTTTGCAAATTGTCATATCTGTATCTTATAAGCTGTCATGTTCTTTTGCAAACTATTATATCTTTTCAGTGTTGCCCGTGGAGTACAGTCTTATTACTTGGGGAGCTTTGGTGGATTTGAAGAGCATCACCTCAATTAAAGCCCATCTCAACAGGCTTTCTCCTGACAATGTAAGTTAGGAATATATTGCTTCCCTTTGGTTTCCTTGCATGCTTCTTAGGATTTTCTTTCTAACCCTATGTGTTGTCACAATTGTATTGAGTCCTTAGGACGATGTTGATCCCATCAGACCCGAACTTGGAGGCAACTACTATTGTTGCTTCTAGGATCACCTAACCCCTTGAGGGTGCCGAATTAAGGGCGATTTACTTGGTAGAGAAGAAGTGTTGCCAGCTGGCGGGCAAGAATGAGCGTCAAGTTCTAATGGACCTTCTTGAGTTCATACTTGTCCCTTGCTCCATAACGATTGCAGAGTATGATCTATGGGGGTCGAGCATCCCTTTTATTGAGTGGATCACAGATGAGCTAGACTATGACGAGTTTAACAAGACTTGCCTTATTCCCCTCCTTACTGTTGTGGAATGTATTCTTGCTTCTCTCATCTTCTTTCAACCATTCATCATTAGCATTCTTGTACATTGGTTATATTTAAATGGAACACTTATGCCAGGTGGGCCCGGCTGCTAGTGCACCTATAATACTCCCCATCTGCCCTGGTTCGTCTATTTTTATGTCCCTAACTGCTTTGCCCAAGAGCGTATTGTTGGCCGCAATAGCAATGTCATAGGTTACCCTTTTCCTGAGGGTACACGGGAGGTGAGTTCTCTTTTATTCCTCCTTTACTTTTTTGCATCTCTTAACCCTTGTCCTAACACTATCGTCTTTCAATTCAGCCTACTTTGCAGGAGCACAAGAAGCTCGTTTGGCTTACGGGGAGCCTTAAGCTAAAGGTGACCAAGTATTCCAGGCAACTATATAGGGGTGAGGATGTTGGTGATGATGATGAAGATGGTGGTGGTGGTGGTGTTGATGGTGGTGGTGATGACGGTGATGGTGGTGGAGGTTCAGAGTCGACTCCAAGCCATCAATCGAGGAAGAAGCACTTCCGATGATCCTACAGACAGACAGACAAACACAAACAAACACAGACATCATAACATAGCATATTTCTTTTTTTATTGCTTTATTATTTTTCTCTTTTTAGCATACATTCTTGCACTTTGGATTTGTTTTGAAACATTGGGTTGTATTTAAGAATATCTTTCACATTTATGCTTTTATTTGGGATATGTACTTAAATTACAAACTTGTGGAAACTTTCTGCTATTCTTGATCCTTGATATTTGGAAATTCTGAGCTTGAATTGTGTCTTGAGTAGTTTTTTATGCTGTAATACTCATAGAAGAAGCTTTTGGGACAAAACATACTCAAAACAGGAAAAAAAATGTGTATTTACCTTCCTTCCTACGTGCGTACCTTCCTTCCTACGTGCGTAGACGCGAGCCTGCGTGCGTAAGTCTTTACCATACATGCATAGTCTTGACTTTGTGTGCTGGTATCGAGGGCCAAAAACCCTAATTGCCTCTATTCGAGTCTAAAATAACTGTCAGGGCCTCCAAACCTTCACCAAACACATTCTAAACACAAAGAACACTTCTCCAAGCTTTCCAACAACAGAACTTCTCTCTTTTGTAGGTCTTACCATTGATTAAGAAACTTGGCCATAGTTCCAAAGAGGCTCTCATTCTTTTTGGCTTCTCTTGCATTTTCCTTATACCATCAAGTTAAAGTGGATGAATCTCTCTCTTAATCCCTAATTTTTTCCTAGGTTCTCGACCTAACAGGATTCCTCTAACTTTTGCATGGATTGCCTTTCAATTTTCAACTCATCGAGGCTCCTTATACCATCTTTGAACTTCTCTCTCTCTCTCTCTCTCTCTCTCTCTCTCTCTCTCTCTCTCTCTCTTGTTCTCTCTTTTCCTTTTACTCTGCTTTCTCCCCTCCTCTCTTTTCTTTTTTAGATACGGCCATATGAGAGGCTCCAATTGTTTGATCTTTAGGGTATGAGAAATGACTAAGAGGCTGTCACAAAGTGTGTTCACATAGCTGAGAAAGTTTACAAAAGTCCAATCAACAGAAAGAATGACTGACCAACCACCTTGATACGCCCCAAATTTTACATTTCTGCACTTTATGATTCTTATGTCTTTTCTTATGAATTTAATAAAGGATTGGAATGTTCCAAATCCTCTATGGAAAAAATCTATCATCTTTTAATATGAGTAATGAGAGAACCATCCATTTATTATCTTTGCATATCATCATTATTCTTCTTTCTTTTCTTTTTTCCATATCATGTAATTTTTGTCCATGACGTCCTTTGAGGAATTTTCGCCATGCCCATGGTCTTTTCTCCTATCTTTTGTCTAGACTACCCATTTGGGTTTTCAATCTAGCGGGGTTCTTTTGCCTTAATTTTTGCCTATGTCGCCATTTCGGGTTTTCAACCTAGCAAGTTTTTTTCTTTTTCTTCAAATGTTGTATCTTCAGAGTCTGTCCATGTTGATTGGGCGAAGCATCTCTTCCCCCATCCAAATCTGCAATTCTCGTAGCACCTCTTGACATGATCTTCTTGATAATAAAAGGTCCAAACCATCTTGGCTTCATCTTTTCTCTTAGATCAAAAGTTTCATCTCTAAGCACTTTTAGGACCAAGTCCCCTTCTCTAAGATTTCTAGATTTCATTTTTTTGTTAAATGTTCTAGCAATCCTCTTCTGGTATCCTTGTGCACGGTATTGTGACCTAGCTCTCTTCTCATCTATCAAAGTCAATTGCTCATATCTTTGTTTCATCCAATCTTCCTCTAGGGCATTGGTTTCCACTAGCACTCTCAAAGATTGCATCTCCACCTCAATAGGAAGTACCACTTCACTACCATAGACCAAAGAGTAAGGCATTACCCTAGTCGATGCACGGATAGGAGTTCTGTAACCCCATAGGGCAAATGGGAGCTTCTCGGTTCAATCCTTGCATGTCACTACTATCTTGGCTAGGATGTTCTTGATGTTCTTATTGGCTTCTTCTACAGCCCCATTGGTCTGCAGTTGATATGGTGAAGACTTGTGATGATCGATGTTGTATAGTTCCATGATCTTTCTAACCTCTCCCTCAAAGTGGGAACCATTATTAGAAATAATCTCTTAGGCTACCCCATACCAACAAATAATGTTATTCTCTATGAATCGAGCCACATGCTTGCCTTTTAACATGGAGTAGGATGTATTTGTGTCCATTCGAGTCCTTAGAGACTATCCTTCCAATCACATCTATTCCCCAAATTGAGAAAGGCCATGGAAAGGTCATGCTATATAGCTCACTAGGTGGCATGTGATTCAAATTTGCATGTGTTTGGCAATTGTGACAACTCTTCACAAAGTCTATACAATTGATCTCCATTGTGTTCCAATAGTACCCTAACCTTAAGATTTTTTGGCCAACATTCTCCTAAATAAGGACCATAAATTCCTTGATGGATTTCTTCCATGACTTTCTCGGCTTCTTCCTTCTTTAGACGACGAAGATGTATACCATCATAAAATCTCCTACAAAGCTGACCTTCGCATAAAATGTATTGCATTACCACCATCCTAATCGAACGACGCTCTCTCTTGTCGGCACCACCCGGATATACCCCCAATTCCAAGAATTTCATGACGTCATAATACCAAGGAACCCCTTCCTCTTCTATAACTAAGACTAGAGCTTCGGCCTTCTCTTTGTGTACCAACCCATAACTTTGTTCATTCTCTAGGGGTCATGTCCATACTCCTTCAAGTACTTCAACCATTGAAGCTAAAGTAGCTAAGGCATCTGCAAATTGATTCTGAGCTCTAGCAATGACCATATATTCGATCTTTTCAAAGGTTTTGGTCAAATCCTCTAAATATTGCTAATAGGGCTTTAAGTGCTTCTCCTTCACTTATGCTTGAGCTATAACCAAAGCTAAATCCTAGAAGAGCTCAGCCTTTTTTACCCCTATTTCTTGGAGAGCTTCCATTCCAGTGATACAAGCCTCATATTCTCCCATTTATTGGTTGCCTTGAAATGCAACTTAATTGCCAAGGGTATGTAAAATCCTTCAGGAGTGATCAAGAGCACCACTATCCCATTCCCATATTGGTTCATGGCTCCATCGAAATACATCTTCCATACCCATAGCTTAATGTCCAAAATGTCCTCATTTGGAAAATCTTCTCTACCATCCTCTCCTTCCATGAGGTTCTCAGCAGAAATATCTAACACAATGCTCCCTTTGATGGTTTTCCTTGCTACATACTTCAAATCAAATTCTACTAATAGGATCAACCATCTTGATAGTCTTCCACTCAAAGCGGGCTTTCTAACCAAGTACTTCAATAGAACCATACAGACTACTACCCATATCTGGAAAGGTAGGATAATGTGTCTCAACTTTTGTATAGCCCATATGAGAGCAAAGCATGGTTTTTCTATGGGTTTGTTTCTGGTCTCAAAATAATGGAACCTTCTGCTCAAATAGTACACGGCTCTCTCATTCCTATTATCATCTTCTTATGCAAGCATACTCCCAACTGCATCTTCCATAATAGAGAGATATAAGAGTAATGGCGTTCCGTGCATCGGGGGTATCAAAATAAGTGGATAAAGGAGATATTCCTTGATGAGCTCAAAATCTTTCTGACATTCATCATTCCATTCAAGAGGTTCATTCTTTCTTAGGAGCTTGAAGATGGGCTTATAAGTGGAAGTGAGTTTAGCAATAAACCGGTCGATGTTTTGTAATCGACCTAAAAATCCTCTTATCTCTTTCTTACTTTTGGATGGAGGCAACTCTACTATGGTTTTGATCTTTGATGGGTCAACTTCTATTCCTCTATCACTTACCAAGAAGCATAACAAGTTCCCCGCAGTTATCCCAAAGTTGGTTTTTTGTGGGTTCAATCTTAGCCTATACTCCTTGATCCTCTCGAAGAACTTCCTCAAGTTAACAATATGACTCTCTCTCTCCTTGGATTTCACAATCATATCATCAACATATACTTCTACCTCATTATGCGTCATATCATGTAACAAGTTTGTGGCCATTCTTTGATAAGTTGCACCCGTATTCTTGGGCTTGAATGGCATCATGATGTAATAATAAATTCCTCATTCTGTGGTGAAGGTAGTCTTGGTCGTATCCCTAGGAGTCATCTTGATTTGGTTTTATCTAAAGAAACCATCCATGAAAGACCCAGGGCACTACCAGCCGTGTTATCCATTATGACATCTATGTGTGGAAGAAGGAAGTCATCCTTAGGGCAAGCCTTTTTCAAATCCCTAAATCCATGCACATTCTTACCTTCCCATCTTTCTTGGGTATGGGCACAACATTGGCTATACAATCGGCTTAGTGTACGGGTTTGATGAACCCTACTTTTAATTACTTGGTGACCTCTTCTTTGATCTTTAAAAGCTATTTAGTTCTCATACACCTCAACTTTTTCTTGACAAGTACCATGTGAGCATGAGTATCAATGTGGTGTTGAGTTATCTCAAGATCAATACCAAGCATATCTTCATACGACCATGAAAACACTTCCTGAAATTCTGTGAGAAACTCTTTAAGATCCTTTCTTTCTTTTTTATTTTGGGTTGAGACAATTTTAATTAAATATGGATTCTCATTATTGCCCAATTTAAGAGCTTCAAAAGTTGAATCCATAGGTTCAATTTTTTTTTTCAATTGTTTATTCATTTCATTTTGAAATTCATTAGAATCATTTATGTGCAGAATTTCAATATTATGGGACATATCAAAATAAGCCAAATCAAAATTCATCTTATTAAAAATATTGAAAAGTACATTGGGACTTGCATTACAAGTTTTCTTTTCCACATTCTCAAAAAACCCAACCCAAGTCTAATTATTGAGTTGCCCCATAGCAGGCACAATGAAGGTAGAAGGATCACTTAGTTTCTCTTTGGTGATGGCAAACCCATCCCCCACCATCTTCAGCATAGTCTCTATTGCTTCAGCATCCATGTAGTCTACCCAATCAACCTCCTTTTGGACTTCGTTGATCAGCAAAGTAGGTTTCTCCTTGAAAGTAAGCTTCTTATTGAAGACTATCTCCCAACTAGGATATACTTTTCCATCCTTACCTACCCAAAGTTCAGGAAAGCCACAAAAAGGGAAGTCTCCCCCTTCTTTCACAAAGTTTCCGTTAAAGGTACCAAGGTTCTTCTTGATTCCATCGCAACCTTCAACACCACCACCACCAGGCATATACCCTATGTTCTTCATCATTGTAATCACCTCATGGCTACACTATAGGAGCAAGTCCATAGTATACCTTTTATCATTCAATCCATAATCAGCCATGTTCACAAACTCAAAGCCACTCATTTTGGAACTCACTTCCTCCTTCTTCAAGTCCGCAAACCGGTGCTATAATTTCACCATCACTAAGCACTACAGCAATCCCTCCCTTCCATGGGATCTTCATCTTTTGGTGTAGAGAAAAGGGATTAGCCCTAATAGGATGAAAGCCATTTCCTTCCTAAGAGAAGGTTGTAGTTGGGAATGATATCCATGATGTGAAATTCCACAATTGTCTTCATTGGACCAAGCTTGCAAGGATCTTTGGAAGTCCCTAAAACCTTTGTTGAAGTATTGTCAGATGCCCTAACAGTCAAAGGAGAGGATATGATAGTCTCCATATCTAGGCCAATGGTAAGAGCAGTCCTAAAGGGCATACATTCAATGCGGATCCATTATCAATCAGCACCATAGGAACCTTGGCCCACATGCATTCAATGGTGATTTGCAAAGATTTAGTGTGAGTGACTCCTTTAGGAGGAAGCTCCTCATTGGAAAAATCAAGAAAATGATGAGATGGGGCCTCAAGTCCTATGAAAGTTAGCACTTCTTGTAGCATAGTTTCTATGGGCACCTCTTTCCTGTTTAAAGCATCCAAGAAAGCACCATGGTACTTGTGAGAGACCATAAGCAAGTCCCATACTGATACATGAGCTTTAGTTTTCTTTAATTGAGATTTGAGTCAAAACTCGATCTTCTTCCTTTTTATCTTCTTTCCCTTTAGGTTTTATGGGCTTAGACCCTTCTCCTATATTCCTATGAGGATGATCTATCTCTAAAAAGGAATGTTTGTAGTGTTTATGACTCTTTTCTTTAGCCCGGTCATTCCTTTGGGAAGTATCCCTTATATAGCCACCACATTCTTTAGAATCTCATCTTCTTCATCCCATATTCCTTGCACTTCCACTGCATTAACCTTCACGATCCCTATAAACCTTGAACAATCTCATTCGATCTTATCTATTTGCACTCAATTCTGATATGGAGGAGGAACTCGATGAAAATAAGGCAAAGGGTTCTTCCTAATACTAGGCTTGGTGATGATATTGGGATTTAGAAGGGTTCCATTGTCTATGAGGTCTTGTATTTCATGTTTGAGGCAAAAGCAATTGTTGGTTTTGTTGGGATATTTGTCCTTAAATCCTATTGCATGATGCTATGTATTTTATTATGTAAGACATTATGTATGACTTAATGTTTTGGTTAATAAAGTTTTATTATTATTTGAAAATAATGGTAACATGAATATTGAGACATTATCATATAGTCCATGAGATGCAATAGTATGTGATTTATGTGATTTAGTCACAGAAGATATAAATCACAAGTTCTTTGTAAACTCAGAATTATAGTTCGTAGTCGGTGATGAAATTGGGCATTTCATCTGCGAAGGCTATAACATATCAACTAAGATGATTTGTCTTGATCATGGAAATAGAGATTTCTAGTTGATATGTTGATATGTTTTAAGAGTTAAGACATATTGAACTGGACCGGCATGAGATTTATTATTCTCCAAACGACTGTCAATTGAATAATAAACTCACGACTTATATTTGCATGAACTCTTAATCCTGAGAGGATAATGGACCTGATCATGAAGTGTAGGTTGCTTTGATATATCAAGAGTGAAATCTATAGTAACGGTCAAAATCTCAGTATGTTGGGCAGCCACATTTAGTGTTGATGGAACATATATTCTCAAGATGGAATTCATAGTCTCTTAACGGAGATATAAAATATTCCCTTGAGATAAGTTTAATGTGTTTGTTATTCAGAGAGTTGGGCCTAACCACTTTAGTAAGGAGTTACTAAAGTATATATTTATGGAATTGGATTTCATAAATATATGATGAATAACTTAAAGGATTAAACCGGGTACTCAAGGAATTAAGATGTAGTAATATACAAAGTGGCAGTCTTCTTTCATGACTTTGTATTACTATGAATATTTTACGAAGGGGTTGCATGTATAATAAAGTCTTGGGATATAATTTATTAATAAGGCCTAGAGTGCAACTATATTTATATAGTGGTATTAAATATAGTTAATGGTAACTTTGGACTTGTCAAGAGTTGACAGAAAAGCCCAAGGCCCATTGGAGCTAGTGTCTTATTGGTCCTTTTTGGTCCCACTCCAAGCCACATACTTAAGCCCAATTGGAAAGGCCCAAAAGGCCAGCCCAATTAGATAATCAGTTAGATACAAAGGGAGAAACACACAGAATTTTTCTGTAGAGATTTCATAGAGAAGAAGAGAGAGTGTGAGACACACTTTAATTCTCCCTTTTGGAACTGATTGAGAGACCACACATCTTGGGCGTTAGTGGAATTGGAGTGAAGATTGAAAGTATTCCCAAGAGCCTCTCATCTTCAAGTTTTGAAATTCACCGCTCCAAGGTACACTCTCTTGTTCATATATTCTGAAACTTACATGGCACATGTTAACTCTTATGTATGAAGTAGATCCGTTTACATCATTATATATATTTTCTTCCGCTGCGTATTATATTTTCCCAACAGGTTTTAAGGTCGGATTTCTAGTGAAAGTGACAATACTCATTGAAGTTCCAAATAGGAGGCACAGGATTAGGCATAGGTGTGGGATCTAAAGATTTGATGGATCCTTTGGAGGTCAAATTTTAATATGCTTGGGTAAGGGTCATTCCTAGGTCAGAAATTCTCGACAAGCTTTCTTTGTGAAGTTTAGGTATGTTAAGGTTTGTTGAGGTATGATGGTACTTACATTCACAAAATTAGGTACTTTGAAGGCAGTTGCTCCTTCTTCATATGTCTTCTTGATTGGAGATCTGCTCTCACCCTTCTCCAATTGGCCATTGTTGATGGCATCCTCTATCCTAGTTCCACAATCACACAACTCCCCAAAAGAACTAATAGGCGATGACAGGATCCTACTATTATATGTTGGAAGCAAATTCTTGATAATCATGTTGATTTGATCTTTCTCATTTGGCCTATTAACCATCATAGAAGCCTTCCCCTTCCAAGCTATAGTAGCACCTTAATGCCCCCCCCTCCCCCCCGGTGAGTGAGAGTGGAAATGCATGTAAAGTTTGTTTCTCATTAAACTCTTTCATTTCAGCAATGCTTAGGTACCTCCTAATGTGTTGCTTTGGATCTCCAATTCCATCAAACTTTTCCACATTAGAAATCTTTAACTTTAAATGTAGTGAAATAAGAGTTTTGGAGCTTATGCCCCCTATGTTATAGAGACAATCATCCATCCCTTGGGCCTTGCAAAAAGCTAGTTACATCTTCTCCATCTTCTCTCTTATGGCTATGGTTTTTGTCATGAATTTCTCAAATTTCTTGTTCATTTCATAATCAGCCTTGTCTCTTTCATCCCAACCTTCCACTTCTTCATCATTGGGAATCTCTACATGTGTGGGCTTTTTCAACTTGGCTTCTTCTAACTTGGTGAGGCAACTCCCCATCTTTTTAAGAACATCAGTTTGTTCTTCCATTGCCTTAAATATCTTTTGTATGATTTCGTCGCCAATTGTAACGGCCATGGTTACTTGAGATGATCCCCTTTCTTGAAATACTTCTTCTTGATGTGTGTCCTCAATCTTGACCAAATGGCTTCTGTGCTTTTCTCGAACCCAAATTAGAGAGGGGACGTGTTTTCTTAACCTCGGTGGTGCAATGATGCCTAAAAAGAAGTCTCATTTTAATTAAGTCCATGTCCTAATTAAAAGGTTCCTTTTGGATTTTTAGATGTTCTTGGAAAGTCTTTAAGTCCATTTTAATGAAGGCCCAATTACAAAATCACTCCCTTTCCTCTCATAAACCTTGCCCCTTATTTCATTGGGCTTTAGTCCATTTACAATAATGCTTTCATCTTACACTCATGGCCTTCATTAGAATGTACGTAGAAATTTTCAACCCTTTATCTCAAACATGGGCTTACAATGTATTCATCACCTTTGGGCTCTTCTCTTTCATTTATTATCATTCATTTTTTTGAAGTAACCTTTTAGCTAGAATATATTATAGCCTTCCTCTCATGGTCCATAAAGTTCTCATCATTTTGGGCTTAGGCATACAACAAAAAGGCCCAAGATTAGGAAAATTCATATTGACTTTATAGGACTTTTGATGTAAGTCCATAGCATACTTGTTATCTTAGGCCCAAAGTCCTTTTCAAAAGTGCTTTTTGATTTGGGCTTATGATAGCAATTAGGCTATGGTCTTATGAACCTTTCAAGTTAAGATATGCTTTTAGACTTAGAAATAACCCTCTTACAAGTGAGAACTTCTTTTCTTTTATCCCTACTGTCTTAGGGTATGTCATAACTTTAAGGCCACCCTTCCATTTTTACATCTTTTATTTGTCCTTTAGAATTAGGTGATCACAAGATATATGGTTCAACAAACAATAGATATATAAAATGTACCCTCTTTTGATAGGATCTAGGATATCTTTAAGTTTGGGTAGGCTCCTTAAAGCTAAAAGGATAGATATGTAGGTCACTCACAACTAGGTGGGCCATGATTCCAACTTGGGCCTAAGTGGACCTTTGTGGATTGGTGGCAAATCATTAACGTACTCAAAACCTATCATATCCAATAGCACATATTGTAAGTTGGTGGGATGAACTTCGAAAGACTTGAGCCTGAATGAAGCCTTTCATCTTCCCACTCAACACCAACCGAGGTAAAAGGACAATAGAACTAAGTGAATTTGTATTGAATAAGCCTTTATTAAGGCTAAGACATAGGACACATAGAAATTAAACTCACAATCCCCAGTGGAGTCACCACTGTGGACACAATGAGGAGTTGCCACCTAGTTTTTGCAATAGTTTAGGAACCATATATATAGCGTCCTCTCGAGGGAGGACTTTTTTATCTTACTACCAAAGATATGGGTTCGGAGTTTAGGTAAAGTTTTAGGAAGGTATTAGGCACCCAAAACTGCCCAACCCCAGTTGGCTTCCTCTCATTGTGCCTTATGTCTTAACCCTATTAAATGCATACTCAATATTTCATTCTTACTCACTCACACACTAGCATTCATCTAAGCATACAATCATGGAATCAATCATCTAAAAACCTAATCATTCACCTATCATGGTATATCACAACCCAAGCCTAGCATGCATCTATCATGGCATCTTATAACAAAAACCATAGCATGTTATTATCATATATATCATACACCTAGCATTCATATAGTATCATGTCATCATATCATTTTCAAGGCAAAAACATAGGCAGTAAACAAATCATGATATCATCAAGAGATCATTGGAAAATATTAAGAACACAACATGGTTATCCAAACCACCATATCATGTTCATTAATCCTAAACAAGATTACAAACAAAATGCATGTACATATGAATGCATGACTTACCTTAATTACCTTGCTGCATCTTAGCACCTATGGCATTGATGCATGAACATATGAATGTGTATTCATGACGTCAAAACAAAGAAACAAAAGATAAACCCTAATTTACATGTGAAACGCAAACAAATAAACAAACAATGAAACAAAGACTCATACACAGATGCATATTCATGCAAGGAAATAAGAAACAGAATCAGATGAACTAGGGTTAAGGTCTTTGGGCAAGATCACACACAAGCATGAACAAGCCTACGTACGCATAATCTAGCCTGCGTACGCAGGCAAGATAATGCACACGTGGATTCGGCCACAGAAACCCTAGCCAAGAACACAATAACATAGAAAACAAAGCAAGACTTCAAAACAATAATTCTAACAACCTAACATGCTTTAAAACATAAAAACTACATAAACATATAAAATCATAAGACAAGCAAAGAAACAAGATTATAGGCAAGATTAAACAGAAAAGAGAGAAAATATTTTAATACTCAATACCTCAAAACAAAAGCTCCTAAGTTTGATTTTTTACCGTTCTCCTCAGTCAAATCTATCCACAATAAATAAATAAAAAAAGGTGATTAGTGACAGGCCACAAACGCGTTGACCCCTTGTGATAACTTAGATTAATTAAATTAGCCCAGTTATTAATTAATCAAATTAATCATGCAATATCACGTGGAAGCACAAACAAATCACCAAACTAAGTTAATGCAGCGGAAAATAAATAACACGGTGATTTGTTCACGAATGGGGAAAACCTTACGGCAAAAACCCCACCGGGTGATTTAAGGTCACCACTCCTGAAACTCCACTATTATCACAACAAGCAGTTACAAGCAAGGAATCCCAGTACCTCACCAACCTACAGTTGAACTCTTACCCCAATACCCAATTGGACTTGTTCTGTAGTGACAGTTTCTCCTTTCAATGCACGGCTCCCAAGTACGTGACTAACCAAATGCGTGAATCCCAGTACGCGACTTCAAATACCAACTAGAGAGAGAATTGTTGGCTGCAAAGTTCTTTAAATCATCAGAGATGAACTAGGGCACGAACTTTGTCTTTCAGATCACAAATTGCATGAACAAGAAGTTCTGAATGAATGTGCAACTTGCATCATCTTTTACGGCCCTTAAAATAATCCTTTTATATGTCTAGGGTTAGGAGAAAAGAAGTCCCAAAGACACACTCACGGATTGGACTTGAAACAGAACTGAAAATCTGCTTTCTTTAATTCTCGACAAATAGAGGTGTCGAGAGGTGTCGAGAAGCTGTCGAGGATTGGTGAAAAACAGCTTCTTTAAAGCTCGATAGATGCATGTGTCGAGGTAGGTGTCGAGCTTTAAAAACTGGCACTTCCTTTCTTGTTTCTTGGACAGACTTTGACGGCTTCAACACTTAATCTTGAACCCAAGTTTCTTGAAGTGTTTAACCCATCTTAAATCTACCCAATTACAAGTAAAGTGCGTTTTGTCTAAGGATAAGCCAATTACATAAAATAACGACATATGTTCACAGACTTGAACCACATATGTCCTAACAATTAGTAATATTAAACTCAAAGATCAAGGCTAGAAAAGGTCCTAATCTAATGAAAATTGACTTGAGGATTTTTTTTTCAAAACTCCCTCTTTGATTCACTATTTCTAATGAATCTTAGTGTTTTCCTTTAGGATTTCTATGTATTTTGAAAATTTATTGTGTATAGCTATTTATATTGTGAAAATGAGAGTTTAAAGCGGCTCCCAAATGATGTGGGATTCATTCCAAACCTTAGCATTAATGCTGAAAATTTGTCTTTTTTTTTTTATTTTTTATGTTTCTAGAACCTTACATGTGCGCACAGGATCGAGCCTGCATGCACGTGCATCATGGTTGCACCGCAGGCTGATTCCTATGTGTGCAGGTCGAGGGCTTCCTTAGCTTTACTTTTCCAAAAATAGATTTATTTATTCATTAAAAGTTATACTTTTCATTTTAACATTTCTTAAGTCAATTTAACATATGATTGGCCCTTAAACCAACCTTAGGTCTTAGGATTTTAGCATCATTAGGGAACGGCGGCCTGAGTCTTAAAGGGTACAAAATGCTATTAAGGACATATTTTATGTAGTTGGCTAATCCTTTGACAAAACGCACTTTACTTGTATTTGGGTAGATCTAAGATGTGTTTAATACTTCAAAGAACATGTTGTTCAAGTCTAGTATTAAAGCCATGAAGATTGGACCAAGAAACAAGTGAAGGAAAAGTGTTCAATAAAGCTAGACACCTGCTGGACACCTGCTCGACAACTACTCGATACTTCTATCTATCGAGGTTTAATGAAGCTCGACAACTTCTCGATCGATCGAGGTATCTATCGAGGTTATGGAAATCAGAATTTTCAGATTTGATTTTTGGGCCAGGCTTTTGTATTTGTGTAGGGTTTCTTTTCTCACAACTCTAGACATATATAAGGCTTATTTTTTAGGCCGTCACACAAGAGAATACAAGAAGAACATATGCAAAAGGTGACCGAAGGCTTATTCTCTTTGAAAGAAGCTATTGCGTCTTTGCACCTTAGGGTTTTGTAACCAAGTGCTTCTTGATCTTTATTGTTGATGAAGTGAAGAACTTTGCAGCCAACATTTTTCTTCCTCAAGTTGGTGAGTGAGTCACGTACTGGGATTCGTGCAAAGGAGTTAGTCATTTACTGGGATCTGTGTATCAAAGGGTGGCGTTCATATATTGAAGAGTTCAGAGGTTCTGAAGTGGTAGAAGGTTTCTGCTGTGAGTTCATCTACAGGGATTGTAGAGTCTAGGGACAAAGGTTTTGTACTAGATCTGAAACTTCTCTTTACTATAGTGAATTGCTTTTCGGGAAAGTTTCCCCCTAGGTTTTTTACTGTGAAACTGGTTGGTTTCATTGGTTTTTCTGGGTCATCATATCTTGTCTTATTTACTTTTCCACTGCACTTAGTTTTGACATGATATTGATGTTTGTTTGTTTTAACAAGTTTTATGTATAATAAATCTAATTAACAACTTGGGTTTAAAACTTGTTAATTCTATCAATCGGGGTCTAAATTTCCCAACAAATGCAATGTCTACAATTGCGTAGGTAGGAGTTCCAAAAACTTGGTGCACTATTTATGTGAAAAACTTTTAATAATAAGAATTTTGTTTTGTTTTGTTGTTGAATAAGACTCTAACCTTAGTCTTGTGTGCTTTTCCTTTAGTTACTATTTGTTCAAAGTTGAAGAGCAAATTTAAAGGAAGGGTTAAGACGGCTTTTAATTACACAAAAACTATTGACAACTTCAATGAGCTTGTCGACGCTTGTACTTTGTATCATCACTTTTTAGGGCTTGAGCCTTCTCCTTATGTCTTGAAATCTTTGTTGAAAGAGGAGCAATTTGCCTTGAACACTTGTTATGTTTACTTGTGCTTCATTTGTATATTGTGGCTTACCTGTGCTTTATTTATGATTCCTGTGGGTGTTGCAGAAATGGCAACCAAGTTCAACTAGGAGATGTATGAGTAAAATGAAGGCCAAGAAGAAATAGCCTCTGTCCAACATTGGCCAGAAAAGGCCAAGAGCAACTGAGAAGGAGATTTTCGAGAAGGCTTCATTTGCACTCGTTCTTCAAAAGCCCTAAATTGCGTCCCTGACGGTCCGTCTTAAAGAGATTACTCCTCGTCAAAAGAAAGGCAGGAGTGGTGACAAGGGGAAGGACAAGGTTGGAGCTAGTGTTTGGGATGATGCTGCCATGGTGTTGGGGAGGGCTCACAACGTTGTTACTTCTGAAGAGCTTAAGGAGCTTTCTCAAGTTCCTTCTCACAAAATTGTGAACTGCCATATTTACAAGCTCGTTCAAGTACCAACATCGTTAATCTTCCTTAGTTACTTTTCCCTTTATTTTTACTTCATTCAAACGTGGTAGGTGTTGGGAGAGATGATCCATATTACCACCGAGTACCTCGCCAATGAAGAAAAGGTGGTCATGGTTGACTCAAAAGTGAAGGCGCTTGAAGTTGAGAGTTCTAAGCTAAGGAAGGAGCTCATATCAACTATGGATGCTGGAAATAAGGCGAAGGAGCAAGTTAAGGCTCTAACTGAAGAACTTAGGGCAAAGAAATCATTGACAGCACAGAAAGACGAGCAGCTTCAAATCTTCTCTCAAAAGATAGCTTCTACAAGATCCAAGGCTGTGCAAGCTTTTCAACTCACTAAAGAATATAACAACATCTCGTTTAGCTAGCACTTCAAAGGATTCAAGATTTCGAGGAGGTACTTGACAAAGCGCAATCTGGGGGTTGACTTGGAAAGCTTGGACTTTAAGAGATTGGACAAGGAGTTTATGTTCTTCTGAGTTGCATGAAGGCTTATAAGCTTTTACCTAATGGGGCTTGCTTTTAGATGATTTGTATTCTCTTTCTTTTAGATGACTTGCATTCTCCCTTAGGGGGATTTGCATCACTCTAGGTCGTCTTGAACCTTAGTGAGCTCATGTCCTTTAGGGTCCGTGACTAGTTTTAAACGAGCCCATATCACTTAAGTTCATTTAGTTCGTTGAATGGTTTGTACTCTCTATAAGAGCATTTGTATTATTTTTAGCGAGATTCATGTCCTTTTTTGTTAAGGACTTTATCACTGGCCTTGTTATGTAATTTACATCCTATTTGGTTAAGGATTTTATCACTGGCCTTGTCATGTGATTCATATCTTTTTCGGTTAAGGATTTTATCACTAGCATTGTCATGTGATTCATCCTTTTTGATTAAGGATTCCATGGACGAGGTAATTTGCTTCCGTCCATAGATTCCAGATGATAGCTTCCTTATCTTGTGTAATGGATGATCTTGTAGGGGCCTTCCCAAGTTGGTCCTAGCTTGTCCTATGTGGGATCTTTGGTTGCTGGTGTGACTTTTTGTAGGATGAGGTCTCATATGCTAAATCTTCTGAGCCTCACTCTCTAGTTATAGTAGCAGGCCATCTTCTGCTAGTAAAAGGAGAGTCGGTCCTTTTCACCTTTCCATCCAAATTCTTGTTTGTTTTTTACTTCATTGCATTCTTTAGCTTGTCCATCTCCTTTCTCATGCTTTTAAGGAGGTCGTTACTTGCCCTGTTAGATGGCTCCATCCTCCTTGAATTATCTCTCCTATTGCTATTCTCCTCGTCTGCGTTCCTATTGACATCGTTTCTTGCTGGGGAAAGACTTCCCTCTTGTTGCAACTATTGTCTCATCTCTTGATTTTGCCTAGTGAGTTCTTCTATATTGGCCGAAAGCATTTGAACATGTAAAGCCAAAGCCATTGAATCTTGTGGTGTATTGGATTCCATCCAAATATTGAGAATGATAAAGCTACATTTCCAAACTTCGTTTTGAAAGTCGTCCCCACAAACAGTGCCAAACTGATGCAGACAATTCGTCAGTTGCTATGCTTGTCCAAATAGAATATGGCCAAGAGAATGGGGATCCCTGAACAAGAGCAAAGAATTGTGTTTCTCTCAAGAAGGTCATCGGCGTGGTGCCAGCCAATGTGCCTTCAACGACAAAGTTAGAAAATGGAGAAGAGAAAGGTAATGAATCAATAAAGCTATGAAAGATGTCTCAGTACTTGGCTTGAGGTCTGATATGGTTTATATAAAATTTAGCCTTCCTAGCCGCTGGAAGCTTTCCATGGTGGCTTAACTGCTTTATTTGTAACGCTTCTGGCTATTTAACTGGGCAAAGATCCTTCCAAAAATCGTGATTAAGTCTGTCTATATGTAACAACTCATGCATTAAATGTCCCTTTATGACGCTTTGATCATCCAACGGCTTCTTCGGATGATGGAAATTTTCTGGTTCATCACATTAATGCATTGAGAATATGATACATTGCTCCATTGCGTAAAGTAAAGATTACAAAGTCTCATCTCTAAGTTAAAACATAAGAAATCAAAATAAACCATAGGAAATGAAGATTACAAGGGCAAGCTTTGATCTACGTCCCTCAATTTTTTTTTTTTTTTTAAACCGGACCAATTGTATTCATTCATTCATAGAAATAGAGTCCAAATACAAAGCCTCAAGGGCAGGAGCTGGGGACTCCTCAATCCAAAAAATATCCTCATTAATGGACCTAGCATATTTGGCTAAGGAGTGAGCAACAGAGTTGGCTTCGCGTTTGACACAGTTGAAAAACTTGCAACTGGAACGTGCAGCTAACACACGAATGTCTGCATAAATGTTTCCCAACCGAGATAGCCAGGCCCGTGGTGAAGTAATGGAATTAATGACTGTTGAATTATCTCCTTCAATCATTAGCTCCTGAAACCCAGCGTCGATGGCAAACTCAAGCGCTCTCCGACATGCCAGTGCCTCAGCTTCTTCACTGTCCATCACATCTGGTCCTTTGGCTGACATAGCAGCCATAACCTCCCCCAAATTGTTACGGATGATTGCCCCAAACCCCGAAGAGCAAGTATCAGAGAACACTGCTGCATCGAAATTTAGTTTGTAACAAGCACTTGAAGGAGGACGCCATTTCTGCACTGAAGAGGCCATACCCGAGACAGTCAATCGTACCTGTGCAATTCTAAATTCATCCAGAAAATCTTTGGCTCGCTGATTCAACCGTCCAGGGTCTTGAATGACACCCCCATGCACAATTGCATTTCGTTGATTCCAAATAAACCAACATTGTATCCAAAAAAACTCCAGTTCCTCATCTGATAGGCATTGCTGCAAGTGAACGACCAGCTGCACCATATTCCCATATCCAGACTTTCCTTTTTGCAGAAGATGTGAGCAACTAGCCCATATATCTTGGGCCATCCCACACTCCTACAAAACATGGTATCCGGATTCCTTAGCATGTAAACACACTCCACACCTGTCATCCTCAATAATCTTTTGTTGATATAGATTGACACGGGTAGGCAGAATATCAAGACAAACTCTCCAGCCAAACACTCTTATTTTATTCGGAATCTTCAATTTCCACAACTTCGCCCAGATCAAGCTTTCCGTTGCCACTCTTGAGCTTTCCGCCATATCAACTTTCTGCTTGGATATTAAACGTGCAATATGGTATCCTGATTTCACCGAATAGTCCCCACTGTTGGTATGCAGCCAAAATATTATATCAGGAACTTATCTATGGCTCAATGGAATACGCAAAATAGCATCAGCATCAGCCTTCTGAAATTTAGCCTCAACCGTCTCTCGATCCCAAGAGTTTGTCCTCCAATCAATGAGGTCCGAAACTCTCCATTCCCACTCCTCTTCCACCGGTGGATAAAGAACCCGATTTGTGACATGATTAGGAATCCATTTGTCAACCATAACCCAAATGGTAGAGCCATCTCCCACCCTCCAACAGCAGCCTTTTTTAAGAATCGGTTGGGCTGCCATCAAACTCTTCCACACGTAGGAACTATTAGGGACATCCGAGGCCTCTAAAAATGAAAACCGAGGAAAATACCGTGCCTTAAAACACTTGTAGAGCAGCGAGTCCCTATCTTGAAGTAATCTCCACCCTTGCTTTGCAAGCATAGCCAAATTAAAATCCTTCAAATCACGAAAGCCCATACCCCTTTCTTTCTTTGATTTTGTTAACACCCCCCAATTTTTCCAGTGAATTTTCCTTCCCTCACCGGTTTGACCCCACCAAAATCTTGCGCACAAGGCATTAAGCTCATTGCACAATTTAGTTGGGAGTAGAAACACCCCCATGGTGTACGTAGGAATGGATTGGGCAACAGCTTTAATTAAAACCTCTTTGCCCACTCTTGACAACATTCTCCCTTTCCATCCTTGCATTTTCTTCCAGACTCTATCCTTTAAACCAGAGAAAGCTTGATATTTTGAACGACCAAGGAGTGTGGGCAACCCCAAATAGGACTCAAATCTATTCACTTCCTTAACCCCCAATATATTTTTTATATTTTCTCTCTGGTTACCTCCCGTATTGCTACTGAAATACAAAGATGATTTTTCAAAATTAATACATTGGCTAGAGGATTCCGCATATATCTGGAGAATATCTGTAATACCCTGCACTTCCACCTGAAAAGCCTGACAAAACAGTAGCGAATCGTCTGCAAAAAGAAGGTGGGATATCCTTGGTGCACCTCTGCAAACTGCAACCCCATTAATCCGTCCCTCCTCTTCTGCTTTGGACAACAAAGCTGTAAAACCCTCAGTGCATAACAGAAATAGATAGGGGGACAGTGGGTCTCCTTGACGAAGACCTCTAGATGGCAAAATTTTTCCATAGGCTTTACCATTAATACACACTGAGAATGATGATATAGATACACAACTCATTACTCTCTCAATCCATACATGGGGAAAACCCATTTTGATCATTATGCCTTTCAGAAAATCCCACTCAACTCGATCATAGGCTTTGCTTATATCCAACTTCATAGCTAGTGAACCTTTCTTGCCTTTTTTCCTGCAATGCATAGCATGCAAGGTCTCATAGGCCACCAGGACATTGTCAGTAATCAATCTGCCTGGCACAAAGGCACTCTGAGTAGGCAAAATCAGCTGAGGAAGAATCTGTTTCAGTCTATTAGCCAGCACTTTAGATATAATTTTATAAATAACATTACAAAGACTAATAGGTCGAAAATCAGAAATATTTGCAGGAGATTTAACTTTTGAAATAAGCACAATATGAGTAAAATTGATATCTGGAATCATATTACCAGAATTAAGGAAATCTAGCACAGCAGCAATCACATCATCCCCAACAATATGCCAATATTTTTGATAAAAGATGGCATTCATACCGTCAGGTCCAGGAGCCTTGGTCGGTCCCATTTGGAACAACGCTGCTTTAACTTCTTCCGCACTGTATTCACTGGACAAAATATCATGCATATTCGAGGTCACCTTATGTTGTACTGTGTTGAGGCATTCCTCCATTCTCTGGCCAGCACCTGAGTGAAACATATTCTTAAAGTACCCAATGGCCACCCTAGCAACCTCCTCTGGCTCTTCCACCCAAATGTTATTCTGATCTCTGAGCCCATGGATACAATTTCTCCTTCGCCTTTGTGAGGCCTTGGAGTGAAAATATTTAGTGTTCCTGTCCTCATGCTTCAACCACGATATCTTAGACCTTTGAGCCCAGTAAATTTCCTGTTTGAGAAGTAAATCATCTAGAATCTTGCTAGCCGCCAAAAAATCCTTCTTGTTTTCCTCCGTGGGTTCAGCCATGCTCAAATCCTCAAACCTTTTTTGAACTCTTTTAATTTCCACCTCATCTGGATGAGTTTTAGACGCCCCCCAAGCCTGTAAGTCCGAACCACATTTGTTAATTTTCTCCCTAATACTTAGCAAACCCGGTTCCATGTTACCTACCAGACTCCATGCATCACTAATAACCTTCTCACAATCATCTCTTGTCAACCAAGCCTCTTCAAACCGAAAAGCCCTTGTACTTCTACCACGGTACTTCTGAGCAAACCGAGCATGCAATAGAATCGGCCTGTGATCAGAGGCATGAGAAAAAAGATGAATGACTGAGCTATCTTGGAATTTTTCTCTCCACCCCGTATTTGTCACAACCCTATCAAGCCTTTCTTGAGTGTTCTCCAACCCCGGCCTTTTATTGTTCCACGTGAAAGGATATCCCACAAAACCCATATCTGCCAAGTTACAATCATCCAATAAACTACGAAACTCATCCATTTGTTTAAAATGAGGAGGAAATCAACTTTGTTTCTCAGATGAGTGTAAGATAGCATTGAAATCCCCTATACAACACCATGGGCCATCAACAAAAGAACGTAAATGATCGAGGACGGCCCAAGATTTATGTTTCAGACTAGCTTCTGGCCATCCATAGAAGCAAGTTAACATCCATGCAAAACTATCCTCCTCCACAACCTTAGCTAGAACATGGTGGTTAGAAAAATTAATAACATCCAGTTTAACTTCTTCCTTCCAAATAAGAGCCAACCCTCCTCCACCAAAAGGCTTCTTCACTATAAATTTATTTTGAAAGGGTAAATCTCTACAATGATAATCAAAACCCTCTATATCTAAGCGTGTTTCCATTAAAAAACACACATTGGGACCTTGATCCTTCACCAGCTTGTGAAGGCTACGAACTGTCCAAGGGTTCCCAAGCTCTTGGCAGTTCCAACACAAAAGCCTCATTGTGATTGGCAAGGGTGTTCCGACACTCCTGCCTCAAGAATATCAACCACATTGTCTTGTATTTTCCCTCGCTTGGAACCTTGAACCACACTGTCTGCATTGTCCTCCTCTAAACTTACCGCAGCACTTCTTTTCTCGAGCAAAGTGGGTAATTCACCCTTATTTTCCTCACCAGCCCAACAATCCATGCGTAAAAGCCTATTCCATTTGGGCTTTGGCTTGGCAAGCCCATACCGTGATGTACCCACTGCATGGTCAACACCAGATTGCACGACCCCATTCACTTCTTCTCTATCTGGTCCCACTAAATTAATTTCCATGCACGTTGCATCCAAACCATCTGTAACAGCTACATTCCCCTCATTCAAGCCTGTATTAACTCCCTGCAAATCCGCGCCAGCTACTGAAATCTCGATCCTCTCTTTATGACATGAATCATTGCCATTTATATCAGTTGTAACGTCCTTTGTCGCCGCCACCGTGTCATGCTGCTTTCCACTGTGGTCAGGCGTCCCTCCTGCCTCGTCAGCGCTGTGAGTGGGATGGCCATGACCACCTTTTGTTGGAGACCAAGAACGTGCCCCCAAAGATTTAAGCCACTCACCGTACTGACATACCAACTCGCCTCCCTTCTTCGACGCTGCAAAGAAACTGGCACAGTGGCGAACGTCGTGTCCCAGCAAGCCACAATAGTGACAGAACATCTGGAGCCGCTCATATCTGTAGGTAACCTAAGTACGACCACCTTTCGAGCCAGCTATGAATCCACCTCTCTGGATCGGTTTCGATATTGGGAGTGCAACCTTTACTCTCATAAAGAGATTCTGATGCTCCTATTTTTGCCTCTTCTCCACTTCCTCCACAACCCCTAATCTCCTTCCCACCTCCATCGCCACCTTAGGGGATGCTATATCAAATAGGGCTCCCAAATTTGAACCCATAGAGAAACAGACTCAAATTTTACGTTTTTGGCCGTCATACCTTTTTGCCACCTACGAAGCATTAGGACTTGGTTATCAAAAGACCAAAGACCCCCTTTGAGCACCCTCTCCATGTCAAACTCCGTATGAAATTTGAATTGGAAGAGGTTTGAACCAACTTCTATGATCTGGACTCCATCGTGTAAACCCCACGCTTTCTTTAGAGTATAATGAGTCGCCCTCTTGTTAAAGGATTTGCACGTAAGAAATTTTCCAATTAAGCTCTGTGCACAGCTTTCAATCTCATCCTTTCTTTCTTCATCTGAAACCACTATAACCTCTTCCTCCTCCGCAGTAAGTTTCATGTTTTCTAAATGATTAATCACTTCGTCTGCCATCACACCCAACAAAGAAAAAGCAAGCCCTCAGCACAAGACCAAGGGAGAGAGTAATCTCGTTGAGAAACGAGAGAGAGAGAGAGAGCTCCTACCTAGAGGAGAGAGAGAGCTTACTAGCATCCTTATCTACGTCCCTCGATTTAAGCTTAGAAGTTAAATGACAAGATGGAAAGGTGAGACACCTACACCACCCTATCCGAAGATCACTCTAGCTCCTAGGATTAACGGCCAATTATTGTTTACCTCACACAATCACAAAACAAAATTACAAGCAAAACTAATAAAAATTAATTCAACCTTTTCAAATTCGTCAGAATCATCACATGTTAAGGAGGTGAAAATATAGGGTGAGGCTTAGGTTTAGTGCATGTAGTGCACTAGACCCGTTAAGATGGTGACATTTGTTTAAAAGTGAACACGTATCATAATCTCAATGGATCCAATGCAACTGGACACTGGATCCATACCTCACCCAATATATATATATATATATATATATATTTATTTATTTATATCAAGACAGAGGCATATATTGACTAAGGGGCAATGGCCCCCCAATTTTTTTATTAAAATATATATATATACACACACTAACTTCAAGTCCTAGCTCTGTCCTTGATATATATATATATATATATATTATTTCTGTCCTTATTAAATATTTCTGTCTCCTTTTTTTTCTCTCCACTTTCTATGCTTTGTCCTTTTTTTTCTCCCCTCAATAAAATCTCTATTACTTTCCTCATCTTTTTTAGGAAGATATTCACCAGGAGCTGCAAATCGCTCATTCTTTACTTTGTATGCATTGCTTTTTTTTTTTTTTTTTTTTGGGTTCATACAGAGTGCGGGTTCATTATTTCTTCTATCCATCTAAATTGAATTTTTTTATTATTTCATTTCATTTGATCCTCTACTCATACAGACACCATAAAAGCCAAATAGAACAAAACAAACCAACATTTTAAAACTACCATTTGCAGAAGCGAAAAGAGTGTCCAATGCAACAACACTCTTTTCTTTCCATCACCTCAGTCCAAGCAATACTTCAAAATTCAAGCAAACCTTTTTTACTTTCATTGATTTCATTTTTCTCGATTAGATTGAATTCAAATTCAATTCTTATGATCACACAACAACAACACACGACATAAAAAAATTAAAAAAAAATAAAAAGAAACAAAAGCATAAGCAACAACCATGCTTAGGAATGGAGTTATTGGGATTTTATCTGAGACTTGCAACAAATGGGAAAGAAGGACACCCTTGACCCCATCACACTATGCTCGGCTTTTACACAGTGGAGGAGGAGGTACAACAAGTCGGGTTGCTTACATTATTGTGCAGCCGTCAACAAAGCACATCTATCACAGAAATTGGGGGAAAAAAAAAAGGAGACACAAAAATATTTAATAAGGAGAAAGATAATGAGGATGCTATTAATTAGGTAAGCATTTAATGATGTAAAGAATGATAATGTTTTCTTTTTGACTGTTAGATCTTTTGAAAATCTATGGCTTAAAAAATGTGTAACTCTTGTGAAGTTACACCAGGTGTAACTTGAACCTCTCTCTCTCTCTCTCTCTCTCTCTCTCTCTCTCTCTCTCTCTCTCTCTCTCTCTCTCTCTCTCTCTCTATATATATATATATATATATATATCTTACAAATAACAGAAAATTCACCAAATCATTTGTTAAACCAATAGCTGATACCACAAGTAAATATGAGGTCAGGTTCAAAGAATTGAAATCTGAGCAAATTGCTTCTTCCATTAACAAGATGCAACATTGCAATTTCTGCATACTGTCTGAAGAGGAAAAATATATGACGGACACATGGTGGACGGACGTGTGCAATACATGTTATGTGATTGGGCTCCAAGGCCTTTTACATGAGCATGGTTGCGGCTTGCATTTGGGCTACTAGAGTTTTTGCTTGATCTACATGCTTAGGCCCAAAGAAAGAGTACTTTTACAAGGAAAAGGAGTCACTCCCCTAGAAGGAAAGGACTTCTTTACCAAGACACAGGCATTAGGTCTACTATAAATACTTCAAAACCCTCGCAAACTAAGGTACGCATAATTGACTCAACTCTAGCACTCTAGTGTTGAAAGCAAGGTTTCTAACTTGAACTTCGGAGGGTTTTTGGCCGGCACCACACCGGTGCTCTCTGCTAGGTCCTTTCTTGTTGTTTTATAGGTTCAATCTCACTCTCGTGAGGACCGTGTAGCTCACTGGTGAATTTCGGCATCATCAGTTGGTGCCGTTGTGGGAAATAGCGCTAGGGCGATCAAACATTGTCCTACTCCTAAGACAAAGAGTTGCATGGTACTCACAAGATCGATGGCAACAACTAACAACCAAGGCGACGAACCGCGCGCTACCTCACTGGAAAGACAAGTCCAAACGCTCGCAGTAGCGGTCGAACGCCTGACCAAACAAAATCACGACTTAGAGGAACAGTTGCGCCAGAAGGATGCACATCCTGGAGTGCAAGAAGAAAACCAGGAAGGAACAAGTGGTGAAAAGAGGGATCCCGAGGCCCCCGAGGGCAGCAACGCACTAAGCAGACCGAAAAGGCGGGATACCAATCTGCCGACAGTCTCTGAAGTTTTACCACCCCACATCGCCACAAAGATGCAGGAGATGCGGGAACAAATGGTCGTGATGATGAACGCCCTTAAAGGACGAGTATCCAGCGACCTCGATGATCTGGTCCAGCGAACTGACTCACCATTCACGGCACATGTCACTTCGTGCCCTCTTCCTCCAAAGTTTCGTATGCCCTAGGTGGAGAGCTATGATGGAACCAAGGACCCCTTGGACCACTTGGAGTCCTTCAAGACTATAATGCATCTTCAGCGAGTGCTAGACGAAATTATGTGCAGGGCTTTCCCTACTACGTTGAAGGGATCTGCGAGGGTCTGGTACAGCAGGTTGACGCCTAACTCAATTAGCACCTTTAAAGAGTTAGGTGCTCAATTCGTCTCATACTTTATCAAGGGCCACCGGTACAACAAGTCCACAGCATGCTTGATGAGTATCAGACAGAGGGAAGACGAGACCCTAAGGTCCTACATAATGTGGTTCAACAAAGAGGCTCTCTCAATAGACGAAGCAAACGATAAGATACAAGTAACAGCCTTTACCAACGGGTTGCGAAAAGGCAAGTTCCTCTTCTCTCTGTATAAGAATGATCTGAAAACTATGTCCAAGGTACTTTACAGGGCAACGAAGTACATGAACGCGGAAGACGCACTGATAGCAAGAGAAGATAAGCCTAAGAAAAGAGAGAGGCAGGATAAAGCACGCTCAGAGGGGGGACGAAAGAAGGCTAGGACAGAAGAACAGAGGGAGGATAGATGCCCGAAGCCACCCATGGGGAAATTAACTAGTTTCACCCCCTGACAGCCCCGATAGAACAAGTATTGATGCAGATAAAGGACGAAGAGGCCTTGACATTCCCCGGTAAGTTAAAGGGGGATCCCAAAAAAAGATCACGGAACAAGTACTGTCACTTCCATCGTGACCACGGTCACGACACCTCTGAGTGTTATGACTTGAAGCAACAGATCGAGGCGCTCATAAGGCAAGGAAGATTACAGAGATTTGTCAGTAAGGAACCAACGAATCCACCACATGACCAGCCATCCCAACGAGAGAATGAGCACCCAAAACCACCAATAGCAGACATAAGGATGATCGTCGGAGGTAACGTCAGCACAGGATTGACAAAAAAGGCTCGTAAAACTTACCTGCGAATGGTACAGAACGTCCAGATGACGGGCTGTACTCCAAAGATGGCTCGGCTCGATGTCCCGACTATCGGCTTTTCAGAAGAGGACGTCCGACGTCTTCACCACCCACATGACGATGCGCTCATAGTCAGCATACACGCTGGTGATTACAACATGCATCGGGTGCTAGTTGATAACAGAAGTTCCGCATACATTCTTTATTACCCCGCGTTTCAACAAATGGGAATCAATAGAGAGCGACTCATCCCAACAAACGCTCCACTCATCGGGTTCGGCCGTCACATTATCCGTAATAGTGGGGGATTACCCGCAACAAATCACCAAGGATGTGCTTTTTCTAGTCGTTGATTGCTCATCTGCCTACAACGCTATCCTCGGTCGACCTACTCTTAATGCATGGAAAGCTGTCACTTCAACTTATCACTTGATGATTAAATTCCCTACTGAGTATGGAGTCGAAGAACTGCACGCGAATCAGGCTACGGCACAGGAATGCTACATCGCGATGACAGAGATGGACGATCACTTGCAGGCACTAAATGTCAAAGGACAGCGAGTCACGACTGAAGCAATGGAAGAACTGGAAGAAGTAGTACTTGTCGACTCAAGGCCTGGACGGACAACGAGAATTGGTACGATGGCCAACCCTTTGGTGCGGCAAAGTTTGACCACGTTCCTGAAGGAAAATCAAGACGTATTTGCATAGAGTCATGAGGACATGCCTGGGATCGATCCGACGGTAATAGTACACAAGCTGAGTGTATCGCCATCATTCTCTCCCGTCCGATAGAAAAAGCGAGTGTTTGCTCCAGAAAGAGACCGGGCTATCGCCGAAAAAGTCCAAAAACTGCAGGAAGCAGGTTTCATACGAGAAGTACACTATCCGGACTAGCTAGCAAATGTAGTAATGGTCAAGAAGGCGAATGGGAAGTGGCGTATGTGCGTTGACTTCACGGATCTAAACAAGGCTTGCCCAAAAGATAGCTATCCTCTGCCGCGTATTGATACGCTAGTGGATTCGACGGCAAGACATGAACTTTTAAGTTTCATGGACGCGTTCTCCGACTATAATCAGATCAAGCTCGACGAGACGGATCAAGAGAAAACGTCGTTCATCACTAGTCAAGGGCTCTTTTGCTACAAGGTAATGCCCTTCGGGCTCAAGAATGCTGGGGCCACATGCCAGAGACTGATGAATAAGATGTTCATACATCAGATTGGAAGGAATGTGCAGGTCTATGTGGACAACATGTTGGTTAAAAGCGTTCGCGAGTGCAACCATCTGAGGGACCTCAAAGAAACTTTTGACACTCTTCGATCCTATAACATGAAGCTGAACCCCAGCAAATGCGCGTTCGGGGTGACGGCAGAGAAATTCTTGGGTTTTATGGTATCTCAACGGGGCATCGAGGTCAACCTAGAAAAGGTCAGGGCGATACTAGACTTGGTTCCCCCGAAGACGCTGAAGGAGGTCCAAAGCTTAAATGGCAAGATAGCTGCCCTAAACAGATTCGTTTCAAGGGCAACGGACAAGTGCCTACCATTCTTTCGCACATTGAAGAAATCGTTTGAATGGACGGACGACTGCTAGAAAGCTTTTGAAGATCTGAAGATATACCTCTCCTCTCCACCACTACTTAGCCCATCCAAGCAAGGTGAAGAGCTGTTCCTATACATTGCCGTCTCCCCAGCAGCTGTCAGTGCAGCCCTTATTAGAGAGAAAGACAGGATATAGAAGCCTGTATACTTTACAAGCAAAGCGCTCAGAGGGACAGAAGAGAGATACCCCCCAATGGAGAAATTGGCTTTCGCATTGGTAGTTACGGCTCGAAAGCTAAAACCATATTTTCAAGCACACATCATAAACGAAATGACCAACCAACCCCTAAGAAGAGCGATAAGTAGTCCAAAAGCAGCGGGACGGATGGCATTGTGGGCAATTGAGCTGAGTGAGTACGACATTCAATATCAACCTTAAAACACAGTAAAGGGACAAATCCTGGTGGACTTCATTGTAGAATTTACCGACATAAAAGACCAGGGGGCAGGTGAGCTTCCCGTATGGAGGGTTCATACAGATGGATCCTCTAACAAAAATGCAGGAGGAGTCGGTGTGGTAGTTCACATGCCCGAAGAGGACCAGATCAAGTGCATGATTCGCTTGTGCTTTTCAACAATGAACAATGAAGCGGAATACGAAGCCGTAGTAGCAGGATTAGACCTCGCAATTGCCGCTGGAGCAGAACGAGTGGATGTCTACTCTGATTCCCAAGTTATCATGAGCCAGATTAATGGGAGTTACGAGTGCAGGGGTGAAAGAATGAAAAAGTATCTCGACGAAGTAAGAAGTCGAATGGGCAACCTCCAAGTCGAAATAATTCAAGTCCCAAGGGAAGAAAACCAAGAAGCGGACAAACTTGCCAAGGCAGCCTCCGCGGAGCCGATGGCTGTTCTCGACCAGGTATTATCCTTCGTCCAAACGTCACCACTAATAGACAGTACGAATTTGCAGGAAGTGAGCAATGAGCAATGCTGGATAACTCCCATAGCGGCATACTCGAAAGACGGCCTGTTACCAAACGATAAGGAGGCTGCTAGGAAACTAAGAGTTAAGGCATCTCAGTTCGTCATAATGAAAGACATTCTATACAAAAGGGGTTTCTCTCGACCCTATTTGAGATGCCTCGCTCCAGAAGAAGCAGACTACGTCATGAGGGAGGTCCACGAAGGGATTTGCGGTAATCACTCGGGATCAAGGTCTTTGGTGCACAAGCTCCTCAGGGCGGGATACTATTGGACAACGATGCAGAAAGACGCCAACATGTACGTCAAATCCTGTGATAAGTGCCAGCGCTTTAGCAACCTCATCAGACAACCTACAGAGGAGCTCACACCCATGACGGCCCCATGACCGTTTGCACAGTGGGGACTCGACATCATGGGTCTATTCCCAATAGCGGCAAAGCAGCTAAAATTCCTAGTGGTTGGCATCGACTACTTCACCAAATGGGTGGAAGCTGAGGCTTTGGCCACCATCACGGAAAAGAATGTCCGGAACTTTGTATGGAGAAATATTATTTACAGGTATGGCATACCACGAGTACTAGTGTCGGACAATGGCAAGCAATTCGACAACGAAGCATTCAGGGACTTCAGCTCCAAGCTGGGGATAAAGAACCACTACTCATCTCCCGCACATCCGCTAGCCAATAGACAAGTTGAGGTCACAAATCGATCCTTGCTCAAAATCATCAAGACTCGGCTTGAGGGGGCAAAGGGTTTATGGCCGGACGAGTTACCAAGTGTCTTATGGGCGTATAAGACGACGGCAAGAACACCGACAGGAGAGACGCCGTTCCGTTTGGCATATGGAATAGAGGCTGTCATACCAGCTGAAGTAGGACTTACAAGCTACCGTGTTGGAAACCACGACGAGCACAGAAACGATAAAGCCATGCGAATACAGCTTGATCTAGTGGACGAAGTCAAGGTAGCTGCAGAATAAAGAATAGCACGGTACCAGCATCTAATGGCGAGGCACTACAATTCCAGAGTTAGGCACAGAGACTTCCAGGTCGGAGATCTTGTCCTAAAGAAAGTACTCGGCGCTACAAAGGATGCTACCCAAGGGAAGCTTGGACCGAACTAGGAAGGACCATACAGGATCACATCGTTTCACAGAAAGGGAACATACTACCTAGAGACCCTGAACGGAAAGAAGCTAAGTCACCCGTGGAATGCAGAACACCTTAAAAGGTATTATCATTAGAAGACGACAACAACAGCATCACTACTATACTCCTCACCGCCAGTTTATTTTTTCCTTGATAAATGTAGTTTTTATTTCCTACAGTACTACAATAACGCCTAAAGGCTACTTTTCTTGTTTTTTATCAAAGTTCTACTTATCCATCGCAATAAGAGGAGTTTTTCGAGAAAATGGGATGTCTTAACACTTGCATAATGTTTATGTCCACAAAGTGGACGGATCACGCAAAACCCTTAATCTACTAAAGCCCACAAAGTGGACGAATCATCATCCAGACGTTGAGATCTACCAAGTCCACAAAGTGGACAGACAAAGTGGACGGACCATCTAAAAGATGGAAGTAATTACAAAGTCCACAAAGTGGACGGACCGTCTAAAAGATGGGAATAATTTCAACGTCCACAAAGTGGACGGACTATCTAAACGATGAGAATAATTACTAAGTCCACAAAGTGGACGGACCATCTAAAAGATGGAAATAATTACCCAGTCCACAAAGTGGACGGATCATCTAAAAGATAGGAATAATTTCAACGTCCACAAAGTGGATGGACCAACTAAAAGATGGAAATAATTACAAAGTCCACATAGTGGACGGACCTTCTAAAAATGGGAATAATTTCAACGTCCACAAAGTGGACGGACCATCTAAAAGATGGAAGTAATTACAAAGTTCACAAAGTGGACGGACCGTCTTAAAGATGGGAATAATTTCAACGTCCATAAAGTGGACGGACCATCTAAACGATGGGAATAATTACTAAGTCCACAAGGTGGACGGACCATCTAAAAGTTTGGAAAGATTACTAAGTCCAAAAAGTGGACGAAGAATCTTAAAAAAAAATGAAAAAAAAAAACGTAACATGTACCAAGTCCACTGGATGGACGGGTGATTATTTGCAGAATAAGCAATAAGAAAAACGATTAAACATTCATGAACACAAATGCGACGGATACCACTACTTGAAAATAAGTTGTCCGTAGAAACGTACATACGACGGATGAAATTAAAATTAAATTGTTTACATATAGGTCCACATAACGGACCCAAAAATGTACATAGCCAAATATTAAATAACAACAAAAAAACCATTCTTCGGCATGGGGGGTATCAACTTGGGCTCCGGGACCGTCAAGCACAGGTGGACAGACGTCTTCATGAACGGGTCCTGCATCACCAATCCCAGGGGCTTCATCTTCACCAGGGACTTCACCAAAAAGTTCTGCGATCCCCTCAAACTCGACGGTATGGGCTAGTGTTTGGCCTCCGATGTCTATGTTGGCATGGGACAGGTCGAGGTCTGGGAATGACGCCTTCACCTGAAGGATGCAGTCGTCAAACCCATCGGCGAAGGAAGTCCCCAGCTCCGTCAGCAGGGCTTCAGAATCCCTGTACTCCTGGACGGCCTCTACCTTCGCCTGACGGATGCCGTCGTCGTGAGCCGTCACCTTCTGCCTTAGGAAATCTACCTCTTTCTCCAGGTCCTCACGAGCACGCTCGGACGCTTCTAGCTTTTGCTCATGACAGAGCTTCCAAAGCTTCAGCTCGTCCAGCTCCTCCCCCATCGCCCTAGCTTTGGAACGTACACGATCCAAAGACTTCTCACGGGCCAAGCAACGGTCCATCAAACCCTTTGCCATTAACACCATCTACATCAAAAGCAAACAAAAAAGTTAGCACATGTTTGCATGAGACAAGTCAAAGGCAGAGAGTGGACGGATACATTACCTGGGTAAGGCTAAACAAAGCCGTCTCCCCCATGGCTTCCATCGCGTGGTTGCCAATGTCGTCATAATCCTCTTCCTTGATGATAGAGGTTATTTGGGCAAGTGCGTATTGAGAGTCCTCTCTAAATAAGACGGGGGCTTTCTCAATGACAGGGTCGGGGTTGGTCATGAGACCTTTACCCTTGCCCACGCCCAGCTTGGAGGGCAGCTTCGTAGTAGCCTGGACAGCTAGAAGACCCGTCACCAACCTTTGCTTCTTGCTAGGATGGTCCGCCTTTTCAGGACCACGTTTGTTGGACGGTTGGGGGCCCGTCTTGGGAGAAGGATCACCCCCAAGCTTTTTCTTGTTGGCAGCCTGCTGCTTAATAAGGGCTCGCCTCTTAGCATCGTCCATTTCTACATAAAGTGGATGGTGAGAACACATGACGGACGTGAAAATACTAACACAGTCAAAGTGTTAAGACTTACGCTTGTGTATTCCCTCGTTGTATTTGATAGTAGCGGCAAAAGGTTCAAGGCCGTCGCAATACCAGTGGATGGTATTCAAGGTGACGAGCTTCGCCCACATTCTTTCTGACAGATCAGTTTTCTGGAAAATAGATTCGAGAAAACCGAACTGCTCGACGGTAATATCTGGACGGCTGGGCGCTGAAAAAAGCAGACGGTTAGACCAATAATCAATAAACAAATATATGACAGATATAGAGTGAAACGCATACCGGACGGTGATAAGATGCCCCATGTCTTATCGACGGGCATAAACTCTGGGTCGTCACAACAACCCATCCAGTCGTCCCCCTGAAGGAAAAAGTATCTACTCTTCCAATTACGATTGGAGTCTGGGGTCTCAGACACTAATCTAAGTAAAGGGCTCCTCGCCACAAAACTATACATCCCTTTCAACTTGGCAATTTCATCCGGACGGTAACAATTGAAAAACTCCTCCATTGTTAACCGTCTTGTTCCATTGGACATGACGCCGTATAGAACCTCTACACTCAAGAAGACCCTCCAAGCGTTTGGAGAGATCTGGGTGACGGATAGACCCAGATACTGGAGAAGACGACGATGCAGGGCGCTCAAAGGAAAGCGAAGGCCTGCCTTGAGCATTTGCTCGTACACGCCGACATCTTCCAGTCCCTCTTAATAGCACCTCTCGGACTTAAAGGGTAGACGGATAACTATGGTGTTTGGTATCTGGTATTTTTCCCTAAGAGAGTTAAAGTGTGGTACACTAATGGAGGAAGTAAAGTGGTTCACCGTCCACTCGGGGAGCAAGATGAACTCCCTTAAACCGTCCTTGCCAATCACAGACCGGACGGAAGGATCTACAGCCTCTACTTCATCATTCGAGTCATACTCCGACCCGTCTTCTCCTTGCCCTTCTTCTTCCGCAAAGGAAAGAGAGCTGGATGACGGTTCTCTCTCCTTAACGGAGGTACCCTGGTCTCCCTGACCTAACGGGTACACTTCCTTATAACCCGCTCCCTCACGGACAAAAGATTGACCGCTGGAAGCTTCACTAGACATCGGACACCTACAATGACAGAGAAGGAAACCTAAGACTCTAAATCTACGCGGACAACAGACCAACGTACAAATGAAAAAGGGGGGGTGGAAGAAGAGAAGAGATTACTTACAGTTGAACTGAGTAACGAGACGACGGAAGAAAGTTAGGACGGAAGAATAGACGGTTGAAAGCTGACGGTCACAAAGAGGACGGATGTGCTCTGATCAGCAAAAATTTCTCCAAAATGTGAAAATGACAGGAACTGGTGATATATATATAAAGAGGGCAGCGCGATTAACGAAGAGACACCTCGGTTCTAGTAAGCTGTCAATCAAGGCTCACCACGTGTCCTCAAGAGCATTTATGACTCTACTCCAACCTGGCAGTTCATCCGCAACAGTGCATGACGGATTAATGAGAACGGATCGACTTATCCCATTGATCCGTCATGAATGGTGACTGATTAGAGAGAACTAAGCGACTCATTCCATGGACCCGTCATAGTGAGTGACGGATTCATGGAATGGGGGGCAGCTGAAAAGGAAAAATATATGACGGACACATGGTGGACGGACGTGTGCAATACATGTTATGTGATTGGGCTCCAAGGCCTTTTACATGAGCATGGTTGCGGCTTGCATTTGGGCTACTAGGGTTTTTGCTTGATCTACACGCTTAGGCCCAAAAAAAGAGTACTTCTATAAGGAAAAGGAGTCACTCCCCTAGAAGGAAAGGACTTCTTTACCAAGGCACAGGCATTAGGTCTACTATAAATATTTCAAAACCCTCGCAAACCAAAATACGCATAATTGACTCAACTCTAGCACTCTAGTGTTGAAAGCAAGGTTTCTAACTTGACTTTCGGAGGGTTTTTGGCCGGCACCACACCGGTGCTCTCCGCTAGGTCCTTTCTTGTTGTTTTATAGGTTCAATCTCGCTCTCGTGAGGACCGTGTAGCTCACTGGTGAATTTCGGCATCATCACTGTCTTAAAGCAAAAATATCCATCATGTGACTTCAATTCATGACCAAATGAAAAGGTTTTGATTTTTCATGTGCATGTTGTCATTTTATGTATCAATCTTCCAAATTAATATCATCTTGTAGAACTCATCAGATTATGCAAGTGTTCACGCTGGTTATTAACAATATTTCTAAATCATGACAAGTCTATAAATACTACGTGATTACTTTAATGGAAACACGCTATCAACAAAAATCATGGTTCATGGAACCATCATTTATTGGTAATCCCCAAATTGGGAATAATCTATTGTGAACGAATTCCCACAATGTAATGAAAAATATAAAATTTCATCTTTTCCCATCAAACTTCATGGTATTTTAAAATCAAAACATCATTTTGTATTGAAAGATTAACAAATAAACGGAACAAAAGTTAGAGAACTATCTGCATGCATTAATCATGTCAAGAAATTTGACGACAAGCCTTTATGACGATATCTTTTTACAGTCCAAAATCTTGGTAATTGACATAAACTCTCCTTGAATTGGTGGTATTCATGAGCCATTTTCCTAATCTTGATGGAGCATATGTGCTGTAGCTGTTGGTATGTATGTAGATAATCATGTTGGTGACAACGTGTACATAGATAACTAGGCTTTATGTAATGATATTTGATCTAGATTTTTTTTTTTTTACAAAATATAAATTCTACTCTAACAAATATAAATGTATATGTGAGCAAAACACTCTCTTAGAGGCTTGAACCTTAACTCTTTCCCCTTACCCCACAAGAACTTTGTACTTATAAAGTGACCATCACATCAAGAGTCCATAGTGGTCATGGAGAAATGCTTTGGTCGCCGGAAAATTAATATTTTTTTTTTCTCTTTTTTAGCAAGAAAAGTCATTGTTTTTTTTTTTTTTTAATGAATGTGGTAAATGGGTGTGTTTTCCAAAAAAAAAAAAAATGGTCAGACATTGGAGAGAGAGAGAGCTTTCCCTTTTTTCATAATTTTTTGGAATCATATTCCTAGGCACTTGGTAAACCTCGTTTTCAAGTGACAAAATGATGTATTTACCCTTAAAAAATTTTAGAAAAAAAAAAAACCAAAAATACAAATTAGGAATATTTGGAGGCGGGAAAAGAAATTGCTGATATAGCCCTATAGACTATGGAGTGTTGATCGGCATACAAAAGGGCCAAATCAACACAATATGTCCAATTCAATATGTCACAGTACTTTGACTGAGGTTTTTAGTTTTTTTTTTTTTTTTCCCATTTGCATTTTTATTCCATTTAAAAAAAATACTTTAAAAAAATACATCTATAATTTTTCATATTCGTAGGGAAGGAAATAAGTTAGCTCATGAATTAGGTAGAAGAGCAGTTTTATATGCAGATATTGATGTATGGATAGAAGATCTACCTTATGATTTGGACGTTATGTTCCGATCTGATTTTTATTAATAAAATTTACTTACTGTTTTCTCAAAAAAAAGATTGAGTCCCCAAAATTATAAAATTTTAATTAATTATTTTTAAAAAATAATTAATTTATATAATTATCTTGCAAGATCTCCCAATGCATGCATGATAATGATAATCTTACAACTGCATCAATGATAATTAAAGTTTAATTTGACCTAATTTTTTTGCTCCTCTCAAAGACCAATAAAAATCAATTGATTTTGATTCAATGCATTCATGCTAACTTTAAAATCATTTCCAACTAATGAAAATCATCAATTCTTGTGACATAATTCAAACTTCAAACATTCACATCAAAGTTACCAATTTACCCCTAATTCAATAATGACCATTATGATATGAATTTTTATATTAGGTCACTTGTGAAATTTTTATGTAAAATAGTGATTTTATCCTTGGATTTTATAATTGGCCATTTTACCCATCTTTTGTAATTTTTCTCATAAAATTTGATTTTTCTCAAGGTTAAGAAGACGTGGGCTGTCAACAAACATATATTCACTTTTAATGATTTAATTATCAAATTTTCACCTACAGCCGTAAACTTTATAATATAATTCTTTACTTCTTCCTCTTAATGTACATGTAGCCATTGGCAAGACAACTAATCCGTGGGCCTATGCTAACGCATGGTATCTCAATATCTCCGTTTGTTCTAAATTTCAAAACCATTACAAATTGTTTGGAAAGAGGTAAAGGGAAGGAGTGAAAATATTATTTTAAGAAAATTTCTTCCATCCCTTATTTGGGTGTTATTCAAGTGAGTTGCATAATCTGATTAATATGGGATGTCATACTAGTAATTACAATAAATTCAGAGCAATATTCTTATCAAAGGTTTCAAATGCTAAATATGCTATTTTTTAGCATCTGATTCTAAAAAAACACACTACATTAAGGGTGCTAGACTTAAAAGTTTTAACATCTTAGCTATAGTACAATGTCTTCTTTGACATCCTACTATAGCTAAAATCTTAAAAAAATAATATTTTATTATCTATTGGGTTGAGAGAGAGAGAGAGAGAGAGAATAAAAAAGAATATTTAAATAAAGTGGTAAAAAAAATAGAAGTTTTGATATTGGATGTAGTGTCAAGTGATGAGTTAAATGTTATAAAGTGATTTTTTTTAGTTGCTAAATGCTAAAATTTTTAAAACTCTTAATGGGAATGCTCTAATGATTGTAATTTGATTAGTACTTTTGGTGTATATCATAAATGTGTGTTAGGATGTGTGCCCTTAAATCCTATTGTATGATGCTATGTATGACATTATATATGACTTAATGTTATGATTAATAAAGTTGTTTTATTATTATCTAAAATAATAGTAACATGAATATTTGGACATTATCATATAGTCTATGAGATGCATAGTAGGTGATTTATATGAAAAGTCACAGAAGATATAAATCGCAAGTTCTTTCTAAACTCAGAATTATAGTTCGTAGTCGATGATAAAATTGGGCATTTTATCTATGAAGACTATAACATATCAACTAAGATGATTTGTCTTAATCATGGAAATTGAGACTTATAATTGGTATGTTGATATGTTTTAAGAGTTAAGACATATTGAACTGAACCGCTGTAAAATTTATTATTCTCCTAACGACTGTCAAATGAATTATAAATCTCATGACTTCTATTTGCATGAACTATTATTCTTGAGAGAATAATGGACCTGATCATGAGGTGTAAGTTGCTTTGATATATTAAGAGTGAGATCTAAAGTCACGATCAAAATCTCAGTCTATTGGGCAGCCACATTTAGTGTTGATGAAACATATATTCTTAAGATAGAATTCATAATCTCTTAACGGAGATATAAAATGTTCCCTTGAGATAAGTTTAATGGGTTTTATTATTTAGAGTGTTAGGCATAACCACTTTAGTAAGGAAATACTAAAGTATATATTTATGAAATTGGATTTCATAAATATTGATTAATAACTTAAAGGATTAGACCTGGTACTCAAGGATTAAGATGTAGTAATCTTCAAAGTGGCAGTCTACATTCTTGACTTTGTATTACTACGAATATTTTATGAAAGAGTTGCATGTATAATAAAGTCTTGAGATATAATTTATTAATAAGGCCTAGAGTGCAATTATATTTATATAGTAGTGTTAAATATAATTAATGGTAACTTTGGACTTGTCAAAAGTTGACAGAAAAGCCCAAGACTCATTGGAGCTAGTATCTTATTGGTCCCTTTTGGTCCCACTTCAAGCCATACACTAAAACCCAATTGGAAAAGCCTAATAGGTCTAGCCCAATTAAATAACCAATAAATTATAAAATGAGAAATATACAGAATTTTATATTAGAGAGAGACATCATTGTGAAATAGTGTGTATATGTGAGTGAAGCCACTTGATTATTCTCCCTTGAAAACTGATTGAGAAACCACACTTCTTGGGCGTAAATTGGAATTGGAGTGAAGATTAAAAGTGTTCTCAAGTACTTTTAATCTTTTGTTTTGAATTTCACCACACCAAAGTACTCTATTTTGTTCTTAAATTCTGAAATTTACATAGTGCATGTTATCAATCATGAATGAAATAGATTCATGTTTATTGCTTCCGCTGTGTGTTTTGTATGAGATGCAAAACCAATTTTTCCAACAATGTGATCAATGCTTTACCTGGGTCATGACAAATGGTGTTAGAGTAATTTCCTACATGTTTATGGAATCATGGAAATCATAAGTTGTGCCACATTATAATTTGTACATGCGAAGGTATGCACACTCGTGTATGGAACGGTGGTGGAGTCTCACATTGACTAGTACAAATAGGTTGATAAGTTATAACTCATGGACACCCCATATGCTTGAGAAGGACTCATGGTATTACATCATATCTCTAATGTTTTAGAGGAATTTGGATAAATTTAAAATTGTTTGTTAAGAGTTATCAATGATATATGAACTTTTGAGGCTTGTGTATTCAGGGTTGTGTTGTGCAATTGAATTACTTTCTAATTTCTATAGGGAAGTACTAAAAAGAGTTATGGGGAAGAATAAAATTAATCAAGTGTGTTATTCAAGTGAATTCATTTATGGATTTTTTTTTTTTAACTGAATTTATGGATTTTGTTAACAAATGTACTACCGGAAGTGATTAAATATTTAAGATGCATTTAATATTTATTAAATAATTTTTTTATATATTTTTCAAAAATAAAGTAAAAATGTACACATGTATCCAAAAAAAAAACACAAACAATCTCAATAAATTTGTGTATGTAAGCTAATAAATCATTAACAAGTGTATTTTATTTTTTAAAAAGTATGCATTACTACCGTTCATAATTAAACATTTATTCATCTTTAATATGTACCTTTAGGATATTCATTTATAGGACCCTTAATTTATTTATCTTTAAGCAAAGTCTAAAGACATGCATCAAGATTAAATAATGCATAGATAAATGCTAAAAACATTATTGAGCTTGAATATAAAATAAAATTTTCATTTCACATTCATGGAAGAACATAAATATCATGCTGAAATTAATTCGTGGAGCACAAATTTCATAATAGATGGCACAAAAGTCAAACAAAAAATATTTAAACGACGAGATATAAAGGAGATTCGGGTGTCATATATATGTAATGAAATGTGGTGTAGTCAAAGACATAGCTCTAGCGGTTATTGTTTTTTTTTTTTTTTTTCTTTTTTTATAATCATTGTTCAAGTATTACGTAGAGAGAACCACATTTAAAAAATTAATTAAGGGTCATGCTAACGAATGTCCTTAGGGCATTGGTTAATAATCTATTTTAGGAAAATTTAAACACCACTTTTATGGGAAATGAAAAAAGTTGTCAAAACATTAAGTGCTTTATTTCATTTTCCCATAAAAACTTTCTTTAAATGGATTGTTAACCAATGCTCTAAGGGCATTCGTTAGCATTTCCCATTAATTTAGAATTCTTCCAGCTTATACTAAAAAAACTTTGATTAAAATACAAGCTTAATGGGAAATGCTAACGAATGCCCTTAGGGCATTGGTTAACAATCCATTTAAAGAAAGTTTTTATGGGAAAATGAAATAAAGCACTTAATGTTTTGACAACTTTTTTCATTTCCCATAAAAGTGGTGTTTAAACTTTCCTAAAATGGATTATTAACCAATGCTCTAAGGGCATTCGTTAGCATTTCCCATTAATTTAGAATTCTTCCAGCTTATACTAAAAAACCTTTGATTAAAATACAAGCTTCCCCCAAAGGCTATTTTCTTGTATCCATATGTATATAAACGGATACATTTAAAAATATACTGAAACATTTTTTTTTTTTTTTAAATTAAAGCTTTTAAAATAATTTTATGGTAGTGGTTCAACACACCCTTTTCTCATTCAATCATATATGAGAATCCATTATTATTTGTTGATCTTAATTTCCTCTGGTTTTTCAAGATTTTTAACTCTTAAACACATCATCTGGTGTACCAAGCACTCAACAATCTAGATGCCAGTAAGAGAAACTACCATTAACTTCTTCTTTTTTAATGTGGAGCTATAAATTTTCTGTATATTAAAATTAAAAAGCAATAATCATGAGTAAATAATAAATTTTCGGAGTGGATTCCACAATCCTATGCCATCTAACAGTAACGAATGATATATATATATATATACACACACACACACCTTATGCACCAGCTGCGTCTTGATGTGATAATCAACCATTTTTTTTTTATATGTAATCAACAATTTTTTTTTTTTTGAGAAATAATTACAACATACTGCTAACTCCTCAACTCGAACCATTTTTCTCTAGACCTTCAAATACTTTGTACATGAAGAGGTATCAATTCAACTACAAGGCCTTTCACTAATCAATAACTTATTACAACTTACTTGGTTGGTAACATAAATAATAAATTTTCATGCTACATGATATACTATTTCACGAAACATGAAAAAATAAATAAAGATTATAGATATTTAAAAGTTAAAACCAACTAATTCCAAAGAAATGGTTAAATTTATGTTATTAGTTGGTAACATAATTAATAAATTTTCATGCGGCATGACATACTATTTCATGAAACATGCAAAAATAAATAATGATATTAGATATTTAAAAGTTAAAACCAACTAATCCCCAAAGCAATGGTTAAATTTATGTTATTATTGTAGACTTGTAGTTCCCTTGGCTTTCATGTTTGACACCAAAATTAAAAAGATTACAAAAATTTATTTGACAATATGACACAAAATTAGGCTGCAATTAGAAGCTACATTGGATTTATTTTAAAATTCAATCGTATTTCAACTTTAATGAAATATATATAATGAGACTATGAGATACGTACATTCAATTGAAAAACAAAAAATTGAATTATCAACCTCTGCTCCGAGCCTCCATTCCCACAAAAACAAAAAGATGAAAACCACATTTTGATATTTATATTTTCACACGATTCTCACTTTGGTCCTAATCTTTATTTGCACCGCTTTTAATCTATATCTTAAAAAACGCATCTCGTTTTTATCCCTACCGTTACATTAGAGGTGGAAAATACACACATGACAAATAGAATGCAATGTTGGCACACTAAAAACTGACATAGTCATCAAAATAATAATAATAAATGTTATTTGGCATTAAAAAATGCCACATCAGCATCTAAATTTAAAAACAAAAATCACATAAATTGAGATCTAAGTGTGTCTTGCACAAGAATAACAAGAATACAGATCTAAGAATACAAACCCAGAAACTAAAAAAAAAAAAAAAAAAACCCTCCTGTCTTGCTTCAACAATATTGGGGGTTTTGGTACCGTTGTTGTTGTTGTTACTGTCCTGACGAGAGCTCTCTGACTCAAGAGAAGAAGGCTTCGATTGTTGTTTCAAAACAAGGGGGAGATTAATTACCCGGATGAATTTTTTGCATTTCTTAGCCCTCCTATTCTCACACTCATCCTCGCTTGAAGATGAGTCAGTAGCATAAGGATCTGAACAGATCACACGAACTTTCCTCATCATCATAATCGATGATTCTCTAGAGGGAATTGTTGCTGTGGATTTCTTAGACTTCGTAGGTTGTTTCCGAGGCTCTGGCATTTTATTTTACTTTCTGAACAAAATCTCTCCAAAACCTCTCAAAATTTACCCAGAAAGTTTTTGAAGACAAATAAATTTAAAAAAAAAAAATTGCAAACAAAACTGAAATAAATAAATAAATAAAAGGCCCTCTTCTCTCTCAAAAATCTCAGAATCACACTGATTGTATCAAGTGAGACCCCCATCTCAAGAACAAGAAAAGAAAAGAAAATCTCTTTATATGAAAAGGCGCTAAACACTCTTCTCCAGAACAAGTCCTGCAAACAATAAATCAAAATAAACAGAAAAACCCAACTCAGATTCGTAACCAAAACCCAGAAATCAAACCAGGGTTTAACAAAGATTTAAGCTTTGACAAAAAATAGCTAAAACCCACATACCTTTTTAGCCTCAAACGCCTCGAAACAGACGAGAGCACAAGATTCAACCTCTGCCTTAAACAGCAGAGAGTAAAACAACACACAGATTCAAATGTAGCAATAGTGAAAATCCAGAGCTGCAACAGAGCCCCAATCAAAACCAAATCAAACTCAGCCGACATAAATCCGCTACCGCAACCTCCGTGCCTTGCACTTTTCCTCCTCGCAACACCGAACCAAACCCTATCTAGGCTTCAACAAGAGAATGGTTTTTTTTTTTTTTTTTTAAATTTCTGGGTTTGTGTTCTTATTGTTCTTGTTCAAGACACAATTAGATCTCAATTCATGTAATTTTTGTTTTTGATTTTGTTTTTTACTTATTTTTATTTAGATGCTGCCGTGGCATTTTTTAATGCCAAAAAACATTTTTTACTATTATTCTGATGGCCACATCAACTTTTAGTATGCCAATTGTGCACTCTATTTGTCACATGTACATTTTCTATCTCTGATGTAACAGTAAGAACAAAAATGAGATGTGTTTTTCAAGATAGGGATTAAAAGCAGTGTAAATAAAAGTTAAAGACCAAAGTAAAAATCGCATGAAATATAAAGACAAAAATATGGTTTTCGCGGAACAAAAATACATACGTTAGGTACAAGCTTTATTCTGTATCACTAGCAGCTCCACGTTGATGTCAGGCTGGTTATAACTTATATGACCACCCTGATTTATAAAAAATGTATACATATACTTGAAAAAAAAAAATTAATTACTAAACTATTTTATCGTGATTGCCCTAAAAAAAATGTTGAACACCCTAACTTGAAAATCACAATAATTTAGATTTAACAAAAGTAAAAGTATGTTATATCCACAACTTATTTACAATAATCTCATATCAAATTCTACGTGGTAAGTTGCTATTGATTATAATTTGTATCTAATACTAACATTAATTTTTTACCCACTAATAATAACTTGTCACATAAGATTTGTTGTAATAATATTGTGGATATAACATTTCTCTAAAAAAAATTCTGGTCCCCATTAAACTCCCCAAACATAATCCTTAACCCCTTAAACAAAAAAATTTAAATAAAAACAATTCAAAAACAAAAATAAAAATCTCCAATTATTCCAATTCGGAACTCATTAAACCCATTACTTAAAAATAAATTTTAATTTCATTTTTTTTAAATGATACCAAGAGAAATACTATGCTCATAATTTCTCATTAGAGGTGCCGGCAGTTTTTTTTTTTTTTTTTGTTTTGTAGTCGTATCAATTTTTCTCTCCATAGTGACTCTGCACATAGTTTTAGCAAATACCATTCATCTCTCTCTCTCTCTCTCTCTCTCTCTCTCTCTCTATTATCATTTCAAACTTTTTCTTACTTTGTTACTCTCATCTTATCAGTCTTTTTTTTTTTTCACTCTCTTTGTTAATAGAAAGATATTGTAATACTTTATGTATTTGAGTGTTTTTTTTTATTGATATATTTAAATTATTTTTTTAGTAAATTTTGTATAATTTAAGTTACTTAATGACTACCTTGAAAATATTCCTAAAGTCGCCACTATTCTGTATGCTATTGCTATGGATATATGCTATAGATTACTGCAACTTTCATGCATCAGTACGCATTATCAGTAAAGCTTTTTGATTAGGATTTATCAGTAAAGCTTTTATGATTAGGATTGTTCTTTAGCCTTTCACCTTCTAATGGAAATAACGATTTCGTTTGTTCAAACATGCAATCTTAAAAGGTGAAATTTGCTACACACTATATTACTAGCTAGGTAAACTAAGTGATTATGGTTTTAACCAACATAAGGCCATTCAAAAAAAATAGCCGTTTTTTTACTTGATTTTCTTAGGCCAGTAATATTTGTGGTCCATAATAAATAAATAAGCCAAAATTATTTTATTTTTAAAAATTATAAATTAAAAAAAAAAAAAAAAAAAAAAAAGGCTATAAAGATTTTGTGTTGGTTTGAGCTGGGGCGGTTGGAGATTTTGACCGCTACCATATATCAGAGGTCTTGTCTAGAAACTTGAATGTAGTTAATCATATTTTTGGTGGACCGGTCCTGCTCTCTCTTTAATCCTTGCCTCTAAATCTAAATAATTCGATAGGCCAACTTAGGAAACTAATAATGCTGAAAATGATCATTAGGCACAATATACAGATTTACGATATGACGTGGCACCTTCCCATGTTTTCCATTACTATAAGGTGGGGTTTTTTTCCCTTTTTTTTTTTTTATTTCAGCTGAAAGATGACTAAAATGTAATGAATTTTTTTTTTTTTTCGTGTTCATTTTATACTCCATTCTTCACAACTTTTTATATGTATAATAATCTTTTTTTAATTATAATAATTTCATAAAAAAACAAATAATGTGATAAGTTGTGATTAATATACATAAAATAGAACATAAAAAATGAGACAATATTTTTTATTAGTAAGGTGTCCTCTATATCTTAATTATTTTTGGAGCAATGCTACATATACAAAAAATTTAATAACATTTTGTACAACCGTTGAATTAATAAAGTTATACTGTTTTTCGTCTAAACTCACCACTAATATTATTTTTTTGCCATTCACTAATAATCTTAACATACCATAAGGTGTTAAATTTTTTGTGTATATATATATATATATATATATATTTGGTCACTCTAGAAGGTAATGGAATTATATATGAAAATATATTAACGTTGTTCACTGTCAGGCTTTGAAATTTTATGCTTAAGATAGCTAAGCCCCGTTCATAGTGGCTTTCCCATTGAGTGAGTTAGAAAAACAAGCGGGGAAATATCATATCACCCCCCTACACACGCGCGCGCACATGTACAGAAGTAAAAGAGTTTTAAACATGATAATGACGCAATAGTGATGTTAAAGGCTAAAGCACGCAATATATGGTCTTATCTTAGAAATAAAGTATAATTTTGAGTGAATATTATGCCACAAATCTACACTAACTGTGATGATTTTGATTAAATCGATTATAGAGGGAGAGAAAAAAAGAAAATGGTAAAATGAAACCATCATTGGTTCTAATGTCTAGCCAGGAGAGCGACTGGATCACGATACTCATAAGGTCAGGCATCACTTTTCTGCTCTGGCGAAAGCTGACATAAACCGACTAATTTTGGAGCTTCATGAAGTGATCAGCATGGGTAACATTCAAAAAAAGTTGGTAGCTACCTCAATTTTTATCATACAGGAACCAAAATTTGTTTTTATTATGACTTTTCTGTAAATAAATCTAAGAACGAAATGATTATTCTGAATGGCTCAAATATTTATTGGACTTGGGTTTATTCTACAGAAAAGAAACACACCCCCTCAATAATACTAAGAAGGGAATATTGGTATTTAACCTTTTAAAATATATATATATATATATATATTTAACTTGCTTTTTGCTGTAGAGGTGTTGAATGTTCCATATTATTCATACCCAAACAAAAAATAAGACCTAATCACTGCCATTTGATATGTTTAACATATCATGCTTTTTGTGTACATCAATGTCACTAAAAATCCATATCCATATCATCACTAATCTAACATGTTTAAGATTTAAACCTCCCTCCCTCTATTTAATATGTTAAAGATTTTTAAAAGAAAAAGTAAAAAAAAAAAAAAAAAAAGCCCTACATTATTTTGATATCTTAACGAAAAGTATTTAAGCATGTTTTTTGCGTGCTCAAATCTGGGCAACCATATGTTTATTTTACTATTACAATTATTCTTATGGAAGGCAACCATGTGTTTAGCATATTCATTATGTTAATTTCCTGCATAATGAATTGCAATTGAATAATATTACTATATTAGAAGGAATTTATAACAATCTTATGGTGGGGAATAGTAGCTAAGCTCCCAACAAGCCAGAATTAATAGAATTAATAATTTATAAAGCTGGATGTATTAATTATTCCTCATCCGGAAAATAAGCATGGTCTAAGTGGCAGCAATTAACTCTCCTAAAGAAGGCCATGCAATGTCTATGTACAATTAATTAATTAGTTGTGCTATATAATTCAATTTAAACCGACATCCTAAGCTTTCAGAACCAATTTCCTTAATGTTTTTCCACGGAAGTCATTATCTTATTTTTCTCAAGTTTGAGATATTTATTCTAATATAAAAAATTAGGTAGGTAGGTATTTCTTACAATTTAGTTTTTTTGGGATTAATTCCAAATAATAAGTGTATCCGGCCAAAAATTTACGTGTATATCGCTCTATCCAAAAGGAAAAAAAAAATTGTGTATATCATCTGCATTTTAAATACATCCATTTTATGATTTTAATTAAAATTTACTTCATAAATCTAAAAACGATCTAATATCGCATTAGTTTAAATAACATAACAAAGATAACATTATAGTATTATACACCGGTATTTCACTTGAAATAGACGTGTATATGTGCCTAAACACGTATACACAAGAAGACAATTATAAAAAAAAATAAAATAAAAAACCTCTACAAAACTCCAAGCCCAGTCGGTGGTGTGAAAATCCCCGTTCTTCGTTTACTAAATGGTCCTAGAGTTTGCCTTAATTTATTTGAATTGATTATATCCTTTGTTCAAAAAAAATATCAATCAAACCAACAAATATATATAAAACTTCTAATACTCTGTCACGAAATCTCTAAAAACTAATAGCTTGACCAAATCATTCAGCAGTGCCTAACTTGGGCAGCTTATAACCACGCCACCCCGCCCCCCCCCCCCCCCCCCAAAAAAAAGTACTATATAAGACCCCATAATATCTTCTCCACCTTAGCAACATTTTAGAGTTGCATTCTTATCCCCTAAAAAAAAAAAAATATGGATTCTCTTCTACAAACCTTACAACCTTTGCCTATGACACTTTTATTCACCATTCCTTTACTATTCTTATTGGGTCTAGTATTTCGAACTCGTCGAAGGTTGCCATATCCACCAGGACCAAAAGGGTTACCAATTATAGGTAACATGTCTTTGGTAGATCAATTAACTCATCGAGGACTAGCCAAATTGGCTAAGCAATTTGGTGGTATTTTTCACCTCCGTATTGGGTACTTACACATGGTAGCTGTGTCGAGCCCTGATGCGGCTCGACAGGTCCTTCAAGTTCAAGACAACATCTTTTCAAATCGACCAGCCACCATAGCCATCAGCTACCTCACTTATGATCGAGCTGACATGGCTTTTGCTCACTATGGTCCCTTCTGGCGCCAGATGCGTAAGCTTTGTGTCATGAAACTGTTCAGTCGCAAGAGGGCCGAATCATGGGAGTCTGTTCGGGACGAGGTGGACTCGACGGTTCGAGACGTGGTAGCCAACACTGGCAAAGCTGTGAACATAGGCGAGCTCGTGTTTTCACTGACGAGGAATATCACATACAGGGCTGCGTTTGGGTCGCTGTCACACGATGGACAAGACGAGTTCATTGGGATATTGCAAGAGTTCTCCAAGTTGTTTGGAGCTTTCAATATTGCCGATTTTATTCCTTGGCTTGGCTGGGCTGACCCCCAAGGACTCAACGCCAGGCTCGAAAAGGCTCGTGGGTCACTCGACGGGTTCATCGATCGCATCATCGATGATCACATAAACAAGAACCATGGCGACGTTGAAGGTGACACTGATATGGTGGATGAATTACTAGCTTTTTACAGCGAGGAAGCTGAAGTTAATGAGTCCGATGACTCCATTAAACTCACTAGAGATAACATCAAAGCCATCATCATGGTAAGAAAAATACTCATAACACACTTCCTTAGTTTGGAAAATCCAACTTTTAAGAAATATCGTACAATTAGTTTTAAAGGTATAATTTTTTTTAAATTACTCCTCATAATTTAAACTCTAGTTAAAAAAGGGTATTAATTGGAGTAAAACATTTTGAGATATCCCAAAATAGAATAAAATGACCACAAAATTTGGGAATAAAAGAATATAATTTTGATCAAAATACTAAGAAACAAATAATTTTTTTTTTGTTAACTCTTTTTATAAGGATATATAAAGTTTAGTTATAAAATTGGTTGTAACTTTGTGAATTTTGATAAATTCACTATTGGATTACATCTTCTTCTTATATCCTTCATGCCAGAAAAATTTTTAAAAAATTAAAAATCAACAATTATGTCATCAATAAATTGTTTAAATTACAAGTTTTTGTAATTTAAAATTATGCATAAAATATAATTTTATACATTATATAATAAATAATATATGATTGTCACTAAAATTTGACATATATATTAAAAGTGTAAAGGACATGCAATTGAACAGTTAAGTTTTTAAAATATGTAGTAATGTTAATAATTTTAAGTAAGGTTATAATCTTATATTACAACCAATTTTATAGCTAAATTTATAACCATTAAGATAATATATTTGAATTTGAGCATAATAAAAGTCATGTTTGTGATTAGGATATATAACTTTTTTTAAGAAAGAATTAGCCTATATAACTTGTTAACGTGACATATTTGTTTTTATAAAAAAAATTTATATGCCGATTTTACTTATTGTTTCATCTTTGGAGTGGAAAAAGCGACGTATTACAAAACGTTTTCTATACGCATATCCCTTTTACGCTTTTAATAAAATAATAACATGGAATGGCATAATTATGATCTCACATAGTCATAAGCATGAGGACATCTTAAGTAGTCAAAAACAATGAAGTTGATATAATGATTTTTTTTTTGAAACTGAACTTGTTGATATAATGATTATGAAATAGGATACGAGTAAGACTGATATGTTTTTAAAACTTAAATAGTATATGGCACTTGTACGAAATTTTAGAAAGGGACAAATGGTTCAAAGATGCAGTAAGTACAAATTTGATTTTCTTTCTCTTTGTATACACAATTATATTTGTACGAGTACAGAATCTTATGCTTACTAAGACTTAACCGTAACAACAACCTGCAAATCAATCAATTAGCTATTATAATATCTTAAATCCAAAGACCACTGCTGACTAGCTCTATCCTTAACAAAGATTACACCACAAGTCAAGCGTGAGTAAAAAATTTAACTTAGATGATATTATCAATAGCGTGTGATCAAGCTAGTTATATTAATAACCATGTATGCATCGGATTGCAGGACGTGATGTTTGGTGGGACGGAGACAGTAGCGTCGGCAATAGAGTGGGCCATGGCGGAGCTAATGAAAAGCCCAGAGGATCTGAAGAAGGTCCAACAAGAACTAGCAGACGTGGTGGGTTTGGATAGAAGAGTGGAAGAGAGTGACTTCGACAAGCTGAAGTACCTTAAATGTTGTCTCAAAGAAACACTGCGTCTCCACCCACCAATTCCACTGCTCCTCCACGAGACATCCGAGGATGCTGAGGTGGCAGGTTACTACATTCCTGCAAAGTCACGCGTGATGATCAACGCGTGGGCTATTGGTAGAGACAATAACTCATGGGAAGACGCTGAAACTTTCAAGCCCTCAAGGTTTTTACAAGAAGGTGTGCCCGATTACAAAGGGAGCAACTTCGAGTTTATTCCATTCGGGTCGGGTCGGAGGTCATGCCCGGGTATGCAACTCGGACTCTACGCGCTTGACTTGTGTGTGGCTCACCTTCTTCACTGTTTCACGTGGGAATTGCCTGATGGGATGAAACCGAGTGAGATGGACATGAAGGACGTGTTTGGACTCACTGCACCTAGAGCGATTCGACTCGTCGCGGTACCCACTAAACGCGTGGTGTGTCCGCTTTAAAAATAAAAAAGAGAAACAAAGGATTTGAGAAAAAAACAACAACCGAGTGCATGCGGGTTTGAAGTCTTTGGAGATTATATTCATAATAATAGGGAAATTTAAAGAACGGTCACAGCTGAATTGCATGGTTTTTTTTTTTTTTTTTTCCAAATCTTTCTTTGTTTTTATCATATTTGGGAAGAACCAAGAAAAATAACTGAGAAGATCGAGATGAAATTGAGAGGCCTTGAATTCGTCTACTCTGTAGATAAGACTCTCTCTTTCATTTGGTTCATGTGGAAATTTGTCTTGTATTTTTATCTTTCTTGTCTTTTTTTCTTTCTTTTACTGTATACTTTTCTTTAACACTCAAATAAAGATAATCAAAAGAAACTTTTATGTGCATGGAATGATGAAAAGATGAAAACAGAAACATATATTAGCGTCTTTGGTTTTCTTCTTCTTCTTTTTTTATTTAATGTTATAAATTGAGTTTTTCTTTTCTCTTTTTTTTCTTTTCTTTCTTTCATGTGAATAGCGTATCGCTTTTAATGCTACGTATCGTGGCAAAATGGAAGACGCAAAAACAATCGTCAATAATACTTACAAGTCAACCGTATTTATCTGGGTTTGGCGCATTAATAAATGTTTACCTATTTCGGTATGAAGGAATCAACCTATTACATGAACAGATAACCTACATACGTCCTACTCACATTTAATTAGCACTCCCTTCTGTTTTTGGGTTTTCAGGCTCTGTGAAAATAACACAAAGGAGTTGCCTATTCTACTTTTTCCCTATTTTCCTTTATCAATTAATGGCTCGAAAACATATAGTAACCATGTGGCCATTTCAATTACTACGCAATGAGTTGCACAGTACTTTTCCTCTAAACTTATTAATGAAATCTGAATCCTGCTTATTGATGTCTTACGGCATTGGTTAAGGAACATAACATATCTGTCCAACAAATGGCCTTAGGCTTTAGGACAATTGTTAATGAACAATTTTCATAAAATATTAATATCACTTTTAAGATCAATATAAAAATAAGTCAAAAAGTTAATTATTTTTTTCTTTTCTTATAAACAGTTTTTTCAAAACTAACTCCCTTACAGATAAATTCACAATGAATCCTGCGATCCCGCAACAATAGCGGAGTTACATGGAGACTAAAGGAGGCCATGACCCCAATATCTTGGAAGACCTGAAAGTATATATGCTTATAGGCAATAGGTTAGTCCCATATAATTACATATGGACCCCCATTTGTTTAAGAACTTCAAAATAAAAATTAAAAAAGAAAAGTGGTCCCCGATTATCTGTCAAATTAAGAACCTGTCGTGTAGGTCCCTTCTTCTTGTCTCAACCATTTATTCAACAAAACCAAGATACACCTATTTTTCAATAAAAATAAATATTATTTGACATATCAAACACTCTACCCTTAACTGTAACTCTAACATTTTGCATTTGAATATTTGGAGATTGGCATGCTTCTTCTTTTTCTTTCTTTTTTTGAGCACACGCCTTGTAACCTAGAGGACCAAGAAGGAAAAAAAATTAATAAAAGGCATTACATTAGTTATGCAGCTTTTGCTGAGATAAGGCTAGTTTTTTGGTCGGATAGTTGCTAATTTGGATGAGATTAGTTAGACTTAATTTCTCCAATAACATATGATTTTTTGGTTCTTTGGTGATAAAATACTTTTTTTTTTGCTAAAATACAATTATTATTGTGAATGTTTTTATTATTTTTGTTAAGTATTTTAGTTGGATAGTTGCTATTTGTATAAAAAAAGTGGTCCCCGATTATGTGTCAAAGAACCTGTCGTGTAGGTCCCTTCTTATCTCAACCATTTATTCAACAAAACCAAGATATACCTATTTTTCAATAAAAAGAAATATTATTTGACATATCAAACACTCTACCCTTAACTGTAACTCTTAACATTTTGCATTTGAATATTTGGAGATTAGCATGCTTCTTCTTTTTCTTTCTTTTTTTGAGCTCACGCCTTGTAACCTAGAGGACCAAGAAGGAAAAAAAATTAATAAAAGGCATTACATTAGTTTTGCAGCTTTTGCTGAGATAAGGCTAGCTTTTTGGTTGGATAGTTGCTATTTGGATGAGATTAGTTAGACTTAATTTCTCCAATAATATATGATTTTTTGGTTCTTTGGTGATAAAATTTTTTTTTTTTTTTTTGCTAAAATACAATCATTATTGTGAATGTTTTTATTATTTTTGTTAAGTATTTTAGTTGGATAGTTGCTATTTGTATAAAAAAAGTGGTCCCCGATTATCTGTCAAAGAACCTATCGGGTAGGTCGCTTCTTATCTCAACCATTTATTCAACAAAACCAAGATACACCTATTTTTCAATAAAAAGAAATATTATTTGACATATCAAACCCTCTACCCTTAACTGTAACTCTAACATTTTGCATTTGAATATTTGGAGATTGGCATGCTTCTTCTTTTTCTTTCTTTTTTTGAGCTCACGCCTTGTAACCTAGAGGACCAAGAAGGAAAAAAAATTAATAAAAGGCATTACATTAGTTTTGCAGCTTTTGCTGAGATAAGGCTAGTTTTTTGGTTGGACAGTTGCTATTTGGATGAGATTAGTTAGATTTAGTTTCTTTAATAACACATGATTTTTTGGTTCTTTGGTAATAAAATAATTTTTTTTTTGGGTTAAAATAAAATCATTATTGTGAATATTTTTATTGTTTTTGTTAAGTATTTTGGTTGGATAGTTTCTATTTGTATAAAAAAAGTGGTCCCCGATTATCAGTCAAAGAACCTGTCGTGTAGGTCCCTTCTTCTTATCTCAACCATTTATTCAACAAAACCAAGATACACCTATTTTTCAATAAAAAGAAATATTATTTGACATATCAAACACTCTACCCTTAACTGTAACTCTAACATTTTGCATTTGAATATTTGGAGATTGGCATGCTTCTTCTTTTTCTTTCTTTTTTTGAGCTCACGCCTTGTAACCTAGAGGACCAAGAAGGAAAAAAAATTAATAAAAGGCATTACATTAGTTTTGCAGCTTTTGTTGAGATAAGGCTAGTTTTTTGGTTGGATAGTTGCTATTTGGATGAGATTAGTTAGACTTAGTTTCTCTAATAACACATGATTTTTTGGTTCTTTGGTAATAAAATAGTTTTTTATGTTTATCTCTAACTTTTTTCAAGTGAATATAAGCCTCTATTTATATCCATAGGGTTATATTTCATCAAAAAGCATGTATGGAGAGTCAAAATATTCTATAAAACCATTCACAAAACTTGAAAGCCTCTTCAAATATTCAGAACAGTTACCAAAAAATTCTGCAGAAAACTCAGTTTTATAAGCTTCAATTGGTGGAGAGTTCCTTTTGATCAATTGAATGCTCTTTTCAATCAATCGAATAGGAATCGAATAGCAATCGAATTCTCCTGTGACTCCAAGATTATTTTCTTCATCATTCTAATCAATCGAGTAAAAGCTTCAATCAATCAAAAATCCTTTAATTTAAATTTTATTTAGAAAATTTCAAAACTTGAATTTTCACTTTGTGAAACAATACTCTCCAAACTCAAACATCATTATTACAACCTATCCATGTATATACCTATATATACAACACCAACTACAAAAATGAAAATATTGTAACTATAAAAAAAAATTTAAAAAAAAAACAACAACAATAACAACAACAAATTTGGACCCAAGGGGGGCTCGGGCCCCCTTGTGCCCTCACCTGGGTCCATCCCTGATTTTATAACGATGGCTTCTTACGTGTGTGAGAAACCTTCTTGAGGGGAGTTATTCTTTTATGAGTTGATATTGTATGTGCCGATGTAGTGGGAAGACGGTAGACCACTTTTTGATACATTGCAGTGTAGTTGAAAGTCAAAATAAATAAATAAATAAATAAAATTCATGACTTTAGTTGAGAAGGAAAGATTGATTTTTTTTTCAAGGCGTTGGTAAGTATAATTTTGGCGTATTTGATGGTATAAAAGATTGAAAATATCTTATTCCAATTCATTATAATGACTTGCTATCATGTTCTATGTGTTGAAAATTTATATAATTATATGCACTAATTTGCAAATTAATATGATGTTAGAATGCATCTATTTTATTCTTAATACTTACAAAACTTCTCTTTCTTGAATCCTTCAATCCATTTTACCAACCCACCATGAAATATATTCACACACACATTATATATCCTTGAAATTGAGCTAAAGTTATACGCATATCGATATTAATTTGAGTACTCGTCCATCTACTCATATATTTTGTTTTTTTTTTAATAAAATATTAATATCTTAATATTGTCAATCTTGAGACAAATGTCAAACTTTAACAGATATAGTTATTGTATTTGTAATACCTCTGTTGGGTTATAAAAATGTCATTTTCATCTTGAATTGTTATGGTGATATATTTTTTCAACTCTACAATAAATGGTGGAAACTAGAAAGGCCGTATAAAAAAGGAAAACACGTAGGTGAACATGCTAGTGCAACGTTTAGTTATTTCATTCATCAAGAAAAAAAAAAAAAAATGCTAGTGCCACGTTTGAAAGAGATAGAAAAAACGTAACAATTGAAGATATTTAGGTTAGTATTTTAGTAGAGAAGTTAGTTCCTATGCAATAAACGTAGGTGACATATTTTTTAATACATTTGAGAGAGTTTTTATTTTGTTTTGTATAGAGTTTCAATTTATAACATCTACTTTTGATGATTGTGTTTTTTACTTCTTGATCATTATATCAAAATACCAATAGGTTTTTAGTATAGGCGGAAATTGAATCTTAGATCTCTTATCTAACCACTAAAGATTTTATCAATTGAACCAACTGGAATCCACTTTGAAAAAATTATATTAATAGATTTATGAGAATAATATATATATATATATATATATATATATGTATATATATGTATATATATATGCAGATGAGATACGGAAGGACCTAGTGGAGGCCTGATCTTGTATTATGGCTAATAATTTGTCAAGTTAGCAATAAGTAATAACTACAGATATTAATTAGTTCCTATGCAATAAACATGAAAGACATATTTTAAATACACCAATACGTTTTTGATGTAGGCAAAAATTAAACCTCAAATTTTTTATTTAACGATAAAAGATTTTATCAATTGAGCCAACTGAAATCCACTTTAAAAAAGTTACATTAATGGATTTATGAGAATAATATATATATATATATATATACAAGGTTGTCAAAATCAGGATCCTACGTAGGATTGTGGGAGGTAGGTGGGATCGTAGATCGTAAGATCGGATCATAGATTGTAAGATCCTACATTATTTGAAAAAATAAAACAAAAAACACACATTAGTATGTTAAATAATCACCTAAATTATGCATTCATTAATATAATTACCATACATCAGTATATCCATTTGTAAGTATCATTTAAAAAAGTCAAAAATCTCAAAATGTGACACTATGGAATATATTTTGGTCCAACTGACATTCTCTTTATATTGGAGTGAAAAAACTTGGTTTATTGAGATTTTATTTTTCATTTAAGTCCAACTAAGCCTTCTATCAAGTAGAAGAAACTCCATCTTTTATTGGGAAAATTATTGTGTACTCTCGGAGTATTATAAATGCGTACTCCCTCCTTTCACATGAATGGTGGGTCTCAGTAATTAAATTCATGATGGGACCCACTATTCATGTGAGAGGAGGGAGTACACATTTATAGTACTCTAAGAGTACCTAATAATTTTCCCTTTTATTGAGTCCTTCGTGATTCAAGATGATTTGTATCTTTCCTCATATTAATAAAATTCACGTATTTCTCATTAAAAAAAAAAAAAAAAACTTCCTATCAAGTCAAAGAAAATTACAAAAAACTAAAGTCATTTAAGATCATCAAAACCACACGATCCTACCGATCCTTAAAAGATCCGGATTGTTTTGAGCAGGTGAAATTGTAAAATCGTAACCTTCAAATCAAGATTTTGACAACTATATGTGTGTGTGTATATATATATATATATATATATATATATATATATATATGAGATACGGAAGGACCTAGTGGAGGCTGGATGTTGTATTATGGCTAATAGTTTGTCGAGTTAGCAAAAAGTAATAACCACAGATATTTGTGCAGTGCGTGAGAGAGACATGGATGGAAGCTAGAATCTTCAGTGGATTGTGAGGAGGACGTGAGGCCTTTCATTTGTTTTCATTCAATTTAATAATAATGACAAAAAAAAAATTGCAATGTGGGGTACACCATATGTTCGTTCAGACGCTCCATCAAATGAATTTAATCTCATCTTCAAATTCCCAACAACTTCATATAGACAAAACTAGCTAGGACCCATGTAATCTTAGATAATACCATTTTAATGTTGCCTCTCCTATTGCTAATAACATGAGATGGATTCCATTCTTGTCCAGTTTATATCCTATTACCCAAAAATAATAATTAACTACCATTTCCATAAAAATACATCTTGCTTTCGGTGGGAAAAGTTGAGAAGATTACTAGCATTTACATCAACTCGTGTAAAAAATTTATTTTTATTTTAACATAATAATTTACTTTTTTTTATTTTATATACTCACTTTTCAAAACATTATACATCAGATTATCTATTTTACTTTATATTTCATTAAAATGTCAATTTTTCTTGATTTCTTTTTCATTGTTTCTTTTTCTTCACACACAACAACCACTATCCACTCTCTTCCTTCATCCTCGAGATATATACATAAAAAAATATTAGATAATTAAATACAAATGAATAGTATTAGTGTAAATTTACACGGTTATTATAGCAATTTGTAAATTTGCACAATCATATACAGACTAATGCAAATTCTCTAGCTATTTTTTGTTGGTTGAGTGAGACTTCACCGCAATATTTATTATTAGCTGCTGCTGCTACTACTACTACTACTACTATTATTATTATTATTATTATTATTATTATTGCTCTCTCTTTGTATCTCTTTCAAAATGGGTGGCAATTAAGTGTTATTTTGATAAATAATTAGCATTTACAGTTTAAACTTAAAATGACGAGTGTTCTACTTTATATCCTATCCTATTAATAAATAATAGTTTACCTTTTTTTTTTTTTAACTTATTGTTGATGATCATTTTGGTAGGAAAAGCCCAATAGCAGAAAGAAGCCTAACAATATGTGTAAAAAAGAGTTAGTAAATTGGAAAAAAAAAAAAAAGTCATTAAACCCAAATGGAAGGAATGATGGGTCATAGGCCCAGAAAATAATAAATGGGTCTCAAAAGAAGCAAGCGAGCCTAAAAGAGCCCAGAAGAAAAAGTAATAAACCCATGGGTACTATGAGAAATGGAAAGTAAGCAGGAATAGGTCAAAGGGGCCAGAAGTAAATGAATTAAGTGAGTAAGGGGGTAATGGCAAGCCCATATACCCCCCAAAGAAAAAGGATGTGGAAATTTAGGCCAAGGAAGCCCAAAAAGAGTTAGCAAAAGCCCATGGGAATGCAGAATTAGAATGGGCTGAGGATGCTTAAGGAAAAGAAATAGGCCGAGGATGCCCAAGAAGAAAGAAATGAACCAAGGAAGCCCGTAAGTAACAGAATTGGGTCAAGAAGGCCCGAAATAGCATGAATGCAGGCCCAATGATAATACGGGATCACTATAATTAAGAAAAAGCATACAGCAGGTTCAAAAGAAGCTCAACAAGCATGAATTAAATAACACCACGACAGGAACAACAGAATGGCATGGCAGGAATGCTAGCAAATCCATGGAAGAAACAAGGAGTGGGTTAAGAAGAGAAAAACCCACAATCAAGCAAGGCCCAACCCTCGTAGGAAACAAGCCATAACAAATGAAGGCTCAGTAATCAATTCATGCCACAAGAAGTCAAGAATGAGCGGCAGAACACATAGGCGAGCATCCAGGCCACGGCAAATGCATGAGCAACAGATGAGCTTTGGACGCACACGGAAGTGAAGCATGCACAAGGCTCAAGCACCACCAACCTGTACCCAGCCAATACAAGAGTGGTGGGCCATGGGTCAAAGGTAAGAGGGGGTATGGTCTGGCAATGGGGAGAAGTTGGAAGCCTATTCTGGGGTTTCCGCTCAAACTCTTTTGGAAAAATGTCCTGATGACATATTACCCAAAAATGGAAGATGAGTTGAAACCACTAGGTGTATGCCATGAGGGATAGTGAGAGAGAGAATGCCCACATTGTTGCGGATAGGAATGCTACAGTGAACAAGCAAACAAAGTTGAATTTTTTATCTAGTAATGGGGTGTGGCACGGCCAGCACAGGTAAGTGGCGGTAGCCGGCAACTGACAAACTAATAAGTGGTCTGGAGATACACCCACACCTATACAAAAGTGGTTAAAGGGTAAAATAGTAAAAACCAGTCACGGCAGGCAGAATATAAAGAGCCTCTACTGTGCACAATAAAGAGCATCAACATGATCATCACAATCACAACAATATCACAATAACAACAAGAACACAGAAGTAAAAAGAAAAGAAAGGAGTAGAAAACAGAGTAACAAAAACTTAGGAAAAGAAAGCTAGAGAGAAAAACAAAGAGAGTAGACAAGAGTAAGATGTCAACCATACACCAATAGGGTAATCCCTTCTCTCCCTCTAAGAGCCTACCCTCTGTTGAGGATTAAAGATTTTTCTTTGGGGCATAAGTCATTCAGGCCCATTGTCTCAAAGTTGGTAATTTCTACAACAAGATCCTCCTACAAGGTTATCCACATTAAGAAAGTAGTTCCCTCCTTGATTTTAGTTCCATAATGCAACTGAGCACAATAGACTAACCATTTCTTCTTTGATTTTACTGTTTAAGCACCAACATTATTTCTCTTTTATCTTTGCCATTTCACTTTTTGCATTGTGTTTCTTGTTGTTGTGCTATTCTTTTCTTTATCTCAATCTCATTCGTTTTTAACGTACAAATCAATTTCTAATTGTTCGGAGGTGTTTGGTCAAATTAGTCAAAATATTGTGGGTTACCGTCTCATAACATATATGGCTCCTAAATTAGTGGACCACTTTGCAACGCTATCAAGAAACACACTTATAGGGTCACTTCTTAGTATTTTTATAATGCACAAGTGTGGAAGAAGGAAAATGGTTATAAGTTTTGTATTATATATGATCATGGATTTAGTCTTGTTAGCTTTGATATCTCCTAAATTTGGATCTAAAGTTTCACCTTAAATTTCATTACAAATTTTCTTAGATTGAGTGGGAGCCTTTGATTATTTGCAGGAGCTTTCAACTCTAATCTTAATTGTAATATCACTCTTCAAACTTCCGAAATCGATGAAGAAATTCACCAAGATCACAAGTGGAAAAATAAAGGGTGTATTGAATACAAGTTACTCGAATGCAATAACAATAGATTGTGAGAATGTTTACTTAATATTGTAATCTAATAAATATTATTACATTTCATAATGTTTATTTTGGCTAATAGCAGGCACATCTCATTTGCTATTGTTATATTATATTTGTCTACCGTAACCCTTTTGTAACAGTTTTATCTGCCAATGGCATGTGACCAAACTCCAAAGTCTCTTTCAACAAGGGGGACTTAGTTTGTGCACAAGCCGGTTTGAGGTGAGTAACAATCAGACCAGTCCCGACTCTCCAATCCAAAACCTTTAAGCCTTAGTGTGCCAAGAAGCAGCCCGGCTCATAAACCTCAAAAAGGCCCACCCACACTTATAAAGTAAACAAAAAAACATAGATATCCAATATGCTATACGTAGGATTGCTAAACCATAAAGTGAAACACTTATTAAGGTGGAGTAGAAGACTTTTATTCTAAAATTATTTTCAATTAACTTAATTAATAAAATCAATCTTCCACAAGAAATTATTTAGAATTAAATGATCCATGTCTGCAATATTAAAATCTAATAAGTGTGAAATATGTCAGTAAAAAATAATTAACCTACTAATAATTGAAAGACATGTGTTAGTGGATAATTATTTTTACACACATATCTCTTGTTTATTAAATTTTAATATAAATAACGTGATATTATATATATATATATATAACTGAAGCTCTATTCGCTTCACAACTTTCCAAGTCAGCATTTTTTTTAATTTTTAAATTTAATTTTTTTTTCTTTTTATTAAATATATATACTCTCTATCTATGAGAATATATACTTTCCTCCTCAAAAAAGTTTTCTATTTCTCTCATTCCTCTGATCCTTCCCCGTTCAAAACACACCCCACGGTGAAACCCATCATCCAAAACACATCCCATGGCCAAACCCCTTCTCCATCTTTTAAAACCCAGACCCATATTAGCTCCAACAAAACCTGATCCCGTTCCCCTTCTCCTCTGAAGTGATTCACTCCAATCGCAGATACAGGTCGGCGAAAGCCCTTCTCCGTATCAGACCATTCTCTCTCGGTATTTCTCAGTTAATCTATAAATAATATCTTTTCCTATTGTCTTTAATTAGGTTTTTCTGTCAATTTGGGATTTTGTCTTTAATTAGGTTTTTCTGTAATTTTAGGGATTTCACTTCCTAACCCTCGGGTGTGTTGGGTTTTGGCTATCAATTGCAACTGAAGCCAGCCTCCTCTGTAGAGGAAGTCCAAACCCGAGGTAAGTATATTACTTCCAATATACTGTTCTTTCTCCACTTCAATTGTTCATGGATTTTTGTTTGTGGTTGTGGGTGATCTACTTTGGTGTTTTGGGTTGCTATGGCTAAATGGTTGACCTTTGGTTTGCCGGCATTAAAAAAAAATTTTTTTTTTTTTTTTTTTTTTTGTGCTTTAGGTTCTAGCGATTTAAGGTGGAAATTTGTGTTATTTATTTTTCCATCTCGGTTTTGAAGCAAAACTGGGGTTTTTTTTTTATTAATATATATATTTTTTTTTTTTTGCTTTCTTTTCTTCTTCTTCCTTTGTTGTCAAATCTATGGCAAAGAAGAATCATGAAATTTTTGTTATTAGATTTTCTTTTTTCCTTTTTTTTTTTTTTTTTGTATGCAATTTTTATTGGACTTTTGGTTTCTTGGGATTCTTCTATTTGGTTTTAATTCTAGGTTTGTTTTTGTTGATATATAGTGTTTTTCTCATCTTCATTTTACATTGGTTTGGATTTTCTTTTTCCCTTTTTTTGGTTATGCAATTTTTATTGGATTCTTGGTTTCCTAGGATTCTTCTATATGATTTCAATTCTTCCTGGGATTCTTCTAACAATGGTGTTCATGGGTTGCAATGAGGTTAACCTCATGCCCAATTGTTTTTTTGTATTTATTGAATATAAATTGTATTTTCTAGCTAAAGCCTGAAATTGGTGGTATATCAATTTTCTGTTAATAAGTTTTTAATTTCTATATTACAGTACTATAATTTTTTTTTAAGTTCCTCTGTTTCAGCACTATACATCAACTAAGTTCTATTTCTTAAGATTAATAGAGAAAGACAAGGATATGTAGTATGTTATTCAACTGAAGATATGGCTGATAGAGTGAATCAAGGCAAGGTATTTTTTTGGCAAATTGTCACTTGAGCCAAAAGCAATTTCTAAATTGAGTTCTATTTGCAATATTGTACTTTATGTATATACTAATGTTTCTCCTGTAATTTTCAATTCCAATTTAGTAAAAATTAATTTGCTAACATCTCTTATACAGGTTCTCTTAAATGCTGAGCCACCATGTTCAGTCTTGATTTCCTCTTATGTGACTCCTATGAATTTGTTGTGCTAGAGAGAAATCATGGTCTAGTCCCAATGCTTTGTGATCATGGTTCAGTGTCTCAAAAGTTTTTTTTTTTTTTTGTATTTATCATTAATATTTTTTGCAGCACATTTGCATCAAGTAGAATTCATGTTTGTGATTTCAGCCAATCTGATGTAGATGTGGGAATAAGAAAAAAGTATACCACTAATGCTTGGGAAGCCTAAGTATACCACTGATAATTGTCAATTATCATTGTTGCATATGTTATGTGCTAAACTAAAGTATTAAATCTATATAGACCATATGAGTTTCTAAGTTTCATTTTTTTTTTCTTTGCTTGAGACTTGAGATAATGAGTTCATTTCCAAAGTAGTTTTGTTAATTATAAATCGAAAATTTTCATAATTGTACTTCTTTTCCTTCTTTTTATTATTCTTATTTTATTTTTACTATAAACAAAATACAAGTATATTTTCAGTTATTGAATAATTAATGTTCTGTTGTAAGTTGTTGAATTATTTTTGCCTCGTATTATCAATGTAAGCGGTTTTCAAAGTTTTAACGAAAAACAATCTTCTCAAGATTTGCATCCCTTAATGACGATGGGGCAAGTTGCTGATCGTGATTTAATTTGCATCCCTTAGGATTCCCTACAAATAACCATTTGAAAAGCTATTTTTCTACATTGTCATTCTAATCTATATTTTAATATTTTACTTTTTATAGTTACATATAGTCAATCAGGAAAAGGGCCTATATCTTCAATCTCTTTTTACCATTTTATGGTCCTTATGGAACCATAGAAATCAAGTGGCTCATGATGGGAAGACCCCAAATCTGATAAATGCTGTTCTCACTCACTGCCAATTCTCTTGTATGCAGGTACCAGGAGGCCTTTAGAAATGGACAATCCTAATATCAAGATTACAGCATACCAACTCATAAAGATGTCTCCAATAGGGATTGGCAACTCATTATCAAGGTAGTTTGTTGAAGGAAAGTGGGCTATGCAGATGAAGCAAAGGACTTGAAGGGAGATCTAATATTAGTGGGGGAGCTTAGCAGTGTGTCAACATCTTACCCAGCAGCATTTCAAGATGCAATCGTGGAGGTTGCAATAAAAGCTAGAGACCTTGGATTTAGACTAATTTTGTTTGTCAATGGTTGCAAAAGGATTGAACAGGTTTGCAATGGAAGAAGTTAACCAAGATTGCAGGAACAACCTATGATGACAGACTTGCATTTTCTAACTTAATAAGATATAACTTTTCCCACCATTTTTGTACCAAAAACTATCATGTGTAATATGTTAGAAGTAGCTTTAATTCTCTAGTTGTTCATTATTCGACCCACTTACTATTGGATCTCTCCAAATCTTATGTTATATAACTTGTGTCCTATAACTGTTTTCTATGGTATCAAAAAAAAAAAGAGAGTTACATAATGTCTTCAACTATGTTAATTAGAACTATTTAGAATTTGATAAAGGGATCCAAAACTAAATAAATTTTGAACAAATTAGGATTGAGGTTATGTAAAAAAATTCTAACTAAATTAGGTAAGCTATTTTTTTACAAATAGTCCAATTTCATTTTTTATTTATTCATACTTATTAACCATCAATTATCTATAAATATATATATTTTCACAACTAACCCGTGCATTGCACGGGTTAGTGACTAGTTTAATATAAAATACATTTTGTAATGTTTTGAATTTGGGCCATTTGGCAGTGGAATTCTCAATTCTTTGCCGTTCCTGGTCGTGTGGTACAGGGATAAATATTGTGCCACAAAAAATGGCACAAAAAAAGCCACAACTCGCCATGGCGAGTTGTGGCTTTTTCTTGGAACAAAAGGAAACTTAAATTGGACAAACTACATAAAATACAATTTTATTTACATGCTTTATCCTCAATTTTATTTAATTGTTATTTTCGTTACTCACAATTAACGACTACTCCAATATGGTAAAAAATGTGAAGAGAAAAATAGTGCTCATAGTATTATTTAAAGTGCGGTGAGTTGTGGCTTTTTCTGGGAACAAAAGGAAACTTAAATTGGACAAACTACATAAAATACAATTTTATTTACATGCTTTATCCTCAATTTTATTTAATTTTTATTTTCGTTACTCACAATCAACGACTACTCCATTATGGTAAAAAATGTGAAAAGAAAAATAGTGTTCATAGTATTATTTAAAGTATTTACAACAGTGGGTCCCAGGAAGGTTCTTCCGGTTCCAGATTCAAGGGTCAAATCAGCACACAGTCCAACCACATATTCATCGTTAGATTGTGTGGCCTTCTAAATCTTCATGGCGAGTTGTGGCTTTTTCTAGAAATAAAAGGAAACTTAAATTGGACAAACTACATAAAATACAATTTTATTTATATGCTTTATCCTCAATTTTATTTAATTTTTATTTTAGTTACTCACAATCAACGACTACTCCAATATGGTAAAAAATGTGAAAAGAAAAATAATGTTCATAGTATTATTTAAAGTATTTACAACAGTGGATCCCAAGAAGGTTCTTCCGACTCCAGATTCAATGGTCAAATCAGCACACAGTCCAACTACATATTCACCGTTAGATTGTGTGGCCTTCTAAATCTTCATGACGAGCTGTGGCTTTTTCTAGAACCAAAAGAAAACTTAAATTGGACAAACTACATAAAATACAATTTTATTTACATGTTTTATCCTCAATTTTATTTAATTTTTATTTTCGTTACTCACAATCAACGACTACTCCAACACGGTAAAACATGTGAAAAGAGAAATAGCGTTCATAATATTATTTAAAGTATTTATAGCAGTGGACCCCAAGAAGGTTCTCCTGATATTAGATTCAAGGGTCAAATCAACACACAGTTCAGCCACATATTCATCGGTAGATTGTGTGGCCTTCTGAATCTCCCGAAGACAGCTACTTACTCCCGATTAGATTCTCAAGTAATTCAGTTTTTTTTTTTTTTTTTCCTGGAATGCAAATCACTTCACGGATTACAGAAATCTTTCTATTTGTCAAACCTGCAGGTTTGAACCGTCTGATCAACTAGCTTTTTTTTTCTTTTTTTCTTTTTTTGCCTGCAATGCAATCACTTCATGGATTACAGAAATCTTTCTATTTGTCAAACCTACAGGTTTGAACTGCGTACTATCAACTAGCTTCTTTTTCTATTTTTTTTTTTTTAGAAAAGGGGCCGTCAACTAGCTAGGCTGCTAGGGTGGCATTGTATGGACGGTTTAATTCCCTATTCCATCCGCAACCTAAGTACCCAGCAACTAAAAATAAATGAATTCGGCTTTTGAACAGAGGATATGGGTCACGTGTGGATGCACCAAACACAATTCGATATTCACACTGATGTACAAATGCATTGGACAGAAGTTTTTACCCAAGATAAATGATATCCAAATAACGAGGCTCCATAGGCTGTAATTTTTTTTTTTTTTTTTGATGAGTATAGGCTGTAATTTTGAGGGATTGGACAAACAAGTCTAAAATGTGAACAAAGAAAGTTCATACCGGCCTGATTGGAAGAAACGGAACGTGCAATTGTCAAATAGAAAGGCTATGGTAAAGGCAAGGGAGGAAGGGATTGACAAAGTAATTATTCAAAGTGACAACTTTAGTCTTTAGCCAAGTGCAGAATGCACGTGCAGGTCCCCTAAAGGGAACGCTCTCTGGAGTAATGAAAAGTCATTAAGGAATTTAATGCATTAACGAGATGGTCCATTTGCCAGTTGATTGACCCTATCTTTTTCTTTAACAATGTCGGTGCCTGTTTTTTCATTGCTAATATGATATTTGGGAAGTCAAGATAGAGACATGATTCATTTCAACCAAAAAAAACAAAAAAAGATAGAGACTTGATTTTGGGGTTGAAATATGGCCCAAAGGGTATTAGTGAAATGTGAAAGATCCATTTTGTTTAAGGTTTAGATTGTATCTAACAAAAATTATAATAAGGCTTCAAAAATACATCATGCAAAGATAAGCTAGCACAAAAGATGTCCCACCACAATAAATATTTGAAACTGCTGTAGATGTCTAGAAAATTAATAAATATATTTATATAGTAAAAATTATACATTTCTTCCATAGTTGGTTAATATAAAAGTGGGCTTGTTATAACATGGACACGAGAAAATATGGTCCAACAGTGAATATGACAGACCTCCAATGATAACACCTGATTAGTCAATAAATGTGTTTACATAATAAAAATCATATATATTTTTTTTATTATTAAATCAACACGAGGGAAAACTTTCATAATATCCAAGACATTATAACCTTCATTATATTAACAATAGATAAGGATTAAAGACTTCATAATTATAAGTAAAAGAGAAAAAATTATGATGGAATGAAAGGAGAGAAAGGGTGTCCATCTAGTGTATTAAATGTTTAAACAAGATCTCTGTATCATATTATGCCCATAATGATGAATATATGTGATGGTAAGTGGTGGGAGTGAATTTATGAAAAGTATGAGTGATATGCATTGATAATAGCTTAATTTTACATATTTATATCATTGTTAGAAAGCTCTACCATACTTATTTTGAGTTAATTCATGCATTTTATATTTGATTTTGGAATAATGCTAAATAATCAATTTTGTATTTAATTGAATTTTATTGCGTGAATTTGTCTTTTGTAGGAGAATGAAATTAAATAAGTGGATTTGTGCAAAGAAGAAAGCTAATGGACTTTACTTTTACAAGGGTCATGATGAAGATAAAGAAGGCTAACCTAGTTAAATTTAAGTCCAATTAGAGTAAGGAATCAAAGGAAATTAGCACTAAATCCAAGTCCAATTCAAATTAGGATTTCAGCCTGCACATCAGATAGTATTTTTAAAATAACTTTCAGCTAAAATGTCCAATTGATATGATTCAAGTTGGGCTAAAAAGTTAACTTAAAAGGCTACAACTTTGTAGTTTATCAAAAGTCCGAATTCTGATATCAAATGGACCAAAATTGTCAGTTAAGTGAAGTCTAAAAATCTAAAAAATTTTCTAAACGAGAATTCAACTTGTAATAGGATTCCTTGACTTATTTAAAGACTCTTTAGGGAAAAATTCAGAGGAGACTAGTACTAGGGCTAGGGGCTGAAAATAGAGAGCACGGCTACCTCTTCGGTTTTCTTCCATGACATATAGTTTTATTTTATTTGTCTAATTTAATATTTAGCATTTTATTTTTGTGTTTTATTTCAATTACTATGAGTAACTAAATTTATAATTAGGGTTGAGGGTGAAACCTTGTTAAGGATTATCATATTTATATGATTTGATTTTTCCTACAATAGTTATTCTTTAATGATTTAAATTATTCTTGCTTCATATCAATTTACTAAGATGAGATTCTAGATATGAGTTCAATCATGTTTTTCTCATGATTTAGAATTTGTCTTAATTAATTGAACGCTTGGTTTATTATTTTTTAATTTGAAAATTAGATATCTCTTATAATTTGTTTGACTACGGATACAATTGATGATTTGATTCTATACCTAGGAAGCGAATAAAAGCATGCTTTAGATATTTAAATAGAAGTTTTAATGATAATATTCTCCATGGTAGCAAGATTGATTTCTAGATTATCATGTAGTGGTTGAGAAAAATTAATGATCTTAAATATATGCTGATATGAATTAACAAGGTGGATTCCAAAACCTTAATTCCTTTCTCTAGATTGTTTACATCTATTTACTACTTTATATTATATCGTTGCTTAGTTTAATTATTTGCGTGGTGTATTTAATTGCAAACAACCAATTTTTATTAAACTAGATTATGATTAATTTAGCTAAGATTTGATTAATTTTCCTACGTTCATTTAAGTCCCTGTGGGTTTGACCTCGTTCTTGTCAAACTATAATTCAGTATGGTTCGTACATTTGCAAGTACTTTAAAATTTCACAACAATGAGTAAATATATGGAAGCATGGAAGAGAGATAGAGTGATGTTTACCCATTTTTGGGTATAGTGTAAAAATGGGTTATTTATGACTATTTTAAGGTGTTGGGATTTTCCGAGGAGATAGAAAGAGATGTTTATGGATAAGTGTACATAGGTATTTATGGATTAAAAGCTGATTTATGAACTAAATGACTGATTTATAAGCTGAAAATAGCATGATAAGTGAGGAATTTTATGATAAGATGTTGTTCCTTTGATGAGTTGATAGTAGTACCTTTTATAGTAAAGCTTAAGGGATTGATTAGCAAAATTTAAGAGGGACCAAGTCTCCCAGTAGCAAAATCTCTGAATATCTCCTCTAAGATTTTGCCCAAAATGGTGAGACTTGCTTTTAGAGTATTTTGCTTATTTGGGTAATGAAGCCAAAGGCTGAGATGCTCCTAATCTAGGCATTAAATGTTGGGATTTGGAGATTAATTTCGTCTAATAGGATTAAAGCAAGTATGAGGACTAGAAATCTTGTTTGCTGCAACTAGGATCAAAGCTCAAGAGGGTTGGTTGACACATCAAGCCAAGTGTCAACAATTGGTGCCTCTTCTAGACGCTTCTACAGGACACCCCCTTATGCCCTCCAAACCACTTTTCCCTAATTTTTCCCTTTTAGGATTCATGGGTTTAGTTCATGAATTAATTACATACATTTTTAATAAGAAAATAAATTATTTAGTTGAGAATTTCATGAGCTTGGAGGTCTTGGTTATGGCTTCCCTTTCCTTTTAACCAAAACTTGGAGAGGAAGTAGACAATGAGATAACCTTAGCTCTTATATGTCAACCTAGCCTCTAGTATTGTTCACATCAGAGTTGGCAGTGGCAGTGAGGCTGATGAGATAGATAGTCAGCTTCTAATTTGGTTTGGGAGCATGGTTGTTTCTTGAGATGCTCTTTAGCGGAAGGCAGAACTAAAGGGAGTTCTCCAATTGGGTCAGTTTGCATACATGGACTTTTTTTGCTGAAATTTCATATTGGGCTAAGCCATGAAGGCTGAATATTTTTGTGGGCCTCTGAATTGGTGGTGCTCTCCACTTGGGTTATCCTTTTGCTTTCTCATTGTGAGCCCTACAAAATAGACAAAACTACCATATATTGCCATGAGTTTTTATTCCAAATGGGTTTTAGTTGTTAGTAAAAATGAAATGTATTCATAAGCTTTAATAAATATTTATGATAGGTTTAGGTATTAATTTTAATGGGTTTTAAATAATAATTTTTATAGTTTTTCATAATTTTTACCACAGATTATTTTGTAAATAATATTTTCTTTGGGGTTTTTTAAATTGTAACATCAAATGTTTCTTGTGAATAATATTTACCATGGGTTTTAATATTGGTAATATCCATGGGTTTATAATATGGTATGAAATAAATAAATGTTATGGGTTTAAGATAAATAATCATAACTTTCCATGGGTATTTATATTAGTAACATAAATTCATAATTCCCCATGGGCTTGATATATGTTTGTCATGGGTTTTGGAAAAATGAATAGTGTTATGTAACATAAATAGTTATCATGGGTTTATAATATGATATGAAATAAATAAATGTCATGGGTTTAAGATAAATAATCATAACTTTCCATGGGCTTTTATATTAGTGACACAAATTCATAATTCTCCATGAGCTTGATATATGTTTCCATGGGTTTTGGAAAAATGAATAGTGTTATGTAACATAAATGGTTACCATGAGTTTTACAAGATAGATTCCATGAGCTTGCAATATATAGTAATAGAATTAAGAACTTAAAGCATTGTTCATCAATGGACTTTAAGTGAAATACTTATGATACAGTATTTTGCCAAGTATTGATAACCTTGGACTTTTTACTAAATAGTGTCAAATAGCTAGCTTGGGCTTTTAATAGTACTAACATAAATTGAGCTTTTGATATTGTTTATAAGAATTAGGCTTTTGAAGTATTTCCAAGCATAAGTAGCCTTAGGTTTTAAAAAGAATGAGATGTGTACATTGGGCTCGTAGAGCTAGTTTTAGGCTTAGTTGAATAATGATAATGAAATTGGATAAGATATGAGTTCTTGGGCTTTTTGTGATAGCTTATATCGTGGCCCAATTTAAATAATAAGATAGGAAATATTTATGGGCCAATGGGATGAGAAATATTCATGGAGGCCCAAAATAATTTATAGGTGATATTTTTGTATTTTTTAGTGAATAAATCAATGTGATTAAATAGGATTGAGGCACATGGTATGAGTGAAAAAATTATACTTCAACAAACAGTACGTTTTTCCTCTTAAGCAAGGACAGAACTAGGACTCATAGTTAGGAGTGAACGACTTTGCTGCTGGTTATATGCAGTGGCTTAGCCACTGAAGTGTTTTTTTTTTTTTTTTTTTTTTTTTTTTGTGGGTGACTTTGATGCATATTGTTGGATAAGAACATTTACTTTTTTGAAATTTTTTTAAAAGGTCGAGTTGTTTGGTTTTGGTAAAATTGGTTAGTTAGACTTAATTTTTTTTTAGTTTCACTATTGGTAATTTTTGTTATTGGGATAATTTTTTTTGACTTGTATATTTTGTTTTAAATTTTAAATTTATAGATTTTTTATGGTCTTTAAAAAGAAGAAAATGCTAAAGCTACAAATTTGTTTACAAATTACTAATATGGTGAGTAGTTATAGGTAAGTAAAAAAGTGATGTATGTTAGAGTCATATTTTCAATGTAATTAGCTAATCCTTTAACAAAACATACTTTACTTGTAATTTGATAGATTTAAAGTGGGTTTAATATATCAAGAAGTATGTTGCTCAAACATATCAAGTGGTATCTTTAAAGTCATGAAGATTGATCTAAGAAACAAGTGAAGAAAAACTTATTCATTAAGTCTCGACACAAGCTAAATCTATCGAGAATTACGATTTTAGAAATTCTAGATCTAAAATCCGGCCATTGCTGTATTATTTGATTAGGTTTTCTAGGCATATTTTAAAAGCCGTCATACACGAATACAGAGACTTAGAACTCATATACTTTGTATGAAGCTATTGCATTTGTACGCCTTAGAGTTTTGTAATCAAGTGATTCCTGTTCTTCATCGTTTATGAAGTAAATAACTTTGCAGCCAACAACAATCATTCAAGTTGCTTGAGTTAGTCATATACTAGGATCCTTGTAAAGGAGTTAGTCCCAGATTGGATATTTGTGCAACAAATGAAAGAATGCTGCTACGAGATTAAGTCCAATTAGGTATTGGATCAAAGGTTCAACTGTAGATTGGTATTTTGAAATAGGTTAGGGTAGTGGTAAGATTTCTTATACTTGTAACCGCTTAATTTTTGATTAGTGGATTCTTGGAAATGGTGACCTTAAATTCACCCAATGTGGTTTTTACCTTGCTAGAGGTTTTCCCCATTTGTCAATAAATTACCGTGTTAATTCATTTTTCTCTGCATTTTAGTTATTTGGTGATTTGTTGGTGCCTACACAATTTGCATGTAATTTGATCTAATTAATTAATTTGGGTAATTAAATTAATTAACCAGTGTCAATCCATCTTAACCCAACAGTGTAAGTGATGGACTTAGATGCGAACTAATAAAAATTTACTATCTCAAGAGTTTGTAAAAATATTATTAAAAATTTGTGGCTATAACATCACTCTAAAAAATTTAATGATATTATTAAGGAGGTAAAGTGTAATTTTATAAAACAAAATTGTTAAAATTAATACCTACTATATATTCTAATGAAGGCTACCTTCATCCCTACTCTTGAGTTTCTACAAAGCGATGTCAATGCCCTAGCAGGTGATGTATTTCTGCTTTGTTTTTAAGGCCAAGTTATATTACCCAAAAAAGGAGGAGGAGGGAAAAAAACAGGGATAGATTAGCCAAATTACAATAACAAACAGGGCTATGAAAATGAGAATTTGGCATATCAAGCCCTTCTACAAAGAAGGACAAAGTTTGGACACAACTTCTATTAAAAAAAAGTAACATGACTATATATTTTGAAAATCTAATTGTTGGATTACATATTCTTCATATTCTTAACACGCATGTCAAATTTGTGCCAATTAGATGTTATTTACTATTCGATCCATAAATTTATTTTTTATACATAATTTTATACTACAAAAACTTGAAATTTAAATATTTAATTGATAACATAGTTATTGATCTTTGATTTCTAAAATTTTTGCAAATATGGATAATATAGAAGAAAATTTAATCCAATGGAGAATTTGTCAAAATTAACAACTAGTAAAAAGATATTGAGTGGGGTTATATCCAAATTTTGTCCATCTCACAAAGTGCATAAGCATGGGTTTTGGGAAGAGCTTCCAAGTCCATAATCAACCCATGTCATTTAGTCTTTAAGTTACCCAATTCATATTCTGTATTGCATCCCATGAAATTCTCTAGGAAAGTCCAATATGAAAAGTTAAAAACTAAAATTTTATCTAAGTCTCAACCATCCTATCAAAGAAGATAAAAAGTGAAATTTAAAAAGTCCAATTTGATTAACTATTAACTTTTTATTTTAGCCATCCATAAGTATTGCATCCCTTACAATACCTGGGAGCTAGGGCATTACACATGATCTAGATCTCTATTAGGATGACTATATGACTATTAATCTTAACATGAGTAAAGCTTATGACAAAGAAAGCTGTGTTTATTTAGAAGTTGTGATGAGGAAGTTGGGTTCTATGATCAATGGATAAAATTGATGATGGTTTGTGCTACTATAGTGTCTTACTCCATTTTGATTAATGGCAAACTTAAGGGTTTGATCCACCCTTCTAGAGGTACTCGACAAGGAGATCCTCTCTCCTTTTCTATTTCTCTTATGCACTAAAGGTTTGCATGGCCTAATCTCCTAAGTTGCTACTAAGGGGGACATTTGGGGGTACTCTTTTTGCAGGAGCAGTCCACAGCTCACTCACATTTTGTTTGTAGATGATATTTGTTTTTTTTTTTTTTTTTTTTTTTTTTTTTTTTTGTGTGTGTGTGCAGAGAAACTGAATATGAGTGCCAAAATATTTTAGACATTCGGGAGGTTTACGGGAGTTGTTTGGGTCAACATATCAACAAAAATAAAACAACCATCTTCTTTAGTAAATCTACCTCAGAAACTATTAGAGATTATATCAAGGAAGCATTGGGGTTCCAGAGATTAAGCAATATGAGAAATATCTAGGTTTGCCATCGTTTGTGGAAAGAAGGAAGAAAGGTGTTTTGGCAGAAGCTGCAAGGATGGGAAGAAAAGTTTTTGTCTCAGGCTGGAAGGAAAGTTTTAATCAAGGCTATGATGCAAGCTATCCCCACATATACTATGAGTTACTTCAAAATTCCCTTAGTAATGATATCTAAAGTCTCATTAGAAAATTTTGGTGGGGTCAAAAGTAGACCGTAGAAAAACCCATTGGGATAAATAAGAAACACTTTGTCAACCTAAAAAAGAGGGAGGTATGGATTTCAAAGATCTAGCGTTTTTTAATGATGCACTGCTTGCTAAACAGTTTTGGCGTCTCTTACATAACAAGCACTCTCTTTTTTACCGGGTCTTCAAGCTTAAATTTTTTCCGGATTACTCAATCATGGAAGCTGATCCTATGCTTGGTTCATACGCCTAGCAACGTATCTTAACAGGGCGGATGTGCTGAAACGAGGAGCAAGATGAAGGATAGGTGGTGGGGACTCCATTAGTATTTGGAATGATTCTTGGCTCCCGAAAATTGATCACCCTTTTATCCGCTCCCCTATTGTTGATGGTTTCCAAGAAGCAAGAATGGGTGATCTCATACCTCAAGAGTGTAGGACCTGGGACCGTGATCTAGTTTACGGCCTCTTTTCTCCCTAAGAAGTTGAGTTGGTGTTGAGCTTACCCCTCAGCTAAACCTCTGTTGAAGATACGCTGATCTGGCCCTTGATATCTTCGGGTGTTTACTCCGTTAAGTCTGGTTATAATTTTTTTGCAAAAGAAAATTTTTCTCCTAATTTGAACATTAGTAATCCAAGTCCTCATGGTGTTTTTTGAAAGCAAATCTAGTCAGCAGAGATTCCGAACAAAGTGAGAAATTTTCTTTGGCATGCTTGTAGAAATGATAAATTGATTATACAAGTGACATTGATTCATAATTAGTATTTTGTAAATAAATCATAATATTTCTTGTATATCCTTCAACTAAAAACAGTAATGGATGGGAGAAGATACCTGATCTAGGACACAAATTTGTAGGAATCAATATATATTATATCATAAAGATCCTAACCCAAGGATTACTTTCGTTAGCCATATACATGTCCATTAATAAGTCAAACTATACATAAATAACCCACCAATTAAGCCTAATGTTATCATCCATTAGAATGTATTTCGAGGGTACCAATGATTATGTTGCTCAACTCAACCAGTAATTCTTGTCAATGGCAAACGCAGTGCAGCAAGCGGAGAGAAAGGCAGTGTGGACAATGAAGGGACTTGCATAGTTGTATTGGTCATGAGCTTCAAGGTTAGTCATAGTGAAGATATCGAACCAACAACAAAGCCTACGTTGAGCCAAAATTCGACCGCATATCCAGTGTTCTACCCAGTACGGAACCTAGGGTTCCTTCATACCGGTTTTGGTATTAAAAAAACAGCCATTTCGGTTGGTAACAACTACTATTTAGAACTTTGCCACATACACACTTTTCGCTTGAGCCGGTAACATACACGCCAAGCTAAAAATAGTAATGATAATATTAACAAATGATAAATCAAACTTACAAGAAGTTTATAACAATTATATACAGATAAAAAATTAAAGGCTGACAACTCCGCTACTTAGTGCAGTTAATTGGCGAATAAACATGCAAGTTCAAACACAAACAACACCCCCACCCCCCCAAAAAAAAAAAAATTCCCTGAACGACTTACATCACATGAAATAAAAAGTTGGGCCTTGACAAATTTAGGATTCTCTGAAACTCTCATTTCCATTTTAGCAAACGTATTAGGCCTAGCGCATTTCTTGAATAAGCAAAAGCATTGCATTGATCAGAATTCGTCTGTGTCAAGTTCTTGTTTCTGGCACAAACAAGTCAAGCAAAAACTTCCATGGAAGAACACAAAAAGAATGGAATTAACAATAAGGCTGAGCTATATCGGGACATGCTTTAGCCCCACTTCTAGTTCCCAATTTTTTTGATTCTTTATTTCTTTTCCTACTTTCCAAACAAACCGCAGCTTTAAAAGAATGAACTATTATTTTCTTGTTTTGAGTATGTCACCATTGATTTGCAATACAATACAACACAATACAATACATCATGTTTACATCAAAATACGGAGTACAGCAAGGCCAACGGCAGAGATGGAAACAAGAGTACCAATGCAGTATTTTATCACATCATATTTTGCTGCTTCCAACTGGGCCCTCAAAGCATGAATTTCCTGATATTAATGAAATGTATATATTAAAAATGAATAAAAAAAATTAAAAAAAAAAAAAAAAACTCATGGTGAATATCAACCAAGACCAATCCATTTTTCAATACTTGTATCACTTACCCTGTCAAGTTTATTAGTGAGGTTATTTGTTTCAGCATTCTGGTTTGCCAGCTCATCCCGTATCCTCCTGCACCAGTATAGATTAAAAGTTTAAAAAATTATTACTAACAGACAAAGATTTAAGTGAGAACAAATGTTCCTTATGCTCAGAACAAAATAAATTTATGTCTCTTTATTTACCCCCTTTCAAGATTCAAATCCAACCGCTGCCCAGCAGTGACTTTGTCGATCTCATACCTGCACCACAATCAATGTCTTTGCACAATAAAGATCAAGAACAAACAAAATACTGACATCGCAGCAGACCAAAATCAATTGCTTAATAACTATATAACCACACCTCAATTCACTGCGCATCTTCTCTATATCATTCCGAAGTTTCTCGGTCTCATGTTGCAACAAAGAAAAGTGGTGTCCCTGTATTGTATGATTTTTTGATGAGTAACTACCCACAGAACCATGCAGGGAACTTCAATAACAGTAAATCTTTCTTCTTGTATTAAATGCAATCCTTTTAGGTATCCAAAAAAAATATTCAAGTCAGAGGAAACTGAATTTCCAAAAAATTTTGCTTATCTTCAAGGAATTTAGAGAGGCAATAAGGACACTTTATATACATATACATCTCTCAGCTTCCGACTATTATCATATCCATCTTGGATAGAAAAAAGTGGAGCTTTTATGCATTTCTTACATGCTGAAACCTATGAAATGAAGTAAATCACCACAGATTATAGAACCATAATTGGGGATTAGAAAAATCATTAGTGCAATGGCAAGTGTCCTTTGCCCAAGTGAGTGCTGCAGGTTCATGTCCGGGAATCAACACCTCCAAAAATTGGGGGTAAGGAATCCTAAAACTACCTCTCCCAGAACCCCCACAGAAGTGAGAGTCTTGTACACACAGCCTTTTCATTTTATTTTATTGAAGAATTCCTATTTCAAGGGTACTGAATTCAACCTAGTCTGCAGCTCAAGTCTAATCCTCAGCCTCAGTGCTGAGGCAATTAAATGTTACATGATTCTTGAACAAAAATATAGTATGTTTATTCTGCTCCTGCATAGAAATCAGACAGAAGAACCTCTGGAATCATACTGTTCCATTCTTGACAGAAGCCAAGAGATGGAACAGATTCTTACTTGAAATCATCAATCCTCAAAAGCCCAAATACAATGTAGATGGACAGAACTATTGAGGATTCAACGGGTATGCATATAAGCACACAATCTCAAGAACAAAATGAGTACAGCAATTAGCGTTTATATGCAAAGAACTAATGGTCATCCTAAACATAATTTAGCATAAAGTAGCAACATCCAAAATCTCTAGCTATCCACAATCAATACATTTCGTATTCATCTTAGAAGTACTTCACCGAACCCTACCTAAGTACTAAGTACCAAATTCACGTTTAGGTTTGTCCAAATAAGTGAGAAGAAAAAGAAAAAGCTGTAACTATCATACTGAAACATAAAAGTGCATAAAGTCCACATCTAATATTACCAAAATAAGATCTATCTAAAACAACAAGTCCACATCTAATATTTAAAACTAGCGAATACCTGTGAGCTTTGAACTTCAGATTTAAACTTGGACAGATTGGATTCTTGAATCATTTCAATCTATAGACAAAAACAAACACCAATTAGAAAGTTATAGTTCAAGAAAACAAAAGATTGCAATCATGACCATGTAAAAGTAGTTCTTACATACTTCATTTAAAAACATCTGATGTTAATTAAATTGATGAATGCAGACAAGTTCAAGAATCAACCCACATAGGAAAATAAAAAAGAAATACCTTCTGCATTTCTGCCTTTGAAACAAATGACTGAGATACATTTTCCACGCTGTCATTCAGAACTTCAGTTATAGCAGCCGTTATAGCCTCGGCTTGCTTTGATGGCACGCCTTGCCCTTCTAATCTCCTAACCTAAACACCATGCGGCATGTCATTTTCTAACAATTAAACATTATGCAGCACTAAGCTACCATCCAATCCCATCTCCTACTAGTTTCTAAACCACAACGGTGCCCATATTCAACAAAGATTAATTTTCATTCACTTCAATGCATTTTCTCAGCAACCAAACAATGATTAATAAAATAAACAATAGAACAAGTGAAATGTAATTACTAGGGCTAATGTGTCAACGAGGAACAACCGCTTTCCGTTGGATTTCACAAGCTGAGAAATGTGTCTACAATGCAATTGCCTATTCGGCGAAACCGAAACCGAAACCGAAGCCGATAAGCAAATATTTGAGGGATCGTAAATCGGTTTATCCAAAGAAGACACCAAATCCGAAGCTCCAAACCCTCTTATCCCCGAAGTGGTTCCCAATTGTCCCCAACGCCTATAAGCCGCAGCAGCGGCCATTCGATTCCAGTACAAATTCAAGTTCTCAAGCCCTAGAAAAATCCACCAAATTCCCAAATTCGGTCCCGGTAATCTTCTTCACTATCAAACAAATCACACATACAATACAATAATGAGATTTTGTACGAAAAATCAAATCCCAAAGACATCGAAATCGAAATCGAAATCGCAACCTCAATTTGGTTTATGGAAACAATTGTAAAAAAAATAATTAAAAAAAAAAGCGTAAGATTCTAAAATTTTCACTTTATTCCTCCTATCTTTTATATCAATTTTTCTTGGCAACCAAACAGAGAAAGTAGCGTGTAAAGTGAAATGTTAAATGTGATAGGTAATAGTGTAGTACCTGTATTTCCAATTCAAGATCAAGCAAAGACTGCGAGAGAGAAATTTTCACTTTCCAGGAATAGGTTTGTCCTTATTTGTTATGAACTTTGACGATCGTTTTTTCCTGGAAATTTTCATGACAGCTAATATAATATTGCTCGTCTTTTTTTTCTCTCTCTTGGGAATTGGTAAGAGATTTCGCGGTTGCTTCTTCGAAGGGATTTTCTTTTGCCAACGAAAATGTTTGACGCTCAACCGAAAAAGAGAAATGAAATGAAAAGATCTCGAGCTTCACCTTTCCTTCATTTTATAATGTCCCAACTCCCACACAGCGTGCATATCCAGCATTTCTCTCTCAGCCGCCCAAGCTATATAATAAAATGTGCGGTCTAATTTTTAATTTTATAAAGCAGTTTTTTTTTGTTTTTTGTTTTTAATTTCGTAGTTACAACAATTAAATAATTTTAAAAAAAACAAGAATTTGAATTTTAACGTCTTTGAAATTTCAGTTCAAACTATAAAACTAAAACTAAGTATAGACGAAAATAGTTGAAATGGAGTTAGTTGGAGTTATATTTGGGAAATCCTATGTTCTCTATGATTAAACTAATTGTTTTCTGTTATGAGGATTTTAGAAGAAATGCAGAATTTTCTTTTCATTTAGCGTTAATTTTTTAAAGATATTATTAGTTGTCAGGTTGCAAAATAAACTGAAAAACTAGCATTTTAAGTTTTAAAAACTTGAGATCCATATTAGAACTTGAGTTTTTAAAACTCAAGATACAAGAGCTGATTCACTCCACGGAGAACTCGAATCTTAGAAACTCGAGTTCCACCATTTTCTTTTTAGATCAACCCTTCATCTTCATCTTCTTCTTCCCCTGTTCTTTCAGTGGATCTCAAACCATCTAATGTTCTTCGATGGATTTCTTCTTATTCCCCTGTTCTTTCAGTGGACCTCAAACCATCTGATGTTCCTCTGTTTTGCTTCTGATGTTCTTCGGTGGATCTCAAACTTGATTCTTCCTCTGTCTCCAGATTCTTCTTGCTTCTGATGTGCTTCCAGATTCTTTGCTTAGTACCAGCATAAATCGAGTTTATAAAACTTGAGTTACAAATCAAGTTTAGAAAACTCGAGTTCCAAATCGAGTTTCTAAAAATCAAAATGCTAGTTTACATAATCGTTTCAAGCATTTGTCGACTAATTATATTGTTTCCCCTTACTATGCTAAGCTGCAAATATCCCCAAGAAATGCAGGCCTAAGTTTCCATGTGCATGTCGCGAAAGCACATTCCAACGAGTTTGGCAAGCTAGCCAGGATGGATTTTCTACTTAATTTGAAAATAAGATTTTATTCTTTAATATCATGATTAAGTTAATGTGCCTATCAAACAATGATTTGATGATATCGGTTTGTTTTAGTTTTATTTTCAAACAGCTTATGGTTCATGTCGTTTGCCACAATCATTGAGCCATTGACATTGTTAAATATGAGGAAATTGGAAATAATTTCGAGGGAGGAAGAAATTAAACCAATCCCTAAGATGATGACATAGGAGCAATACCAACCTCTTGGCCCTTGTTACAAAATGTTGTGAGTCTCGAGGCTCAATTTCCATACAAGAAGACCAAGTTTGTAGGTAGCATAAAAAAAACATCCATCAAGAATAACTGACGTTCTGTTGCTGCAGAGTGCAGATTACGAGCCAAGACCTCACCTACAAACCAATCCCCCGGAGAATACATTATCTTATCTATATCCTGTCAGAAATTATACATCAAGTAACCAATGGATCTCGTTTTGAATAGGTGGTGTAATTATCAGACAATTGAGGATAACATAATTGCTTCTTATTTTTTTCTTTTCTTTTTTATTGTAAAGCAATAGCATTCCACTCATTTATTCATCAGAAAATAGTATACAATGAACAGTAACATTTTCAGTATGGCACAACATGGATAACGAGTACTAATTGTGTCATACAAGAGAGAACATTGACACTCCTCCTCCCCACCCGGGCTCAATATTATCAATGTAACAGGCAATAATATCCATGATAATGGAACTGTTGTGCAGGAACAGTAATACAAACCCCTCTAGCACTCAAAACTATTGTGTTATGAAAAGGGGACGAATGCATTTTAAAAAGGAATCGAATTCTAGCACTAGAAAGTGCATAGAACAAATTCCTTTTCAAAGATAATTCCTGCTAGATTTACTTTTTTCATCATATCTCCGGGACTAGCCATCTTACTTTGGCCGCTTTCGGTAAGGGTATAGAACATCATCAAGAGTCTCCTTTATGGAGTTCCCAACTCTACGCACGTTCCTAGCCACCCCTGATGCAACCAGATTTGCATTCCTTGTAAACCTGCATTTTTGCATAAAAACCAAATATGTCCATTAAACCATCTATACATCTACGGGAAATATTGAGTCCCAGTTTATATTGATTACTTCTCAAATTAAATTATATGCTTGCCTGCTAAGGAAATCATCCCCCACAGAATGAACTGGTCTTTGTCTTCGAGGCTGAGGTAACTCACGGCCATCTTCTAGAAAACAAATTCCAATGATAATAAACAAAAATGTAAACATGTTGAATTACATAACACATAAATATCTCACATAGATGCAGATGTCTGTAAATGAAATTTTCTAAAGCAAAGAAAGAGAACAGAAGGCTCTAGTTTATAGACACTCTGCAACAATAATAGAGTTGTAGCCTTGATGATGATAAAGCTTATTTATCATTCCCAGAAACTATCAGAAACAAAATAACAAAGAGAAACTAGTAAAACAAGAAATATTTACCAATTATGCCTTAACAAGAGACTTCCCAGCATCGTCTCTGTCCTATATGGCATTATCTATAATCCCATACTGACTATTAAGCCTGGAAACCCATCATGAACCATGTTTTCTTGCTAGTTAACTTATGAATCATTAAAGAAACAAAGAGAGTAAGCCCAAAAAATAAAAACCAATAATTGTGATCAAGATGCCACAGTTGGACTAAACAATGCATGTTATATTTTAGTTCCGCATTTGATCCTTAAAAAGAGTGAATGAAAATGCAAATTTCAGAAATCCAATTTGAAAAAGGCAAACAGTGTTCTTGGCCCTTGGCAGGCAATGGTAGCCAGGTATTGACTGCCATTGCCTACCATTTGCTGAGGTGACAACCTTGACCAGAAAGAATGATGTAACACAGAAGAATAAAATGATAATTAATTAAATACGAAAAAATACAAAGAAAAAGGGTGACTTATGCAGGTTGCATGGGCAACAAAGCCATATGCAAATGGTCAACCAAATATTTTGTAGGTTGTTTTACATTTTCATCACACTATAATTTTTTTAAACCTTAGACATAGTTGTTGGAAACACCAAGAAGTGCTAATTGAGCTACAAACCTCCTGGCCTTTTCAGCACACTATAACTGAACTTGTGATGTTGTAAAAACTAAAAAAGATCATACAAGTGAATGGAGTTTATTTTCACTTTTGACAGAGGAGATTTAATTTTAAAAACAAATCCTGCCCCACTACTGATTTCAAAAAAATCAATTCATAAAAAGAGACTGAGAATTTAAGAATATGAAATCCCCCACCAACCACCCCCCCCCCCCCCCCAAAAAAAAAAAAAAAAACCCAGGCCTTTACTAGCTTCACACTTGATACACAGCGATTAACATACTAAAGTTCAAGAAACCCACATTTAAAAACTAAGGAAATCTCAACAAATTGACCAGTATGATCAAATAAGTGAAATAAGATATAATTCTTTTACACGACCATCATCTAGACCATTGCTCAGATGCATCCAAACACCCTGGAATTACTTGGAGACCTTGACCAAACTGTAGCCAAGATATTTCAATCAAATCAAAAAAGTGTAAACCCAAAATCTTTCCTTACCTTCTCTATTATGAATATGAGCAGGAGCAGGAGCAGCAGCTGGAGCAGGTTCATCAGCAGACAGTCTTCTGTCCACCAAAATCTGCAGTAACTCATATGTCAGATAAATTTCCATGTTCTAGTTTACAAATAACCACAAACATTTCAAATTTTCGCACACTGAAATGGTGCACACGCAAACACACACACACACACACACACACACACAGAATTCAACCTCAAGGCCAACACAGACTGGCAATTCTGCTTTTGCCCCTTGGTTATCAGCTACGCGGTCTTTTCCAATCCTATCCAAATAGACAGAATAACCAACACAACCGTAATTAAAATCGGTAAGATCTCTTCCATCTTTTGAAGCTTCCATCTCCGTTTGCCCAACAATGTAGCCAGGTACTGCTAATCAAAGCTAATATCAGTATGCATCATGAATTATTGTCATACAGTAATAACACTATTTGCAAAAATTGACGTGGTTCTAACAGTACAAATCGGATCAAGATCAATATGCTCTAGACATTAGACATATAGCTCAAAGTTTCAGACTCCGGTTAGTACTTAGGGATCGTAAAGAATTTCAGACCTAACAACGATTTTGTTTTTCCAACACAGACCTCCAGATTTCATATCCTCCCTCGCCCATTGCAACTATCGAGTTTATGATAACTTAAAAATTCAACTGATGTTGTATTTACTGTCTGTGTCCTTGTCCTGACTACGCAATACTTCAAAAATTATAGTGATGCAACGGTTGATCAAGAAATATATTGTGAAAATGCGCTTTTATATGATTCGCTATCAATTTTAAATATTATTAAAAGCTTAACAAAAACACAATTCAGCTGCAATTGACAAAATTGTATTGAAACAGAATAAATAAAATTAAAAAAATATGTTCGGTTATGAGGAGAAATTGGATTGGATTTTGAAATATGAAGAAAAGAAAAGAAAAGAGTAATCAAGGAAAGGAAAAGACCTCGTTGGAGGGTGCGAGAGATGCCGATGCAGCGAGGGTTGCGAGCTTTGGATTTGAGAGAGGAAGAGAAATACAAATATCCCTTGCATGACTTTCCTTTTGCTACTTTCACTTGCCTTTCCTTTGTGTTTGTGTTTGTGGGCTCTTCTTCTCTCTCTGTTTCACTCCTATCCATTCCTCTCTCTTTCGTGTCTCTCTTCTCTAATTTGGGATTGTATTTGTATCGGTCATTTTTTTTTTTTTGTTTCTCTCGGTCTCGGTCTCGGTCTCGGTCTCGGTCTCACTCTCAGCAGAATCGATGCTTAAAACGATGTCGTATTGTCAGGGAGCCATTTAGCTTTTTAACCAAACGTGCCGACATTGCATGGCTGAAATCAGAATTCGTTAACGGACAAGGCTTTCCTACAAATCAGTTGAATAATCTCCTCCCATTTGAATTAGCTTTTTTAAGACTCCTTAAATAGGCAAAGCTTTCTTGAAATTTCACCCATATCATTTTATTAGATGTGAATTTTCAAAATCTAATCGTTGGATTGTATGTTTTAATTATATGCTAAATGCTTACAAAATTTCAAGAAAATCAAAGATCAATAGCTATGTAATCAATTAAATATTTAAATTTCAAGTTTTTTGTGATTTAAAATTATGCATAAAAAATAATTTTGTTGATCAAATCTTAAATATAATCCGATTTGAACGAAATTTGACATGCATATAAAACACATATAATACAAAAAATCCAACAGTTATATTTTTAAAATTCAAATCCAATAAAAATATATAGGAAAAGTTTGAAGGATTCTTTGCCCTATTAAATAAGTCATATGACACTTGGATAGTTTTATTAATAATCACATAATGGTTCAGTTGAATTTTCTTCCAAACAATTTAGATTCCATTCATGAAAGCTTAAAATAGATATCAGCTACGGTTGCACTGATTAATTTTTTATTTGGTGAAGCTTTTTCCATACACTGATTTTTCTTTGCCTCTATCTGGTTCATTTTTAATGAATAATTTTCACTCAATCTTCACTGTAAGCATCCATTTGCCTTGCCCCTACGAGAAATTATGTCTTTCCAAGACCACGAGCAAAATTGCATTGAGAACAAATTTTAGAAGAATTAATCATGTGTTGCTGTAATCAGAGACTTAGGGAGTCTAACACTGATAGAGAACATTATATTTAAATAAAATAATATAATATAATATAATAAAAAAGTCTCTTCATCCCCAAGTACAGTGGATTGGAAGTCTATATCAATTGTTTTGGAGTTGTGTAGGAAGCAACACATTTTTCCAAATCGAAGAGGAGTTATTCACCCAGATCAAGATGGTAATATGAATAAATATGAACCAGACTGCAATACATTTTTAGCCCCCTATCAGACATTAATTACACTTCGGGTGTATATACAAATGCAAGGAAAAAGGGTGAAATATCAACTAGCCAAGAAGCTCTAAGTTGAGTGATTTAATATGCTTTGATCCGCCTGAGGTACTCCGCACAAGTGCTACACTTCCATCAGCTAGAAAGGAAATGATAGGGATATCACAATACCAGCTGCAAGAGTGGACAAAAGTAGAATCCGAAATGCAAACCAAAAAAAAAATCTCTATTGTTTGCAAGTAGTGCTCCTGAAAACAGGATAATATGTATCCAGCTCAAGCTGGTCCAGGACTAGATGGGTAGACCATAAATAGGAAGAGTGACCTTCGATGAGATCAGTTACGTCAACCTGCAAAGCCAAACAAGGTGACATTGTGAAAAACTGAACCCTGGATGACAAAGTGTGATGGCCAACACAAGAAATGAAACAACTTACATTCTCAATCCCCGGAATATTGATTGGTTGAATTCCTGCTAATCCTTGAGTAAGTAAACTGTCCAAAAATAATTGTTAGTTTATGTGGAAGGACGATCTCAATAGTAACCTCTCCACATAATAATCAAGCTGCAGCCTGCAGCTAACAACAGCTCTATTTAAGGGCTTTTTTTTTTTAATTTTTTATGATAAATAACGGAATTGTATTAACCGAAAGTCCAGGTACACTGGGGGTGTACATGGAAAACAGTACATCAAACACATAAATTACAAAGATCAAGAATTTCTAAAAAATTAGAACAATGGAAAAGATTAAAGGAAGAACTCCACTCTAGCAAGCCGTGAAGAAGCAGAGATTTAAATTCTGAAATAGACATATATAAAAAATTACAACGTATAGTAAAATATGGGGCACTACAATCAAAACATACAGGGAGTTAAATCAAATTCAATTTTTTCTAAAACATGTGGCATGTGTAGTATACATCCAATGAAGCACCTATTTAAAATATCCAATGATCAGCCATCTCCTGAGAATGAAACACAACAGTCCTAAACAGTCACAAAAATCATAGGTCAAATCAACATCCTTTTTTTTCCCCTTAAAACAAGAGGGGAAGGGGATTTCAAACCTAGTTATTTCATAAAGGAGACCGGGAAATACCACTGAGCCACAAGGTTCTGGGAAAATCAACATCCTCTTAGGATCATAATCCTAATCATTGTCAAGCAGTTACATTGAAGTTCAAGCAGAGGCTGAAACAGAATCAGCTTCAGCTGGAGGTGCTCACTCAGGTTTGGTAGTTTGCTTGACATAGGTTGGTTCATTTTGGAGACATAAAACATTTTAAGGGGGCATCTTCTCATTGTCTATATTTCCAAAGCAATAGTGTATAATTTCACCTTTACTTTCCAGAACTAAAACTACTCGGAGAACTGTCCAAAATTTAGAGTATGTCAATCTGCAATGAACAGAAAGCAAAACCAACTTTCCAAAATTGGGGAACATGCAGTAGAGTGCTGGACCATTTTGAAGAAAAGACTGAGGCATGACATAGAGAGTTACAATGAGACACACAAGATAAGTATTTGCCCCTATGCTACCACAGGCTGGGAGACATACACAAACACACGCACATGTGCATGTGCATTTTTTTTTTTTTTTTTTTTTTTGGAGGGGGTTGAAATTACAAGAAGTAAATGCAGAAAGGTCACAATCACTGAGACTCCCCTGACCCATTAAGAAGAAATGACGTTAATTTTTAAATTTAGATTTCTATTATCTCCTTTGGTGGGCACATCCATGCATTTCGTATAAAATACGTGTATAACTTAAAAAGCACGCATAAAAGAAGCTTGGATTGGGTTGGTTCATTAAAACCACGGGAGCACTTGCTTGCTAAGATAAAGTTGTTCCAAGTTCACTAACTTGGCAGTTAGGATCACCAACCAGAGAGATATATGGACTATAATAGTTGTGGCCCATAGATGACCTCATGTACATCTAGAGCAAATTCCTGCATTTTGTAAATCTGGTATAATTATACCATATTACATTTTGCAGACAAGATATAACTATACCATAGTGCATTGTCCATGATGCATGCATACCTAGCACGGAAAGCAACACCAAGCATCCAATCATTTTTGGAATAAGCATTCACAAATCTTCCAGCCACCATCTGCAACACAGCATGAGGTGATAGAGGACTTCCTCAAATGAGAATGTGTACTAAATAAAGATCTGCTCTAAACAAAAAAAGTCAAGTGAATTCCAATCACCTTTCTAGCAGCTTCCCAGTTCTCATCATTAATGGAGATGGGTGCTCCTAGAAGAACAACTCTCTCTACAAGTTCAGCTGCCAATATTCAGAAGAGGAGCATTAAGATCACTCTAGCAAATCCACAAAATATGTGAAGAGTAATTTGTAATTTTTACCATCACGTTCAGTCTCAGCCAAAAACTGGAGACACTTGAAAATTACTCGTGCTCCAAGTGAGTAACCTACTAGTGTCACAGGCCTGAAAGATTTATAGAAAACCAACAACAGAATTAAGAAAATTGATCTCTCTGAAATTTTTGAAGACATTAGTTTAAGAATAGTATTGCCAAGTTATGACTTGACATACCTGTTGCCTTGCAATCCGCTTAATAACACTTCAGCAAGCAGCTTCCCTGCTTTGTCTGATCTAGAACATGACAAAATATATAGCCGCATGTAGAAAATCACATAAGAAATAACATGTTCAATATGTGACAATTCTGAAAAACATTGTTTTATCTTTTGCTGTTAAGATGCATCGTTTTGTATGCTCTCACTCAGTACTAGGTTTCCCTATAGGATTCCCCCAGTCTTCTGACTAGCTCTATCAATTCCAATATATTCCTACAAAATTAAGTCCAAAAACCAGATTTATCACTACAGTTGCAAGCATCCTCCTTTACAAACTTCTACCTAGGCTACCTTCTTCAGGATGCAGAAATATGGAAACCCTCACTCCAAAAACCATGTGCATGCAATTCAAATGAAAATGGAACCAGAAGAAGTTTTCCCCTCTTCCCATCTAAGAGTTCCATTCCACTTATAGTTAAGAGTGGAAAAGTATACCTGTCAACAGCAATTGTCCACTTGCTATCTATAAAGTCGGTTGCGGCAAGTAGCGCTGCTGGCCAAGCCAATGCTGTTATGAGTGTGCTTAACACAGTCAGCATTGCACCTTGCTTCATCATCTGCAATGCAAGCCCTAAAGTATGCAGCAGCAACATTAACATCGTACATGCTTCTTATGATTGCAATTATAGCTTATTTTAACAGCAGCCAAGAGTTCAAAAGCAATTACTTGAAGTAAGCCAATCCTGAATTGCAGTGCTCACTGCAATTAGATTCTTAGACTCCCACTGCAGTGCGTACCTAAGCATTTGCCAAGGTCATAAGAAATATCAAATTTGTAAATTTTGTTATGACAAGCATCCAACTTATTACTTTTTAACGGAAAATTATCAACATAAGAAACATAAGATACAGAAGGAAGATCAAATAAGTATAGCAGTTCCATCAAATTCATATTGCATTGACATCATATCTTCCACTCCCAAAAAAGAAGAAATAATATTGTTCTATCACACCATGAGTGATAAGAGTTCATAGATGATACTAACGTAGTTCATAAAAACTGAAGCATGAAAAACTGAAGAAAAAATAATAACATTCTACTACTCTCTTTTTTAGTTTAGCTGATCCAATACTCATGAAAAACCCTCAAATAAATTAGAGAACAAATTTCTGATAAATCTCACATAGGTGGAACATTGAACTACAATGAAAAAAGTGCCAAGAGAAAAAGCTATAAGAGACATAAGTCAACCACTTGAAATGCATAAGAAATTTAGAATCACCCTATAAATGGTTAACTGGGATACAAATAAGCATTTACTTTCTCTTTGGTCCTCTTCTCAGAAGTGAAAATAAAAGAGAGAAGAAAAAGTAAAATAATATCCCCGTGTTTCATTGTTGCCCAACTATCTCTCAACAATCACCTATTTGAGAAAAAATTCCAGCGGGCCTCTCTCTGTCTTGTTAAAGAACCAAATGGCAGAATGGCAGAGAATTCAAAACTTTACTTTTAAGTTTTAACCACTTCAGTGATAAATTAAACACAATATAATATCAGGAATTGGAAGGTGGCAAAGATATAAATACCTTTCTAAATTATTATTTTGTCCTTCCCAAGGCCTTACAAAATCTTCCTCATCAAAAACAAATCCTGAGACCAAGATCTCAACTGCTAGCCTCTGATATAAAAGTTTAATTTTTTGAGTCTATAAATTAGACATATGTAATGTTAACAAGACGAGAAGAGGGTGAGAGAAATGGAGAAAATCATAAAATACAAAAACCATAAAGATAGTCCTCAGACTGAAAGGTTTTTTTTTACAAAATAAAATAAATTACTGAAAGCATTCCTTAAGGAAAAATTTAATGCTTCCATGAAATATAAAATAGAAGCTACAAAAACTCACGCCTTGATTATGGTTTTCTCCTATAGCTTTGAATTCAAATTCATCAACGCTTCCAACTCTTCTAGCCATTTTGGTCCCTGTAAGTCCAGCACCGGCCGCTGTTTTGGATAGAGACATCGATGAGTTCTCCGTCAAATAAGCAAAATATCACTTATGTATATACAATTTCTGGAAAAATAGAACTGTTTTACTGATAGAACTATTGACTAAAGTATCATGATAGTGAATAAAGGAATTTGACATTAACTTGCAACATGACTTGCAAAGAGGCATCCTGGAGTAAAAAGTTTTACACCATCATCTTGAGGATTTTGTTGGTGTTAATGGGTATGGGTGACTCTTTTTCAAGTCAGTGAAAGCTAACTATAACGAAAACTCGAAAATCAGACAGACTCTTTTAGTCAAAACCCCTTCTAACAACTAAAAGACCACATAAGGACTTGCTATATAACCCTAACTGCCAGCACAATTGTGCACTTCTCTATGAAATCTGCTTTTTAAACTATTCTATGTGATCATTCAGTTCAACACACTTTAATTATCATGCAGTAAGAAAGGTATAACAGGATCACCCTCATAACTCAATCAAAAGATAGCATTCATCCTATAGAAATGTTAGTTCAATAGACTAGCAAGGTCATTTCTGAGGAGCCACATCCAAGTTAAACAAAAGACCCTCATAATACATGTAGAGACATAAAAAAAACAGCCCAATTATATACTACTGCATAAAACAATCACTGATCAAACACATTGAACACACCAAAAACATCTATTTTTTCCTTTAAAAGGGATAACAGATTTATAAGATCATTTGAGAAGATTAAACTATGGAATGTAATCAAGTGTTCACCTCCAAATGACGCAGCAACAGCAACTGAACCAGCAACAGTTCCTGCAGCACTTGCAGCTGCCGCAAACCCACCAGCCCCAATCACAGGGATCAGAGTCCCTAATGTTGGAGCTAGGGCACTAAGTCCTGCAGCGATTGCTGGGGCAGCTAATCCTGTTAATATTGAAAATGAAACTGAGCAGTCAACCACAAGTACCACAAGAAGAGTGTTTTTCAAGTGGAAATTTTTATGAAAAAAAAAAAAAATGAGGCTCCATACCACCAGTAATTGCCATCAAGGCTCCTCCAGTTACTGCAGCCGCACCAATGATACCACCACGCTTCCATTTAGCCCATTTGCTTTTTGACGGTTGTTTTTCTTCTTCTCTCTTTGATTCTCCCTCTTTTGCCAAAGCCATTGCAGAGCAAGCAACCATTATCTCAATTGCTTCCTGCAACACAAAAACTTCCCTTAACAAGGTCAAAATATAAAACATGATCTTTAACTAAAAAGAAGAAAAATTAGGTTTAATATATATACACACACACACCTACAAGTACAATTACAAGTGATTAAATGACACAGGAAAAAAAGAAGGGAATGCATCTCAATGGTGATTTCCACTGAATGTTAGATGATATTTTGACTTATATCACTAGAACATAATGGGGATTTGAGAAATCCTTTCCTCATCCATCATAGGACCTAATACCAACAAAATTCTCATCCACATTTACAATGACCAACAGAGTACCAAGAGTTTGAGTACACAAACCATTTTTGTCCATTTGATATCAAACCAAGTTGCCAGCAAGCGTAAAGCCACACGATGTCGAGCATCATAGCCCTTTCTTTGTCGGTTACACTTTTTGTTGTCATCACTTGTATCTGCCAGACAAGCTGAAAGAAGCACATAGAGAACTGTAACTTTCCTCCGATAACTAAGCATTGTTACCTCCTCAATTGGTTTCTCATCCACTTTACTCATTAACGCATGATCTGCATCTTTAATTTCAAACGTATTACTATCTGTCTCCTGCAACAAGTGCACATCTTCTGCTTCCAAGTCTGATTGCACTTCAGCAGTGGAAAATTTCTCACGACATTCATGTTCGTATTCACGAAGCTTTTCCCTCTTAGCCTTGGAAGATTCAGAATCTTCTTCCATGCTATGTGCAGTGACATCGACAGCTGTTGACAAAGCAAGTTCCTGATCTTCCCTTTGAGAAGAATTTTCACCACTTTCTTCTGCAAGTAACCTCAAGAACTGTGACAAAATGAAATCTTAAGCACAAAGAAGACAGAGCTAACCAATCAAATAACGTAACTATGCAAAGCCTCACAAAGGAATTCTTAATTGAAATAGAAAAAAAACCTCTTTCTAAACATCAAGCATCATACAGGAAAACCTCAAACAAGTTTTTTACATTTGTGAATGTATGTATGCATGCCTGTGAGAGGGGAACATGATGCAAGAAATCAAACCACATACTGCTCCAACATGATGGTTAGCTGAAGAAGTCCCAGCAGTTTCCTCAAGTCCATACCATGCACCAGAGCTGATCTCTAAAAACCTATTCATGACATGGTCAACATTCAAAATCAATGATCACTCTACAACAACAACAACAAAGCCTTAGTCCCAAATTTTCAGGGTCAGCTATCGATCCTCAACAAATTACTTAAAGCCGACTACATGTTTCATTTTCCTGCTTTCTATTCTATCTGAAGTCAATTACAAAATCAAAATCAAAACTCCCAAAAAAATTAAAAATAAAAAATCCCAAATTAACATAAAAGTAAAAGTTGCATTATCTTGTTCTATCAAGAGTAAAACTTCCAGGATTTACATTACATGTCCCCAAAATGCAATTGTTATAAACACAAAGGAGAGTCATAACATGTATCATTTTCCTCATTTCTATTCTATCTTAATTCATACTCTCCGTTACAAAATCAACTATCACTTTCCCAAAAAAAAAAAAAACTAATACCATTGACATTAATTATTTGCAAAATAAATTAATAGTAAGAATCAAAAGTAAAACCCATCCGAATTACCGCATAGTCATAGACTCATATATAGGATTTACATTACATGTCCGCAAACTGCGATTGTTGAGAGAGTCATAACATTATATTCCAAAGTTGACATTACATTGAAGAAAGAAGAAACTGAACTCACCTGAAAACGGGTCGGAGCAGGCCCGAGTTTTGGTGGACCCAAAGCCCCGGGTCCTCGGAGACCGCGTCGTTACTACTGCTGCTGCTATCACTGGTTTTGGTTCGGTCATCGGTTGGGTCATCCAAGCCCAGCGGGTGGGTCTGGTGGATCTGGGCTTGGTGAAGAGCGAGTCCGAACAACGCTCCCGCTGCGTAGCTTTGCGTCGGCGTCAAATACGACGTCGTTGCCATATTACTCTGAAGTTTTTTATTTGAAAGTCGGAAATTCGTAGCTGACGTTAAGTATATACTAGCATTTTGTGGAAGGTGTAATTGAGAAGAGAAGAGAACAATTCTTTCTTGGAAGCTCGTGAAAAACCATGCCGTTTTGTTTTTGCCCAGTCAATGTCTAAAAACTTGAAATGACTCACACGTAACCTTTTTTTTTTTTTTTAATTATTGATTACTATTAGCCATAAAGGCTTAATTGGAGCCGTGTAGCCAGAAAAGAACAGTGAAAAAGAAAAAAATAATAATAAGCCAAGAGGTGAAAAAAAAAAATAATCAAAATCATAATCAAAGTATCACTGATGGTTAAAAAAGTGATAAATAGTTTATTTAATCAAGTTTTTTTTTAATTCATCAGGTAAACACCTCTTGTTTACTATGTAAATTGGTCCTGAAAAGTGGGATAAATTTTTCGTAAGCTTTACTAATTTGACGCAGTATATTTTTTAAAAGTAATGATAAATTGTTAATAGTAAATCACAAAAACCAGTAAAAGCTTGTTGCGAGAATTGTTGTATTTGCAGCTTTTTTTTTTTTTTTATCTTTTTAAATAATTCAATAATTTTAAAATGAAGTTTTTGAATTTTGAATATTTTATTTAAAAACACAAAAAAGTATCAACAAGTCGAACAACCAGACTCTATATTACTATGGAGGAAAAAAAAGTTTCTCTGTCGCTAGTGAAAGGTGGGCTCTCCATCTTCTCCTAGGCTGTAGAATTGTCGTCTCTTCTTGGAAGAGTTTTTGGTACCTTAGAGTAACACGGTTACCCTAGGGCTTTTAGTTTTTTCTTCTTTACAGGTTGTGGAAATAATCATCTTCTCCATGGATGACCTCACCAAACAGTGGTCCGGCCTCACCATCTCCCAGAGAGAAGGACCAAAGTTCAAGTTACAAGACGAGATGGCTGCCTCTACCTCCATTATCGCGGCCAAATTTCTTACGAAGAGAGCTCTTAACCTAGATGCCGTTGCCGCCACCTTCACTCCTATATGGCGGTCCAAAAGAGGCTTCAAAATCAAAAATCTAGGGAACCATATCATGCTCTTCACTTTTGATAGTGAAACCGAAGTTGACACAATCCTTTCAAACGCCCCATGGAGTTTTGACAAACATTTAATGATCTTGCAAAAATACGATGGGGTTAGTAAAATTGAAGACTTAAAGTTCAATAGCACTCCATTCTGGATTCAGGTACATGGCCTCCCGGTGAAGTTTATGACTACAATGGTGGCAGAAGCGCTGTGTGAACCTACTGGGCAGATTCTGAAATCACCAGACGCCAAAACTGAAGAGTGTGGAGGATTTATGCGGGTTCGAGTTATGGTGGACATCTCACAGCCACTGTGTCGTGGAAGGGTGGTCACACTCGATGACAACAAAGAATTCTGTGTCTCTTTCAAATACGAGAGGCTGCCCAACCTCTGCTATTGGTGTAGCCGCCTCACACATAACGACCGCGATTGTGACCGGTGGATTGAGAGTGAAGGATCACTTACTGATGCAGACAAGGAATATGGGGCATGGCTGAAAGCTTCCCCATGGTCCGGAGCGCGTAACTCCATAGTCGAGGTGCCAGGATTTTACTCGAAGTTGAAGGCAGACCGCTTAGGACAACGGCGGTCCGGTGAGACGGAAAACTCAGTGGCGGCTAGGGTTACGCTACCCACACCGACTCCAAACAGCCAACGAACCAAATATGGTAATTCCCCTTCTATTTCGGTCAAGGATGATTCTTTCCAAAATAACTCCCATCCCATATTTATGTCTAACGGTCATGCCCATTTAGAAATTAATACAGCTGACCCTACACAATTACAAATGAACCTCGGACCTGCTTACACATCAGACTTACCGTTTGACAAGCAATTAGAATCTATAGACCAAGACTTGATGAAGTTTGATACTCCCATGCATGACACGCCTGTTACACCTGCCCAACATCACCACATGCCACCTCAACCCGTTTCTCCCCACCCACATTCCCAAAGTGCTGATGACCCACTCACAAACCCCACCCATGTTACCAACCTAAATCATCCAACCAAGCCAACTTCCACACCCCACCCACCCCACACTTCATCATGGACAAGAATACTCCGAACCACCGTTGAACACACACAAAATTTGCAGCCAATCAGTGGGAGTAAACGAGCTCTGAATGAGGTCCAACTTGAGTTACCAAATAAACGTTATGCGGTTTCACAGGTTGTGGAAGATAATACAAGGATATTGGCGGAGGCTGGTTCCCAGCCCTGCCAGAAGCAATGAGTCTTTTAGTGTGGAACTGTCGCGGGCTTGGGAACCTGCGTACAGAAGACCAGCTTGCCTCTTTTGTGTGGGCAAAAGATCCCTCTGTTGTGTTTTTAGCCGAAACATGGACAGATAAAGCAAGGCTAGAATAGATTCAAAGACGTATTCAGTTTAAAAATCTTTTTGTGGTTCCTCGTTGTAATAAGGCAGGAGGGTTGGCCATTATGTGGAAAGAAGGGTTTCCCTTGGAAGTTTACAAGTATTCAAAGAACTATATTGATACTATAATCAATAAAGGCAAGGAGAATGCCTGGAGGTTCACTGGGTTTTATGGAGAACCGGACACCTCTAAGAGACATGAAGCATGGTCTAAATTACGAGCTCTAAAAAACCATGGGTCTATACCTTGGTTGTGTGCAGGGGACTTTAATGAAATCACAGAGCAATCTGAAAAGCAAGGTGGGCGGTCTCGGCCTCATTATCAAATGCAGGCCTTTAGGGATGTTCTTGATGAGTGTGGATTTATGGATCTTGATTTTGTTGGCTTTCCATTCACTTGGCACAAACACTATCCCAACTTTACTGTGTGGGAAAGATTAGACCGAGCAGTTGCTACTAATGAGTGGTTCTCAATGTTTGCAGGTACAAGAGTGCACCACTTAGATGTTACATCATCAGATCATAGAGCATTATGGATTTCACCGGAGCGTATGTCTTGCAATTTTCAAAAGCCCTTCCGCTTTGAACAAATGTGGATGACTGACAAAGGCTGTAGTGACACTGTGGAGGCTGTGTGGAGTATACATTCCAATGAATCATGGGATACCCGTGTGCTAAGGAAGCTTGAAACATGTGGAGTGGCTTTGTCCAAATGGAGTAAAAAGTCCTTTGGTAGTGTCAAGGGACAATTAGAATTTGCTCGAAAGCAGTTGAAAGTAGCAGAGCAACACGCTATTCGGTCTGGAGACTCAAGTCGCATGAGATTATTGGAGGAGGAAGTTAATCAACTCCTTGATAAGGAAGCCAAAATGTGGAGGCAGCGGGCCAAAGTTGCATGGCTCCATGATGGGGATCGTAATACCAGGTTCTTCCATAGCAAGGCTTCTCAGCGCCGCAGGCGTAACTATATTACCAAGCTGCATAATGATACTGGAGGATGGTGCTCAAGCCAAGATCAAATTAATGCCACCATTGTAGACTTTTACCAAAATCTCTTTACCTCGGGCAGCCCTAGCAACTTTGAGGAGGTCATTGAGAATATACCACAAGTTGTAACCAAGGAGATGAATGACATGCTTGTGGCCGAATTCAACCTTGAGGAAGTAGAGATAGCTGTGAAGCAAATGGCACCCCTAAAAGCCCCTGGTCCGGATGGTATGCCTCCTCTCTTTTACCAAAGTTACTGGTCTTTACTTGGGTCTGATGTGTCAACCACTATTTTACACTATCTCAATTCGGGTTCTCTACCCCAAGCCCTTTGCCATTCTTTTATTACTTTGATTCCTAAGGTAAAGGATCCCACATATGTCTCTGAGTTTAGACCTATTAGCTTGAGCAATGTTTTATATCGTATCTTTGCTAAAGTTCTCACCAATCGTTTGCAAGGTATTATGCCTAATCTTATTTCAGAGCAGCAGAGTGCTTTCATGTCTGACAGGTTGATTTCAGATAATATCCTGGTAGCTTTTGAGACTTTACATTATATGCGGAACCACAATAAGGGGAAAGTTGGCTTTATGGCCTTGAAACTTGATATGAGCAAGGCATACGATAGGGTGGAATGGGAGTATATGGAGAGAGTGATGATAAAGCTGGGTTTCCATTCTAGATGGATACAATTGATGATGATGTGTATCACTACAGCCTCCTAGTCAGTGCTAATTAATGGGGAACCCCATGGGCATATCACTCCAACACGTGGTTTGCGCCAAGGTGACCCATTATCCCCTTATTTTTTCCTCATGTGTACTGAAGGCCTCCATGGTCTACTTAGTAAGGCCGCCCACAACGGTGACATTCGGGGTGTATCTCTTTGCCGAAATGGACCTAGAATCACTCACCTCTTTTTTGCAGATGATAGCCTGATTTTCTGTAGAGCTAGAGAAGCGGAGTGTCAAAGTTTGCTTGAGGTGTTGGCCAAGTATGAGAGAGCTTCTGGGCAGCAAATCAACCGCACAAAGACCACTATCTTCTTCAGTAAATCCACCACTGCAGACACTCAAACCACAATTCAAAACTTGTTGGGTGTTAATGTTGTTCGACAATATGAGAAATATCTTGGACTTCCTTCACTAGTTGGCCGAAATAAAAAGGAAAGTTTCACTTATATCAAGCAACAAGTATGGAAGAGAATCCAGGGGTAGGAAGGTAAGTTACTGAGCCAGGCGGGCCGGGAGATATTAATCAAGGCGGTGGCACAATCCCTCCCAACTTATACCATGGCATGCTTTAAGCTCCCTACATCACTTTGCCACGAACTTGAGAGCATGATTTGTAGATTTTTTTGGGGGCAAAGGGGTGATAATAGGAAGATTCACTGGGTGAAGTGGTCAGAACTTTGTAAGCCTAAGATACAGGGTGGTATGGGGTTTAAGGATTTGTCTCTATTTAATGATGCACTCTTGGCTAAACAAACTTGGCGCTTGCTCCATGACAAGTCATCTTTATTCTATCGTGTTTTCAAGGCAAAATTCTTCCCTAATACCTTGGTTATGGAGGCAAAAATTCCAGCTAATTCCTCATATGCTTGGAAGAGTCTTATGAAGGGTAGAAGCGTGATCAAGCAAGGAGCAAAATGGAGGATTGGGTCAGGCAGGTCTGTTCATATTTGGGGTGAGAATTGGTTGCCCAATTCATGTAATCCGAAGGTATTATCACCACGGACTGAAGGGCAAGGAATGAGTATGGTTTGTGACTTGATTAATCCGAACCTTAAGGAGTGGAGGACGGATGTCATTGACAACTTATTCTATGACTTCGAAGCAACCATCATAAAAAATATGCCTCTTTGCAGATCAATACAAGAAGATGTCCTGATTTGGCCCTTTAACTCGGATGGAGTTTATACTGTCAAGTCTGGTTATAGATATTTACATGAGCAGCAGCAACATGGTCTGCCTAGCCCTTCAGATAACTCAGTGCTTAAGCCTCTTTGGAAGAAAATTTGGGGGCTTCAAGTCCCAAATAAAGTCAAGCACCTGGCTTGGAAGGCTTGTAAGGACTCTTTGCCAACCAAGATCAATCTAATTCGTAGAAGGGTTATTACCGAAGGCTGTTGTGATGCCTGTAAAGTGCACCAGGAGGACCTGGTTCATGCCTTGTTCCTCTGCTCGTCATTGCAGCCTATCTGGAGATCTCGAGCTCAATGGAACCACAGCACGCTTCAGGCGTGCTCCTCTTTCACTGACATTTGTGAGATTATTTTTGCAGGTAACAGGGAGCCCGATCTTTTTGCTGCTGTGGTGTGGACGCTATGGAACAGAAGAAATAACTTGCGTTTGGGCAAGCCTGCACTTCCACTCGGCCAAGTGGTGGACTTTGCCCAAGATCATCTTCTGGAAAGAACTCCTTGCAGCGGGAGACCCCAACAATCCCGACCCCATCAAGTAACAGCTTGGACGGCACCAGATCAACACGGCTATAAAGTCAACTTCGACGGCGCGACTTTTGCAGCGGAAGGACTTGCTGGCTTGGGAGTAGTAATTCGTAATGACCAAGGACTGATCATGGCATCACTTACTCAGCAAATACCTTTGCCCGCTTCAGTTATAGAGGTAGAAGTCTTGGCAGCACGGAGAGCATTGGAGATTACACTTGAACTTGGCTTTGACAACATCACTCTAGAAGGAGACTCGGAAATATTGATCAAGTCTTTGGCGATGGGGTGCAAATCTCTGGCTCACTATGGTCACTTAATTTCTGATATTTTTATTCTTATGTCTCGGTTTTCATCGTTTAGCTTATCTCATGTTCGACGACATTGTAATAGAATGGCGCATACCTTAGCTAGACGAGCATCCTCTACCCCTTATATGTCTATCTGGATGGAAGAAATACCACCAGACCTTAACTCTGTATACATGGCTGATTTGAATGGCCTAAGCAAATAATACTTGCTATCTTGATTCTCAAAAAAAAAGACTCTATATTACTATTAGTATATTACTAGGAAAAAAAAGGAATTGAATCGCCGACTCTGCAACAGAATTCATGTGTCTCTTCTCTTGGCGTTAAGCGTGGTACGTGACTGATCATTACATGCAATAGACGTTTCTATCTAAACAAACAAAATTTACATGCAATAGACGTGTTCGAAACCCTCAACTATAAATCAGCCCAAAAAAAGCCCCTTTTACTCTAAGGACACTTGTATTCAACACAAGTGGTTGATTTAGGCCTGAAGGTGATTGAGAGAAATAGTATAGTCAATAGTGTTATAGATACAGCCTTTTTCTTTCTTTAAATAGAGCACATTTATAACTCAACATAACGCTTAAGTACAACGAAAGGGCATGCATGTGATGTGCATGTGATGTGAGACATCACGTTCCATAAAAATGTATGGCACAAAAAAGCAAAAGATAAACTTGCTTTCAAGTAAAGGTCCACATCACATCAACCTTTGACACCGGCTGATCAACACTTCTTTCTTTTTTTTTGAGAAACAGCTGATCAACACATTGATTTAGCTTCCTTGAACACGACTGACTAAAATAAATGTAACCAATCCTTTTTAGATCATAGAAGATCCCTGCAATCAACAAAAACAAAGAGAGATAAACCAAAAATACGGAGAGGCATATAATTCGTAATTAACAAGTTAATATACAACAACAGTCTTCAGCATCAAGTTCAAGTTCAAGTTCATTCTCAAAAAAAAAAAAAAAGTTCAAGTTCAAGTTCATGAGCAATGTTACTATGTAACATTACATGTCCCCTTTATACACCGCCATAAATAAGGTTGGACATATATTGGTTGATACTGGCAGTGACGCCCATTTCCCCATCTTCAGTCTTAAGTAATAAGTAGTCAAAAAGAGCCCACTTGATACAGCCCTCTTAAATACTTTTCTTTTTTTCTTTTTTTTTTAAGTTTCGGATCCATTCCGTTTTCATATTATAACAACATATCTATCATCTAATGGTATTGGATAGAATGACTACATTGATTGAATGCATATCAAAGTCAAGACTAAGAGTGGTGAAATGAACAAGATCAAAGGTGATTTAGGAATGAACTGTAATTGAGAGTTTATAACAATAATACTAGTAATAATTTTATTATATTTTTATTGGTAAGTTACAAAGTAAATTTGAATTGCTAATCCTCAAATTCACCAGCTCTCCTCTCAATCCACATGCCCTGGGCCCGCTAAGCAACCTAAGATATTTATTAAACGAGAAACTTCAATTCTCATTCAACACAACCCCGCCGGTGGTGGTCGTAAGAGAGACTAATCAATGTAGGCAAAAACATCTATTTATATATAATAGCGTTTGAGCGGACATCTGCATAGTCCACAAATTACACCCCCCAACCCCACAATTTGGGGTAGCATGCGTATCCAACCAAGATTCCAGATGCGTCAAAGCAAAAATCATGAGGAAAGCGTTGTGGCAGGCAAATTAAATCACCCTTCCTAAATTGTCCACAACTTTGCAACTCTAGAGCTACCCAGATATTCAAAAAATAATGTTTTACGCTGCTTGTTGACTGATACTTTTACAGGTTAAATTGCAACATTGGCAAGAACCAGACTTCCCTAACATGAATAATGATTACAGAATTAAATGTGCCTAATTGCATAGAACCCCATAATCATGGGTGCAAATAACCACATGCCGCCCCCTTCTTGCAGTAGCCACTTTCATAAAACTTACAAACTCGCTGCCCTTTGGGAGGAGACCTGAAGGAACCTCCTCCATTTCCACCACCATACATGGGCTGTCTGTTCCATGTACCCCTACCTCTACCATATCCTAAATCCCTGCTCTGAAAACCCCTATCTCTAGGGCCAGAAAATGATGAAATTCTGTCACCACCATATCTCGGTTGGGTTCCCCAAATGCCAACATTCCCAGCAGAAGCACTCAAATTCATGCTTACACTGTGCTCTGCTGCTACTTGACCAGTTCCATAACCCATATTTGTAGTTCTTTGATCTAATCCTCCCCAGCCCAAGTTTGCACCTCCCTGCACTGCTCCATAACTAGTGGCTGTACTTTCTGATCCCACTCTCCAATCTGTGGTACCCATGTCCCAACTTGCTGTAGATGGTGGTGTAGGTTGGATGTCAGAACCAGATTCCCATTGGTTAACCGAAATATCGCTGGGCTTTGCATCTCCCTCCACTTCAAAACTTGTGGAGGAATGCCCACTGGACCTCTTTTGAGGATCAAGAACATCGGCCCCAGATACACCATGTGGTTCATCAGTCACTGTAGATTGAGACGGTACTTGTAAATCTCCAGTGGAGCTTAAGGCATCACCTTTTCCTGGATCAAGTGCTGGGCTAAACCCATCTAAAGGACTCATACAATCATTTTTAGAATCATCTATCAATGCATCTCCACACTTCATAATTGAAGTAGGGGAAGGCAAGCCATCAAGAGACTCCATTGCTTCAACTTCAGCCAACAGATCTGAAACTGATTCGTCAGCTAAAGAGCAGAAGTCAGCAGGTTCAGTAACTATTGCCTGCCAATTAGATGTATTTGATGGAGGATGGGACAGGGAAGAATGTGTCAGTTGGTCATTTATTGAAGTTGGGGTAGCAGCATGATCACTGATCATTTCAGTGGGTTTCATAGAAGATGCAGAGACAAGACTGGAGTCCCATTCCTCAACAGAAGGTTTGGCTGGAGTAGAGGAGCACCCACCCCATTTAGCAGCTACGTCATGAATTTGAGTCCCACCACCCACTAAACTAGAAGCAGTGCTCCAGGTAGGGTCTGCATTTTGTACAGGAACACTTGAAGAAACAGCTTGCTTGTTTTCACCAGCCTGACCTTTTGAGTCTTTGTTGTTTTTCTTTGGAGTGGGACTGGGCAGATCTGGAACAACAATTTCCTGATTTTTTACTGTTGTTTCAAGTGACTTAACTACAGAGGTAAAACCAGAATTGGAATCCCAGCTGTTCAATGAACTATTTATGGGTGGAGGCCTCTGGCTCTGTCCAGAAGATTGGCCTGAATGGCCCTCACTATCAGATCGGTTCTCATAACCCTGTTCATTTTTAGTTTGACCGTCAGCAGTACTGTTTGAATTGCAATTTCCATTTTCCTGACCAGAATTACTTTCACCCCCATGATCTTTCCTCACTTGATGTGACAGAGTTTCATCAGACTTCCCAGATAATGCAGGTGGGGTTAATGAACTATTACACAATTGAGGCTGGTCAAGCCAGGTACTATTTCCCTGGGATGAGTCCCAGCCTGGTAGAGAAACTCCATTCCTTCTCTCATCAGAATTAGCAACATCTGCAGGTGTAGTCCAACTAGAAGAATTAGAGCCCCATTCATTGCCCCTAAAAACTTCATCATCATTATTACTATAAACACTTGAGTCTTCCTGCTTTGGCTTTGAGCTCCCCTCAAATTCTTTATTGTCTGTCTGAGTGGCATTCATACTCTCACTCCACCCACCATCACGGATATTATCTCCAACATCTGAGGCAACTCCAACTCCCTGAGACAGTAAATTACCATTATCCGGAAAAGGTGGCACTTCATGGTATTGTCCACTTAGAGCATCAGTCAAAAGTACAGATTTATCTTGCTTTTCATTTATCCTCCATATTCTCTGATCAGAAGGGAAGTGCTCACTCCATTTACGCAGCTGCAGCATAGAGAATGGCCCTTGAGTTTTGCCAGCTGGGTCCTCGTAGTGCCAAATTTTGTCAGTCTCAGAATCATTAGCAGATTGCTCTGACACTGAAGAAAGAGCCAGTGGTGAAATTTCTGATGCAACCACCACTGCTTGACTATTCCAAGCAATGTCAGAAGTATTAACCTGGTTTGCTGGTGGATTCCAACTATTTATTCCAGGTGCTTCTCTTTCCTGATTCCAAGAGGATTCTTTCACTGTATCATGAAGCTGAGAAGCACCACCTTCATCAGAATTACTAGTCATACCAACTTTACTACTCTGCTCACAAGACTTGGTAAAGTTTTTTCTGCTTCCAACATCGTCTGATATATCACCTGCTCTTCGTGCAGAGATAGGCTCCCTCCCCTTTCTACCATAGCCAGAAAGTTTTGGTCCCAAACTAACATCTGCACGCACACCAGCACCATTACTACCAAATTAAAAATTCAAATTCAAACTTAAAGATAATATAATATCAATTGTATGCATTCCATGTCCATAAATCAAAAGTAGGGACCTTGTCTCTTCTCATCTAATTCTCCAGCATTATCCTCAGAGTCATAACTTGGATCCATTTTTGGATCGGTGTGTACTTCAGGAATCTCACACAGTCTGCGCTGACGCTCCTCGGGTGACTTCAGAAGTTGTAATTTCTCCACGCATTCTCTTAACGTGCAACATAGTTAAGGAATGCTTGATAAATTTGTACTAATTTCTTTGCAACATCACAAATATTAAGAATAGAAAATGCTACCAATCAATGGTTACAAGGTAATTCTTTAGCAGTGTGGTGTAAATATTTTAACTCACATGCTCTATTTTCAATTGCCATTAAATAATAATAATTGGTAAGTCACACACACACCCAATAGGTAAACTTCAAAACCAAATGAAATAAATTTGAAGATTAAAACATCTCTTTTCTTCCCCCATTACCTCCCAACTATCAGATATAACATAAAGTGAAACATCGACTAGCTATGCTCTATTTCTACAAGCAGTCAAAAAATCAATGCTGACAAATGAGTGTAACTTCTTGAGATGGATGAGGCAGAAAAAATTATAATAAAAAATGAGCCTTTAAAATATTGAAAATGTGGTCATTCATCAATCATGCCACATATCATTCCCTTGGGTTCTCAAATATGTAACCAGCAATCCATCTAAATATCCAGGAACACATAATCTAAGCAACTTCAATGGGAATATTCTTTATTTTATTTTTGATAGGTATCTTGTATGGAATATTCTTCCTCAAATGAATTTCCACATACAGATATTTGGCATAACTTAGGTTTAAAAAAAAAACAGAGAAGGCATTTGTTTTCAAGCACCAAGAGTTTAAATTGGCAGGGGGGAAATTCAAATATCAAATAGAATGAAACAATTTGAAAAAACAAAGGATATTCCTTCTTATGTCCCTTTTCACTTGCACGATCACGTAGATGATTAAGTCTCAATATCTCTGCTTCCAGCACCTAGATTGCGAAATAAGATCACAGCGTTCAGCAATGATTTTTCAGGGTAAAACATTTATAGGCCACAACATTCACTCAACGCAATTGTAACAGACTAAAAGAATATTTACTATACAAGCATCCTGCATACAACACTGCATCATTACCAAGGATCAAAAGGAAAGGAACTCACATCATTCACTCTCACTGCTTTAAGCGTCATTGCCTTTGTCTGAATCTCACCCTACAACCAAGAACAAGTTTCCTTTACAAAAGGGATGCAAATTCCTAGGTTGAGACATAGGGGAACATAAGAGTCAAGACTTACCACATTCAACTGTTTGATGAGCCCGCACTTTATACTCTGGCGTAAACGTTTGCACTCATCCTGAAAACATAACATAAAATATCAACTATAGAAGCCAACTACTAAACTCCATTCATGATGCTCCAAAATACTACACCTCACCCAGATAGTCTCTTGCCCACAGAATAAAATTATATATGACACTGCTAGTGTGTTTAAGTTGTGAATGTTCATACAATCCAAAAATAATACAAAATTGAAATAGCACAAATAATGCAAATACTCTTTCAGTTCATTCATTCATGCTAAAGGTGGTAAAGGTAAGGTTTCTACAGGCATTTCTTGCAATGGCTTGATCCTATTACGCAATTTGGATATCAATTCAGACTTCGTATTTATGAAATCCAACCATGGTTGAGTATGTGATCATCCCCCTGAGAAGGACTATAGATCTCTGCAGTTTGGGTTCACATTTCTGCAAGGTGGTTTACATTTGAAATTCAGGCAACTGATGTGTACAGAGTACACACTCGGTGGAAAAGGTTAAAAGAATGTTGGATGTTAGTAGGCAAGTTGTAGATGGATATACTACTGCTTCAGTGGATGGATTTATTCATTGGCTTGTGAGTTACCCTGATATATCTGATTTGATATGTTCCTTTTATCTCAGGAACAAGCAGTCTGAACCAACCATGCAAAGTAATTTTGTGTCTGTACATGTGTACTGACACATGTTTGTATTTATCGATATGTAGGTCTCCACAGCTTTGGTTCACACTTGGGATCATCCAATCCTCTCTGCCCCCCTTCAAGCCCAAACCCACCTCCTCCTCCTCTGCACCACTGCCACTGCCACTACCACTACCACAACCACAACCCCCCATCTCTCTCGCCTTCAAAGTTCAACCCCACCTCCTCCTCTTCCGCTTCCTCTCCACCTCCCTTTGCCAACTATCAAAACTCAAACCCATCAACATCGACACCCAAAATGCCTGCCAAATCCAAACCCATTGCCTCTGGACCTATGCCCTCACCTTCAGCTGCATAGCCATGGGTCAACCAGCGATTCCTCCTCCTCCTCCGCTTCCTCTTAGTCTTTGAAGCCATGAGTCAACCAAAAAGGCCCCCATCTATGATTCTTTTTATTGTTTTGGGAAAATACATTGGGATATCTGTTGATTATTGTTTTGATTTTGAGAAGTTTTTGTTGTGATTTTGGGATGATAGACAGATTGATCGTGAGAAAAACGGTTCTGTGAGAGAAAAAAGGTGTGAACAGAAGAGGAACATACTGAAAGGAAAAGGAAGGAGAAAAGAGTCGTTGGGCATGGGTTTTAATGCATTATTAGTGGGCCCAATTGCTTTAGTGAAAATGAGAAGTAGAATGAGAATAAAAGTTCACTTTTTTTAACTTTTAACTTCTGCTCTAGAAATGTATATTTGAAAAATGCATTCTACACAAAATGCATTCTGCAAATCTCAAAATGTCCAACCAAAAACCTTAATTTTTTACAGAATGCATCTTACACCTAGAAATCCGAGGGAATGTGTTTTTATAGTGGTTCCAAACACTACCTAACAGTAGACTAAAATACACAAATCACGTTTTTAAGTTATAAAAAATACTCAAGTAGACCATAAAAACTGCATTATGCACTAACAACTACTTAAATCTGAGTAGGATTTTTTTTTAAAAAAAATTCAATTGTTACAACAAGTGGGGGAGGGGCATTTGAACTTTGATTCTCCTCTAAATGTGAACATTCAATGCCATTGAGCTATAAGGCTCTTGGCCTAAGTAGTTAACACAAATGAGAAAAAAATCATCATTTTTGTTTGTGATGTAAACCATATTGTCCTATTATTACAAGATAAAAAGGTAGCAATTTTCATTTCTACAAAATGTAGGAGTTGAGAAAAGATCACCTCAGAGAACTCCTGGTTTGAAATTTCCTCAATTGATATGACCTCTTTCTTGTCTAAATTTAAGATTTCAAGCATCACATCTGTAGTTCTTTCTCCAATTTTATATGGTTCAGCCACCTTGCTTGTACCTAATACACAAAAACCTTAAAAGTGTCACAAGTTTGCATAATATGTGTTTTACTGTGTACATTTAGAGGATAGGTGTTATAAAGTCAATACCTACAACTTGTACAAGCCTATACATTTCTTGCTTTTGCTCATTATTGGGAATTCTTATTCGCACAAATGAGCCAATAACTTTGTCATGAAATTTGTCAGCATCATCCATAAGACTCTCCATCAAATTACGCCGCAAGTAAATCAAGTTAATGTTGTGAACATCAATTGCTGCAAATGCATCTAAATTAATGTGTGATCCTCTCTCACCAGGTTTTTTACGTGTTCTACGCCTCTTATCACTACCTGTCGGAAGTTGGTTATCATAATTCCCATCAGTCTCCAACTGACTAGCAACAGCATCGACAACTCCCACTCTTAAAATATCATCTGCTGGAGAGTTTTCTTTTATAAGAAAGTGAGATTCAAGAAGCTTGAGCATTTCAAAGTGACCAACACATGCTTTTCCAAATAGACTTATAAGCCTTGAATCACAAACAATTTGACATTTTCGCTGAGGATCACGGAGATTGTTTTTCTTTATATACTCCAGCAAAAGAGCCTGTACATCAAACTGAGATAGCGAGGATGTATCACCATTTTTCATATGCGCAACAAACTCTAAGAGTTCCTTTGATGCCCATATTGTGCCTTCAGGCAGATGCATCCCATTATTACTAACTGATTTCTCCATAGATAGAGAGTCTTTATTAAGCAGAGGCTGCTTCCTAGTCTTTCTCTTTCTGGAATTATTTGTTTCTATACCTGTACAAGAATGGTTGAAACTAGATCCCTTGTCATTATTACCATCATAAACTTCACCTGAAAATTCCGTCTTGCAAACTATAGCATCAGCTTCTTTCCATGGATTTTTGGCTCGAGTAAGCTCATCTAAAGTCAAAGACAGTTTCCCCTTCAAAAATATCCAATACATCTTGAAGAGATACTCCCAGCTGCTTTTGTCATCAAAATCCACTTGAGCCTGCACAACATAATAAATTATTCCATATTATCAGCCCTGGAAATTTTTATGCCTGTCCTATCCAAATTCAACCAAGTTGAGAGAGATTTTTTTTTTTTTTTAAAACAAGTCCAAGCTAAGAGAGCTTTGCTCACAGCAGAAAGTGACCAAAAGAAAGAAAAATAGGAAGACAGAAGGAGTGTTCAGCATATCAATTCCTATATCTTTCTTTTTTTCCTTTTTTTTGGATCAACAATAATTAAAAAGCGTACCGTGTCCTTATTTCCTTGCAAATTTTCGATCAGCGTCACAGTTCTCATGCACGGGCCACAAAATCCATTGTTTCCTCTTACGCACAGATAATCAGCATATTTAATACAACCCTTGCACAAAGAATATGTACAAGTATAGCACATATAATGCGCAGCCTTCTGACAACTACTGCATATATGCCAACCTGAAATGCATGAATACAGTAAAGAACAAAAAGTCATACGACCTAAAGATCATAAGTCAAATTACTAACAGAGATTTTAAAAAAATGATAACTTCATTTAGTGTATGTTTGAAATGGAGGGAAAAGGTGGGAGAGGATAGGAGAAGAGGGGATGGTAGCAGGAATTTTAGTATATTCTGGCCACCTTCCCCGACCCTCTCCTCTCCCTCATCTAAGCATAGGATTAAAATAGCACCAACTACTGAAAACTCCAAAAAAAAATATTTAAAAACCCAAATAACAGACATAGAGTTCCATTTTTTAAAGGCAATTTATATGGGCATGCAAAAGTAGGTTTTGACCCGGGACCTCACCCTCCACCCATTCGCATAGGATGAGAGAAGTGTCATTTTCATTTAAGTCATAACTCATTCATAACTTCACAAAAAATACTTTTGAGTCCTTTTGGCCCCACAAAATTGCAGGGCAAACCAGCGTCTTTCTACAAAATCAAAATTCATTTGTTTAGCATCGTTTTAATTAAAGGAATTACCTTTTTTGAAAACATCAAATATCATGTTTGCAATTCACATATAGTAGGTAGCTTTTTCATTAACACACCACGGTATTTTCTAATACTGCTAACCCAAACAGACACTTTTTTATTTCGTAATGCTTTTTCCACTAACATTGATTAGAGGTGAATTCGAATACAAATGATATTACACAAAAGGAAACCAATGGCATCAAAAATTTAATAACAATCAAGTCATTTTGTTGATCAATAATATTTACATCAAGATGGTAATCTATAATAATATTTACCCATTGAAACTACCATATAATGCTTATATAACAAACATGCCCCACCCGCGGGAAAGGATCCCCTCCAGTTGAATCCTCCCGTTTTTAGTTATATGTGTGACAGGTGGTACTTATTCAATTTTTAAAAACCACGTGCCTTACAGCTAAACAAAAATTGAAGGGAATTGGATAATTCAATGAGAGTGATCTTATGCTTCTAGTACGGCAAAATTCGGACACAACAGTAAATGAAACTGTTAAAAACTATCAGATTGCTTTCCTTTCATATGCCTACAGGATAACACAGCTATTGCATTCTATAAACAGAGAGATTTAAAAGAGAATTAGATGCTAAAACCAACAACATACCGCAATTCCATTTAGCCCGCGATTTAAAGAATGCCTCGTCCCGTTTAATGCATGAAGGATGGTATGCTTTAGGGCAGCCCCTAACAAGTAATAAACAAAAACAAATAAAGTAAATTAATAAGCTTTATTTCTTTCTCTCTCTTTTTACTCCTTTTGGGTAATGGAAATGAAGAAATGAATAAATAAACAAAAATTTAAACCCTAACCCACGCTTTCGTTGCCCATAAACTTTTTTCAAAAGCCAGAATCAGCTAATTTTACTCTTAATTGAGCAACTTTCGGTTTCACTGTTCTCATTTCTCAAGCCCTAAATAAATTAGCAACGACGAAACAAAGCAAAAGAGAAAAATAAGCGAAGAAGACTATACTGACCGGCGATCACAGAGCACGAGGCTACCACCATCGAAGCAAATGAAACACACGTCCTCTTCGTCCTTCTTCTTCCTCGGCGGTGGCGACGTTATGGTCATCTTCGGCTGACCTCTCGGCGGTCGACCTCGCTTTCTCTTCGCCACCACCACCGTCGTCGTCGTCGACGTCGTCGAAGTAACAGTAGTAGTAGTAGTATCCGGCACCACCGGAAGGGGAGAAGGCTCCACCTTGTTCTGCGTCGTTGTTTTCGTCATCATCATCATCAACTCCACCGCCGCCTTGGAAGCGTCCTCCGTCGCCGCCGGTGTAGCTCCGACGAGTTGGGAATCATCGATATGACATTGATCGACGCTCATGAGGTCCGCGTCTCTACTCTGCTCCGACGAATTGTCAAAGCAAGGCTGTGATTGCCCTCCTCCATCTTGAATACACGGTTTGTAAAGACTCAAAGCCTGTTGATTTTGATTTTGATGTTGATGTTGATTTAGCTGTTGCTGTTGTTGCTCTTCCATGCCCGAATTCGGGGAAGAGAGAGAGAGAGAGAGAGAGAAAGAGCGAGAGAGAGATTGAATTGTTAAATCTAAAATCGGAGATTGGAGGTTAGAGGTTAGGGGTGGTCTTCGAAAACCCTAGACCTTGGGTCGATTGGGGAGTAGTGGGCACATGGAAATGGACTCAGTGTGGATGTGACAGGGCATTGTTTTTTTTTTATTATTACTTCTTCTTTTTCTTTTTTCTTTTTTTATAGAGAGAAAGTGAAATGGAAATAGAAGGAAGTTGAGTGCAGAACGACACCCCAAAGACGGTCTCTTCGGATTGGCTCGAATTGTTTGTGCTGGCACTTCGTAGTCGCTGATTATTGTAGCATAGCACACGAGTTACACACTGTCTTCTTTGTCTCCAGTTGGAATTATATATATTATGTTTTGAATTTCGTTTCTTTTGTTCCAATTATATAAACACGATGTTTTAAAATCTGTAAGCATTGTTTTAATTATAATTATAGAATAGTGATAACACAATTTTACAATTATAAATACCATCTTTTCTTCCCTTCTCAATAGCATAATATAACGGGTTTTCAGTTAATGTCGTTAAAAAAGTTTTAATATCACTTTTAATTATAATTGCAGAATAGTGAAAATAAAAATTTCAGGAATATGCTATCATAACTTCTTAATAGTATAATAACATAACAGCCTTTACTTAATAGAGGAGTGAATGTAGTTAAAATATTTATTAATAAATTATTTTTAAAAAGTTTTTATATTACTTCTACAATATATATAAAAAAATTATTTTAAAAAAGTCAATTCCTTGTTTTTTCCATAAAAAATTTTAAAAATACTTCTTAAATTAATATTCTTAGAATATTATTTAATTCTTTAGTGGTTTTTCAGGCAGTTTTTTTTTTTTTTTTTCTTCCTGTTAATGGTACTTTATCTTCCACTTCTTCTTTGCTTTTGTTGATTTTTTTTTTTTTTTCTTTGTTTGTTTTTAGTTTTTTCATAACTTTCTGCCGAGAAGCGTCAAACGCGGCTCTTGGGAGACCTCATTCTCCAATATCGAGCACCACGTGGTCAGTGGGCACCTAGGAAGGCAAGCGATTGTACACTGGGGTCCACTTTAGACATATTTTGGTTCAACGCCTAAAACATGATCAAAACAAAAAAACTACTCTTCTCTCTCTCTCTATCTCTCTCTTTCCTTTTTTTTCTTTTCTTTTTAATCTTTTTGCTACATTTTTAGGTTCAGCCCCCCTTTCCATATTGCCTAGAGGATTTACAAGGAAGTGAGGATAGTTCGCAAAGTCAAGCACGCAGTAAATTTCATTCCATTTGCCCAAGAAGTTTACTATCAGTTGGCATTTTGGATATGTTTTTTTATTTAATTCACGACTTTGGTGAACCGGCGTCTTAGTGTTATGAAAATATTCTTTATTTGTTTTGTTATAAATTTTTTTTAATATACTGTCAATATTTTGCAATATTTGTTTTACAGTAAAATCTTAATTAACTCTTTCTTAGTTTTTTCTAAAAAAAAAAAAAAGAAACATTGTACATAGAAAAATAATTTACAACAAAACAATCTTAAATGGAATGTAGTGAAAAAACAATAAAACTAGTGTTATAAGAAAATTAATAACATTTATCAAAAAAAAAAAATTAATAACATTTTCACAGTGCCTAATTTGTCTAGTAAGTTACATGTAGGTAATTAAAATATTAATCTATATATATATATATATATATATATAAACGAAGCCTCTAAAACTCCCACAATTTTTCACGTCAGCACAATATTTAAATAAAATTATTTTTGTTTAGTCTAAACTTAACAATGAGTGAAACTCTACTTCTCTAACAAGTCCAACTTAAACTCAAACACATCATTTTTTTTAAATAAAATTATTTTTGTTTATTTCAAATTTAACAAGAAGTGAAATTTTATCTCTCTAATAAGTCCAACTTAAACTCAAACTCATCATTATCATTTTTTTTAAACAAAATTAATTTTGTTTAGTCTAAACTTAACAAGAAGTGAAATTATATCTCTTTAACATGTCTAACTTAAACTCAAACTCAAACATTTATAAAAATTAATAATAAAAAAATTGAATAAATCCTATATCAAGATTATCCTAGGCGTGGCTTTATTTGGATAAATATCAAAAAAGTTGGGTTCAAGTTACACCTATTGTAACTCTAAACAATATTACAACACTCAATAACTTGTTATTGAATTAATATTTTGAAAATCCAACCGTTGAATTACATGTTCTATATGTTCTTAACATGCATGCTAATTTTCATATCAATTGGATGTTATTTACTATTTAATCCATAAACTCATATTTTATACATTATTTTAAACTACAAAAATTTGAATTTTAACAATTGATTGATGACATGGATATTAATTTTTGATTACCTTAAAATTATGCAAGTATAAAGAATATACAAATATAATGTAATTTAACAGTGGATTTGTCAATATTCACATCCAAATAAAAAATATTGAGTGGTGCAACATTGCTTAGACTTACACCAGGTGTAACTTGAACCTAATTCATATAAAAATCATCAACTATTGATAAAGTTTAACTTATTTAGATAATAGAAAAATTCTATTGCAACTTCTTTAAAAAGTAATTTTCGTACATAAACCATCAAACTCTTTTTAGTTGTTTTTTACAAGATAAAAAAGTTTGCAATAATTAAAATTATTCTTTTGAATGTAACCAATACTTCTTTTATATTTTTCTATTGTTTAATTGTATATATTTTGCTTTTTTTAATAATTTATAAGCAGTGAATTATCTAATTCTTTAATATTTTTTGATTTTTTAGAATTTTTAATATATAAATCTTTAAGTTTTTTTTTTTAGTATTTGAAATAGTCTAAAAATTTTTTTGTAAGTCATTACACATTCAAGCTTCTTCATCAAATTATAACATAAATTAAAATCATAGAAGAGCAAATCACGCAATAATGTAATTTCATAATCAATTTAAGATTTTATAAAATTATTTTAGTTTACCTCACAAATATGTAGGTTCTCGTACATAGCACGAGTTAGCGACTAGTTATAATATGTTACAGTGGCCCAATAATGAGATAGTATATAAATCAAAATATATGAAATTGTTATGAAAAAAAAAAATTCACAATAAAAGAATAATATGAGAATATGAGAGAGCGGGGTGTTATAGGCCTTCAAATTTTTAATATTTTTTTAATTGATTGATATTCTACTCCCAACACGCAACAAGGGAAAACGGGACCAAAAAGTTCCACGCTACGCCGCTATAAATAAAAGTTTAAATTAAAAAATTGAAAAAACAAATTAGTCTAAGATTCCATCATTGTCTTGATTCATTAGCATATGTCAGAATGCCTTTTCAAAAAACAAAAAGCATATATGTCAGAACGTGGTTGGACATTTATAGGTGGTGGGTTTGGCCAGACAACTAACTAAAATCAATACGTTTACTGAAATACCAAATTTGAGAGTGAAGTTGGTTTTTATCATAATTTTTACAACTTAGCATTAGTTAGCATGAGTGTATCCTTAGAATATCCCTAGAATTGCTGTAATGAGATTCTATTACGCTTCAAGATAAGAAACATCTTTGGTTTATCCAAACTATATTAGAGAACAGAAAAAGAATTACGTGTTGCTGAAAATATTTAGCCATGTGACACAATACTGTCAATTGTGCTGACTGCTAAACGACTGGCAAAAAAACAAATATAAAGAAAAAATGAGTTTTAACATCTAATTGTTTTAAAGAATAATACCAAGCACACAATATTTTTATAATATATCTTAACTACCAAGCTTTTATTGATTACAATCTGAGCTCACTACTTAAATTATTTCTTTACTCACTTGTAACATCTTGCCATAATACGATTTTTTAATATATGCATCAAGTTTTTTATCTATACAAATTGCCTTTGATAAACATGTGAGTTTTGGACTTCAATTAATTTAACTGGTAAAATTCATCATCACTCAAGCATTTCAATCGATATACTCATAAGACTGTTTTATGCACGATAGACCATTGAGTTTGTTTGGTGGGATATTTTTTAAAGGGTTGTTATCTTTTTAAAACTCATAAGCCATTTTAATCAAAAAATTGTTTTAGCTTTTTGTCAATTTTGTTTGATCTTTCATCATTTTGGTGAAGGAGCTTATATTTTTTTTTTTTTTGTACATATTTTTAAATTCCTTTTTCTCACATTTTTAAAGTATAAGTATTTTTAGTATACCTTCAGCAAAAAGCAATCAACAAAAAAACTAAATAAGTCAATGCCAAATGCACACAAAATCTTGCCACTAAAACATTTCAATCTAAATACTCATAACACTGTTTCATCTATGATAGGTTATGGGTTTGTTTGGTGGGATATTTTTTAAAGGGTGGTTATGCTTTTCAAAACTCATAAGCTATCTTAATCAAAAACTTGGTTTAGCTTTTCGTCAATTTTGTTTTATCTTTCGTCAATTTGATGAAGAAGCTTTTTTTTTTCTTTGTATTTTTTAGTGAGCTTTTAATAAATATATGTCAATGATTACTTCTCAAAACAATTAATAGTTTTTACACTACAAAAAAATGGGGCTATCCCAGCGTTTTCAAAAGCGCTGGGATAGCCCCAAAAAGCGCTGGGATAGGGTCAAAATTCCTATCCCTAGGATTATAACTTTATTTTTTCATCATCATCATTATTATTATTATTTTTTCTTTTTCACGGCACACCGGTGCTTCAAACCGCTCTAGCATTGGGGTGTAAACACCCCTCAGTTGCTATTTTACAACCAAAACCTCAAAAAGAATGCGTTGGTTCTAACTTGGATGTAAACTCAAATTATATATTATATTCAATTCTCTCTCTCTCTCTATCTCTCTCTCTCTCTCTCTCTCTCTCTCTCTCTCTCTCTCTCTTCTTTTTCTTTTCTGCACTTCTCCCTTCTCTCTTTTAGCTCAATGCCTTTCAACGATTTCCAGTGGTTAATCGAACCAGTGCTCGTCGAAATGTGGCAATGGACTTTTGGTGGTGGGTTTTGCGTTTTTCAGTGACTCTTGTTTTGGGCTTTTGGATCAGATGAATTTGGACCAACAATGTGACAACCTAAAATATAGGGTCGCTGGACCTATACCAGCGTTTTTCAAAAGCACCGGGAAAGGCATACACCCTATCCCAGCACTTTTGAAAACGCTGGTATAGGCCTTTTAAATTATATGCATTCAAGACTTATGCCAGCGCTTTTGGGAGCGCTGGTATGGGTCATGAATGAATAAAATTTAAAAGACCTATACCAGCGCTTTTGAAAGCGCTGGCATAGGCTGTGCCTATTCCAACATTCCTAAAAGCGCTGGGATAGGTCTTGAATGACCAAAATTTAAAAGGACCTATGCCAGCGCATTCAAAAGTGCTGGTATAGGTCATTTTTAAAATAAAAAAAATTTAGCACTTGTAATGTACCTAAAATATATATTTTCCAATACCTATTTTATAGCAATTGTAATAAGCCACAATTCATATTTTCCAATAGAAAATACCATACCACATTCAACCAAGAAACTAAATATATTTAATTACACCATATCAAACTAAATATATTTAATTACACCATATCAATAATTACATCCCAAATGTCTAGAATATTATACATAAAATAATACATCCCAAGTGTCTAGAATGTTATGAGGCACACCTACACTACGATTTCACCATTGCACATTGAGTTTCAAAAATGTAAGTCACAAAACAAACAACACTTCTAATAGAACATACTCCACCTTTTCTCTCCATGCAAGCCACCCGCTTGCTCCAAAACAACAACTCACCACGACAGTAATGTAGACACATTATTTTACAATTTAAGGGAATTAAGAAGCAGATCTTACTCACCCCTTAGCAATCCCAGTGTTTAACCACAGAAAGGAGAAGGTAAACTTCAAACAAGCTGCCACTCTTGCAAAAGCGAACTGACCATTACTCACTACTATGATAGGTGATCATTACATCAAAATGAAATCTTTAGTCATTAAACATCAACAATGGTAGGTGTAGTTTATTATATATCAAAGGTTCAAAAGTGATGAATTATACTTGGGGATGATCATAACTAATAAACATTTTAGAGATAATTATACTTTGTCTACTTGTAATGTGAGACAATTACACATTACTTATCTATGGTATGAAAACTAGTACCTTGGATACATGTGGTTCAATCCTTTAACTGCCATTACACATCACCCTTAAAAAAAGGGTAAAAGCAACTAAAAATTACAACTTGAGCTAAAAGCAACTAAAAGTCAAGAATCGATACCTAAAATAGAATCAAATGGTAAAGAAGAGAGGTCCGAGTGAGATTGAGAGAGAGGCCCTTTTGTTCCTGAAAGAAAACAACAAAATATAAAAACCCCATGAAGCAAAACCCTAAAAAAAATCCAATTAAACCCAAAATCGAAACCTTAAACCAAAAATCAAAACAAAAAATTTTAAAAACTTACTGTTAAGAGGCATGGGCTTCGTTAGCAGTGGCACGGTGAGGAGGATCAAAAATATGTCATCAATCTTTTAATAGTAGCGCAGATTCTGCAAGGATACCTGCAACATGGGAAAGGAAAGTAAGTTCAAGGACAACAGTTTTAAGTGGGTGTATTTATTATTCCTAGTTCTCTCTATTTTTCTTTTTCTTGGTTGTTTATTCTATATGCAAATTCTTATTGACTTACCTCAATATGTTTGAAATGGTCTTAATAATATTAGATTTTATGGAGAACTAGAATACTCACAAGAACACACAAGTAGTATACAAAGCCTTAAGAGGCAGAGAATAAAACAGGCTAACTTTTTGTCTTTTAGAGATCTCCCAAGTTGATGGGCCTTCATGCATAAGTATTTTACTTATTATGGTCCCTTGGTAAGCCTAAATTTTCGAAAGAAGGAAAGGGCAGTGACTAAGATCCTTTTTTTTTTTACTAACTTCCCTTATAAATCTTACCAAGAGAATCTATAGGGATCTTCATGCAGAAAAATCCCACTTTCAATTAGAATTCAAAATAGCCCAAAAGAGAAAATAATAAGAAAATCAAATGACAAATAAGAAAAAGGAAAGAGAGATGTGAACAACTCAGGTTAGGTAAGTAGTTGATGCCTTTCTCTAAGTACATTTGAGAATGGAACTATCAACTATCAATTATCAACTATGGGAGATTCATCTGTATCCCATTTTACAATCACTTGCAAATAGTAAATGTGTCTTAATAAAATAATGACATTAAAATCATTTGACAGTCTCTTCCAAGATTTGGTTTGAAAATTTTCCCCTCTTCTATTTATTTTAAGCCTACTTATGATTACCATTTGCATGTGCAATTAGGAAATAAAGTACTTAAAAACTATGTGTTAAAAGTTAATTTTCCCATTGAAAGAGAGTAGAAGGGATTAAGTTGATAAGGCAAAGACAGTAAGAAATATGGAGGCCTTTTTGTTTGGGGGTTAAATTTACAATTAGAATAGCATTGTATCTATATTTTAATTTGAAATGTCTAACTAAGATAATCTTATGGTCGCATAATTTATTAAAGAAAACCGCTACTAAATTAAATCAGGACAAAGCAGAATGATGGCATACCCATTTTACAATATTCACAACACATACATTGGTTACTGTTAGGTCAAATTTGCAACACAAAAGGATAATGATTTAACATAAGAGAAAAAAGAAGAAGCAGTGCACTCACTTGAAAATGATAGTTTTGAATATTTGCATGTAAAGCATACAATAAATATATATTACTCCTATCTCTCCCATTAAAACAATGTAGACGAGTTAATGGTAATGTGATATAATAGCTTTTGGCCCTATTACATGGGATTAGAGATTTAGAGTTCAAATCCCGTTGATACACATATATATGTTTAAAAGCAAAAAGTGATCAACTTCAAATTGAATGTAAGTCAGTTCAATTTGTTTTTAAAATAAATAAATAAAGTTGCATTAATTGGCAATTTGTAGTGAAATTTCACCAAATAGCTTGGAATAAGAATTTCATGTTAAATCTATATTTCTTTATAGGTAAGTTACACCTCAATGGGCCTTTAACTTACAAGCTCCCTAAAGATGTGTCGTTTGAGTTATTGGTCACGCTAAAGGTAGAAAACAAACAAACAAAATAGGAAAATTTACAACTAATACTGCTAAAAGCTTTTTAAATAACTAAATTTACAACTGCCATTCTAATACAAAACTAAACTTCTCACACCCAATAAGTAGGAAAAGTAATACAATAAAAATAACATAAAAAAGGCACTCATGCATATTGCAAGCCTATAAGTTAATACTGATATTCAAAGGAGGCAAATAAAACACCTTGCCATGGAGCTAGACAACCAAGCATTTTACAGTTTACACCCTTATCCCATAGAGATTGTCCACCTTCCATTGTAGTATATATATTGCTTTGTACTTAGTATATAGTCATAATACAATTAGCCATTCACTTACTTATACATATATGTAGTCAATTGTGCATATCAATTAAGGCCTAGCTTTTAGGTTTTATCTAATCTATGATCACTAGTTCCCTTGCTTATATATATATATATATATATATATATATATAGAAGTTACAATCTTAGTGTAATGATTCATACTAGTTAAGATTTAACCCTCCATTACTAACCATTACGGTCTCTTAGTGAAATCGGATTTACAAACAAAGAACAAGAATTTTGATGAATAAACAGAATCAAACCATACATATACTTATTGATGATGAATCTGAACTTAATCATGGGTAATAATCAAGAATGCCTTGAATTTGACTCTATAGTTGATGCTGAAAAAGCTTAAAAAATGCTAGACCACTCCAATCACCTAGGAAACTAAAAAATATAAGTTTAAGTCAAGTTAGATCCATACTTGGTTTGCCTAGGGCTAATCACTAAATACACCAATGCATGAGTATTACTCAACCAGCAATAGATAAAAAGTAAACTTAGATGATCACATAAAAGATGGAATTATTAAAGAAATTCCAGTGAGAATGACCAAATTCATTACCAATAATTATAACACGATAGGAACAACACAATCAACACTCCCAATATAAAATACACCACCTTATATCTCCATGCAAGCCACCCGCTTGCTCCAAATCAACAACCCACCACAGCAGAATATTTGAATTTACTAATAGTTGACAAAATAAATTTACACGTAGTTGAACAATAATATCACAACATTCACAAGACAATCAACACTCCCAATAATGAAAAGTAGACCACCTTATATCACCATGCAAGCCACTCGCTTGCTCCAAACCAACAATCCACCACAACAGAATTTTTAACATATAATTATAGACTAGTAGGGTATTATGAAGCAAACTTTACTCACCCTTTAGCAATTCACTAGTTTGCTCACAGAAAGAGGAAGTCAAACTTAGAGCAAGCTGCTAATCCTACAAAATCTAAGTCTAAATTATAGACTATTAAGATAACTTAAAAGACGTAAATTAGGTGACTTCACGTCCAAAATCATGTAAAGAAGAAGACACTACTAAACTAAGCACACCGAGAGAACAAACTATAAACTAAAATAGGGAGAGGTATGCAAAGATATACAAACCAAAAGATAAGCTCCAATATTTTTGCTAGTTTGTATTTGTTCCACAAGTAGACATGAGCTATTTAATAATTTAATCATACGTAGTCAAAGAATGAAAGGTTAACTTACTAGTTGCTACCTTGCTTTGCTCCAAGGGAGATGCCAAAGATGAAAAGAAGAACTCCAAGACCCTTCAATACTATTGCAGCAGTCACTAAATGTTTAATCTGGCAATAACAAATCCAACAATCAGAATTGAGTTGTTTTTATTTTAATAAAAAACAAAATGGCAAAGCAAAATAAAATTATCAACCAAACTGAGTGGAAAGATTAATGCATATCTCATGGTTAACGGCACTTGCTTGATTCAAAAAGGAGCCCCCATTTAGGATTTCAACAGACAACATCACCTAAATAAGCCTGAGCATGGTTGGTTATGCCAACAGTATCAGAATTCCCATCACATACACGCACACACACACAAGTACAAATAGCAATCACTGATGAGATAAAATATACACAACCTGCACTACTGCTATGTGATTCACAAACGAATCTCACCACTTGCAAAAAGGAGATACAAATATTTACAAATGATAAAACATAGAGAAAATGAATGAAAGAGCTATTTTTAGTATAGTCAAGCAATTCGAAACATGATCACAAATTAGGGGACCTTAAAAGTCTACCTTCCTATATGGCCACCTATCCAGACCATTTTCACGACAAAGTTTCTTTAGTACTGAGGCTGTAAACCAAATAATTGAAATTAGCAACCATCTATATCACAATGTGCATTATAAAATTTACAACTGAGCACATCTAATCAATTACAACTTACAACTACACATAATCACACAATTCTCAGAAACCCTCCAGGTAGAAAAATAAAAATAAAAATACAACCACTATGGCTTTGAATTCTCATATAATACTTTAAGGAAGGCCTCCATTTTAGTTGGAGATGTAATACAGCTATAAATTTTACAGAAGCTTAGACTTAAACAAGATAAGAAGGTATATAGTTTGAGCATAAACATACACATTCTTATCCCACATTCACATCCATGTCTTTTGATTCAACCATATGAAATTCTTATCCAATCCCCAAAAAATATAGACAAACTAATCCCCAATTGAAACCAAGAAGAATTTTTAAAGTCATTGTCCTGTTTTTTAAATAATTCAAAAGGTTCAGAGTTCAGACCAAGAACTAGAACAAATTTAATATAAAGTCTAAGTGTCCAACTTTCATGTCTCTTTTTTACTATTCTTGTTTAATTTTCTCAGCAACCAAGCACAGTTCAACAGAAAATTATTATAAAAAAAGATTGAACCTGACTGGAAGGAACCATGAAACCATTGACAAAGATGGAAACCCCATAAAAAATTATCACTTCACTCACACCCACATTTGCCATAGTCATTTAAAATGCAAAGAAAAAACTTCCAAAAATCAACACATATCAACATACACAACAATAAGACCCATATAGCTAATCTAGCAAACCAACCCTCAAATACCCATTAGGAAACTAATCAACCAAAACCGTTTATCAAAGCAAAAACACTTCAAATGATATGAAATTTTCGGATTTTAACAATGCCATTGCTACCCAAATCATCTAAACCCTCTAATCTACCATTATTCACCAAAACCCATCAAGTATTTACTATAATAATCATTGAATACTCACACCCACATTTGCCAAAGTCATTTAAAATGCAAAGAAAAAACTTCCAAAAATCAACTCATATCAACATATGCAACAACAAGACCCATATAGTTGATCTAGCAAACCAACCCTCAAATACCCATTAGGAAACCAATCAACCAAAACCTTTTATCAAAGCAAAAACTCTTCAAATGATATGAAATTTTCGGATTTTAATAAAGCCATTGCTACCCAAATCATCTAAACCCTCTAATCTAACATTATTCACCAAAACCCATCAAGTATTTACTATAATAATCATTGAATAGCAAAACCCAAAGGATTTCATAAAAGAAATTGAGCAAAAAGTTTAAATTTTTACCTTAAAATCTTGTTGGGAAAAGGCACAAATGAAGGAGTATATGATGGCTAGAGGAATGATCTAATGGTGGCTGTTCATAAGAGATGAAGAGGGAGTAAGATTTGGGTGAAAGGAAGGGAGAGGCTGCAGCACAAGAAAAACAAGAGAGAGAGAGAGAGAGAGAGAGAGAGACCAACATGAAAATGAGGAAGAAAAGGGTGGGTGAGAGGAAAATGTCTGAAGGAAAGAAGTAGGAGACCAAAAATGAGAGGCCAAAGTGGTGCCAAGTTAAAAAAAAAAAGAGGAAAGTCTGAAATTTTTTCAATGGTACGAAGGACCTATTCCAACGCTTTTTAACCTATCCCAGCGCTTTTTGAAGTGCTGGAATAGGGTGACCCTATTCCGGCGCTTCAAAAAGCGCTGGGACAGGCCTTTCTCTAGAGTGACCCTATCCCAGCGCTTTTTGAAACGCTGGAAATAGGGTGACCCTATTCCAGTGCTTTTCACCCTATTCCAGCGCTTCAAAAAGCGCTGGGATAGGATAATTTCAAAAATTACATAAATTAAAAAAAAAAATTACCCTAACCTATAACGACGGTTATAAAACGCTATAATAGGGCATCCTATACCAGCGTTTTTAAAAAACGCTGCTATAGGTCTCCTATTGCAGCGCTTTATAAAGCGCCGGTTTTAAGCCGTCGTAATAGGGTTTTCTATACCAATGCTTTTAAAAAACGCTGGTATAGGCTTGTCTGTTACAGCGTTTTTTAAAAGCGTTGGGAAAAAAACGCTGGGACATGACGATTTTTTTGTAGTGAATTAATGAACATGTCAATTATTACTTCTCAAAATAATTAAGAGTCATGCTAGACATAAATTTTCACATAACTCACTATCACTTTTATGAGAAATATAAAAAGTTATTAAAAAAATCAATTACTTTTTTCTTTTCTTATAAAAATTTCTAAAAGTATTTCTTATAGTATTGTTTTTAAGACATCTATTAACCTTACTCCATTTTTTGATAGTTTATTACGTGTCTCTAGATTTTTTCATTAATTAAACTTCTCTCTTGTTCATTTTTGAGAAACTCTAGAAGACTAGAACCAATGAAAAAATTTTCACATTTTCTTACAATGTTGTATTGTGGTGGACTCCAAGTCTCCTAGTGTAATGTGGGTGAAATTTTATATTTATAATTTAGTGTCATTAGCATGGCTCTATTTATTTTCTTTCTTTTTCTCTTTTCTTTTTTTCCTTTCGGCTAGCTTAAATTTTTCATAATATTAAAAGGTTTTAGTTCATGACAGGTAATCATGCAAGTGGTTATGTTATGGCAACGCTTTTTTTATGATCTTTCCTATATTGATAACAAATTCTGTTATTTATTATCAAAAGCATAACAAAACAAAACACCATAAGAAGATAGAGCAGCAAGCTTGGCATGTGTTCATATCGTTTGGATGATACTAAAATGACCTCAAATAATCTCTTAGTCTCCAATTTCTAGGATTATAACTTTATTTTTTCATCATCATCATTATTATTATTATTTCTTTGGGCAAAATAAATTTGGTTTGTACCACAGCACACCATTGCCGTAATGGTCACTTTACATGTACAAATGCTTGTGCGGTGTGGGAGGCAAGAGCCGAAATTTCAAGTATTCAAGAGAAAGCTTCACACATATATACACTTAGATTAGGCTAAAATATGATTAATATCTTGTAAAAAGTATATTAAAAAAATTTGAAAAAACAAAACCTAGATTGTAAGAGCTCTAGCATTGGGGTGTAAACATTCCTCAGTTGCTATTTTACAACCAAAACCTCAAAAAGAATGTTTCATCCGGGTATGGGTTTGCATAATATTTTACCATCTATGAACAGTTGGTTCTAACTTGGATGTAAACCCAAATTATATATTATATTCAATTCTCTCTCTCTCTCTCTCTCTCTCTTCTTTTTCTTTTCTGCACTTCTCCCTTCTCTCTTCTACCCCAATGCCTTTCAACGATTTCTGAATCTCTCCTTTCTTCACTTGTGGTTATTTTGGTGGTGGCTACATGGTTAAGATCGGGCCAGTGCTCATCGAAACGTGGCAATGGACTTTTGGTGATGGGTTTTGCCTTTTTCAGTGACTTTTGTTTTGGGCTTTTGGATCAAATGAATTTGGATTGACAATGTGCTCGCCAGATCATTTCAGTGGTGGGTTTCATCGGATCGTTTCTGGGTTTTGCCGCTGTGGGTTTGAGTTTTGCTCATTGTGGGTTTTGGTGGTTGTTCATGGTGGATGGTGATGTTTTGGTGGTTCACGATGAAGTTTTGGTGATTTTCAAGGTGGATGGTGATGTTTTAGTGGTTGTTCACGGCAGTGGGGTGGGTTTTGATGTGGGATAGGCAAAATGTGGGTTTTGGTGGTTGTTGGGAGAAATTACACTTTAGCACCCTAAACTAAGTACTAGATTACACTTTACACAATAAACTATCCAACTGCACACTTTGCACCCTAAACTATCACACTTTGCACCCTAATGTTATTTTTACTGTTATATTTAATAGAATTTTGCTGCATGTGACAAGCACATGCTTCTTGCTTAGGCGAAACAAAGTTAAAAGACTGAAACACCATTTTTCAAAATCAATTAAAACAAAACCCATCCTCTTCCCTAGATTCAATTTAAAATATTTATTTAAATTTACCTCTATGATTTTATAGAAAATTCATTCACAGTACCCCATCCACCTTCTTCGAATCATTGTTTGTTTTATTTTCATCAATGGACAGATGGTTCCAAAATCTAAATACCTCCTTTTGACCCTCAAAACTAAGCCCAAATTGGAAAACTGAGCCACATAATGTATTGTTGATACATTGAAAAACTATACAGAACAAATCTTCAAAGATTGGCCTTAACCCACCTCAAATGAAAGAATGAGCTATATTAAATTATTAATAATATAAAAAGAAAGAGAAATATTATGGTTTGTGTGGCTTCAAAATTAAGAAAAGAGCTTTCCGCTAATATGGGCCTGAACTGTCATTCAAATATTTCAACGTTAAGGATTCCTTTATGTCAAGGTCCTTTTCAAACGCAAGCAACATAGACTGAGTTTGGATTGCACTGAAAAATGCCTGCATTTGGTTTTTGGCGTTTTAAATAATGGGACCCACAGCTACAGTGGATCCCACGAAAACTCTGCATACGACAAAATCAAGCAATTTTCTGGGTCCTACACGGCACTATTCATATTTAAAAATTGTTTTGCTACAGTATTTTTAGCAATAAGCTTTCAATTTTCAGCATTAAGCTTTCAATTTTCAATAATAAGCAATATCCAAACAGACACATATTAGAGGGAAATCTTTTTTTAGATTGAGAGAGAGAGAGAGAGAGAGAGAGAGAGAGAAAGAGGGGTAAAGGTTCTAATGATGAAAACAAAACAAACAATGATTCGGGGAATGCAGATGGGGTACTGTGAATGAATTCTACCATGGAATTAGAAAGGTAAATTTAAATATTTTGAAATTGAATCTAGGAAGATGATGGGTTTTGATAGGCCAAAAACGCATTGATCCCTTGTAATGAATTAACCAATTAATTAGCTAAGTGAATTAGTTAGGTTTAATTACATGCAATGAGCGTGGTAGCACAAACAAAATACCAAATAACTAAATGTGCAGCGAAAATTAAATGACACGATGATTTATTTACGAATAAGAAAAACTTACACGGCAAAAATCTCACCGGGTAATTTTAAGGTCACTACTCTCGAGAATCCACTATTATCAAAACAAGTGGTTACAAGTAAAAGAATCTCAATATCTTATACCAATCTACAGTTGAACCCTTACCCCAATACCCAATTGGACTTGTTCTATAATGACAATCTCTCCTTGTATTGCACAGCTCCTAATACATGACTAACTAAAAGATGCACGGATCTCAGTACGTGACTTTATTACCAACTTGAGAAGGATGTTGGCTGCAAAGTTCTTCTATTCATCACACAATGAAGATCATGAAATTGCTTGGTCACAAAACCCTATGGTGTACAAACACAACAACTTCTTCAAGAACTAGGGCAAACTAGGTTTTCGGCCACACTTGTGAAATTATGCTCTTATGCAATTATGCTCTTGACTGTGCAACCTGATACAACCCTTAAAATAATCTTTATATATCTTTAGGGCTGTGAGAAAAAAAAGCTCAAACACATACTCACGGATTGGATGAAAACAGCTCTGAAAAACTGAGTTTCATAAACCTCGATAGATAGCCATCTGTCGAAAGATACTAACTGTCGAGCTAGCTTTCAATATTTAAAATCTAGCACTTCTTCACTTGATTCTTGGATAGGCTTGCATGGCTTTAACACTTGAACTTGAAACCTTGTTTCTTGAAGTATTAAACACATTCTAGATCTATCCAAATACAAGTAAAGTTTGTTTTGTCAAATGATTAGCCGATACATAAAATGTTATCATATGTTCCTAATATCAAATCGCATATGTCCTAACAGGTTTTGATTTAATTGATTTTGAAGGAGGGTGTTTTAGTCTTTTAACTTTGTTCCACTTAAGTATGAAGCTTGTGCTTGCAAGATTCTGTTAAATATAACAATAAAAATAACACCGAGGTGCAAAGTGTGATAGATTAGGGTGCAAAGTGTGCAGTCGAATAGTTTAAGGTGCAAAGTGTAATCTACTGCATAATTTAGGGTAGTAAAATGTAATTTCCCCTGGTTGTTGATGTTTGTGGTGGATGGTAATGGCAAGTCTTTTTTGTGGTGGTGAGTGGTAGTGGTGGTGGTGGTGGTGGTGGTGGGGGTTCAGTTTTTTATGGTTGTGGACCTGTGGTTTGGATTTTTAGCAATGGTGGTGGCAATATTGGTGAACGACTAACAATGAGTGGGTTTTTGGCTTAGCATGCTGAGCATGTTAATTCTTATGTAACTTGGATAAAGGAAAATTCTAGTATCATTGAAACCGCTTTGGCTTAAGACGTAACATTGTTATCTTCTTCTTAATAAAGTTACAATTTTCTTATAAAAAAAAAAAAGAAAAAAAAAATGAGTGGGTTGCGTGATGAATGGTTAGTAGCAAGTGGCTCATGGTGGTGAATGTCAAAATTTCTCTCTCTCTCCAAACACTTTAATTTCAGGCTCCATGTAGTGTATTGTTGTTGTTGTTTCATACCCATTAATTTGTACGTTTTGTATTCTTTCTTGCAATTTTGATCTACATTATTTAGGAAAGTCCAGACTTGCATGTTTTTTTTTTTTTTTTTTTTTTTTAAAAAAATTAATGGTTTTGGGGGTTGGGTATGTGGCAGAAAACAAAAACCCAATAAATATTGCTAAACAAGTTTTAGAATAGAAAAACACTACAAAAATGTTTTTCAGAAGATCAAGTCTGTTTGGTTAGAGAATTCTAGTATCGTTATTAAAGTATTGTGAAAATATGTGTGGTTTAAAAAATGTTGTAGAAATATGTGTTTCAGTGTTTAAACACTGAAAACTGTTATTAAAAATCTAGTACCAAATAGCCCCGTTTTGGGATATAAAAACTCTAGAAAACAAGTTTTGAAAAATACAAAAATTAAAACATGAATTATTTACCATCAAGGATTAAGGCCAATATATGATTGGTCATAACTGGCAGAGAATAAGACAAATATTTACCCTTCCAAGATTCATAATATTCTCTCTTTGATGATCTCTCACTAAATATATGCCTCATTAAAATCTACTTGTGAGGGGTGGGGGAGGGGATGAAAATATTATGAAGGAAAACATTACAAAAATTACAAATGTCACATATCCTTCAAATTTTTTACTTTTTCTTACGAGTACACAAAACTTCAGTTGTATATGAAAAAATTTGGAAGTCAACACACATCTTCTAAAATGTTGCACTTGGCAATGATTTAGTGAATAGATCGATCAAATCGCCAATTGATCGTATATGCTTGACATCAATATCACCACTCTTCTGTGGCTCATTTTATGATATATGCTTAGTTCTATCACCTTTGAATTATCCTCCTTTAATTTAAATGATAAACAGTATCGTCTTTATATAATATCGCTAGGTTGTATATGATTGAGGGTTATCCTTATCCACATTTTCCTAAAAAATGCATTTACAACATGCTTCATGAATTAATAACCTCTAAGTGGTTTGAATAAGTGATGGGTATTGTTTGCTTGATCTCTATGGAATAGTTGTGCTATTGCATGTGAAAATATCATATTTGTGACCCAATCTTTATAGGGATTGTGAAAATAACTTGAGCGTACAAATCCAGCCAATTGGGGATTTAATCAATTTTGATAAAAATAATCTTATGGCAGTAGTCTCATTAAACATAGTACATGCTTGACCCTATTCTAACGCTTTGAGTTGGTTCAAAACTATATTGTGGTAGTTAGTGCTTGAAAAAGTTATGTTTGGTTGCATGCAAAACTATAATGTATAGTACTTTAGGTTCTTACTCTCTTAGAAATTTACCCAGTATCAAATTGGATCATGGTCCCATCATTGTGGATTTTGAATATCAAACACCCTTTAGGAAGATGCCTTTTAGATTTGAGCATATGTGGACTACCCACCCTTCTTGTAAAGGTATGGTACAACAAACCTAGGTTTTTAATTCATATGGGTTAAGAGCTGATCAATTAAGGAAAAAAATCCTAAGTGTCAGAAGGGAAGCTATGGATTGGGACAAGCAAGTGTTTGGGAAGGTTGAGAGAGATATTAAAGTGATGCAAACTCAGCTGCAACAAATCCAAAACTCCATCAATTCTATTGAGGATGTGGTGAAAGAAAGAGCTCTTAGAAATAAATTAGAGGACCTATTGAACAGGGAAAAATTGATGTGGGCTCAAAAAGCTAAAACTAGATGGATTCTCCAAGGGGACAAGAACACTAAATACTATAAGACAATTGTAAGATAGAGAAGAGCCAAAAGTAGAATCCTCCAAATTAAGGATAGCCAAGGGAATATTACAGAAAACCTAAGTGAGATTGAGATCATTCTGGTAGACCATTTTAAGACCTGCTTTGAAGGTACTAATCACTCGAGTTTTGAAAACATAATTCAGGAACTTCAATCTCTTCCTGTTCCTACTCTATCTGATCACCATATTAGCACTCTCAATAAACCAATAATAGCCTTAGAGATTGAAGAAATTGTTTTTCTCTCACAAAACTCCAAGCCTTGAAGGCATGCCTGCCTTTTTCTTTCAAGAATTTTGGAGCACTGTTAAATCTGATGTTATCAACACTATCCTAGCATTTTTCCATTCTAGGTCATTTTTTAAACTTCTCAATCATACATTTATAACCCTCATTCCAAAAACCCCATTCCCTGATAAGGTATCACACTTCAGACCTATTAGTCTTTGTAATGTAATTTATAAAGTCATATCTAAGATTCTAGTCTATAGGCTGAAACCCTTGATGGACAGCATCATTACTCCTTATCAGAACGCTTTCATCAAAGGAAGAAACATTACTAATAACATCCTTATTGCCCATGAGATCCTTGATGTTCTTGGGAAGAAAAATGGTAGGAAAACTAGTTTTGGAGTGCTTAAGATTGACATGAGAAAGGCTTATGACAGGGTGGACTGAACCTTCCTTAAGGTTGTGTTAACAGTAATGAAGTTTGAGGCCAAGTGAATTGAGTGGATATGGAATGTCACTTCTGTTAGCTACACTCTTTTTGTGAATAGGAATATAACATCCTTTTTCAAACCATCCCAAGGCTTAAGATTAGGGGACCCTTTATCACCCTATCCCTTCCTATTCTGTGCTAACATCCTATCCATCCCCTTATCACAGGCTGAAAACCTTAAACAGATTCAAGGTGTGAGGGTAGGAAGAAATGGTCTCTCTTTCACTCATCTTTTTTTTGCTAATGATTCTCTCCTCTTCTTCAAAAAGGATGACAAATCCATTGGAATCATCCATCTCATCCTAGAATGGTATTGCTCAATCTCAGGACAAAAAATAAATCTTGCCAAATCTGATCTCTTTTGTTATCTAATATGCCTGCTGCTGATCAGGAAGCCCTTGCCCAAACTCTTCATGTCAACTTGGTTTGGAGCCCTCCAAGTACCTTGGAATAAATTTCAAGCTTAGAGGTAACAGATGTGCTAATTTTCAGGTCTTGGTTGATAAACTCCAATCTAAACTCCAAGGATGGAAAGTTAGATTGCAATCCCAAGCTCGAAGAACTACCCTTTTATCCTCTGTTATTCAATCTTGTCCCCTATATACATTTTCTTGTTTCAAGGTTCCTAATACCATATGCAATAAAATGGACTCTGTTGTTAGGTCCGTCCAATGGGGGCATGAAAATGGAGGAAAGGAAACTGCACTTACTGGGTTGAGACAAAGTTTGTCAACCAAAAAGATTAGGAGGGCTTGGTTTGAAAAAGTTTAAAACCATGAATCAAGCAATGTTAGCCAAATAGTTCTAGAAAATAAGTCACAATCCTCAATCCCTCCTGGCCAAAACGTATAAAGCCAAATACTTTCCTAGATGCTCTATTCAGGATAGTTATCCTAAGCCTCACCACTCTTGGTACTGGAAGAATATGATCAACCAAGACATTCCAATCTTGAGGGAAGGAAGATGGTGGATTGGCGATGGCTTTGATATTCCCCTTCATCACAAATTCTAGTTCCAAAGCCCAACCCTAAATCTGGAAGATCCTAGGCTACCAACAAGCACAGTTGGAGACCTCATTGACCACAACACTTCCTCATGGAAACTTGATTTGGTTAGACCCTCTATCCACCCCCACAAGCTAGAGATATCCTACAAGTCCCTATACCTAAAACAAACTCAGACCGAGACAAATTAATATGGAAACATTCCAATAATGAGGATTAATAGGTTAGAAATGCCTATGAGCTTCTCAACAATGGGATTGTGAACACATCTAGGCAACCTTAACTAGAAAATCTGGACTAAGGTTTGGAAAATGAAGGTTCCTCTCAAAATAAACAACTTTGTTTGGAAGTTGTTGCATGATGCTTTGCCTACCTTTTTAATCTTAAAACACAAAGGTATTTCAGTTGCTTCTACCTATCCCCTCTATGATGAAGAGGAAGAATCTGCTACCCACCTCTTTCTTTGCCTTTTTGCTAGAGCCTGTTGGCACGGCTCCACCCTTTGCCATACATGCATCAGATTACAACAATGTCCCTATTCAGCAATGGTTGAGCCTCCTTCTTAACAACCATAACCTTAAGGATCCAGCCTCAATGGATTATTTACAAGCTTTATTTACTATACTATGGATCATGTGGAATCATAGAAACAAAGTGGTACATGAAGGGATAACTCCTAACCCAATGTAGGTCATTCAAATAGCTCAATCTCTGTCTTGTAGGTACAAGGAAGCATTCTCTGAATAATCATGTCCAAACTGGGCCTCAGGATGATCTTTTGCTGAACCCCAATCTATAGCAAGACCATGGAAATTAATCATAAAGGTTGCTGGATTCAGGAACATAAAAAAGAAAAGGTGTGCTTATGTGTACAAAGCTGTTAATCCACAGGGAGTTGGTGTGTTTTTTGGTGTAAATAGTAGCTTAACTAGGACAACAATTGGGTGTCTGCTTGAAGCTGTGGTGGAAGTTAGTCTTATTGCAAAAAACCATGACTTTCAACGAATTTTGTTCCTAAGTGATAACAGAGGACTTGTCAAGGCCTTTAATTCCAGGAAAGCTCCAGATTGGCAAGATACTGCTAGGGTTGTTGACCTTACTTTTCTTGTTCAAAATGGTCTTCTCTGCAAAATGATCTTGGCCCCCCCCCCCCCCACCACCTTTGTTTGTTAACCCCTTAAGCGATGTAGCTAAACATGAAACTCTGGATCCTATAAACCAATGCTGGTTCAATCTAGTTTGTTTTGTGAACTCTTGATGTTGTTACTCCCTCATTTTGGTATTAAAAAAAAATCATCATTTTTTAGGGCAAAAAATATCAGTTCATACATCAAGTGACCAAACTACCATTATGGTGCTCAAAGGATGAGCTTTATCCATATGAATGTGCTTCATGACCCTTTTATTTGTTGTGTATGGAGATTGATAAAAATTCCACTTGAAGATTTGCAATCTCCAAACCAAGACAAAGCTTTATTTCACCAAGATATTTCATATCAAACTTGTTATTTAAATAATATAATTGAAATTTTTTGTTAGCTCCTATGGAATCCCCACAATGTGTAAATTGTCATTATATACAGCAACAATGGTAAATCATAATTCAAAATTTTTAATAAAATCGCAATAGACAGATTGAGTTAATTTCAAATCATTATTTCAATATATTTTAGCTAAGACAATTGTACATTTTTTTATTTTATATTCATATAAGGATTTTTGTATATGCTTCAGTCATTGTATATCATTTGAGAGTATTCATGTATATATCATTATCTAAATACTAGTATGTAATTGAAGTGGTGCTATTGATGTTAGTTTGGGTTATTAAACACATAAGACATTAGTTCAACTAAGACAATTAGATGTACTAAAATGGTTTTTCTTTGCAATTTTCATGATATAAGTTACGCCAAGTTTCTCATTACATTATTCTCAAAAAAAGTTTCTCATTATATTGCTATTATGCATATAATTTTGAAAATCACTATTGGATACTATATACAATATCAATTTACAATCATTGTACGTGAAATTATACTGAATACAACACAAAATAAAAAGAATAGATTAGTCCAATGATATTTTCTAAATTGAATAGGGATAGGTGCACGAGATTGTTTAGCTCAATTACAATTTTTTAGGTTCAAGATTTTCGTATACAAAATATTTGAATAGAAACAGTTTTTAAAAAATATACTTATTAGTTTAGAGAAAAAAAAATAACAGCAAAAATCTAAACAATTTAATTTTCATGGAGAGTTAACAAAAGCAAAATCCAATTTTGATTCTAATTGATATATATATATATATATATATATATTGCCTACTTAGTAATGGACCATACATAATCATAGTATATTATATAAACAACTCATAAATTTAAATTATTTTTAGTTACACAAAAAAATTACTCATGAATATAAAATCATTCAAACTCTATTTCCCTATAAATTTTTTTATAAAGATAGATATATGATTAGGGTTTTTTATGGTTCATTTATATTGGACTCCTGTTTTTTATACTAAATTAACTTACTTAGCATAAAAATTTAAAAACTTAAATTAGATGGGACACATGGCACAAAATTAAACTCTAATTAAAATCCAATTTTTGCATTGAATTAACTCACTTGACACAAAAATTTAAAAATTTAAATTAAATGGGACACGCGGTGCAAAATTATACTCTATTTGAATTCTAATTTAAAATCTAATTGAATTTTCTATATGTTTTGCTTATTAATGGATGTATGTGTGTGTATATATTCCTATAAATAAGGTGCAATCATATCCATTAAATGCATAGATTAGTTTTTCCATAACTACTATTAGAGCATCAGTAGTGAGCCTGGTATATGCCAAATGTAAGGTACATTGGCATTCAACCTCAAAAACTGCTCAACAACGAGAAGGGCAAATTGGAAAAGGCCAAATTTTTTTTGTCATATAGCTACAGTACTATCGTAAATGTAAGATGGTACTGTAGCTAAATGGGATAAAAAAATATATAATTTCTTAATACTCTCTCCTCCTTTTTAACCCGGGAATTACTCTCTCCTCTCTCATTATTTCTCTTCTTTTCTCTCTCTTCCTTCTCTCTTTCTCATCTGCTTTCTGCTCTCTTCAGACCCAAGACTCTCTTCGATGCCCCTCTCTCTCTGATAAGTTAGATGCTTCTCTCTCGCCGATGACCCTCTCTCTCCGATAATGATTCCGACGAGGCATCGGTGATCTGATCCCTTTACCGATTCACTCAACTGAGGAGGCATCGGTGCTCCGATGACCCTTATTAAACCAATATTCTTGCATGTGTAGATGACCCAACTTCCTTCAAGCTTCCCAGCGACGAATCCGCTTCCTTCGAGCTTCAACAAAATCGAGCTACCCAGCAGCGGTTGAGTCGCGTGGGTTGTGTGGGTCAAGTGGGTTGTGATTTGTGTGGGAGTGGGTTTCTAGCAGTGGTGGGTTTGTGGCTGATGTGGGCGTGGGTCAGGTGGTGCAACGGCGGCGTGGGTCAGTTGTGGGTTTCTTGTTTTGATTTTGGATTTTGAATTGGATTGAAAATCAGTGAGTGATTTGGGTTTTTACTAGTGGAGATCAGCGAGTTGTGTGGGTTTTTGGTGATGGTGGGTTTGTGACTGATGTGGGTGTGGGTCAGTGGTGCAGCAGTGGCGTGGGTCGGTGGTGGGTTTCTGGTTTTGATTTTGATTTAGAACGATGGTTTTCTGGTTTGTGAATGATTTTTGGTTTTTGGTTTCTGGATTTTGCTATGGAATTTGCTTAGCGGAAGTGGGTGGTGTGACTGAGAAGATGGCCGGTGGTGGTGGTGTGACTGAGAAGGTGGACAGTGGTGGTGGTGTGACTGAGAAGGTTGACAGAGTAAGAGATATAGAGATCAAAGAGAGAATTGAGAAATATTTTTATACTATTATGTTTATATTATTTTAATATGTAGTATGGTAAAATAAAAGATTGGATGTTGGGGTATTGTAAAATTGTATTGTATAATTGATAAAGTAGCTTTTTGAATGGTAAAATAGGATAGAATTGGGATAAATGAATGTGGATGCTCTAAACCTTATAATCTAAATGTAGTTGTATTCATTACATGACAATATCAATGTGTCTCTTCATAATTAATATTAAGTCCTTGCAAGGAACCTTGTGTGACAAAACATGCTAAAGTACATTATTATTACTGTTGGGGACATTTTTATGTAATTGACATATCTTTTAACAAAACGCACTTTACTTGTATTTGGGTAAATCTAAGTAGGTTCAAGATGATCATTACAAGTGGTTAAATTGAAGACATGAAGATTACTCAAGAACTGCTCAAGAAAAGTGCAAACTGCAGGTCTCGATACCTCCTCGACAGAATCTCGATCTGTCGAGATTCATTAAAGCTCGACAGATGTCCCGATCGATCGAGCTTACGGGTTTCAGATTATAGCCAGCAACGTTTTTATTCTAAAAGGCTAATTGTTTATGGGTTTGTATAATTCTTATTGGACTAGGAAAACCCAAGGTTTGTGTAAACCTATTTGGAATAGGAGAGCCCATTAAGCTCCTATTTAAAGGAGGTGGAAAAAGAAAAACCTAACCCTAGAGAGTTTCATAAGGTTTTCTTTTTGAAACCCTAGCCTCCTCCTATAGAAGAAAGAGTTCTTGCTGCGTTTCTTGTACGCCTTTGGGTTTTGTAACCAAGCAAAGTCTCTTGCACCAACATTGAAGATCTTATTGGTGTTTCTATGTAAAGCTGCTGCAAATCAACTACAACAATCAAAGGGTTGCTGTGGAGTTAGTCACGTACTTGGATTCGTGCAAAGGAGTAAGCCGCGTACTAGGATCCGCGGATCAAATTGGTTAGTCACGTACTTGGGAGCCGTGCATTGAAAGGAGAAACTGTCACTACAGAACAAGTCCAATTGTGTATTGGGGTAAGAGTTCAACTGTAGGTTGGTAAGGTACTGAGATTCCTTGCTTGTAACTGCTTGTTGTGATAATAGTGGAGTTTCAGGAGTGGTGACCTTAAATCACCCGGTAGGGTTTTTGCCGTGAGGTTTTTCCCCATTCGTAAACAAATCACCGTGTCATTTAATTTTCGCTGCATAACTTAGTTTTGGTGATTTGTTTGTGCTGCCACGTGATATTGCATGTTAATTTGATTAATTAATAATTAGGGTAATTAATCAATCTAATTTATCACAAGGGATCAACGCGTTTGTGGCCTGTCAATTACGATATAATAAATAAATAAAAAGTACATTATTACGAGACAAAAGAAATACAAGAGTATGATAACAACCTTCTTCAAATGCTAAAGGTCAGTTTAGATACCGTTTATTATTGAAAATTGAAAACTGAAAACTGAAAACATGTAGCAAAATAATTTTTAAATGTGTGAATAATGTCATGGGATCCAGTTTTAAAATTGATTTTGATGAAAAAAGTACTTGCGGGTTCCGTGAACAATGCACAAGACCCACAGAAATGAAACCCAGACACGCAACGCGCAACGCCAGGCCTAAAACGCAATTCAAACTAAAGCTAAAGGCTAAAAAGTGTAGATGATATCACCTTTGAACATTCACGATAAAGAAGTTACAAAATATTGCTTCTAGTAATTTAAAAAGCAACTCTATCTATTCATAAAAAATAAATAAATAAATAAATAAAAACAATTTTATCTTTTTTAACAACTCACCCCCAACATTAAAGAATCTATATTAACATTCATCTCATTAAAATAATATAAAAAACTTGCTGATGCGATGAAAATCAATAGACTGGATGCTTCGGATTAGAAGGGGCTGCTGGCTGTCTTGATGGCCTGAAAATGAAAGAACAGTGATCAAAGGTGACCGGGGTTGCCGGCCAACAACCCTTCGATGAAAAGTTAGTTTTCTCTCTATTATTTTGGAGTTCCAACTTTTCAAGAATAATAAAAATGTACCTTTTTTTTGTTTGAATGAGCGTTTGTATAGTGTCCTGAAGACAGTTATCAAACTCATAACCTCCCCTAGTTTTAAGGAAGTATGAGGGTTCAGAGATAATTTCCATAACCACTTAGGAGTTACGTTTTTCTTATATAACGGTCACCGGAAGTTACGTGTGTAATAAGGAGTCGTAGTGCACATTCAGGAATTTTTCCCAAGTGCCAAAGTCTCGTCCATGGGTCCTCTTGTCGAGCGTACCTCGCTCCCTAGGAAGGACCTTTCTCTATGGACAAACTTATCCTAAGACGAGGGTGATGGATAACTAATGAGATGAAGTTTTGGAACACCTGATCATGCAAAACTCATCCAAGCATTCTCCTGCAAGGACGAGTTTTGCATGGACGAGGCTCTTAACTCCATTCGCTTTTGATGGTCCTGTCCTGGACAACTTCCATGGACGATGCTGGAGTTCGTATTTTAATCGCACCCCATCAGTTGCCCCTTTGTCTATGGGTTGTCTAGGGCATACATAAACTGATGTCATCATTTGGATGCGTGTCTTTTCTTAACTGTAGTGTATGCCACATGTCACATTTTCATTGGTAATTTGTAACGTTGATTTAATTTTTCAAGGGAAATTCCAGGTGGCGTATTCTGGTTGGTCACGTAGTTCGAGACAACATTTTTCAACGCCTATAGATAGTGAAATTCCTCTCATACCCTTTGCATTTTCTCAAATTTTCTTCCTTGATATCCTCGTCTTAGCGCCCCGTCTAGAAGTTTCTTGCGTCTGTAGTTTCCCTTCGTCTAGACTCAGGTATTTTCTCCATCCTCGTCCTTAGATTTTAAGATTTCTCAAAGAATGTCTAAAGTAGATCTTTCTTCATCTAGCAATAGTATTGACAAAGCTATAGACGAGTATCATGATCCTAGCAGTTTTAGTGGGTCCAATGATGGTAGTAGTGATTGCAATAGTAGTAGCGAAGGAAACACCACGGACGAGTATACGTCAGGTGTTCCTGGGATTCCCCTAGAAGTATTTCAAGAAAGCCTTAGGACGAGGGCTGAGTCAGGTTCTAGGGCTGGCACAAGCGCTCCCTCCTCTTTTGCTCAAGACGAGGAAAAGGTGGTTTATAATTATGCTATAGAGGTTGCTTCTAAGACAGACAAGTGAAAGTTAGGCCTTCTTAAGATTTGACACCAAATCCCCGAAAGTTTAAATCCTAGGGTTCCTGTGCATGATGAGTGGTGTTGTCAACCCAATTTTGGCGTCGGCATTTATAAGGTTTACATCTTGGGGGGTTTGAGGTTGCCCCTTAATGCCTTCGCCAAGGAGTTTCTTTCTAGGTTAGGTTTAGGTATATGTCAGTTTAACCCAAATGCATGGAGGTTAATTGTCGCTATGCAAGTTTTGTGGAGGGAGGTATTTGAGGGGGATCGTCCTCTCACTGTGGACGAATTCCTCTTTTGCTATAAACCCTCTGAAATTATCCAATCTCTTGGCTTTTATCAGTTCACTGCCAGAATGAGAGATTATAGGATAATTAAATCCTTAGCCACCTCAGATAGGAAATGGAAGATGGAATTCTTCTTCGTCTCTGGCCCTTGGGTTGGATGCCCTATTGAGGTTGACAAGGATCCATTCCCTCCCTACACAGGAGAGTTAGGGAACCTTCGTCCTGAAGGTATGACTGGCTGCCCCTTTACTTCTTGTTACACTTTTTTATTGTAGTCGTCTAATCACCTTTATCTCTTTTTGCAGGTGCTAGACGACCTCACTTGAGTAGGTTTTACCTTGAATGAGTTTAGAAAGCTTGTCTACACCCTGAGAGGGACTTCCACTCTTTGGTCACTCTTTAACGCCTCACTACTTGGGGACTTGGTCCTGAGCCTTCTCCTGAAACTATAGCCCACGAGTGCACAGTCCGTAGACGTAAGTTTTTACTTAGAATGATCCCCTTTTTTTTTTTTTTTTTTCATTTTCTAGAAGTGATTTTAACAAATTTCTTTGCAGGAATGGCTATCATGAAGGAGAATAAAGGGAATGAGATAATGGATGAGGAAGTGGGGCCAGAGGTTTAGCCTTAACCTCGTCCTGTCCTTGAGGAATCTCAACCTCGTCCTTCCACTAGGGACAAAAGGAAGAGCTTGTCCCTTGGAGTTGATTTAGGGAATCTTCCTAGCAGGCGTAAGGAAAAGAGGGTTAAGCATAGGTCGTCCAAAGCTAAGGACGCTGACACCCAGGACGATCAACCCAATCCTTTCCTTGTCCCCCAAGGTCATTCCATCCAAATTTTGGATGTTGATTCTGAACCCAAAGATTCCCCGTCCATACAAAGCTCGTCTAAAGTTGCCCCTCCTTCCTCGTCGCAGCCTTCTCAATAGGTTCCTCAAAACCTTCTTTCCAATGAGAACTTGGCTTGGGAAAGATTTGAGAAGGTCATGACGAACAAGGACGTGACGACATGCTATGATATGTCCTTAAAGAATTTTGAACGTTTTGGCGTTCATGACCTTTTCAAGGTATGTCTTTTTCATATTATGTGTGTCTCGTTTTGTCAGCTATGTATATGTGCGTGTTATAATGAAATTTTAACTGGTGCAGGCAATGTCTAAGTTTATTGTTATGTCTAGGTAGACAACTGACTTAGACAAGACAAGGATTTTGCTGGAGAGAACGGTCTAAAAGGGGAAAGGAGAGTCTAAGAGTTGGGCTGAGATGGCTGCCAAGGCTAAGGAGGATGCAAATGAGCTGAAAAGCAACATTGAGGAGTTAAAGACAGACGTCAAAGAGAAGGACACTCGTCTTGAACTCCTCTAGAAGAAGAACGATGAGCTAAGCGCCTTTCTTACAAAGGCTAAGGAAGACGCAGTTGCAGAGTTTCAGGCGTCCACACAATTCACTAATCTACTGAATACCAACTATGCAGCTGGGTTTGAAGATTTTAGGATGGAAGCAGTGGAGAAGTTCCCTGAAATTGACTTCAGCCTTATTAAACTTAACCTTGGTGGAGCTACTTCAAGTTCCCTCCTCCAGACGAGCTCAGAGGAAGTCAATGTTGAGGACGATGCCTCTACAAAGCCACCTCAAGACGACCCTAATGCCGACCCCTCTCTTGTTTGAAGATGAGATTGTTAACTTGATCAAGTGTTTATTTTTCTTTTCATTTTGTTCCTTTTTTTTTTAGGATCTTTATTAAAATGTATTTGGAAACAATACTCTCGTCCAACGTACTCTGGACGAGCTTATTAACAATTGCCTTTTAAGGCTTACTTTGAAAGGGTTTTTGGACGGTGGTCGTCTACCCTTTTTAAACTTTAATGAATGTCTATTTTCATCCATTATTTGTTATTGCATGGACGAGTTTACCCTCCATGTCACTGTTGTTATTGAGATTTGCATACTTTTTAAGTATTAGAAGGTCGTCCATATGCTTTTCTTATGGATGATATTAGAAGTTCATCCACGTTCTTTTTCTATAGACGATGCTTGAGGTTTATCCACGCGTTTTTTTTTTTTTTTTTTTTTTGTGGACGACCTGTTTGTGCACGGACTATTCAAGATAGCAATGGTGGTCTTGTCAGACGTTTGCCTTGTCCATAGGCCTGGTATTTGCCTTTTGTCAAAGACATTTCTAGTGTTTGACTCGTCCTAGAACACCTGAGTGTCTTGGTTAGATGCTTGTCTATGGACTAGTGCTTCACTGTATAGCCTTTTATGCCTTAGCTTATTTTTATTTTTATTTTTTACTTTATCCTCGTCTTGAGGAAAGCTTATGAATGTTACATCCCTACGTCCAGGGATTTTCATTCGTCTTAGAGTTTTGCCCCCCTTGTGGGTATTATCGTGGAAGTTAGATTTATACATAAAATACATTGAAAATCCAAATCATATCATTATATAAACATTGTTCACAAATATGGCACCTGCTTAAAAGCTAGTGCCTTATGAAAGTACTTAGGAAAATACTTAAAGAAAAATACATAATCTCGTCTTTCACAAACTTGTTTGTAGACAGTGCAAAAGTTTAAGAACTAGTGCACTTTTATTCTTAGTACACACCATAGTAGTAGTAAAAACACATAATAGTAGACATTAGTAAACACGTAGACCATAGCAGTAACGTCGTCTACAACTGTAATCTCGTCCTTTGTAAACTTCGTCCAAACTCATTACTGATAGTACCTTCTCAGGTGCTCCACATTCCAAGGATGCTCTAACTTTCGTCCATCTGGAGCTTCCAAGTAGTACGACCCCTACCTCTTGCAGTTGATTACCCTATAGGGTCCTTCCCAATTTGGTCCCAATTTTCCATGAACTGGATTCTTAGTTGCCAAGGAAACTCTTCTGAGAACGAGATCCCCAACATTGAAGCGCCTGGGTTTTACCATGGCATCATGCTACCTGTCCATAAGATTTTTATATCTTGCTGTCCTTTGCTCCGCGTCCATCCTTACCTCGTCAATGAGATCAAGGTTAAGACGAAGTTGTTCCTCATTATCTTTCTCCTGATACTTCATCACTCGATGGTTAGCTATATGAACTTCCACAAGTATGACTACTTCACTTCCGTAGGCTAGCTTGAAGGGGGTTTCTCTTGTTGGGGTCCTCACAGTCGCCCTGTATGCCCAAAAGACACCTGGTAACTCATTTGGCCATATCCCCTTTGCCCCCTCGAGCCGAGTTCTGATAATTTTTAGTAGGGATCAGTTTACTACTTTTGCTTGTTCATTCGCCTATAAGTGGTAGGGTAAGGAATAATGATTCCTGATTCCAAATTGTTCACAAAAGTCCCTGAAATGTGCGTTGTCAAACTGTCGTCCGTTATCAGATATGAGCACCCTAGGTACTCCGAACCTACAAAGTATATTATTCAAAACAAAATTCTTGACATTTTGCTGAGTGATTTTTGCAAGAGGTTTGGCCTCTACCCACTTCGTAAAGTAGTCAATCTCTACCACTAAAAACTTCATTTGTCTGGTTCCTAGGGGGAAATGATCTAGGATATCCAGTCTCCTTTGTGCAAAGGGCTATGGGGCCATCATTAGGGTTTGGTACTCTGACGGCTGTCTAGGGATGTTGCTATAGCGCTGACATTGGTCACACACCTTGACATAAGCCTTAGCATCTGCTTGAATCGTAGGCCAGTAGTAGCATGCACGGACGACTTTATAGACTAACAACCTTGCTCCTGAGTGATTTTCATATGCTCCTTCATAAACTTCCCTCAGTACATAGTTTGATTCGTCGGGAGCTAGGCACCTTAGGTAGGGCTGAGAAAAGCATCGATTGTATAGCACATCATTTATGAGGATATACTTGGCAGCTTTGACCCTTAGCTTCCTAGCCTCGTCCTTATTTTCTGGGAGCTTTCCATCCTTAAGATAAATTACTATTGGACTCATCCAATTTTCTCCTCCTCCTATCTGCTGCATATTCGGTAGGTCTATGCTCAGCATGTATTGGATTCTATCATATTCGTCCATAACTCCTCCTGCCGAAGCTGCTTTTACCAAGGCATCTGCTTCTACGTTTTCCTCCCTCGGGAGTTGAACAAAACTCACTTCCTTAAACTTTCGGACAAGTCACTTCACTTTGTTGAGGTATTTCTTCATTCGATCTTCTTTAGTATCACACATTCCATTCATTTGGTTGATGACTAGCTGAGAATCTCCTTTGACTATTATTGACTCCGCCCCTAGGGACTTAGCCAATTCTAGTCCTTTGAGTAGAGCTTCATACTCTACTTCGTTGTTGGTGGTTTAATACTGTAAACGGGCTGCATACTCCAACTTGTCACCCTCCAGGGATTTTAGTATAACTCCAATCCCTCCTGCATATAATGTGGATGACTCGTCTACATTGATAACCCACCTTTTGACCCCTATGTCTTTTGTCCAGCTCGTCATGGGTAGGGGTGAACTCCGCAATGAAATCCGTCAACGCCTGTGCTTTTATTGCGCTCCTTAGTTGGTATCTGACGTCGAACTCACTAAGTTCCATTGCCCACTAGATCAGTCATCCTGCAGCCTCTAACTTATTCATTGCCTTTTTTAGGGGATGATCCGTTAGGACGTTGATTACATGAGTTTGAAAATAATGTCTCAACTTTCTTGAGGCCGTGATCAAAGCGAAGACTAACTTCTCCATCATCGGATATCGTCCTTCCGTTCCTTTTAATGCTCAGCTTGTATAGTAAACCAATTTTTGAACCCGTCCTTCTGCTCTGACCAACGCCGAGCTCACAGCGTGTGGGGACACTAGTAAATACAAGGACAATTCCTCTTCAGGTACAGATGGACTCAGCAACGGTGCTGCTATGAGGTAAGCCTTCAGGTCTTGGAAGGCTTTATGACATTCACCTGTCCACTCAAATGCTTTCCTGAGGACTTTAAAGAATGACAAACATTTGTCAGTAGCCTTTGAAACAAACCTGTTAAGGGCGTCTACTCGTCCAGTAAGAGATTGGACTTCTTTGATGTTCTTCCATGATTCCATTTTAAGTATTGACTGGATTTTGTCTGGATTTGCCTCAATTCCTCTATGCGAAACCATGAACCTCAAAAACTTCCCTAACGAAACTCCGAAAGCACACTTGCTTGGGTTTAATTTCATGTTATACCACCAAAACGTGTCAAAAGTTTCTTGAAAGTCGTCCAAATGCTTCTCCTCGTCCTGACTTTTTACTAGCATGTCATTTACATAAACCTCCACATTTTGCCCAATTTGAGGACGAAACATTTAGTTAACCAATCTTTGGTAAGTCGCCCTGCGTTCTTCAAACCAAAAGGATTTACCTTGTAGCAAAATAATCCTTGGCTAGTAATGAACGGAGTCTTCTCTTGGTCTGCCTCGTCCATCTTTATTTGGTTGTAGCTTGAGAAAGCGCCTATGAAGCTCAGCAACCTGTGACCTGTCGTCGAGTCGACCAGCTGGTGTATGCGTGGCAACGAATAACTATCCTTGGGCCCTTGTTTAAATCAGTAAAGTCTACGCATATTCGCCACTTGTCATTGGCCTTCTTTACCATGACTACGCTCGCCAACCAGTCCGGATAATAAACTTCTCTGATGAACTCTGCGGTGATTAACTTCTAGACTTCTTCTTTGATGGTGTTGTTCATACCCTTTTCTTTTGACGCACTGGTTTGGAGTAAGGACATACATTCAGGTGATGAGTAATGATACTTAGGTCAATACCAGACATGTTCTCATGACTTTATGCAAAGACATCAAGGCTTTTCTTCAAAAACTGGACCAGGGTATGCTTTGCCTCTTCTCCTATGTTCACCCCAATTCTAGTGAACTTCTCGGGTCTGCCTTCGTCCAAAGGGATATCTTCTAATGTCTCAGTGGGTTCCGCTGCAATCCTTCTCTTGTCTATGCTCATTTTTTGTACGTGCTCGTCTATTGCCAACATGGCTAAGTAGCACTTTCTGGCGGCTAGCTGGTTTCCTTGTACTTGACTCATGCCATGTTCGGTTGGGAATTTGATGGATAAGTGATAGGTAGAAGTTACCACCTTCCAGCTATTCAAAGTTGGCCTTCCGATAATAGCATTATATGATGGCAAACAATCAACTACAAGGAAGTTTACCTCTTTGGTTATCTGTTGCGGGTATGCTCCAACCACCACTAGCAGTGTGATGGTGCCCACCGATTGTACTTTTATCCCTCCAAATCCTACCAATGGTGAATTTACTGGACGAAGTTGATCTCGTCCTAGCCTCATTTGTTAGAAAGAGGGGTAATACATAATGTCTGCCGAGCTGCCATTGTCTACCAACACCTTCCTGGTCGTATAGTCGGCAATGAGTAAGGTAATGACAATCGCGTCATCATGGGGGTGATAAACTCTTCTAGCATCCTTGTCCATGAATGTGATAGTTTGCTTGTTAGCTTCCCTCGTCCTGGGAGATCGTCTAGACAACTGGACGTTTTGCACCACCTTCAGGTATGTCTTCCTCAATTTGGATGACTGAGCTGCTGAGGTTCTTCCTATAATAACTCTTATTTCTCCAAGCAGGGGTTGTGATGACTCTTCCACCTTGGCCTTTAACTTCTCGTCCTTGTGGTCTCGTCCAAGAAAATTCCTTAACTTTCCTTGCCTAATAAGGTTCTCTATCTGCTGCTTCAAATCGAAACACTCGTCCATGTCGTGCCCATGGTCCCTGTGAAAGCGACAATTCTTATTCCTATCGCGCTTGTTAGGATCTCCTTTTATTTTCTCCGACCATCTCAAGGACGGATCATCCTTGATTTGCATAAGCACCTGCTCTAGTGGCGTATTCAAGGGAGTGTACTGCTAACTTCTTGTTGAGGAACTTGCCTTTTTACCATCTTTATCGCTTTTCTCTTTTGCCCGTGACTTCTTGGGACGAGGACCTTGATTTGGATGACGCGGGTGACTTGCTTCCGAACGTTCTGCTCTTTTCCTCTTCTTGGCTATAATCGCATCCTCAGCATTCATGAAATTTTAGGCCGAATGGACAAGTTCGGCCATGATCTGAGGCTCTTGCTTATAGAGCTTATGAATGAACAAGTTTGAATTGACCCCATTATGGAAGGCGGCCAATAGCAACTTGTCGTCCATTTCATCCACCGTCAAGGCCTCTCTGTTGAAACAGGTAATGAAGGACCGTAAACTCTCATTCTCCCCTTGCTCAATAGTTAGTAAACTGGAAGAGGAACGCTTGTGGCGTTGTCCTCTAATGAAGTTATTGACAAACATCTTACTCAACTCCTCGAATGATCCAACTGAGTTTGGGGGTATTTTGCTGAACCACACTCTCACTGGTCCCTTAAGTGTGGTAGGGAATGCTCTACATATGATCTCGTCCGGAACTCCTTGAAGGTGCATGGTAGTTTTGAAAGTGGCAATGTGATCCACGGGTCACAATTTCCATCGTATGAATCTAAGGAAGGCATTTTAAACTTTGGGGGTAAGAAATGACTATTGATGGAAGTCGTGAAAGGGGAGTCCGTTTGGTGAACTAAGTCTTCCATGGGGTTCGCCTGCCTCATATTCTCTTTCATTTCATTCATAGCTTTTCTCATCTGGTCCATTTTCCTCTCCAATTGTGGCACTCTTCTTGAAGCAGTATCCCTTGACTGACCCTTGAACTCAACGTTTTCTCCTCTACCCTCTTGACTCTGGGCTAGTCTTTTTGCATGCCCTTCATGGTGTTGTTTCCTTAAATTGATCTCACTATTCAACTCCTGATTTTGACAGGTCAATTCCGCTATAGCGGCAGCCATGGACTGTATATGTTAAACGGAAAGTGATTGCATAATAGGTGCTGACTGATGATCACGGTGGGGATTACTAAAAGCATCCTTACTCTCTTGGTGGCCTAGGCTGGCATCCCTTGATCTTGTCTAAACCATTCAGCCTTTTATCTAGAAAAGGCGGATCGCTGCAAGCAAACAATCGAGCAAAAAGAACACAAGAGAATTACTTCCCCACTGATGGTGCCAACTGATGATGTGATGAAAATCAGTAGGCTGGATGCTTCAGATTAGAAAAGGCTGTTGACTGTCTTGATGGCTTGAAAAAGAAAAAACAGTGTGACTAGGGTTGCCAGCCAATAACCCTTCGATGACAAAGTTAGTTTTCTCTCTATTATTTTGGAGTTCTAATTTTTCAGGAATAATAAAAATGTACCTTTGTCTTGTCTGAATGAGTGTTTATATAGTGTCCTGAAGACAGTTATCAAACTCATAACCTCCCCTAGTTTTGAGGAGGTATGAGGGTTCAGAGATAACTTCTACAACCACTTAGGAGTTACGTTTTTCTTATATAACGGTCACCGGAAGTTACGCGTGTAATAAGGAGTCGTAGTGCACATTTCCTCCTGTTGAGCGTACCTCGCTCCCTAGGAAGGTCCTTTCTCTATGGACGACCTTATCTTAAGATGAGGGTGATGGATAACTACTGAGATGAAGTTTTGGAACACCTGATCATGCGAAACTCGTCCAAGCATTCTCCTGCAAGGACGAGTTTTGTATGGATGAGGCTCTTAACTCTATTCGCTTTTGATGGTCTTGTCTTGGACGACCTCCATGGATGATGCTGGAGTTCGTATTTTTAATCGCACCCCATCAACACTTATTAAAAAAAAAACTTCCCCACAAAAATTCACGGCAACCAGCCACCACAGCCCTTTCACCACCATCACCCTACCACCACCACCATTGTGATAACCACAATCCATCGCAAAACAAAAAACGCAAAAAAAACCACCGACACAATCACAACCACAACCACAACAACAACCATCGTTATCAACAACCCACCAAAAAAAATCTAGCAAAACCCATCAACCCACTTCTGCCAAGAAATCTAGCAACCCACAGCCGCTAAGAAACACCACCGAGATAAAATCCAAAATTAAAATCAACACCACTGATACAAACACAACCAAAATCCACTAGCACTAAGACCTATTAAATCAGACCCATGATCAAGCCACAATTGAGCCATTGGAGCATGGCCAACTCAAACCCACGAATCCGAGCATGACAACACCTCACAAATCGGCAACCCAAGCCCACGAATTCAATTACCACGTCGAAGTAATAACAAGAAAAAAAGTGTAGTTCTTACAGTTTATTTTTTAGGTTTGTCTTGGTTGTAGACAAACGACTTAAATAGATAGATAGAGAACCAAATAGTCCCAAACATTGTCACAGAAGTTAGAGACATTGATCAAGTGAAATAAAATATTTAGAAAAATGAAGGAAATCGGTGAGAAATTAAGGGTGTGTTTCTTTCGACTGAAAATCAGTTTCGGAAATTGTTTTCCGTATAATATGGTGTTTGGTTGGCTTGGAAAATTCGGTCAAACTGAAAACATTTTCAGTTTAACCGGAAAATTGCCTTGAAACGACTGAAAATGAATTCAGTTGAAATTTTCACTTCAAACTGGAAAATGGCACACGAGACAGAGAGAGAGAGAACACGAAGAGAGGGAGACAGAGAACGACGAGAGAGAGAGAGAGAGAGAGAGAGAGAGGACGACGATCTCACGCCAGCGGAGATCGCGAGGCGGCGATGCGATCGAGAGGCCGTGATGGAGATCATGAGGCCGCGACGCGATCGCGAGGCGGCGATTGCGCGATCGCGCCTCCTCGCGATCTCGGCGCGACGCCTCGCGATCTAGCCGGCGCGGGTTGTTCGTTGTTTTGATTTTTGTTTGTTTAAAAGTTGATGGATTGTAATTTTGTATTATAAAATTTGTTTGGAATGTGAGAAAATGGCTGAGAAAATGTGAGAAATCAGTGAAAAATTTACATTTTCAGAATGTTACCAAACACTTGAAAATATTTTCCAAAGTATTTTCTAAAATGCTACCAAACACCTAAATATATTTTCCTTTCCCAAAAATATATTCTTGAAAATATTTTCCTTTCTTGAAAATGATTTCCGTTGAGCCAAACGCAGCCTAAAAGAATCAAAAGAATTGAAATTGTTATCATACTCATAAACTGATATTAAGAAAATTACTTTCGGTTTGGAATTGTTGACGAGACCTAGAAAGTTGCAAAAATAGATGAACAAGTAAGAAGATGCCCACGAATCTGATCTCACCAAAGTAATCTGATTTCACATTAGCTGGGTTTGGAGCCGAGAGGAGAGAGTAGAGGAGAAGTGAGGGAGGAGAAATAAAATAAAAGAGAGAAAACAAACCATGTGCATGTGAAGTGATTTGTGAGCGTCCGGGGGATAGAAAAAAAGTTTTTGTTATATTATTCAACTACTATGAGTTGTTAGGGATAGCAGCCCATTATATCAATTATTCAAAATTTTTTTAGCTTTACGTTCTTTACTGTAGTGTGTGTTTTTGATATTTTAGCAACCTTCTTGTAAGTGCTCTATTACCCCTAAGGAAAATTAACCAATCTTCCCTATGATTGATAGTTTTTTTCATCTTGCTTGATCTAGCTTTGGTCTCGCTCATGCTAGCCACTTCAGTCAGCAACACTTCAAGAATACACAAAAAATAATATATATTTTTTTATTTTTCCTTTTTATAATTTCTTAAATAAATTTTTAGTGTATATTATTTTAAATTCTTGAATTTACTATGAGAAAAAAAATTCCCAAAACAAAATCCGAAATATCCAATTATCCATACTTAAAAAAAAAAAAAAAAATCGAAAAATCGGCTTAATATTAGACACCACGGGGCCCAATAAGGTGGTCCCAAGCAACCCGGAACCCGAAATGTTGACATATTTGATATTTCGTGCACAGCGAAGCAATCAAAAGTTAAAAACGAATCCCATTCCGAACCAACACTGCTATTTGTATTTAAGCAATCAACACCTGTTCAGTTCCTTTGCGAAAGTAACGGAGGTTTCCTAAAACAAAAGAAAAAAGAAAAAAGAAAACAGAAAGCCAAACCCCAAAAAGACCCAATTTGGTTATGTCGCAGAGAAGTAGACGACGCTGCGAGGGCACAGCCATGGGTGCCATCGTTCTCGATCTTCGACCCGGTCTCGGTATCGGACCTTTCTCTCTCGGTATTTCTCTCTAACCTTTTCGATTTTTAGATGATTTGAGTAAACCAAAGTTCGTTTTATCGTAATATAACTGGTCCGATCGTTTTCCCAATTAGTTTCAGATTTGGATTTTATCCTAATTAGCTTGATTTTTTAGTTATTCATCTGTTTGCTTCCCGAGAAAATGCGAGAAATTGAATAATTGTTTGCTAGTTTTAATGAAATAACGTTTTGTTGAAGCTGTAATGGATGAAGTATAATTCACTCAACTACCAAGTTGAGTGTTAGGTTAGGTTACCGGTAACGTTGTGCTTCAAAAGCTTAGCTAATTAGAAGAATTTTAGGCATTTTAGAGCATCCACATCAGTGGATGCAAAATCTTGCATAATAGAAAAAGACACTAATTTTAATTATTTTGTCTCAAAAATGCTCCACATCAGTGGTTCTAAAAGTGTGCATATACTTGCACATTTGCTACAGTAACCGTGCATATATATATATATGCACGGTGAGCATCCACGTCAGTATGTGTAAAGATTTTTCCATTTTGCACGTCTAAAACATACTTTTTATATTTTACATACCTATTTTTATAAAACACCCATATCGGTTTCTCTATTATACACATTTATTCAAATAAATATTCATTTCTTTAACATTGCGAACAATAACCGTGAGAGTGAGATGAGAAAGGAAATGAGAAAAGGATAGTGAGGAGAGAGAAAAAAAGAATAAAAAAATTATTTACACGGTGAACAGTAACTGTGTATATATGCACGGTTACTAATTATTTATAAGATCATTGTGTATATTTAGACATTTTTACAAAGACTGATGTGGGGGTCTTTGGGTTAAAATGTGCAAAATTGAGCACTTTTTGTATTTTAGAAGACTATCCACAAGCTGGTGTGGTTGCTCTCCGTGGCTCTTGCATTTTATATTTTACTAATTTTTTCTCTCTCCTCCGCCTCACTCTCTTTTTCTCTCTGGACCCTCTCACTCTCACCTCACTCTTGCCACCGCCAATCACCATAGCTCTTGACAGAAGAAGATGCAACCACTAACCTAGCAACACCCAACCACCACCACCACCCCATGGAAAACCAAAATCATACCAAACCCAACTCAAATAAACTCAAACCCACAGAAAAACCCATCCCAAACCCGATATTGCTACTGCCAAGACCAACAAACAACTGTAATATACACCAAGGTGAAGTTAAGAACTCTACACCAGTAAAGGTCAGCATCGATCAACACCAAGGTGAAGTTAAGAACCCGAGCTGGCGTCGATCAGTGTTGATCAGAGCTGGGTATTTGGTTGAATGGGAGGTGTCGATTTTGTTGCACACTGGCTGGGTTGAATGGGTATTTGGGTGGGTTGACGTTGATGATGGCTGGGTTGAGAAAGAAGAAGAAAGAGGAGGAAGAAAAGAAAGAGGAAACGGCAGAGAGAAAAGGAAAAAGAAAGAAGAGAAAGAATAGGTTAATGTTTATTGGGAGATAAAATAATATTAAAATAATATTATAAAAATATTATTTATATAAATTATAGTGTATAATAGATGGACTGATGTGGGTGTTTTGTAAAAATAGATGTGTAAAATAGAAAAAGTAGTTTTTTTTTGTGCAAAATAGATGATAAGTTTGCATCCACTAATGTAGATGCTCTTAGTGGTTAATAAATGTTTCAAATATTTGGTGCTGAAAATGGTTGTTGTTGTTGTTATAGGGATGCCAATATGTGAAGCATTTGCTCAGATAGAGCAGCAGCCTAACATCTACGATGTTGTTCATGTGAAGTACTTTGATGAGGTTTGGTTTAGAGAATTGCATGCGTACTTTGCAATTTTTCAGAAATTCAATTGATGCTATATTTGATATTTTGTTATGCATTTATGCTGTGAATCCAGTTGGAGGTGTCTTATATTTTTGTACATACGAGTCTTATGCGGTCTTGATCTTGTAAGTACCTCTTATGGTGGTTGTTTTATGCAGGAGCCGCTGAAACTGGATCTTGTTATTAGCTTTCCAGATCATGGTTTTCATCTTCGTTTTGATCCTTGGTCTCAGGTAATACTTTTGTTTGCTTTAGTTTTTTTGTTAGGGATCCTGGTTGCGATCCAGCGGATACTTTCCTTACTGATCATCAACGGGATGATGAAACTATTGAATATAGTTTTTGCACCTAATTTTGTGATTGTTTCAGTCATTTTGGTAACTAGTACGTTGTTTTGAAAGGATACTATTCCAAAATTGTTAGTTGCAATTATTTTTCATGCCTAAATCACGGAATGAAGCTTTGCCTTTGGACTTATTGGGCAAACTAGTTCATCTTTCGACTTTGGATACCTTGTGCTTTTTAACTATGGATTTTATGTGCCAGTGAAGATCAATGGGCCTCTGAAGAGATTTCTCTGAGACATAATCGTTACATTATGATAATTATTATTTTTTGTTCTTTTCGTATCTAGAATTGTTGTTAGAATTGGTGTTTTATCATTTAACTTGCACGCCAGGTTAAACCACATGATAAACTCATATGAAGAACTATGTGGGATATACAATAAATTCTGAGGTTTCAACTTTCAGCATGGGCGTGATATTAACGTGTGTATCTATTGAAGAAATTATAAGCACAATAGGATTAGCACAACCACTTCAAGCTGTTAAAACTGTCAACTTGTGACCTGAATGGAGGTTTTCTTTTTCATTTTTTTTTACTTAATTGATACAAGTAAATCAAATATATCTGTGGCAAAGCATTTTTTTGACTGGCAATTCAATAGACCATCTCAATTCTTTGGCATAGGTTCTTCAATTTACATAATGGATAGATTACTCAGTGGAAAAGAGTAATTCTGTCTTTCTAGTTATTGCTTGGGATTATAAATTTTGTTTCATCATTGGATTTGCTAGTGCAGTTGCCTTATGAGTCCCATTCACCTTTGAGTTTTGATATGATTTTGGTGTTCTCCAAAATTTGTTGTTATTGATCACATGGATTGTTGTTATAAATTGATTTTCTATGCAAATTTAATGTACTGTGATACAATTTGATTAATTTGACTTTGAATTTTGTGTCAGAGGCTAAGGCTTATTGAAATATTTGATGTAAAACGACTTCAAATGCGCTATGCTACTTCTCTGATTGGGTAAGTTACTACAAATAAGTTTTATGATTTTTATGCTGTTAGTTTTATTACTGACCTGCTTTTCCTTTTGTAGGGGACCATCCACCCTAGCTACTTTTGTAGCTGTATATGCACTTTTTGGGCCAACCTTTCCTGGAATTTATGACAAAGTTAGAGGTGTTTACAATCTATTTTACCCAGTATGTATATGGAATACATAACTATGTCATAGTTTTATCTTTTTCCTAACATATCGTTGTCTAATTGTCTTACATCTTGGGGACTGTCTTATACTCTTATGTGCATATTTTGCAGGGCCTATCCTTTGCTTTTCCAATTCCTAGCCAGTATACAGATTGCTGCCATGATGGCGAAGGTATTGTTTCAGCATTTCCCAACTCGGGCTTTTACTTGTTTGAGTGAATTTTCAAATTCTGATTACTTAAATTGACTCCTTTATTTCTTTTATGAAAGCGGAATTGCCATTAGAGTTCCCGGATGGCACCACACCTGTGACTTGCCGTGTCTCCATATATGATAGTTCTACAGACAAGAAGGTTGGTGTGGGATCCTTAATGGACAAGGCTTATGCTCCTCCATTACCTGCTGGCAGTCTTTACATGGAAGAGGTGCATGTTAAGGTTTGGTTTCATCCTACATCTTCCTGCAGTTTTTGATTGAATTGTCATTGTGCTTGAGTCTGGTATCATTTCAATTGAAATGTTTGCATAATCCAGTGGGCCATCTTGTGGATGGTCACCTGCTTCTCCTATTAGCATCAACCATTTAGCTTTAAGTATGGAAATTTGGTGGACCATCAAATAAAGCTTTGATTTTGAATGTTTTAGTGCTTGCCAATTGTGTTCCATATTTAGTTATTTGGATTCTGAAGTGTAGTTTTTTGACCCATTTGAGTTTGAATATTGGATAAAATTTAATTCAATATTGGTATTGTCCAGCTTGGAGAAGAATTATATTTTACTGTTGGTGGCCAACATATTCCTTTTGGTGCATCCCCACAGGCAAGTTTTAGGTTTTATGCAATAAAGCTTTGGTATCTTTTTCTTGGTAAATGCTTTCCTGCTCACATATTACATTATGATTTTGTATTTTTTTGCCTCATACAATGTTCCATGGAATCTTTAGATGTCATTTAGGCTCTTAATGGAGGTGCAATGCAATCAGAATTGTCTTTCTTTCTATCTTTCACACCCACTCACATGCACATGCACATGCACAGATGCTCAAGCTAAAGATATAAATAAATTTATTTCTGCAGAAAACAAAAAAAATTGCCATCAACTTGACTCGCAAAGCCTTATCTTAAAGAATTCTGGAACTATGTTGGAAAACAAAACTATCATACATTTAAGGAGTTCTATTTCGGCATAATTTGGTATTTCTTAATGATAATTAAAAAAATTTGTCACTAGGATTTTTAAATTACATAAATTAGTTTAATTGCTGGATTTTTCTTTCTCATCTCTTTTATTTTCTGGGTTCTGTTAATGACCTGTTGTTTTTAGAAGTTTCAAGTGATATTTTAAAATTCTCATATACTTCTTTGTCATTTTCTGGTTAGTTTGTGTTCTTATGAGGGGCCAGATTGATGCAATGTTGTTGTGCCTAATATTTTAGTTTTCTTTTTTCTGCAGGATGTGTGGACTGAATTAGGTCGTCCTTGTGGAATTCATCAAAAGCAGGTATTACTGAGACAGGAATATTTCTTTCTCATTATTGTTTTGTGATATATTTTATTAAGGGTGTGTTTGGATGTTGCTTATTGTTGAAAACTGAAAACACTGTAACAAATAATTTTTAAATGTGTGAATAGTGCCGTAGGACCCAGTTTATTGTTGATTTTGCTAAAATATGTACTTGCGGGTCCCGGGAACAGTGCACGGGACCCACACAAAAATGCTGGACACAGCTTACTCTCCCATTTCAGCTCTATCCAAACATACACTAAGTCATACACCATGCTGTTTTTTCCGTCTCCTTGACATGAAATGCAATGATGAAAGTATCTTTTTAGCACAGAGGCAATTGAGTGTTGCATGCTTTAGAAGAAAATTTATATTTTATTCTAAAGACACAACAATTAACTAAGTTGCATGGTTTGCTTTTGACATCCATGTTGTGTCCTGTAAGGCTCTTTAAGTCAGTTTTCCATTGACAAGTTGGTTGAATTTTTGTTAATAATTTCTTTCCCTCATTGGAAGGTGTCTGAATTCCAGTATATTTATGACACCGGAATAATCTTGCTATGCTTTTATCTGCAGCTGCATGGGTGCTTGGCTGTTTTTATTATCCGGTTTCTATGCACTATAACTATCATTACTAAATTAGAATTGTTTGTCATAATTAGTGAATATTGATTTGATTTAGTTGTGCAGGTAGACCAAATGGTTATTCACTCTGCATCAGACCCTCGTCCACGGACAACACTTTGTGGTGATTATTTCTACAATTATTTTACCCGTGGTTTGGACATTTTATTTGATGGGCAGGTAACAACTTTTAGTTTTTGGGTTCTCCTGATGTGAGCAATCATGATACCATGCATGCTGACCTTTACACTTTGGAATTATAATATCAGTGTTTTGTATTTGCAGACCCATAAAATCAAGAAGTTTGTTTTGCACACAAACTATCCTGGCCATGCAGACTTCAATTCATATATAAAGTGCAATTTTGTTATATTTGGTTCGGACTGTAAGTTCTTTATCTGTTTCAGAAACTTCCAATTAAACCTTTTTATAGAGAAACCAATGAACCTTTTTTCATTTTGTTTCTTTTAGTTGAGGGTTCTTTTGAGGAAGTAAATAGCAGTGGACACAGGATTACACCAAGCACCAAGTGGGAGCAAGTGAAGGTATATTGTTTTTACCTACTTCTTCTTTTCCATATTCTTAGTTTTTGTCTTTTATTTTTCATTTTCAACCTTTTCTGTGGTTGATGATGCAGAGTTTCAATTAGAGATTTTAGGTGTTATCTAATTGGATGTGTCTAGTGAGTAGAATCATATATTTCAGTATAGCTCCTGTTTCTTGGTACCTGGTTATTGGGTTAGGGGGAGCCTTGCTTTATCATTTTCGGGAAAAAACTTGTTTTCTTTTTTTCTCTTCTAGATTGTTCAGTCCTCATCTACTGGCAATAAGTTTGTGGGTGTGACATATTATATGTTTGCCAGGTTAAACTGAACAAAGACATAACTGTACCCCATTTATCCATGTCACTTCTGTCTTAACCTTTAGTGTCTGCTCCCTCTATAGTTATGTAGGAATTAACAAAGATTTTTGCTTTTTAGGAAATCCTTGGTGACTGTGGGCGAGCTGCCATCCAAACACAAGGTTCTACAAGCAATCCTTTTGGATCTACATTTGTGTATGGTTATCAAAATGTTGCATTTGAGGTGAGTTAGTGATGATCTATACATCTTACTTGCTTAAAATTTTGAACACCTTTCTGGTCTCTAAAAATGAAAAACAAAGTAAATTTAAATCTGAGTTCTGTTGAGTCAAACAATTATACTGTTATACTTTTAAGCTTATTGTATGGTGGTAAGAGGGACTACTAATAAGATTTTCATTGATATTAGCAGGTGATGAAGAATGGCTATATTGCAACTGTAACTCTCTTTCAATCATGAGTATAGTGTCTGGTAGGTTGCTCTATCTTGCTCTTCCTCAGGAATGTTCTTTTGTCTTTGCATACATCCAGTTCTACAATTAGTTTCCTATATTGTTCTTTAGTTATCATTTGATAAGGTTTGTTTAGCTAAAAATCTTGGATCTACTAATCTTGGAGAGTTTGGAAGTTTGGTTCTCATTAGTCACTGTTAGAATCTTGTCTGTCAACATTTTTAGAGAACCACCGTTGTGAGATTTTTTGTGAGATTTATCTTAGTTCAACTGTGGCTTTTCAAAAATGCTGTTGATTATTGCAGTTTCTGATCTCTGTTACATGTGATTATTGTTATTTTTAAGGTTTGTTCAACTTGGATGCTGACAAATCACGAGGAGTAGGTGGGATTTGTACAGTCAATTGGTGCTGAAGCAGCAAATACTCTGTAACTTCACCATGGCACGGGACACTTTGTACAGTTATTTATTAATTTGTACAGAAACGTTTATATTGTGCTAATGTTTATTTGACTTGTTAATTGTTCAAAGAAAGATGCAAAGACAAACTGCCACTTTTCATTTTATAGAATGTACATTTCATATCTCAGTTTGGGCATATTCATTTGTTAATTGAAAGTCTTTTTTATGAACTCTTTCTACGTAGATGGTTCTAATCATTCAACTAGTAGTACAATACCTTATAGCCGAATGAAAATTCTGAGGAGACTGGGGTTCAACTATTCCGGGTGAACGTTTTGCTGGGGAAAAAAAGGAATGAATAAGGAAGAAAAACTCATCAAGTTTTTGGAAATAGCATAACAGTTTGCTACTTGACTTCCGATATTGAGGGCTACATAATCTAAGGGGAATGAGACTAGTCATTCCAATAGCTTAGTTTAGTAGCAAACTATTACGCTATTGCCAAAAACTATGCATATGTTTTTTTGAGGAGAATGCTAAATTCCAATAGCATAGTTTAATTTAGTAGCAAACTATTATGCTATTTCCGTTAGGAGGATGAGAAATAGCATAATACTTTCTAGAGGTGTTTCTATCCCTACACCACTACATGTGTGATACAAGAATCTCCGCAGATGCTGGTTTTAGTTGCATGCTTTTCAATTTTACTGTTGGGAATGAGAATGTGTGTTGTGTAACTCACTAAAATATATTTTTGAGTTGCACCGTGGCGTTGATGGTGTACCAAGTGCAGTTGATAACTTGAAATTATCCCAAGTTTGGGAGCCAGTCCTGGCCATTGATAAAACCAAGTGAAATAAATGGTTCAGCCTCCTCAGCAGTGAGCTCCCTCGACCATGATACTCTGCCCCCGAAATCAGCCCCTGGTCCCCAACACTTGTATTGTCCATAAAATACGGTCCTGCAAAGCACATGTTAACTTTGTTTCAATTGGGTAAATACAATGATGCTGGCACATAATGAAAGGCATGTGGTAAAGGGAAAAAAAGAGAACAAACATACATTTCCCTGTTTTTGTCTCCCCAGTCATACCATCCTTTAGGAGTGATGATCTTGTCCATGTATGTGTACGCAAAGACGACGCTAGAGAATGTGCCCCAAGCTCTTCCCAGGTAAAGGGCACCTGATCCAGTGACCTTGCAATTGACAAATGAGAAGCCAGTTTCCTCAAGGAAGCTCTGTCTCTTTTGAGCAGTCAAGGCTCCATAGCTACTGGTGATGGCATTCAAATGGCAATCCTTATAGCACGAAAGACCATTTCCGAAAATGAAATCAACGGAGCCTTCAATGTAGCAATCCTTAAAGTAGTGTCTGCCTATGTGATCATAAAGAGTGTCTTGTGCTCCTATAACTTTGCAACTGAAGAAGGCTGCTGTGTCAGCTGAAATCCGCAGTGCCACTGCTTGCTTGCCTAGAGCTCCTGATGGTGGTGATGGTGCTGTATTCTGTTATTTCAAAAAATCGACACCTTACTTTAGCCATTAAAAGCCTCATTATTCTTCTTCAATCTGTGCGTGAGGGTATAAAGTATGAACATATATCATTACTCATGAGAGCTCCATATAGAAGGATCTTTTCTATTAGAAAAATTATCTTATGAGATTGTCTCATGAGATACTGTTTTGCTTTAGAGTAAATCTCACACAGTGTGAGACTTACATGTTGTGAGAGGCTCGCTTTAAACTAAAATGTTGTAATTATTTATTTATTTATTATTATTTAAAGGAGGGTTGTAGATTTAAATGGCCACTAATGTTACTAATTCATCACCCAAATCTTTACTTGCTGTTAACTTTGGTTGTGTGTTAGTAGTTATTAACAATTAAAAAAAAGGTAAATCATGCACTTATTCTTATAGTTTAGGAATGATTTTAAATTGAATTCTAATTTTTAAAAAGTTTCAATTAAAATCATAAACTTTATAATTCGTTTGAATAGTTATAAATAAAGAAGATTGAAATTATGAAAACTCATATAAGCTAGAATAGAGCCTAATCTAGGCACTAAAATCAGTCCATGTGAATCTTTGGATATAAAAAATCTTACGTAACTATTTAAGAATCCTAACAGATAAATACACTTTGATAAAGATGTAATCGTTGAGAGATTTTTTTTGGGGTACTAAAATACCTCATGATGTTAATTTGTGCCAAGGTAAGTCCTAGGTGTAGTTTATTTGATTCATGAAATAATTCACGGTTTTAATTGAAGTTTTTCAAAATTATCCATAAATTACAAGAGAATTGTGTTATTGGAAAACAACATATATGGAAATGGAAATTGAAGTATAATTTTCCGACTGAGCTTAGACCTACAACACCCTACCTTAAGACTTATTCTGTAAAACTTTGAGACTATAGTAGATAAATTAATAATGGTAAATACCGAAGCCAAAATCATGAAATTGACTGACCTTGAAGGTGATGTTCTTTGCAATGAAGTAAGGAGCATCAACTGCAAATGTGGCAGAACCAAAGGTACCCAATGGATGCCCAGTTTGTCCAATTCGGTCGGCTGTGTCGTCCCACTCAATAATGGTGTTATCTGCACCAGCACCTTCCAGGGTAATGTATGCCATAGTCGCAGGAATTAGGACCTTTTCCCTACATTTTTGCTCGTAGTTAATTTAAACCAAAATATAACACTTTGACTGTTAGTGTTAGACAGAATAAATAAAATCTTAATCGTTTAATCATTTAGATCATTTGTTTGTTATCAGCTTATTTGTTTTTTTGTTAAAAATTATAATGCTTATATTTGAAAAAAAGAGATTTTAAGAAACTGTACCTAAAATAAAATAAGCTATAAGTCAAATCGAAAAAGCTCGTGTCAAATGGATAGTTAATGTTATAAATGAAAGATTATTTGAGAAGATGTCTTGAAGGAGAAAATGTTTTGGCATGACTATTTTACAAACACAAATTATTAGGATTACAGGTAATAATTTTTTTTAATAAAAAATTGCATGTAATGTTGACTCTGGGCAAAAATCTAGTATATTGGTTTTGTGTTAATGTCACTGTATAAACACAGAACAAGACCAAGCAACCAACCACAACTAAATATGATCCGTTAATAACAAAACAAAGACAGCTCCATTTATTACCTGTAAATCCCTGCACTGATGGAAATAACCACACGACAGTTATTGACTACTGGTATTGAACTGATAGCCTTTTGAACTGTAACAAAATTACCAGTTAACTTCGAGTTTTTGTTTACTCTTATGGTTGAGCAAGGTGTTAACTTGTTGGTTGATTTCTGGAAGAGAGAGTGCTTGAAGGAACCTATTTGTTTGACCCAATTCAGGTACTCCTTTTCGCCCACCACATTCCCATTATACACATTTGTACGTGGTAAAGAAGTCGTGCTTTCCAACAATAAAATCAACGAGAACAGCTTTACTACTATCTTAATGAAGTTGTGCTTGTGAAGGCTCATTGTCATTGATGCTGCTAAGTGCTAAGTGAAAAAATACGTAAAAAAGGTCTCTAGGTGTAGTTATAACTTGAAAGCCTTAAACTAAATTTGGTAAGCTTGTAATTTGAGTTGTTTGAATAGAAGGTTTAAAAACATAAGAGCAGGGAAGGCCAAGGGAATCTAGCAAGTTGTGGCTCTATCTGGATTGTCTCTTCCAATCACACCCATTAGGCCCAACTGTGACTTTCTGTCAAGTGGTGTTTCTTCTTGTCTGTTCTGGTGAAATTGTTTGTGTAATACATTAAAAAAGAAAATTAAATCAATCTAGTTTGCTGGACAAAACAGTGGATCATCACATGAGGCTGATAAAGCTTTACCCAATTGAACGTTGGGCTTGATAAAGGTGCATCTCTTGTGGCTCATTTTTAGACCTCAATTAGATAGAAAGTCTTGTAGTGGGGGGAGGCAGCAAAAATGGTGTGAATCTTTTTCACGTTTCATTTTTATTTGTAGGGTGAAGTAGCTTGCTAATGTGCTAAGAGAAAGAACAAACGAAGGGGTATGTTTTGGGTACAAGTGTGGTAGAAGATGACAAGAGGTGGTCATAAAACATCATGTTCATGATGGAGATGCTACATAAGCATATAGTTTTTTTTTTTTTATGGGAACATGAGCATATATTTGATTTGATAGTGTAATGATAATTTCATTTGTGTACAAAGTTTGTTTGGGCAAGAAATAATTGTCTTACGTAAAATTAGGTACATCTTCTGTAATTTTCATTTTTTTGTAGAGAGTGAGTGAATATTTTAAAAAATTATATGATTTAATGGCATTTGGTCCTATTTTGTGGGATTAAGATCCAGAGGTCAAATCTCTCTACTTACATTTTAAAAGATAAATAATCAAACAATTATGAACAACGAGTATATGGTTGCCTTTTAAGAAAAAATGCTAACGTCTAATTCCAAATTTTAACCCTCATACCCCATGAAAATATCTTTTGGGTGTAATGTTTGTTTGGCCAATAATTTATCATCTTAGCATAAGGTTAGATACACTTGATAATGATTTCAACTTTTATGTAAAAAGTAAGTAAAAAATTTTGTCAATTATCATATGATTTAATAGCATTTTGTCATTTTATGGGGGATTAAAATCCAAATGTCAAATCTCCTTTCTCACTTAATGAAAAAGTAAGTGAATAATTCAAAATGATTAATTGATAATGTATTTTGTTAATGATCATATGATTTAATAGCATTTTGTCATTTTATGGGGATTAAAATCCAAATGTCAATTCTCCTTTCTCACTTAATGAAAAAGTAAGTGAACAATTCAAAATGATTGATTGATAATGTGTTTTAAAATTTTGATCCATACATTCCTAATGCTTATACGCCGGTGTTACCAAAAAAAAAAAAAAAAAAAAAAAGAAAAAAAAAATCCAAAAGTTAAATTAAATTCCGTTGCCGGGACTTGAACCCGGGTCTCTCGGGTGAGAGCCGAGTATCCTAACCAACTAGACTACAACGGACTTGTTGAGTGAGTTGTTCAAAATATAAATTAAATTCCAAAATATTTGAGTAATAAATTATATTCTAACACTCCTCAAACCAGGGTTTTAGTGCTGTGTCTGTCTAAACTCTAAGGTCTAAGCTCTCGCTCGCTGGCCATTTCTCCTATCCGTTCTTAGAGCATCCACAATGGGCTTGCTATATGCCAAATGCAAGCCCAATTTGACATCCAAGTCCAATAAACAGCCAACAATGGGACATGCTATATGCCAGATTGCCAAATATTTTTGGCATAGCGCTACAGTGCCATCTCAAAGATGAGATGGCACTGTAGCGCTATGCCAAATAAAAAAACATATTTTAATCTCTCTCTCTCTCTCTCAATCCGGGTTTTTTGCTCTCTCCAGCGTCTCTCTCTCTCTCTCGCCACTGTTCTCCAGCGTCTCTCTTGCTCTCTCCAGCGTGGAGATCGGCGTGGGTTTCGTTCCGATCGGCGTGGGTTTCGTTCATCGTGCGTGGGTTTCGTTCATCGTGCGTGGGTTTTTACACACACATAAAAACACAAAACAACCGTTAGAAACACACAACCGATTTGTTTTGTTTTCATATAGTACAAAGAGCATTGCTTGTTTTATCTTTCTTCTACGCCGCGCAGGTATTTTTTATTTTTTTAACTTCAATTTCCGCATTTGGAGTGTTTTTTTTTTAAACTCTCACGGATTTCAATTACTCACTCTTAGGTTAAATCCATTCTTTTATTTTCCATTCCATTGCAAAACCACACAAACATATAATCGAATTTATTACCTGTTGGTTGGATTCTAGAGGCTACTTGTTTTGGATTGTAATTATTTGGAGATTAAAATTTAGACTTTATTTTGTAGATTACTGTGCTTGCTTCACTTTTATATTTTTGATTACTGATAATAAAAAAATATAAAAAAAAAACTATTTTTTATAATTACTGCTCTACTAGTTTGGATATTTCTTGTTGCTATTGGGCTTATAATTCAGTGTTATTAAGCCAAAATACATTACTGATCCCAAAACTTTAGCTCATAATCAATTTTAATCCGTAAAGTTTGATGTGATCGCTTTTAGAACATAAACTTACATTGATCACTTTGAACTTCAGGAACCAAAATCGCTTGTGGCCTAAAGTTTAGGAGCCTTATATATATATTTATTTATTTTAATTGATTCAAGTTGTTGTCAACTGAATCTGATACGGCCGATTCTGTTTATATGTTGCAGCCATTGGTTTGCGGTATTTTGTAGCAAAGTTAGTGTGTCATAGATTGGCAATAGCAACTTAGGCAAAAAGATGACAGTGTTTGGATTGACTGCTAGTCCATCAAGATGTTGTCTCCGGATACCTGCATGTGGCCCAGGCTCGCTGAATAGGCGAGCTTTTGCTTTTTCTAGTCCTGGGAAGCCTAAACAACAGATTGATTCTCTCCGCTTAGTAAGGTACTGCTTACTTGTTACCAACTATTGAACTAGGAGTGAGGGCTGTACACTACTATAACATTGTTATGCTTTTTTCCTTCTTGTGACCACACAGAACTGACTGGATTGGTTCTACACAAAGATGCAGAACGCGACCGTCTCACTTGATCAAGTGTGCAATGGATGCTTCCTATGGTGATATGCCAAATGAACCCACTGGTAATCTTTCACTTTCTTGATTAGTTGATGATTGTGTTATTGTTATCCTTGGGGCTTTATGCTTAGTGGATAAAGGTTTGTTGCAAGCCATGGTTTTGTAAACCTAAATAATAAATAAATGTGCATGTTTGTTGTGAACCTTTCTGAGGAAGAACTCACGAGAACCTTCATAAAATTTTGTCCTGACCAGATGTCGTGCATAGTGAAGCATGGCTTTTGCTTCTGTGTTTGCTTGTAAGGCTGGGAGCTTTACTGAGCCATGAATTATTAGTGATTGATGGAGTTATTGGGCTACTGACCAGTTGTAACTTTAATATCTAACACTACATATTTTGTAGGAAGGGTGGAGGGGTGAGGGAAAAAGGGGAAGAATGGGGAAACGAGTGGATTCCACCTTTCTCCGACATTGTTTGGTTAGGAAGGAATGGAAATAAAAGGAAGAGAAGAATGAAGCTATTTTCTTACTGAGACAATTTAAATGGTTTAAGTGAAGATAAAATTGGCAATTCACATATTCTTCTTATGATACACGATCTCTCTCCTTCTATTTCTGCATCCATCAAACAAGGAATTTCTCTCTCACTGCCTTTTCCCTCATATGTCTCAGCATTGTAAAAAAGATAATATAAATGTTGGAGTACACATTCGTATGAACAAGAAAATAAAACATGTACATAGGACACAATATTTAGTGTGGTTTGGCCAATTTCATGCCTTTATCTATGGGCAATGTCAACCAAAATCCATTATCAACAATATAAATTATAAAAACTCGAGCAACCCTCACAAAAAAAAAAAAAACTAGCACACTCACACAAACCTCACAAATGCACCAAAACCTCTCATAAACATAAACTAACCCAGGTCTCAATACACCCAAAACAAACTCACTACGTACTCATAAACTTGACACTTCACATGCCCAAAACCTCAATGCACTCACTGGTGTTCTCTCACTCAAAACAGTTGGCAAAATATTAACTCACACATCTATCTTTCAAGTCCAAGGAACTATCAAACTACTCTTTGAAAAAACTCAGTCATGTTCTTCTAAGAGTGTTTTCTCCTTCCCAATGGGAGGACCTCTAGGACTAAAACTACTCTTTGAAAAAACTCAGCCATGTTCTTTTAAGAATGTTTTCTCCTACCCAATTAGAATTCCCCTTATATTTTTATTTATATATAAGGCTTCAATACTATTTTTTTTGGTGGGCAAGAAACAGAAACTTACTTCTTAGACTTTTCATTCATCCCAAGAAAATCCAAACCAAGTGAAAATAAGAATTTGAGGCAATTTTCAGCAGTAAATGTTCCTATTAGTGAGCTGCTTTGAGAATTCATGCCTAAGCTGTTTTTGCATCTGACATTTTATAATTGGATAAATTGTGGGCTGCTCTTGTATTGAGAAATTTGGTGTTGGGTGACTGGATTGCCTTTGTTGAACTTATTGATGTGGCTCGCCAGTATGACTTTCTTTCATGTCACCATCCTTTCTTGCGCTATTCTGCATGGAATTTATTAGAATTTAGAAAGCATGTTTTACTCTTTATCTCTGGGATTTTGCTTAGGTGGTTTAGGGTGGGTGGGGTTGGGATAGATTTTAGGTTCTACTCTTATCAATTATTAAAAAAAAAAAAAAATGGAGATGTGAATGACTCTCTCTCTCTGTCTCTCTTCCCTTTGCTGAAATATATGCAAGGCAACTAGGGACTTGCTCTAGTTCCTAGTTGATGCAAACCTTTACATTGTAAGCGTCTTTTCTGATTTATTGCTGCTGACCATATTCTATTAATCTGGTTCACTACATATTGTAACAATTTAGGACCATTGACTCTAAAATTCTCTCCTTTTCTGCAAGCTCAGCTATCTTTCCTAGAATTAATGTTAGGGACCCATACAAACGACTTGGAATAAGCAGGGAGGCTTCTGAAGATGAAATTCAAGCTGCAAGAAACTTTCTTATTCGTCAATATGCGGGCCACAAACCAAGTGTGGATGCTATTGAGTCAGCCCATGACAAAATAATTTTGCAGAAGTTTTATGATAGGAAGAACCCAAAAGTTGACATAAAAAAAAAGGTCAGAGAAGTTAGGCAGTCCCGTGTTGTTCAGGCTCTTACAAATAGGTTTCGAACTCCATCAACAAAGTTCATTATAAAAACATCTATTGCATTTATAGTGCTTGGGGCTCTCACTGCTTTCTTTCCAACTGAAGAAGGCCCGACCCTTCAGGTTGCAATCTCCCTGCTGGCTACCATGTATTTTATATACGATCGATTGAAGAGCAAAATCCGAGCTTTTCTTTATGGGTATGTGGAACTGTATCTATTTAATTAAATATGGAATATTGGAATGTTCCTGCTGTTAATCACTTAGGTCATTGTTGTGAGATTTTCTTCATAGAAAATTTGTTTTGTACCAACCATTGCTTTGGGTCCTGAGCCCAATGTCATGGTGTATGCTTCTATAATGAGCTAATGTTTTTCATGATTATCTTATATGTCATGAGCTTTCCTTGATTATGCAAACGTTTCAGAATTTCAACTTATGGTCTTCCCTTTTGAAATTAAATGCATTCTTGAATCTCCCTGCTACTTAAACCTGAAATATTACATAGATCCTTATCATAAAATTTGTTGTTATGTTGCAGGGCTGGATCTTTTGCTTTCTCATGGCTGTTGGGAACATTCTTGATGGTGGCAGTGATTCCTCCTGTACCTGTACTTAAAGGACCGAGGAGTTTTGAAGTGATGAGTTCGTTAATAACCTATGTTCTACTTTGGATTTCGTCTACATATCTTAAGTAGGGCCAATTATATATTAGTACAAGGCCTCAATTCTTTTTGGAGTGGAGATCACCGGATTTTCTTTGTAGTTTGTTTGTTGATTCCCTGATTTTGCTTAATAGAACTGTGTGTATCTCTAATTACAGTTTTGATACTTTCCGGCTGTCGTGTTAATATTTTGTTGAATGAGCCCGCAGTTTAGGAAGAAAGGTTTTATGGAAATGAATGTTTCGTTGTATGGAGGAAGGGTGTAAACTAGAAAAAGATACTGGTCAGGTTTGAGTGAGAGTCTAGTGGTACTAATTATTAAATAGATTATTTAACCTGGGTATTTTTGGAAAGTGGTTAAGTAAAATAGGATCTTATGCTAAACAAAAATTTTAGTACTACAAGTTAAGCCACAATTATTCCAATACGATAGATTATGATTGATTGTCACTTTTACAAGGACCCGTAATTTTTGTGAATATTCCCCCGTCTTCTGATTCTTTAAAAAAAAAAAAAAAAAAATTCCTCCTCTTCTATCCCTTAACGTTTGTTTGTTTTTTTTGTTTTATATATATCTATTTAAGAATCCCCTTTACACCTGATTTTAATTTTATTAATAAGAACAATTTTAAAATAGACAATATCACTATTTAAGTAACTATAATACTAGCCTCTGAACACACGCTCACGCGCGCGCTCAAAGTCATTTTTATTTTTTTAATTTAGAGTATTTATTATAATTTCTGATTATTACATTTTTCAATCACAAAAAAAAAAATCTAAGGGTGTGATGAAAATATGTGTGGTGAAATAATCTTTCATCACACGCCTAGATTTTTTTTTTTTTAATTGAAAAATGTAGTAATCTGAAATTATAATGAATGCTCTAAATTAACTTTTACCCAAAAAATAAAAAAAAGCCTCTGAGCACTCATGTGAGCGCGTGTTCAGAGGCTAGTTGTGAATAATTGTGATAAAATTTTTGATTTAATTTATAGCAGTAAAATTTTTATATGCTAAATAAATAAATAGGAATTTTTTTTTGGTTGAGAAAAATATATATAGGGATCTAAATATAGATCTGAAACTTTGAAAGCCTGAAATGGTCGACAGTCCACACGGACCACACCCGAGATAAAAGAGAAATAACACACTTCCATTTTCTCCCCCCAAAGCTCTTCTCCAAAAACAAAGTACCCACGCGCAGAATCCCATCCACAGCCAAAACAAAAACCCCTCATCTACTCCATAGAAACCCATCTCTCAAAGTAACCAAACTCCAAAACAACTCGTGCCTACAGTGGCCACTTCTAATTATGTTAATAAATCATGATAATATCATGTCAACAAAATCATTTCTAGTTCCTCATGCAACCTAAGATTTATGTTTTCTAGAAAAAAACTATGATTTATGTATATTTCATCTATTTCACATAACTTATAAATGTTCTTTTCTTTTTTAAAACGATGTTTAAAAGTCCCTTAGCACCTCACCCTATTAAAAAAAATTCACAAACACACCATCTATTGTATCCCAACTTGAACCAGTTAAAATTACTTTTATTTTTTTGACAAATACATGGATAGCCAAAAACTTTCCCTAACTAAAGATTAAATTTTTTAAAAGATAGGGTTACATAACTTTACCTAACTAAAGATTTTTTTTTTTTTAGATTATAATTTTTGGATTCCAATTTGAATTTACTAATGTTCCAAGATCCAAGAATGAATCACAATTTGAAAAAAAAAAAAACATAAATTGTAATTATTTTACAAATGTATGGATAGCCAAAATTTACAAATTAAAGACCTAAGATTAGATTAAATCTAATAAACATGTTATGGTATGCGAACGAATACATGATGGATAGCAAAAACAAAAACTAGACATGTATGTCATCAATTTCGTCAAATTGTTGTTTAACATCCAAACACGCCCAAATTGCACTTTACCCGTGCTGCTATTGCTAAAACTTTTTAGCACCTGTGAACAATAAGTTGGTATATTTAAGAACTACTATATCAGAGTTTGTAAAGTAATATATATTTGGTATATTGTAAACTTGTTTGAAATGTTAAACACCAATGCCCATTTTGCCCACCTGATAGGGGACTTCTACTATACAAAGAAGCTATCAAATTAGAAACCCAAATTTAAATTCCATTTAGCATTTACTCATTCCTATCTCTTACTTAGAGCAATCGTACTGTGGTGCACGTGCACCTAGTCACCTACTCATTGTCCATCACTAGGGTAATTCTATAGAGAAATTTTACGTGTTCTACAAAATAATTTTGAAGGGTTTATACTGTAATCATGTGATTTGGGTAAAGTTCGAGTTCTCAACTTAGGATTTAAAAAGATGTACTTTACCCGCTTGATCACAACTTTTAATACTTTTAATCCCATATCATTATAATTCACATGTGGATGTGTTGAAACAAAGAGAACCCTAGAAATAAAATAACAATCTCATTCTAATTAAAGTAAAAGCCCGATTATATTAATTAGCACTCTCTTTGATGTCTCATGTTTAAGATTCGAACCTCACCTCCCCCTCCCTCGGCATTATTTACCTATCAAAAAATATATATATCAAAGTACATCTAACCCATGAGCCAGTGAATAAAATTAAATGGTTGAGTAAAAAAAAATATTTTAAACCACGGGTTAACAATTTGAACTTGATGTTAACCATGGTTGGATTAAAGTATAATTTCCCAACTTCCAAATACTCCATGTTTCAAATCTCTCTATAATAACATTCTTTGGCTATAATATTATGACATCAACCTTTCACTCAAAAGTTATTCAAGACACATGGGTGAAGGATTCGTCAATTTGACATGCATCTAATTACATAGGCTGTTTTCACATTCACCAAGTAATTACCTTTATCTGGATATGATAGGTACACAACAAATTTACGGAAGTAATACCAACCGTGCCTCTAAATTACTACTGTTTATAAATATATACAGGTTTGATGTCCACATGATTGCAACTCATTTGGCAATATCTGAGATATATTTGCATATAAACATCTGCTCAGAAGATATAAAGCACAACATCAAGGTTAGTTAAATAATCATTTTACACATTTATGTGCTCCCAACATCAGATAGCACTCCTAGCTGCGTCTTGGCACTGTGACAGCCACAAATCTATGTGTTCCACGATCTGTTGCCTTACTTTATTGACTGCATCAGGAGAGCTGCAGTTCTGGGCATTGCCTGAGAGGAAAAACCAAAGCTTCAGAAGAGACAGCATCAACTATTTGCAGGATAAGTTGACGAGCATGGCCGTTAATGCATATTATATCGGAATGTCATTCAAAGTGGCAACATTAGATACATTTAATGGTTGAATTTCAAGTCAATTACGTCAAAACCTTCAATATAGGAAAGCTTCTAACTAAGAAGTGCGGACACGGACATGGCAACAATTCTAAACAGGAAGGCTTTTAACTAAGAAGTGCGGACAAGGACATGGCAACAATTCTTGAAAAATTAGAATGTGAGACGGCAGTTGATATATACATATATATTGTAGGTATTAGAAATAAATAACAGCCATTAAAAGTATTTAAAAACATATCTAGAAAATTCAACTAAAAGCAACAACAACAATCAAACCTTAGGGTCAATCATATGTATTTTTAGATGATGCTCTAACGTGTATTTGTAGTGGATCCATTCATAATAAAAGAAATAATTAAAAATTTGCAATTATGTGCTCTACTAAATACAATTGAAAAAGTACAACTAACTCTTCTACTGCACTATGTAATAGCATTAACACAGTGTAATGATAAATAAATAAATGGAACTATATTTTAAGTTTTAGTTTTTAATAAAGACGTTCAAAATAAAAGCAAACTATATGAAAGAGAGGGCCCAGAAGTCTAGAAGACTAGGTAATATGAAAAAGAAAAAGACCCTTAAAACACGGTTGCCTTCATGGCACTGATAACCACTGGTTTGAGTCACCATAATTCGATCAAGTGAGACAACGAGAGAGAGAGAGAGAGAGAGAGAGAGAGCCAAGATGGTTTAATCTGATCTGGAACATGAGAGAGAGACAGGCTGTCACTCTTGATTACTGCTCAGATTGTCTCAGGTTATCAAAAATACTTTTTTTTGATACCATGTTTGGATGGTGTCATGACCGTCCCCCAATCATGTCCAAAATTTAGATTTAAGTTTTTTTGCCAGACATGCATGCAGCTATGATGTGTATCTTGATCAAGAACGATATTTACTACACAACTTATTTGCTCATCAATGTTAAACTAATAATTGCAAAAAGATAATCATGTGCTTATTCTTCCAGCCATTGAAACCCATTATGGAAGCAATTGATTCCAGATGCATCAAATTTTACATTATGAACATGCAAATTATCAGCCCATTTCAAAACCCATGAATTGGCCAAAATTTAAATGAGACATTTTGAGAGTATAAAATCTGTGACAAGCTATGCATACCTTCAATGTTTAAAGGAGCTTGGGGACATCCTCGTAAATCGGTGCCATGGCCACAATTATAACAAGAAATGGTGTAGGAAGGCACTAGAAAGTTCAAGAGGCAGATTTTAGTAAAAGAATAAAAACATCATAAAGGAAAGACATCAAAATGTCCTTATCCCATTAAAACGAATCCACATGGTTATTACATGCAGGAAAGTCACCAAATCATTCACATACAAAGAGTAATCATATACAAATTCTAAAGCAGGAACCACAAAAAGACAACTAAAATACATTAAACCTTTTTTTATTTTTATTTAATAACTAACTAAAATATATTAAACCTTACAAATTTGGTCCAGAATTTCTTGTGAAAGTTTATATGTAATATCTTTCATTGTCCTAACAAGAATTGGCCCAATTTGGTGGGATTGAAGCAATTTTGACATCTAAGGAAAATATAATTTGGTGGGATTGAAGCAATTTTGACAACTAAGGAAAAAAAAAAAAAAATATATATATATATATATATATAGGGTTGAGTTCAAGTTACACCTAATGTAATTCTAAGCAATGTTATACCACCCAGTAACTTGTTATTGAATTCATATTTAAAAAACTTTATCTTTAGATTACATGTTTTATATGTTTTTAACATGCATACTAATTTTCATGCCAATCGGATGTTATTTACCGTTTGATCCATAAATTCATATTTTATACATTATTTTAGATTACAAAAACTTAAATTTAAATAATTGATTAATGCTATGACTATTGATCTTTAATTACCTTGAAATTTTGCAAGCATGGAGAATACATGAAAATAATGTAATTCAATGATGGATTTGTCAAAATTGAAAATTCACATCCAAGTAAATTGAATATATATAAATATATATATATATATATATATATATTATGTAATAAGTATTCTTCCTATATTATTACAATAATTTTGTAATTTCATATCAAGAAATTAGAAACTCACTATCTGTCGATGAAGTCTGTTTAGATGCGTGACGCCAGGGATCTTGTGAACCATTGGTAAAAACTATTTTTGAACCTGCGTTTTAAATTTTCAAGAGAAGACATGAACTATTAGTGAATACATTGATAGTACTTCATCACAGCAACTCAGCACCTATATGCACAAAATAAATACTTTCAGTCATCAATTTTCTCCTCTGAACTAAACTAACTTATTTAAAATCCGCCTTCATATAAATGCTAAACCTCCCTTCTGACATTTAACTTTTACTTATCATTCAGTGCATATAGCCCTCAAGTTCCCACAATGCAAGCTTCTAAAAATTATATGTAGAAAGCTAGATTCCCCAAGCCCATGAATGAATATTGTAAAATCAACAAAAAGCAGCAATTGGTTACTAGGAGATGAAGTTGAGAATAAATAAAGCTGCAGATATTTCCATGCACACATGCAAATAGGTATGATGGAGAGAGAGAGTGAGAGCTGTTTGATTTTAAATTTTTTAGATATATCTAAAAACATGCAAAGAAAATAAATGGTTTGCCAAACCATAAATCATAGACTACTATCCAACTATCAGGAGCTAACATCGACTCCTCAGCTATGGAATGGGTACTATGGTCCAATACTCTTTTAAATGGATACACCTAGGAAGCACTACTACAGATATGGGACATGTATACAACACAATATGGATAAAGCAACATATCAATTATAGAAAATTTAGGATAATTTACTGCCTGCATGCTATAATTTGTTAACGTATTAATGAATGCGTTTAAGTACATGTTATGCTAGGTTTTAGTTCAGAAAATAAACAACATATGCCAAACAAAAAATATGTCTAAACAATAAACAAATTGAGAACGTTTTAGTTTCATAGGGAGAAAATGAGTGAGAGCGGAGAGGATATAAATTAATTTAAAGAAATACTTCATGGTATCCATATAGGATACATGTCTGCTATGGACATGGCTGCTAGTATTAAGTATCCATGCTTCCTAGAGATTTTGAGAAAGAAAATATAGACAGAAGAGCAAAGTCAATGTTTATACCGGCAATTTTTGTGCCTCCATAGTAAATATTTGTTGCAGCAACATCAGGATAGGTGCCTTCTCCAAAGACATTTTTGCAAAGGTCCAGATGGTATCTGTCATTTATGAGCCACCAAAATGCATACCCAGATGTGCATAATAGGGCACACAAAACCAACCGCAAAAAGTTTTAAAATTTTTATGATCTCTAAATAAAGGCAAGTAAAAATACAAAGATAAAAAGGGCACATTAAACACAATGAGGTGATGAGAAACATGCCTTGTGTCAACTTTTGTGGAGCGAACGCTATCATTTAATGGTGCCACCTGAAAAAATGCAACTTCAGTACAAACTTGGAACCACCACAACCGGTCGGCACTGTCTTCACTAAGAGCAGTGTTTTTCAAGTGTTTCTGATTGTATGTTTGGACATTAACACCAAAACTTCCAAGATAATATTCCTTCACATATTTGGCATATGCATCCTGCATGCAACAATGTTAGAAGCATAAGACAACAGCTGGATGGAACAAAAGGCCAAGAAAATGTAACATCAGCAGTGCTAAGAAGTTTAACAGAGAAAAAAGGAACAAAGCAAAAAAGAATAAACTTAATCGAATGTAACATGTGACAAAGCAAAACATATATCTGTAACTAAAAGTGCCAGGAGCAAGATCTGGATAGCTCATCCATTAATAAGCTAATGATAACTAGTTATAACCAGCGAAGGCAGTTAATAAATTGGCCAAAAACAAGACCATTAATGTCTTACAGAATTCCCCAATGAAAGAATCAGATCTATATTCCATAGCAAGAAAAAAGGAGCATACCACCAAATCGTCTCCAGCCTTCTTTGCTTCAACAAGAGGGGAGCATAGTTTATCTGGATTTCCATATTGAAACTGCAAAATTTAAAAATCAAAGATCATTAGTTTGTGAAAATTTAAAATGTAAACAGAACTGTAAAAGAAACCATATTTACCGCTATTGCAGCAGCATCAGCAAGAAAATAAAAGAAATCGCCATCAATCTCAAGCTGCAGACACAGATAAAGGTAAACATGCAAGATAAAGAGCATAGAAGAAAATTCTCATAAGTCTGCTATTTAAATAATGTTTTGGCGTACGTCATTAATCGTGATCAATTATGACAGGGAAAAGACTCAAACCTCAGCTGCACCAAACAATGTTTTCACTGCTTTTGCATCTGTTGCAAGTCTTTGTTCAACGAGTTCATTAGTTTCTTGTAATGCAGCTTTACATTCCGCACCAGCTGACTCACCAACCTGCATTAGAAGATAATATTGAAAGGATATATCTAACAACAAACCAAGAAGCATGGACACGACATGACACAAGACACAGCAACATAATAATTCTAGAAAAAATTGTACACGACATAGTGGGGATATGAAAATTAATTAATTAAAAAAATCTTTAGGAATATTGAATTTATTTTTATGCATATTTTATGTTTATTTTAAGTTTTCAAATTAACTAAGTATTTTCCAGTAAGCTACACACGTGCCTCTTGAATCCACAACCTCACCCTCCATCCCATTGTTATGGGAGAAGAAATGCGAATTAAGCTCTAGCTCATGGGAAAAAAGAAATAACAAATACAAATCTATAAAAACATAAATTTTTATATAAATTTTTTTTTCGACTTGACACACTGGCGCTATGCATGCTGAGTGTAGAGTGTCCCTTGTTTGTCTGTGTCCAACATGGACATCTTGCGAATTTTGGGGTGTCCATTCTTCTTAGACAGGAAGTAATAGCAAATTAGCAAGACAGGAAGCATTCTTAAAGCTTAGCTCCAGAAACAAAAATTTTATTTGTGTATACACTTTCTTATTTTTATATATATTATAAAAAATAATTATTCCTAAAAAAATCAAAGTTTATGAAATGCACATGGAAAAGAAAAAAAAGAAAAAAACCAGAGTCTTTTACCTGCTTGTCAAATTCAGTGTAGTTATAAACAGCAAGAACAACTGCAGAACTTGCAAGGCTTCCACATGTTAAATGTGGGAACTTAAGACGGAACCATGCACTGAGAGCTCCTGGGTATGAGACACCAAAAACGAACCAGGGATTTTCAACATTTACTCTATTGGACTTTGAATTTAAAGATTCCTGCCAAAAAAAAAAGGTGCTATCAAAACAACTGATAAAGACAATAGAAAATATGAAGTATTGACTTATGGATCATGACTGGTAGCCAGTTTCTTTCTAGGTAACTAATCCTTGACTGGCCTATTTAATAAATGAGAAGATAACTTGCCTGGTAATACTGACGAAAAACAGCCAAATCAAAAAGAGCCTGCTTAGATGACAGATATCTCAAATTTTCTGTCTTCAAAGAGTTGAAGGGGGAGCTTTTTCCATAGTAGCGATGCTCAAGAGAAACCACTGCTGCTCCGAACTTCTTTGCTAAAACCTATAAGAATTGCAAGGTTTAATGTTTTGCTTCTAATTATACTTACAAGAATCATAAAGTTCAATTGTACAATAGACTCTCTCTCTCTCTCTCTCTCTCGGTAAGGGTCCGACCAACAACAAAAAATTTGGGTTAAAAATCATAACTTACACTAATATAGTCATTGGTTATCCCATTGCAAGAAGATTCACCACAAATTTTCAAAAAGATTGGTCCATCTGGAAGCCGGAAGTGATCGAGGAATTCATAATATCGCTGCTGAAATTGCCTGTGATCCTGCAAATACAAGTGCAATCTAAGAGTGAGCATGATGCACATCACATATTTGACCAACTTACAATCACAAATAAGCTGAAGAGAAGTTTTGTTCGAGGCCTCCACCACAAAAAGGGATGAATTGAATAATTATATAGGTCTCAAAACGTATTTAGGAAAGGAAGGAACTAGAAACTATATTCATGTAGATTATAAAAATAAGTGCAGTTCTCTTGTCAAGATTTTTTTTTTTTTTTTTGCCTTAGAGGTATCATATATACGTGCAGATCAGACAAAAGACAAAGATGGATAATTCTAAAATTTACAAAGCCAAAAATCACTTTGATTATTTAAGCACACCAACTATTGAACAAGGCCGTAAAGTATATTCATAAAATAATCTTAAACAGAACATACATACATACATGCATATATATATATATATATATATATATATATATATATATATATAAGTAACAGAATTTGATTGATCATAAAAGGAAACACCCATGTACACCGGAGGTGTCCTCGAGGAGCTTACAATACTCAAGCCTTGCAGCTCAAGTGCCACTTCCTAATGTTTCCAACAGAGACGTTCAAGCTTCAAATCTCCCCTCCCCATTGAATTATCAACTAAAAAAAAAAAGTTTCCCCAAATGATCACAATTCTGCAATTCTTAGCAAAACTAATCACCATTCACAAAAATCAATTTCATCATCATTTCTAAACAAACCATACACTACATTTCCAGTTACAATTTACAACAACTGATCTGATCCCACCCCTTTTACAGTATAAGCTATAAAAAATGTCCTTCACCAGTTCTACAAAATTTCGCAAATAAACAAACAAATTTATCAAAAAAAAAAAAAAATCATTGCATAAGAGAGAAAGAAACGTACAGAGGGAGAGAAGTGGTCGAGAGTCTGATTGAACCAGAACTCCTTCTGAGTCAAGTAATTACTGCTACTACTACTTCCAGACAAGCGGTCGAGCATAGTATGAGATGTGAGTAATCCATGAGAGAAGCTCGCGAATAATAAGAACAACAATAACCATGGTAGAATCATCGAACCCTCCTCCTGTCTCATCATCATCATCGTGGTTCCAAGGTTGTCTCTCTTTTCTTCTTTCTGTCTAAGTTTTCGACAGACTCACAGAGAGAGAGAATAACAAAAACAGACGCTACCTTTAAATACAGTAATGTTTCTTCTTTGTCCAACAAGCAAAAGTTAAATCTATTAATATAGTAGTTTTTTGTTTTTTTTGGGCCTTTGCGGTCCAGTTAGATTTAGTTCTGGACATGCCACGTCAGCATTATGGCCCAGAATTGGAACTTCCGCGAGGTCCAATATCCTATCATATTAGTTCTAATATATGACATATATTGGTTGCTTCAGCAAAATGGAGATTCTATTTTTGTTTACTTGGCTGAAAGGGGAAGTTTCCCCAAACGAAGAACAAAAAAAAGAAAAGAAAAGAGAGGAAGCTTCCTGTAGATGTGTTGTAGCTCGGTACCGGGGAACTGTTTATCACAAAGTTTGCGTATTTATAGATGTACAGATAGCACACGTCTCTTTAAGGGGGGGGGGGGGGGGGAAAAAAGTGTACTTTTGCTTTTATACAAGGAGGGGAATGAGAGAGAACATTTATTTGTTTATTTTGGTTTAATTATTATTTAGACGATAGTAAATTTTATTTTATTTGGTCCGGTTAATGAATGTCATTAGGACATCTATTAATCAATCATTTAAAAAAAAAATTATGTAAAATTGAAATAATTTTCATTGTTTAATAAAAAAATTTCTAAAATAATTTATTAAAAAATTCCTTATGGCATCCTTTAGTCAAAAAGCAATACTAATTTTTTTCTTTAATTTAAAAAAAGAAAAGAAAAAGTAGTAGGGGCTTATTAAAGATAACTTCTCTACTAGTTGTGATTATAGCAGGAAATAGATTGTCAAAAAAAAAAAAAAAAGATTTTAGTAAGAGGTAGCCTTATCCATTGGATTTAGTAAGCTATAACTACCATAATCCTACCAAAGCATTAATGAGCACTAAGTTGGTATTTCACCGATATAAAAAATAGAAACATGAGCCGAAAATCTACCATATTATTGAATTATCACTTGAATCTCCTTAATACAAAAATTTGTTTGCCAAAAATTAGTCATTTTTTCTTGATGAGGGCATTGGAATAGTTAACACTAAGGTCTAAATTTATTTCCTCATTAGTAAAAAAGATTCATTTTTATAGTAAAAAATATTATTTTTTCATGATCATGACATAAATATGATATTAGGTATCATAATCTAACTGTGGGTTCCAGTTAGCTTAACTAGTATGTTCTTTGATAGTTTAATAAGAGCACGGGGTTCAATCCTCGCCTATACCAAAAACTGATTGGCGTCTTGGTATGATGATAAAGAGCTATTATCGAGAGCGAATGCTATATATTGAAAATCTCTCAAATAAAGTATCATAATCTAGTTTTTTTTTTTTTTTTAGGAAATATATCACAATCTAGTTGGCTTAGTTAGTAATAAATTCTCTTATATTTAAATAAATGATTTGTGTTTAAATCCCACTACCAAAAAAAGAAAAAAAAATCACGCACTCAATTGATGTGCTAGCCTTTTGATTAAAAACCAATCCTTAAATAGTATTAAATCAAGAGTTTCATTAACAAGACAGTATGTTTGTTGAGGGGAAATTTTTGATGTTCCTAAATAGAATATGGGGTAGCCAAGTCAAAACTCAACAATGGACCCTTGAAATAAAGTCCAAAGGCTTTCGATGTTGTGTAAGTTCGCCCAAGCAAGAGATGAAGGCTGCACCCTATCAGGAAGACAACAATAAAGCATTATAAACATGTTACTGTTTTTAATTTGTTATATTATTAGTCTTTTTTACAGCGTCATAGTTCAAATCAGTCATCTAGCAATAAATGTGAAATTACACTTAAAAGTCTAGAAGCTAATGATTAAATAAATTTATGAAAGTATTTAATCTTGGGAGTCCTTGTGTGTCTCGGTTAGGAGAATTTATAGTACTTTCAGCCATTATTACATCAATGTGAGGTAAAAATTCAATTGTTACAAATACATTATATCCTTCATCATAATAATAATAAACAAGGATTAAAGGCTCCATTGTTACGAATAAAAGAGGAAAAATAGGATGGAATGAAGGGAGAGAGAGGTCCCAGCTCAGTGCAACAAGTATTAAACTAAGATTTTGGTGAGTGTGTGTTTATAAGGCATGAACGAGTTAATGTGGGCTATTTTGAGTGAGTGAGGTAAGATTAATACTGAGATTGAAGCTTTTGGTGAGTAATGGGTTGTTTGTGATTAGTTGGAAGACATTTAAGAGCTATGATTGTTTAGGGGGGCAGAAGAATGTCTAAGATTAGATGATTGTAGGTTAAAGATGATGAGTGGTGAGCTTAAGGAGAGCTAAACCACCAGCAAAAATGGCAAACGAATCCAAAGCCTCAGAGGGGGGTAGTTGTGTGTTTTTGGGCTGAGATGCTTATGCTTTTATAATGGAGTTTAGAGAAGCATTAATTAACAAGAATTCAAAAAATGTAAGTCTGATTCAGGGGAGCCTTGATAGCTGAATTTTTAGCTTGGATTTGGCCTAAAAATGAGAGATTTGCTTTTGGGATTGTTTTGCTTCTTTGAGCAATGTCACACATGGATAGTATTTGGGGTAATCTTGCATTAAATGCTAAAATGGCTGAGATTGTGTTCGGCCAATGGGATTTAGGCGAGTATTAAAGAAGAATACTAGTGCTGCAACTGAGATTTAATCCCTAGGAAGTAGGATTCAACACCCTAAGCTAAGTGTCAAAGTTTAAGTCCACTTCAAAGAGTTTTGCTGGAGATTCCTTTATGCCCTCCAAATCGCATGTTCCTAATTTTTCCCCTTTAGGATTCATGGACTTGGTACATGAATCATGTCTTGAACGTTTTTGACATTTATAGCATCAATTTGTTGAAGTTTGGATAACTTGGCTTTAGCTCCCCTTCTGCTGGAGGTACAACTTTGAGGAAGATGATGGAGTTTGGTCACCCTTTAGACTTCAGCTAATATGATAGCTTTTAGGCACTATTCACGTTAGGCAGAGGGTGGCAAAAAACTGAAAGGACAACCCATAGTTCATCCTTAAAGGCTTGGTTCTCTTGTTGGGGTCTTTAGTAGTTTTTTTTGTTAGGGATGAACAAGGGCTGGTTGCCCTCTCTCAAGCCTCTTGCTGGAGACTTTTTGGGCTGGAACTTTGCTTTATTTCAGCACTTTTAGTTGGGCCATATGACTTTTTCTTTGCTTGGGCTTGTTCCCTACTTCATGAGATTCTTGGTCCTACAACATGGGCATTAAAGATAAGCTTTGCCATGGGTTTTTTACTCCTCATGGGCTTTAGTTGTTAGTAGAAATAAAATGAATCCATGAGCTTTAATAAATATTTATGATAAATTTTGGGTATTAATTTCTATGGGCTTTAAATAACAACTTGTATAGTTTTTCATAATTTTTGCTCAGGATTACTTTGTAAATGATATTTTCTTTGGGGCTTTTTAAATAATGATCTCCAATATTTTTCTTGAGAATAATATTTATCATGAGTTATAAATAAGTATGGTAACAACCACTATAATGGAATAATGTGATGTTCTCATGAGTTTCTCTATAGATAATCATAATGGACATGTAGAATGAATAATTGCCATGTGTTTCGGTAATAAATATTATGAATGTTGTGATGTAAGATAGATAGTGAACATGAGTTTATAAGATGATTGCCATGAGTTTTGAGAATAAATAATTCATAAATTCCATGAGCTTGTAATATTATAGTAATAGGTTTAAGAATCTAAAGTATTGTTCATTATTGGGCTTTTAAGTGGAATAATTATGATATAATATTTTGCCAAGTATTAATAACTTTGGGCTTTTAATAGAATAGTGTCAAGTAGTTAGCTTGGACTTTTAATAGTGTCAATGAGAATTGGGTTTTGATATTGCCAATGAAAATTGGGTTTTAAATATTGCTAGCAAGAATTGGGCTTTGATATTGCCAATAAGAATTGGGCTTTGATGTTGCCAATGAAAATTGGGTTTTAAATATTACCATGAGTTTAAATCATGGGCTTTGATCATGGATTTGAATTCCATTGATAAAATTATTTTGCCATGGACTTGAATCATGGGCTTTTTGAATATTGCCAAGCATAAGAATTCTTGGACTTTAAATAGAATATGATGTGTGTATTGGGTTCATAGGTTCGGTTTTGGGCTTAGCTAAATAATGATAATCAAATTGGATAAAATATGAGTTTTTGGGCTTTTTGTGATAGTTTATATTATGACTCAATTTAGATAATGAGATATGAAATATTTGTGTTTAATGAAATAATAGAGCAAAAATACTTGGAGAAACCCAATAACTTGTTAGTGGTATAAATGGGTGGTACTCAAATGGAATTAGGTGTAAAAAAAAGTACCCTAACAATGTTTAATATGGGTGTCAATTCGGGTTTGTGTGTCATGTCGAAATATGAGTATTCAGCTAAATGACTCAACTTAAATCCGACTCATTTAACATTCGTGTCATGACCCTTCAACTCTAGCACGACCTGTTAATAAAGTAAGTTGACACAACATGAACCACTTGACATGCTTAATAGACGACTCATGTTGGGTTGAGACAAACATGACTTGACCCCATCTCAATCTGTTTAATATTAAACATGCTGAGTTGACATAAATTCAATCCATTTAATCCACTTAAAAAAAGCACATGATAAATATTGTTATAAATTTAATAAACAACAAATTTTATACAAACTCATAATATCAAAATACCTATTAAGCATATGATTTGAAAGTTAATAATAACATCAAATACTTAAAACACGTTGTCTAAAAGTTCAAAATAATATAAAAGTACTTAATAAATAGTAAGTCCATAATATAGTATCATCCATCTAGAAATAAATTATTATATCCCAAAAATTGTGCATACACTTCAACCCAAATTCAAAATAACATAGTTTAACAAAAATATAACATTGATCAAGAAATAAGTTCTTTATGTCTGAAAAGAAGTTCATACACAACCCAAATTTTAAAATAACATAATTCAATAAAAATATGACATCCACAGAACTTGTCAGATGCTAAATATCAATATTAAAATAGTTGAAGCAACTAGTAGATTGATCATGACTATGACTATGAGTATCATTCATAGATTATTTAAGGTTTTTAAAGTTTCAACTTACAATACTTATAAGTTTTTGTAATTACTCACTTTTGCTTTTAAGTTTAAAATATAAGATGGATATAAAAGGTATTTGACAAAATTAAAATAAAATGAATATTTATTTGTTATATGAATTAAACGAGTGTGTTAAATACTTCATTTCAAGTTGGTATAAATAAATTGGTGTATCCAACGTGCTAATTGCGGATCATATGGGTTGACCCGATTATGAAAATTTTCTTATCGTGGGTGGACCTATTTATAATCCAAACCTATTAAGACTTCACCCTTACCCATGTCACGTTCCCGAGTCGTGCCAATTATTGACACCCCTAATTTTTACATTTGTAAAATATTAAAATTTTACTAAAAAAATGACACTCTAAACTCTAAAGAGAAAGGAGCGTAATCATGACTAGAGCCCGGGGACGTAGCCCGGAGCATATTTGCTCTACACCCATTAGTAATTGATACAAAATTTTACCAACCATGTTATCATGTTAAAGGGTGATATTGCTTCCTCGACCTAAATGTTGAAAGAGCCCCAAGTTTCCTTCATGAATAGATTCGGTTAGATGTAAATAACTAAATACTAAACAATTAATGAAAGTATTTTTTTGGTCAATTACTAAATAAATTAATTAAACAAGGGAAATTTAGGAACTACTCTAAGCACGCATTGAGAATTGCATAACAGATTTAGCTTTGATCTAGTATCCTATGCATTAGACATGACAAAATGCTGTCATGTGTCCAAAAATTGTCATGTGACAACATCCCATTGGGCCCAATGTACAAGGACACATTACATCATCCTATTGGGTTTACGCACTGGACCTAAGCCCTAGGTCTTAACGTTTATCACGAGTTCTCCAGCTCGAGTTCTCCAGCTGAAATTAAAGTACTACTACTGAAATTAAAATGGACGTTAGGCAGCTCACTACAATGACATTCTTGTGAAAGAGAATGCCCAACGTCTTCATTAATGCCTCCCTTTTCTTAACTTGCGGGTACAAGGAGCGCACTCATTGTTTGCATGGGTCCTCAAACAGTGATTCGGAGGGTACACTAACTGCAGCTTACAGCATCCTCTAGTTGAAGGACAATTCCACAGACACAACTAATTGTGAGAATATTACCGACACATTTCACCAAAATAAGTTGGCATAGGGTAAACTATTATTTTGGTCTCTAAATTTTAACAAAAATTTATTTTTCATCCCTAAATTTTGTAATAAGTTTTTTCAATGGATTAGAGACCTAAAATAGAAATGAAAAAAGAACTTTTTTTAATATAAATAATCATTTTCAATAATTTGGGACGAAAGATGAATTTTTCAATAATTTTGGACGAAAAATAAATTTCTTAAAGTTCAGAAATGAAAAACAAACTCTTGATAAAGTTTACGAACCAAAATAATTTTGTATCCTATAATAAATTATAGTGATCATAAAAAGATGATGGGCCCATCATCCATGTACAATAAATTAGACAAAAATTATCCACCACTTAGATAATCAGCATATTGTGAATTTTGATATGAAATAAGGTGTGTTCCTGAAACTATTGTTAATTGAATGGTAGCTCCCTCTAGGAACATGGTTAACACTTTGAGTAACATTTGCAAAAAGTATAAAGTAATTTAAATTTTCTCAAAATATTTCACAATTGTTAAAATGAAAAGTTTTGAATGATAGATAATATAGTAATGTCAGTAATTAGTTCAAATAAGAATTAATAAATACCTATCAATTTAACTGTTGTGAAAAATTCCACGCAAATTATTGTGCATGTAAGATGTAACATTGACATTTGGGCTCCACTAATGTCATTGCTCCCGCAGGATTTGTACTGAACTACTGCTTTTTTAATGAATTCCTTTTCTTTAAAAAACAATGAAGAACAGCTGGAAATTTATATGAGCTTTTCCCAAGTTTCATCATGATGTCCCAAGCAGTAAAGAAACCTCATAATGTAAATTGTACAATGGTACTTCAATAGGAGTACTGGGCTAACAAAACTTTCAAAATAGTTGCAAACCTTCATTGGAGTTACTTATAGTTTTTTTGCATTACAATGTAAGTTATGAATGCTGTCCAACTACTGTTCTGCACAACTAGACTACACACCAACGGCAAAACACATTTCCCATGCCTTGGTGCCCACAACCTCAACCAACTAGGGAAAGAGGCAAGGAAAGAAGCTCCACGAAAAATGAAGTATACTTGAAACTTAGCTTACTCTTCTAGCATGAAGGAAATATTATGCAAGAGACCCCGCTTCCAGATTTATGATCATTGATCCTGAGAACAACATACTTCTGTTTCTTAGAAATGCATGTCAATTTACTTGCTTATAAAAGGAAATTCCATTAAATTTCAATACTCATCTAGTTAATGTTGATTTGGATATCTCAACAAAATGGAATGGCTTTGTTTAGTTTTAACAGTATTATAAGGTTGCAGTCTGAATTTTTAGGAATTTTTGATAGGAGATCCTCAATCTCATTTTTCTCCTAAGCCAAGTAGAAAGTAAAATCACAATAGAAACTGTTGGAATGTAGAATTAAGAATTAAGAACCAAACAGATTTGGTACCAATATAATAACCTCTCGTGACATGTGCATTTCTTTATAGAAGTTAGCAGCTCCTGTGATACTCAGAATAGAACTATAGAAGAACTCATCTAACTAAAGCTCATAAATACTGTGCTACTAATGAATGCAGGAGTGCAAATAAATTCTAATTTTATTTATTTTTCAAGTCGATAGGATTTTATTTTAGACCTTGTTATTAGCTAATTATGTTAGTATTTTATCTAATTCTGTAGAATCAAGATTATTTTCATATTTCAATAATTGGACTATGAACCAAGTCAATTAGGATTTGGGTTATTCCCTGTAGTCTAAGTGTGGTATTGTACAGTTGTACTTGTACTCTAATGGAGACAATTTTCTTGATCAATAAAATTTCCTAAATAAAAATTTTTAATTGCTTGGTGCCAATTATATAGGCAACCCTAGATGCTAATTTCTAGATTGTGTTCTTTCTTTCTTGCTTGATACGGATTCTAAGCAAGTCCAAGTTTATTTTTATTGTTTTGTGTTCTTGTTGATTCTCAATCCCTTAAAAATTTCTGTTGCATCAGTTTTGGGACCAGGACAATCATTATTCAGCATCAGCTTTGGTGTGAGAGAGAAACCCAATCCTCGTTCCAACCACAATAGCCACATCCGGTTTTCAACAACAAAACAGTCAGATGTCAGACCTGCCAAAGGAAACTCAAGCCACCACCTCAACTTACCAACCTTACCTAAAGCTATATTTACCATTCCAACAAACCAAGCACACCAAACCATCAACATCCCAAACTACCCACACTGTCAATAAGAATGCCCCACCCCCACTGTATTGTAATTTGGCTAGCCAAGGCCGTCGATATACCTGCCCAGGCCAAAATCCAATTGTTCACAAAACCTCATACAACCCAATTCACCAAATAGCAAAATCACCAACCTCTAACGACTTCAATTGACAATCTCAAGCCTCCTCACACCGACAAACCTGCTTTCCTAGTCCCTTGTTGTCTATCTACCAATTGTAGCAACTACTATCACCAATCACAAGCCCCACACTAATTGACGATTCTTGACTTCCCAAGTCTTGGTGAAGCCATCATTGTCTCTGGTCCACACCTACCATGCCACCACCAGGATTCTGCCAAGATTTGACCTAGCGCACGGGAAAAAAATGCAACTAAACAATCCATTAATTTTTGTTCTCTTTCTTGCTTGGTTATGATTTCAAGCAAGCCTATGTGCTAATTCCTAGGGGTTTTTTTCCCTACTTTATTGATTCCCAATCGCTTTCAAAATTTGCGCTGCATCACTACGTACTCATAAATTAGAAATATCATCATCAGTTTCACCATCTAATTGTCTATTGCCACAGCTATCATAATTTTTTTCCTCTAAATAAAACTATATGCTTAATAATGCCTTTCACTTGGCTGTAACATCCCAATGATTCCCCCATCAACAACCCCCACCCCCCTTTTTTTCTTCTTTCTTCTTTCTTTTTTTTTTCCTCTATTCTTTTTAGATAAGACTATAACTATATCAGTTACACAATCACGCGGAGTTTAACATTTCTGAAACAGAATAGGAGTCCTATCTAAAATCCTCAGACAGCCATGATATAAAAAAGCTAAATTTTAGAGCAACTGAACATAAATTACCAATTTAGAATATAACAAACTGAATATACTTTTTCAGATCCAAACTGTTTTATTCTTTCCAACTCTTCTTCTTGCGAAGACTCTTAATTATTCAGCATAGAGTACTTATAGGCACATTTTGTCTTGTTGGTCCATTTTGAGAGGGGAAAATTTCTTGAGTCAAATGCTTAAAAAGTTCCCTTACCAAGTTAAGATCCGTTTTAAACCAAAATGAAAGATAAGTAGCACATGTATGAATGTGTTATCAGCCTAACCTGATTGTTTGATCCATGTTCATGCATCCGCTGAGGATTTATATTCAAATCAATCATTTTAGTGTCCTTCTTGGCATGTCCATCAGCATTAGCATCAGAAGCTGGAACAGGAGAGACCCTATGATTTTGCTGGTTCTCTACCACTGTAAGTTTAGGAGGCTGATTTTGTACCCTTCTGGTCTCACCTTGGTCTACAGGTTGCGAAGCTGGCTCCTCAATATGACCAGGTTTATCCCCTGGAAACTACAGAACAAACAAAATGTTTCTAAGAGGAATTTTACATAACAGAAGGATGACTGAGACTCCAATCTCTCTGTATAGCAATTACAAACCTCAACTCTCTGCCTCAATAGAAGATATCTTCCATGCGTTCTTTTACCACCAACATGAACAATCATGTCACATTGCAAACACAGGGAACTCCCATCCACCTCACAGTAAAAGAAAGCTACATATATGTCCCCAAAAGGAGAATCATAAGCTTGAAATTCTTTTACCATACACAATGGGCATATTTCTGAAAAACTCAATAGTAAAGTAAAAAGTAAAAAAGAGACCTGCGTACCAGGTGCATTTTCACATATGTCACAGCGGGGAACATCACTGGGATTTGCAAGACCAACCCGTACATGCCGGCTAGCAAGCTTATTGCACATGTGAACCTACCACTCCCATTAACAGTTATAAAGCATTGCGGCAAGATGTGGACCAGGGCAATCAAGAATAATAAAGAATATTTAGATTTCAGAAATTTCAACAATGGATGAAATGTTTCATAATGAGACTTATATAGAACCAGAAACAAATAGAATAATAAGCCATTTCAAACATCATTTTATTCTCGACTGATATTCATAATGTGTTGAATATAAAAGAAGAAAGGGTAGAGAAGAGGACAAGAAATTACACGTTCTACAGCATTTTGTCCGAGCTCACTAATGTCATATACACCTAACAACAACCATACTGAAACTATTTTTTTTTTTTTGATAGGTAAGTTAGGCACGCACCCAATGGGTCTTGAAACACAAGCTCACCCTCCAACCAATTATTATAGGAGAAGTAAGTGCCAGTTGAAACTTCAAAGTCATATCCATCTTCTAACATTTGTAGGAAAACCAGTTTTACAAGTTTATGTGCGAAACTATTACAAGAATTAATATTGCTGCTTAAAAACTCAACCGTTTCAGCTAAAAATTTATGGTTGTTTTACAAGGGAAGTGACTAGAGATACAGTGCATATAAATATATAGATAGATTATGAAATCTTTCCTACAAAGTAATTATGGGAGAAACCAAATACGAATCAAGACGAATTACATATACTAAAACCAGTTGCAATACTAAATCAGTAATACCGTACACGTTTCAATTTATAGTTGTATACCCAGGAAAAAAAAGGGGTATAGCTAAAATAATCGAAGTGTTAGGAAAACAAACCTTTTCGTCACAGGAACGACAGAGAGCGGCCTCGTCGGCAGCACAAAATACGACAGCTGCCGCACCCTCACAAGCGTCACAAAGTGTTCGCATAATTTTAATCCCCTTCCACTCTCATTTCTTCGAGTGACCAACAATAGTATATAATACTTACATCAACTCCATGACGACCATACTTCAAAAAAGCAAAACAACAACCAGACCAAGCAAATCCCACAACAAAATCTCTAATAATGGGTATTAATTTTATAATAAGTGTGTGATTGTTTCGATTTCGCCCAACACAAAGATGGGAAAGAAAGAAGAACTAGGATGGAAGGGTGGTTGAGACTTGAGAGACTATGGGTGTTGTGTGGGGGGGACCTGAACGAAGAAGAGAGATTCGAGAAGAAGAAGAAGTGTATCTGTATTATGGATTTTTTTTTAATAGTAAATAAGAAAGACATGATAAAAGAGAGTTGAGGGGTGTTGTCAACTTTGTTCCCACGAAATCACTCCATGGCCACAAGCTTCAAAGATCGGTGGGGCTGACAGTGAGTTGAGGATTATTCTCACCCACCAGGTTAGATAGCTGACTTGAGGTGGGGCCCACTTAAATTTTTGAGTTTTGCTTATGTTTCTTTGCTTTTGTCTTTGTTTTTGTTTTTGTTCTTGTTTTGTGTCTATACTCTATTCTATAGTATATGTTTATCATAGCACTGTTATGTACTGTAGTGTCTCCTCCTCGTCCTCTCTTTTTTTAGCTCCTTGAAGCGCAGCCGTCCACGGGGCATGTGGTCTGCTTCAAATATGTACCTAAATTATATCTGTTCTGTCGTCACACTGAGAAACAAAATATCTCTCAGGTCCATGTTTCTGGTATTGACTGGATTTCACTTAATAGGATTTACATTTTCAAACATCTATTTTGAGTATAAGGTTTTTTTAAAAAAGAATATGAAAATTGTAATTATACTCTTAAAATTTGAGGTAATTTTGGTTTTATTTTTTCAAGTTTTAAAATTTGAGTCGGTTCTCCTAACTTTAACTGTTGTTGGGATTTAAGCATTTTTCTACATTTGTTGCGGTGAGGTGTCCGTTAGATGCCATTTCAACTTTAAGGAACAAATCAAAATTACCCCAAATTTTGAAGGTGGAAGTTGCAAACTAGTGATTAAAATGACGTAATTTTGAATGAAAAATCATGTTGTTTTGAGTTTAGTTAGCACTTAACGGTCACCCTACAAGTCACAACGCGTTGACAAAATTACTTAGCAGCAGTATGGTTGAACTATCTTTGCCTATTTTATAGGTTTTTGGCTAAATATTGATAAAAATCAAGTTTATAAGTACGCATTTATGGTACTCTGGGAGTATATAATAATTTTCCGATATACTAATATGTAATCCGTAACAAATTATTGAGAGAATGGAGGAAAGTGAGCAAATTTGGCTTTCCCTTTGTCGAATTACATGGCAATTTGGCACTCTAAATGCCAACATTTGGGTTATATAATAAGAGCTAAATTTCCCTACTATCTCTCTCTCCTAATTTAGTCATGTGAATGCCAAATTTGGTCTAGCTCTTCTCTCTCCATCCTTGCTGGTAGGCTATGATAGGACAAGATTTTGCAAGCAGGGTAGGGTAGGGTAGGGTAGGGTAGGGCAAGGTAGGTAAGAGAGAGAATTAAGCAACAAATTTGACATTTAGATTGCCAAATTCAATGTCAGATTCCTAATTTGGCATTTAGAGTGTCAAATTGCTATGTAATTTATTAGGTCCATTAGAGTTGAAGCGGTAATCTTGATCCTTTTGATCAATAAAATACTATTATTTATATAAACTATTCACATACCCATGTGTTACGGGTGATAATTTTTTTAAGATGGTTTCATTAAATATTTTATTAATACTATAATTTTAGTTATTAACCATTGGTTTTTCATTAGTTTTTAAGTTAATAAAAACCTTAATTATACTTTTTTTACCTTTATACGCACGCACAAGCGCGCACACACAGATTTATATATGTGTATATATATATATATATATATATATAGTGAATCTTTACACATACCTTTAAGAAAACTCTATATATTCCACTTTTTTGGATGCGTAAAATTATAGATTACTACTCTATAATGATAGTGGCTAATTAATTTTATATTTTTTTTAGTGATCTCATTTGGAACGCTTCTTATCATTATCATATATTTACTAACTGATGATTTTCATAATAAAGACGATAAAGGAGAGGTAGTATTATTCATTAGATTCTTGAAAGTAATAGTGTATGAAAATTATATATATATATATATTATAAATAAGGTTAAATGAAATGTCAAAAAATGGATTTTTAAATTTTCTAACTTTATTTCTTATGTAATTTCTACTACTATCAGAGAACATCTCTTTTTTAGTTATGACTAATATGATTTCCATAGTTAGAGTTTGATTAGATTTAAATTTAAATTTAGTACTATGACTTTATTTAATTGTTGATTGTTGATTTAATTTTTTAAGTGAATTTAACGGTTTATGTTACTACATTGTAAAGTTTTTAATGTTCTCCACATGGTAATCTCTATTTTCTTTTTTACTTCTCCTTACAACCTTTTTGTTTTCCAATCAACGATTACTAATTGACTTTTGTTTTTTTTTTCTTTATCTACTCTTTGTAATTTTGTATTGGCTCTCTCTCTCTCTTTCTCTCTCTCTCTCTCTCTCTCTCTCTCTCTCTCCATTTGCAACCTATCGTTTTCCAAAATTTGATGATGATTCAATGAAATTAGATATGCATTATTAGTTTTTTTTTTTTTAATTTAGTGTTTCTAACTTGATTTGTTTTTGTGTTTCATTCCTCCTTTGATGCATTGGGTATGAGAATGAGTGTTTCCCTAGAATGAGTGTTTCCCTAGCATTACTCCACTTAATGTGGGAAGTTTTATTTATTTAATTTAGCCAAAATATTATATTTTAAATTTTTTAAAATAAAAAAGGAGTGAAAATATAAATAATTTAATGATATATGTTGGAGCATTTTAATATTAAATAATTAAAATGAATAAATGTTATGACATAAATGTAAAGATATGGGAGTGAATATGGAAATGAGGAGTTAGTGAAAATGTTTAATTCCACATTGAAAATGAGAGAGATTATTTTGTTCTTTTTAATTGTGGTGATTAATGGACTAACATGAATTATCTCAGATATTGGGCTAGATACGTGCGCAAGGGGGGAGGTGAAGGGTGGATGTGTCAAAAATGGAAATGAATCAGCCTCTTGGATCCGTTTGGGCCTTTTCATTCTTCAGAAACTCCTTATCTCACCATTAATTATGTAACTCCAGCCCATCAGAATAATATTCAACAATTAATCTTGTAACACCCACTACATCAGAATAATGAACCTAATTAATCAGATTAATTTAGGTAGTAATTTAGTGAGGCTCATGGAGCCTATAAATAGACTCATTCAGACCTAATCTAACTTACAACAAAATTTACTAAAAAAAAATAGAGAGGTTTTTGGCAAGGAAGGATGTTCTTTCTAGTAGAGCTTTGGGCTTGAACACTCTGTGCAGAGTTGTTCAAGCCATACGACATTTATTGAGCTGTTGTATCCTGGGAGAGACAAGTTAAAGAAGATCTACACCGGTTACAAAGTTTAGCCAACCAAGGGCTTTGAATCTCCTTAAAGAAAACGAGTGTCATGCCTCAGTCCAAATAGTGTTGTGTAATTTATCTTTAAATTAATAAAATTTAGAAGTATTATTTAGTTTCTCTTGCTATTATTTCCATTATCATTGTGTTTGCAACAACAATTTTAAGGAGACTCAACACATGAAGCTTACACAAGAGAAACCAAATGAGACTATTGGAGATCTTAACAAGCCCTTTCGCTTTAAGGGAGCCCGCTTTAAGAGGTGGAAAGGAAAGGTCCTCTTCTACTTGAGCCTTTTCAAAATTGCCTACATCCTTATTGACAAGAATCCATCAAAGGTTCCTACCAATGAAATAAGTGAGGAAGAATATAGTCTCCATCAAGAAAAAATAGATAAGTATATAAAAGATGAATACAATTGTCGTTCTTATCTTTTGAATTGTCTTGTCGATCATTTTTATGATTATTATGATACAACTTATAATTATGCCAAGAAAATTTGGAAATTTACAAAGCAAGTATGATACTAAGGAGGCAGGTGCAAAGAAGTATGCTGCTCGTAGATTTTTTCGTTACCAAATGGTGGATGGAAAATCGGTGGTGGATCAAGCACAAGACTTTCAAATGATTGTAGCAGAATTGAGATCCGAAGGCATAAAGATTGGAGACAATTTGGTGGTAGCTGGCATAATTGACAAATTACCACAATCTTGGAGGGAGTTCCAAAAGACTTTGCGGCATAAACAAAAGAAGACATATTTAGAGATTTTGATCACACGTATCCGTATGGAGGAAGAGGCTAGAGGACAAGATGCACTCATAACACAAGAGAGCAATGGTAATTCCACCGCAAAGTTAAACCTTATTTCAGCCAATAATAATATGCCCAAAAATTATTTTCTTAGAAATGGTCAATTGAAGCCTAAAAAGAGAGCCTTTAAAAATAATAATAGAACTCAAGAAAGGGAAAACCCGAATAAAAATTACAATAAGAACCAAGGACCCCCTTCACAAGATCAATTTAATAGATCTTGTTTTGTTTGTGGCAAGAGTGGGCATTTTGTTCGATTTTGCAAATTTCAAAAATGTGAATCTGTCCCATAGGTTAACGTAGCTGAAGAGCCTTTAGTGGCTATGATTACAGACATCAATATAGTGCAATATGCTGAAGGGTGCTAGGTAAATTCTAGTGCTGATAAGCACGTTTTCTAGAACAAAAATTAGTTCAAGTTGTACACTCCTTTTGAAGAAGAAAAATTTATTATACTTGGTGACTCTAGCAAAATCAAGGTTCTTGGGAGTGGTGAGGTTGAATTGAAATTCACTTTTGAACATATACTAACATTGAAAGATATACTTTACACTCCATCCATGAGGAAGAATTTGATGTCAAGTTTTTTGCTTAACAAGTCTGGCTTCAAGTAAACAATGGAATCTAATAATTATGTAATTACTAAAAAGAGATTATTTGTGGGCAAGTGTTATACTTGTGATGGAATGTTTAAATTGAATGTTGAGAATAATAAAGCATCTACCAGTTCAGTTTATATGCTTTCTTCTATTAATTTTTGGCATGCTCGTTTATGTCATATAAATAGTAAATATGTGAGAATCATGAGTAGTTTAGGATTAATTCCAAGATTGTCGAAATATTTTGAAAAATGAGAAACTTGTAGTCAAGCTAAGATTACAAAAAGGTCTCATTAAAGTGTTGTAAGAAATACAAAATTGCTTGAGTTAATTCACTCCAATTTATGTGAATGTGAGGGAATTTTAACCATGGTTTTGAAACCCGGACCGTTCATTGAACCGTAAAAGGGAGAGGTTCAAGGTTTTTAAGGTCCAACCGAGGTCGAACCGGGGTCGAACCGTGATGACATCATAATTAATTTAATAATTATTTTAAATATATATAAAAATATTAAATTAATAAAAAATAGAAAATTAACTAAAATAGTCTAATTCATTTAGAGATCTATCTTTCAAATATTTTTTATAGCATAACTTTCACAAGAAAAATAAAAAATGTCAAATCCTTAGCAAACATAAACATGAATTACTCAATTAATCCATAAACCTGTCAAAGTAAAAATGCATAAACAACTACAAGTCTCCGACTTGCACATTTTCTCTTACAAAAATACATAAATCATCAAAGTTGCATAAACAACTACAAGTCTCCGACTTGCATAAACAACATCAAAGTTGCATAAATCATCAACATTGTCTCTTACAAAAATACATAAATCATCAAATTTGCATAAACAACTACAAGTCTCCGACTTGCATAAACAACATCAAAGTTGCATAAATCATCAAAATGAATAAACAACTACAAGTTTCCGACTTGCATAAACAACCAAATTGTATAAACAACCAAATTACACACTGTCTTACAAAAAGATAGAAATTATCTCTAAAATCCAAATTCAAAGTTCAAAGTTCAAACAGAATTATTATAATCATAAATCATCAATGTCATCAAAATGCTCATCATCAGCCCCTGAAAATCCAGGAGGAGGGCTTATAGTTTGTCCAAATGTTCCCAAATCAACTCCTTCAACCTCACTGCTATCATCTACACACAAGTTTGAACAAAATAAAAAGAAAAATCATTATAATGTTTACACAAGTTTAAAAAGAATAAAAGAAAAATCACTATAAGTTATCAAATTGTTTACATATAAACTAACCTTCAGCATTAGAAGAAGGCTCCGCACTTTCTGGATACGCACCCTCTTCATAAATTGCATTCTCTAACTCTTCATATCCTAGATATGGGTCTTCCTTTTCCTCAAATACCCAAAAATCAGTTTTGTCGATACTTGCATAATCAATGGGGTCAAAATTAAACTTTTTGTTGTAAAGCCTGCATCATAAAATGTCATCCTCATTATTGGAATTTGAACATAATTAGTAATTAACAATTACATTATATAAATGACTTTCTAAAAATTAATGCAATGACAAGATATAGCATTTAGTTACCTATGTTTCAATCGCAAGTTATGATGAACAAACACAAGATCATTGAGCCTTTGATGCTCCAACCTATTTCTCCTCTTAGAATGTATTTGTTCAAACAAACTCCAATTACGCTCACATCCAGAAGAGGCGGAAGTTTGGCTACGGATTCTAATTGCCAATTTTTGCAAGTTTGGAGCTGATGCCCCCCACAACTTCCACCATTCATCTAAGTTTCATAACACAACATAACTAATATTAATAAACATAAAAACTAAGATTTATTTAAAGTATTAAAGTAAAGTAATTACTTCTCACCTGGATGAGTGGTCTTGCTTGTTGACAATGCAAGATCTCTATCAAAGCTCCCAATACGGTCTCTAAAAAATTGGGTTTCCCTAATTACCTTTTCTTGGTCACTATCGTATTTGTTCCCAATGTAGTCCAAAACAGCCATATTTACTACAGGTTTTCGACAAAAATTCTCCTCATCATATTGAAAAGCGGGATTTAACCAATATGCAGCAGCATGAAGATCTTTGCGTAAATGTTTATCCCAACGGTTTTTTATAATTGAGGTGTATGGCTTGTACAACTGCTTCTTCATTCGGAAGATCTTCTTGATTCCCAACCGTGCTCTATACATGCCCTCATACACATATCCTATTGCAGGCCTTTGATCAGAATCAACAATCCTCAACAAACGAATGAGTGGTGATGAAATCTTGACCATAACATTAATATCATCCCAAAAAGAATTATCCAAAATGATTGAAACTGCTTCTTTGGCCTTTAACTCTTTTACCAATCTATTGTCCACAAAGAACTTGCTAGTCACTAAGGCTTGCAAGTCATGCTTATGCACATGAATGCTTCCAAATGCAAGGAAAGTAGTAGCAAATCTTGTTGCTCCCGGACATACAATTTCTGTCCAACCAGGTCTATTCCTCAACCAAGCAAGCAAAGCCACATGATTATAAATAAAAACAGTAATTTTGGAAGCACGTTCTTTGAGTCTATTCACATGAGGCATATCTCCTATATCTTTCAAAACAAGATTCAAGCAATGTGCTGCACAAGGAGACCAACTAATAGTTTTATACTTTTCACACAATAACTTACCAGCAGAAACATAGTTGGAAGCATTATCAGTAACTATGTGAACTATGTTTTTTGGACCAATCCATGTAATCACTTCATCAAACAATTTAAACAAGTTTCTAGAACTCTTCACAATCTCTGAGGCATCAACTGATTTTACAAATACCATTCCCCTAGGACAATAGACAAGGAAATTGATCAATGACCTATGTCTAGTATCTGTCCAACCATCAGCCATAAGTGTGCATCCAACTTCTGCCCAATGCCTACGTTGTGAGTCAACTAACAATTGGACCTCTTTCTTTTGATCCCTCAACAAAGAGACCCGTATAGCATGATAAGTTGGACCTTTGTAACCAGGACCAACAGCAGCTATAGCATCAATCATCATTTGGTAGTACACTGAAGTCACAGCGTTAAAAGGAATGCAAGTGTCATACATCCACCTTGCAATAGCCATATCAGCTTGCTTCACCTTTTCTTTGCTTTGGAACACACTCTTAAGAGATGGTTGAGCTCCTGGAGTAGTTCTTGGAGCAAAGAAATTACCCATTGGCTTTGTACCCTTTCTTTTACCTAAAACAGTTTTTTTAGGCAACCCACTACAAAATACTTCTTGAACATCTTCATCTTCATCTTCTTGCACATCACTATATGCAGAAGGCACACTAAACATTTCTTCTTGACGTTGTTTTTCAGCCTTTTTCTTCAACTCAAACTCCTTCAAATATTCTAACATTTGGTGTCTCACATCATGAGAAACCTTTTTGCATGATCCAATCTCCCCTTTTATCCCCGCAAGGTGTCGTTTCATCCTATTAATACCCCCACCTTTATATGTTTGCCTACAATACACACATGTAAAGGTATTCCGTCCCTTCTCATCCTTCCCAAGACTAAAATGTTCCCAAGCCGGATCAACCTTTTCCCTTACTCTTGAGCTAGACTCCACTACATTAGAATCACCGTCATGTGATGGAGTAGACCCAGTCTCAGTTTCCATTTTAATCTAAAAGACTAAATCAAGCAACCAATAACCTAAAATGAAAACACAAACTATAATCAAGCAACCAATAACCTAAAATGAACTCACAGTACAAAATAAAGTGCTAGAAGATCCTCTCACATATTACACACACTAACAAAACTGTAAAAGCTTTACTAGAAACAATTATTAGTTAAAAGAGTTAATTTAAACATGGAAATAGGGAAAACAAAGGATACCAAAGAAAAACCGACAGTAACAACATTGAAAATTTCAAAATTCTAGCAACTAATTCGTCACATGGTTAATTTGATTAAGTGGCCATAAAAATAGTTAAGAGAACAACATCAATTGCACAATGAGGACACTGCATCTTTGGACTTAAAATTTACACAAGAACTATCAAGGAATTCAACTTACTCCATATATAACACAAAATCCAGATTTCCATCTAAGCGAAGTAGCATTACTCCAATTCCAAATATGCTAAAGCTTCTCTAAGTTGCCAATAAATTTAGGAAAACAAAAAAAACCAGCAAAACAACATGTACCAAGGAGAGAAAATATCATACTCTAAGATATTCAACTCAAGAAAATTCAACCCCATTATCCAAAACATAAAACAGAAACTAAGACGCAATTACAAAATTTCTCATTTCTTTTCCTCTTTCCCCTCCAATTTCTCTGCAAACAAACAGACAACATACCCATCAATCATTCAATTGTACGTCACTACATTCGTCTCAAAACCCAAACTCTCCATTTCTTTCAAAAACTCCACAGCTCTACTCACTCTCCCCTCCTTACAATACGCGTTCACCATTATCGTGCAAGTAAAAACATCCTGCACAATCCCCATCCTAACCATCTGATCATAAACCAACACAGCAGTGTGACTTTCGCCTTTCCTTACCAAACTACTCAACAAACAATTACAAGACCGCAAACTCGGCACGCAACCATACTTAGGCATATTATCAAACACATGTAGTGCATTCTTTATCATACCTTTCTCAGCATAAATTTTCAAAACCATATCAAAAACAACCGGCAAAAACGTGAACTCCCTATAAGCTTAGTGTAGTTATTCTTACAAAAACCAACCAATTCATTCAAAAAAATACCAGTTGCTTAAATAATTAATTAATCTATCAATTCATCAAACAGTTACCTTTGACGAAGACTGCAAGAGCTGCGATTTGGGCTGCGCCGGCGATCTGGGCTGCGACGGCGACGAGATGAGATGAGGAAGAGCTGCGACGGCGACGAGATGAGGGCGAGGCAGAGATTTGAGAGAGAGTGAGGGCGAGGGCGAGGCAGAGATTTGAGAGAGAGTGAGGCTGTGAGGGCGTCGGGGCGAGGCAGAGATTTGAGAGAGAGTGAGGCTGTGAGGGCGTCGGGGCGAGGCAGAGATTTGAGAGAGAGTAGGAAGGTTTCAACTTTCAAGTTCTTTCAGCATTTAGGGCTACTCCAAACGACGTCGCATAGTGTGGGAAAAAAAAAAAAAACAGGCAGGAACGGCGCCGTTTAAGGCTGGAAGCCTGGCACCCGTGTGACCCGTGTGAACCGGTCACGGTTCACAGAACCGGACGGTCGGACCGCGGGTCACACGGTTCCATGCTTTTTTCACCTTGAACGGTTCTTCACCCTAAATGGACCGCAAATCTGAACGGTTCGAGGGTTTCCCGGTCTGACCGTACGGTTCGGTCCGGGTCTAACAACCATGATTTTAACTCGTGGAGGAAATAGATATATTATCACTTTTAGTGATGATTTCTCAAAATATACAACTATTTATTTGTTGAAAAATAAAAGTGATGCCTTTGAAAAATTTCAACATTTGTTAAAAGAAATTGAAAATCAATTCAGTAGAAAAATAAAAAGAATAAGAAGTGATAGAGGCCGTGAGTATGAATCAAGTGCATTCAACTCATTTGTTCAGTTTTTGGAAATTATCCATGAAGCTGTTGCACCATATTGACCTGCTTCTAATGGTGTGGCTGAAAGAAAAAATAGAACTTTAATTGAATTAACAAATGCCATGTTAATTGAATTTGGTGCACCTTTACAGTTTTGGGGTGAAACTATTTTAACTGCATGTTATGTTTTGAATAGGGTGCCACATAAAAAGTCACATACCACACATTTTGAGATGTGGAAAGGACATAAGCCAAATTTGGGATATTTGAGAGCATGGTGAGTTGTCTTGCTTATGTAAGGCTTATTGACCCTAAAATGCCTAAATTAGGTATATGAGCTACTACCTGTGCTTTTCTAGGTTACGCGTTTAATAGTGCAGCCTATAGATTTTTTGATCTTGAAGACAAAATAATTTTTGAATCTGGTGATGCAATTTTTCATGAAGAAAAATTTCCTTTGAAATTGAAAAATAGTGGGGGTGAAGAAAATATTTTATCACAAACTAGTTCTTCTACTTCATATTTAAAAAATCAAGAAAATTTTGAAATGGAACCTAGAAGGAGTAAAAGAGTTAGAGTTGAAAAGGATTTTGGTCCTGATTATTCTGTTTTTAACATTGGGGAAAATCCCCAAAATTTAAAAAAGGCTTTAACATCACCTGATGCTATATTTTGGAAAGAGGCGGTAAATGATGAAATGGAATCTCTAATTTCTAATAAAACTTGGAAATAAGTAGACCTTCCTCCGGGTTGTAAAACCATAGGTTGTAAATGGGTCCTTAGAAAAAAGTTGAAACTGGATGGATCAATAGATAAGTTTAAAGCTAGACTTGTTGCAAAAGGTTTAAACAAAAAGCTGATATTGATTTCTTTGATACATTTTCTCCGGTAACGAGAATTACATCTATTAGATTATTGATCGCTATTGCTGCAATCTTTGATTTGAAAATTCATCAAATGGATGTAAAAACTGTTGTTCTAAATAGGGATCTAGAGGAAGAGATTTATATGGATCAATCTAAATGCTTTGTAGAGCCTGGACAAGAAACCATGGTATGTAAGCTAACTAAATCCCTATATGGCTTAAAACAAGCACCTAAGAAATGACATGAAAATTTTGATTCCTGCATAATTGAGAATGGTTATAAATCAAATGAATGTGGTAAATGTATTTATTTTAAATCATGGAATAATATACATATTATTATTAGCCTCTATGTGGATAATATGTTGATTTTTAGCTCAAATATGCATGTTATAAATGAGACAAAAAATATGCTTAAAAGCCATTTTGATATGAAAGATCTTGGTGAGGCTAATTTTATTTTGGGTATGAAAATTACAAAAACATGTGATGGAATATTTCTTGATCAATCACATTACGTTGAGAAAATATTGAGAAAATATAATTTTCATGATTACAAAAGTGTAGCTATTCCTTTTGATTCTAGTGTTCACTTATTTCCTGTGAATAATGATGATAAGATTTTTAATCAAAAGGATTATGCCAGTATTATTGGTAGTTTGCATTATGCTATTGATTGTACTAGACCGACATTGCATATGCAGTAGGAGTGCTAAGCAGATTTATTAGCAAACCTAATAAAGATCATTGGTTAGCTATTGTGCGAGTCAAGAGATATTTAATTGGTACCAAAAACTATGGCTTATTTTATAAAAAGTATCTTGCTGTGATTGAAGCTTTTAGTGATGCCGATTGGAATACTTTGTTAGGTGATTCTCTCTCTACCATTAGTTATATTTTTACCTTAGGTAGTGGTGCTATTTGGAAATCTAAAAAGCAAACAATAATTGCTAATTCAACAATGGAAGCTGAATTAATAACATTAGTTTCAGCTAGTGAAGAGGCAAATTGGCTTAAAGATTTGTTATATGAAATTCCACTTTGGGAAAAGCCAATTCCACTTATATTAATTCATTGTGATAGCACTGCTGCAATTGGTAGAGTTAAAAACCGTTATTACAATGGTAAATCCAGACCTATAAGAAGAAAGCATAGTACCGTGTGATCTTATTTGAGTAGTGGCATCATAACTGTAGATTATATTAAATCTAATGATAATCTTTCAGATCAATTTGCCAAGGCCTTGGCAAAAGATAGAGTCTGGAATACATCGAGGGGGATGGGATTAAAGTCCATAGAATCATGAGCCATGTATGAGGATACCCAATCCAAGGACTAGAGATCTTGAGAATTGGGTTCAATGGAAAAAACGAATCATACAATAGTCGTAAGAAATGCACAATTTATTTTTTTTAATTATTATTTTGTAAATAATTTTAATTGTTTATACCTATAATATAAGTGCATTTATCCTATAATGTAGAGAGGTTGAGTAAAAAACTCTTAATGAAATTTGTAGCTCGTATGAGTGGGGTGTTAGAATTACAAGAGTACCCTTGACAAAATTTCACCTATGTAAGTGTGGGGGTGAGGCCGCTCGCTATAAGATTTGGACTTAATCTCAAATACACTCATGAAATCGAGATCAGCACACGACCGTAAAGTGCTAGTTATAAAAGCTCATGTCAACACCTGGTGTGTTATGTGTAAGTAGTGACGTTTAATTTTCCTAAAGCAGTCCTAGTTCAAATCAGAGACCATTACGACTTTGGAGTTGAGATCGCTGTTTTACTAAGTGAAGTATCAATGCAGAGCACACCTTCATGATGCATAGTGACCCATCTTTGTCTGGTAATCTCTCTTTAACTAAAAAATTTAATATTAAAATGAGTGGGGGATTGTTGGAACATTTTAATATTAAATAATTAAAATGAATAAATGTTATGACATAAATGTAAAGATGAGAGTGAATATGGAAGATGAGAAGTTAGTGAAAATGTTTAATCCCACATTGAAAAGGAAAGATACTATTTTGTTCTTTTTAATTGTGGTGATTAATGGGCTAATATGAATTGTCTCAAATATTAGACCAGATACGTGCACAAAGAGGAGGTGAAGGGTGAAAGTGTCAAATATGGAAATAAATCGACCTCTTATTTCAGAGTAATTACCATATCCGTTGGTGAGTAAATGACCCAAATTAATATTCTATTTTTATTATGGAAAATGAAGAGCCATTAACCCACTTAATGGACTATCCATTTGAGCATTTTCATTCTTCAGAAACTCCTTATCTCACCACTAATTGTGTAACTCCAGCCCATCAGAATAATATCCAACAATTAATCTTGTAACATCCACTACATCAGAATAATTGATCTAATTAATTAGATTAATTTGGGTAGTAATTTAATGAGTCCCAGTGAGCCTATAAATAGACTCATTCAGACATAATTCAAGTTACAACAAAATATACTAAAAAAAAAAAATAGAGAGGTTCTTGGAAAGGAATGATGTTCTTTCTGGTAGAGCTTTAGGCTTAAACATTTTGTACAGAGGTTGTTCCAGTCATACGACACTTGTTGAGCTGTTGTATCCTGGGGGAGACAAGTCAAAGACGATTTGCACTGGTTACAAAATTTAGCCAACCAAAGGCCTGAATCTCCTTAAAGAGAGCGAGAATCGTGCCTCAGTCCAAATAGTGTTGTGTAATTTTTCTCTTTAAATTAATAAAATTCAGAAGTATTATTCAGTTTCTCTTGCTGTTATTTCCATTATCATTGTGTTTGTACCAACAATATATATGCGGGATGTGGCTAAATTTAAATGTAAAATAAAATTATATGAGAAAAAAATAAAAATAAAATACATAACAATAAACACTAACTTATCCAAATAATCCTATGTAATATAATAATAGTACATTCTTATATACTATTTTTAATTATTTATAATGAAATATGATAATATTTAACAATCAAAGTCATAAAAAAAAAAAAAAAAAAACATAAAACACAATACTAAATCCCATCAACCAAAATAGAGATGCAAGAAAAATAAAAATAAAAATCCACCAAAAAATTGAGGGAGAAAGAGTGGGAAATAACTACTTTTTTGTGAGAGAAAATTATGTAAAGAATGGAAGAGTTAATGACAAATTTATACTAAGAGGATGATAATAAAAAGAAACAAAATAAAGGAAGATAAAATGAAAGAGGAAGAGTGATATCAAGGTAGAATGTTTGGGGAGATGAAAAGGTAAAGAGAAGGAGAAAGCGTAAATGTTAAAAAAAAATGAGTACAATTTGCTGCGCACAATATTCTTTTATTTGAATTTAAGTAAAAAATTTCATTTTTTATTTTTTTTTAAAAAAAAGAGAGAGAAAATATAAATAATTTAATGATAAGGAGGATGTGGTTGAATTTCAATATTGAGTAAAATAGAAGAGAAGAAAAAAAAAAAAAGATAAATTAAAAGATAAAAAAATAAACACTAACTTATCCAAATTATGGTATGTAATGGAATGCTATTTTATTTTTATTTGCTATCTTTAATCTTTTATAATGTAATCGGATAAAATTTAACAATCAAAGAGCAAAATAATAATAATAATAATAATAATAATAATAATAATGATAATAATAATAATAATAAAAATAATAATAATAATAATAATAATAATAATAACTTAAAATACAAAACTAAATCGTATCAACATAAATTAGAGTTCTTAAAAACACAAAAATTTATCAACTTAAAGTGAAGATGCAATAAAAAATAAAAATCCACCAAGAGAGAGAGAGAGAGAGCCTTTTTGTGAGAGAAAACTATGCAAAGAACGGAAAAGAGTGACAAATTTATAGTAAGAGGGAACGGATAAGAAGAGACAAATAAAGGAAGATGAAAGGAAAGATGAATAATAATATTAAAGTAGAGGGTAGTAGGGAGATGAAAAGATAAGGAAAGAAGAAAGGTTGAAGAAAGTGTAAATATATAAAAAATAAGTGAATGTAAAAAAAAAAAATTATAGGAAAATTGGAAATAAAAAAGAAATATATATATAGATGTTAAAACCGACAAAAATAAATATATAAAGTCAATAATCTATTTATATATTTTTTTTGTAAAAAAATAGTAATAAATAATAATTATGTAGCGAATGACGTAACGATGAGGTGGCGCAACAAGAACTTAGCAACAATAAATGTCGCGTTTCAGCTTTTAGTAATAATATAGAATATAGATGTGACATCACCTAGTGGTTTTTTAATTTTTAATTCTTGTGCTTATTAGGAATTTGACTCACACATTTGAATATGTAGCATTATTTCATTGATTAGGAGGCAATCCTCCCGATTGACCTAATAATTTCTTGTAATTTAGCAACGAGAAAGCTGAATTTGCTTCATCTCTTCAATTCCCTCAATAACTTGCCACATATCACCCATAAACTCGATTTTTACTAATATTTAGCCAAAAGACTCAATTTTTAACCAAGGGAAGAAAAGGATTTAAATAACAAAAAAATTTCCATTAATAACATGTGTCCAATAAACTTTAAAAGGATAAAAACCAAATTACATTATATGGAAACAAAATGAATTTTGTATTTTTTTTTATATATAAAACATTTATATAGATTAATATGGGGTACAATGAGAATAATTGAATTTAGCAAGAATTTTCAAAATAGAATTGATTCTTGTGTGCAAAGACAGAAGTTTGCTTGGTCATAAAGTAATGTATTAGTATCGAATGAAAGAGTCAATGCTCAAGCCTCAATAGTCCAAGATGTTTATACTAATATTTTCCCAAGAGATTATTCACTTTTCTAAATTTAGTCAATTAAAATGGGGAAATTTGAACAATGTCTTTTCGAGGGTTATATGGTTTAGAGAGAGAGAGAGAGAGAGAGAGAGAGAGGAGTGAAGAATCAAAATGGTTTTTGTGGTTCTTATTACATTACATTTTACATGTGGCGTTGATATTTTTCACCTCCCGTGCCAGATAATTATCTCAAGAAATTGGGGTAAGTATAAAACTTATTTGTATTACAGTAGTCAACAAGTTCGAAAGAAACGGTCTTTTATATATCTCTCATTGGCCTCTCGATAAGCCGAGCCAAGTTTAACCACAAAGCCTTGTTGATCCTATTAAAGTAGGCTCCATCTTCTCAACTTCATGATGCCGATAGAACCTTACTCCCTTTTAACCCCTAAAAAGAGCGACATGCTTGCAAAAGATATCTTAGATGGATAGAGTTTGGTGATACAGGGTATAATTTGTTGGTTAATCATTGTTACACATTTAGTTTTGTACATATTTCGTGTACAATTTTTTGATTGTGTTTTCACAATTTTAATTAATATTGTAAAACCATGAAATTTCACAATTTAAATTAATGAACACGATTTCAGCTAACGTGTATATATCATGGTATACCCGGTGTGAAACTATCAAGATTTTAATTTGTATTCCCTGAAAGCATGACATAAATGCAATCAAGTATCAACCTTAAAGCCGTGAACCCAGGTCCTTGATTTAACCAGTGATTGGTAACGAAGCCATCACAAGCCAGGCTGCGGGCATCATTAATTATAAACTGTATAAGGTTAAAAGATCAATAACAAGAGAAGAGTAGCAACAACAGCAATTTAACACCACAAAGTCACAAACCACTTTTATAGAGATGACTGGCCCACAACATTGGGACACATCAATAGGCAATTTCTTGCATGTACAGTTGCACCCATGGGAAGCTTCCATCAGCGGAAGCTTCAAAGAAAATAAAATATTGACATAAACAAAAGCCACATATTGGCTTCAATGTATATATTACAAAAAAAACAAACTCACTCAATCTTACAATCTTTATTGGAGGTACCAGATAAACCAATACAAACTCTCTTGAAACCAAGACACAAGGCCATAATAGGCTTTAATTGTTATACACTTGGGACACAACAAATTTGATTTTTTGAAAAACAAAAGAAGATGAAATTGTTCATGCTTTGGTGAAGTTAAAATGAAAAGTTCATCATGTCCATGCTCAAGCTTTCCATCATGACATTCTCCATGAAACCACATTTAGCTGGTGCCTTCTTGAAAGTTTCCCCTCTAGGCTTGAATGCACAGGAAGAGATAGGAATTACAGGGATATTCTCACAGTTGCAAAGCTCGACCATATAGCCATCTGGGTCATGGAAGAACACCTGATCCACCTTTGCCCCATCATCTTCTACCACAGCTGTTACATACCTCATCCCCATATCTTGGAGCCTCCTTATAACTAGTCCAACATCAGTACACTGTCCAAAAACATGTTAAACATAAGCCATACGATCAGTGACACAACTATTACTCCAATGTATATAGCCTAATGTTTATACTTTGCTTTTTTCTTTTTTCCAAATTTAAGTTCATATTTTCTTACCTGGAAGGAGATGTGGTTGTCTTTGGGATTAATTGGTCGCAATTCATTGACGGTGTCATACTCATCAAGTGCAGGGTTCTCAATTAAGTGTATCCCAATGCCATAATTGTACAACCTACATAAATTTATACAAATTTCATTAACAAGATTCATCTTTTCCAACAAAAAAAAAAAAAATTCTAAAGAAAAATGTTCAGACAAGTGTGTCAATATCCTTCAACAATTTTGTTTTTTTAATAATTGAAGTTTGATCAAGGATTTTAAGTAGGTACGCCTATATTTTTATTTATGGAAAATGTTAACAAATAAAGAAAACACATGCAAACATATATATAGAGGGGGTCTAGAAAGCTAACCAAGCTCCATTGAAATTGAAAGAAGAGGGGCGTTTGATGAGAACAAAGCCCAAGACGTCTTCATAGAACCGCACTGAGTCCCAAACTGATCTGCACAACAAAGATACATGATTCAATGAGAGCAGAGGCAGGGCCTCGTAGCTGCTTACTTCCACGATCTCCATTTCTCAGTTCTTAAACTAATATTTTTTGGCACACAATTGCACTCAACTAGCTTGCCTCTTAATTCTTTTTTCTAGTTCTTCCTTGTATGCATGAACTACATTATAGGGATGCTCCTTTTATAAAGAAAGATGTTGGAAAGATCTTGTTGCCTTAACTCAAACTGTGCCCAACTATTGTTGTGCAATGTTGAAGAGTGAGTTATAAGTGAGGAACTTTCCTGGCAGATTCTTCCATGTCAAATCAGACAAACTGAAAGCAGTCATAATCATGTGGTTTTCTTTTCGTCCACATTTTTATTTCTCTAGCTATAACTTCCAATTATCCAACACGACCAAACTAGGATGGTAAATAAGAAATGCTACCTGCGTTCCTGGTAATGCTATAGAAGTTTCCTTTCAATTTCAAATAGGCTCGAGCCTGCATAGTAACCAGCCAAGGCTAGCAATCTGTACACTGTTATATATATCTAAGAAATAAAATCTTAATCATGAAATGGATTGTTGTTACTAATATAATAGCCATCTTCTCATTTTTGGATTTTGGGTAATAAACAGTAATTAATGACCCCTCATGAATGATAATAGGCCGAGGCTATAATCTAAAAAGTACTACTTAGTTCTCATTGTTATTTTTGTGATAAACGCTGAGTTTGCTTGCTATAAACGTAGAATTAAACAACAACTTGGCTAGAGAGTTGTCAAGCCTAAAGCAAACATAAAATTGGAAGCAATTATTAAGCCGGCTCCTTATAAACTGTTCTCCAACTTCATTAAAGATATTTTTTGACATCAAAGTTTTAGATCACAAAATATCTTCAATGGATTTGGAGAAATACAACTGCTATTGACATCTCAATTCAATGGGTTCCATTTTGTGCTAGACATCAGCATTTCCATTTTTGTAGAATGACAATATCAATGGTTTTGTTTTTCTAAAATAGAGGATACATATGGGAAAAGGTTATAAACAAGAACAGCCTAATTTTTAGGATTTGTGCATTTATGCTTTGAGCTAGCCATGGCTTCCTTGATCTCCATGATGGTATTCAAATTTAACTGGCTTAATTACAGCCGTTAGGCATGGTCCCTGAGCTTGTTACTCAGTATCTTTGGATAACTGAACTTAGTAAAATCAATAGCTAATCACTGGAACTCACTTTCAAGTACGTTCGTTGCTTATTTTAGTTCCTGAAGCGATAATCAGGGTGGCCCAACCACGTTGAGTATGCCCTCAAGCCTCTGAAGCTTGTGCAAGCAGAAAGTACAAGGGTCCGAAAGTTGAGAAGTTTCTATGATGTTTCCTCTCACAACGTGGGCATTATCATTTTTTATTTGTAATTCAACAGCCATATATGGACAAAAATTAAGGCAGAGATATCAAACTCTACGCGTATACTTTATATCAACATCAATTGGCATTGGCTGATGTGTTTGCCGCTTGCATATATGCACGGATACAGTTACCCAAGATCAGCACAGCAGTACTCCTTTCTAGCAGTTTATTTGTTTTGGTCACAACTCTCTACCATGTGATCTAGTGTCTTTAAGCTATTCCTTTGGCCGGTGAATAAATTTTTTGAATGTTTTTCATATTTTCGAACCTTGTAAAGACTACAAGCTTCTTCTAGATACAACATCATAATTATCCATTTAAGTTTGTACTATATGTCTACTTAAGTTTGTACTATATGTCTACTTAAGTTTGTTAATTTTTGTGTCAAATGTGTTAATGAATGCAAAATATTAAGAATATAATATTAATGAACTATGAAATTAAAAAAAAAAAAAATCAATCACACATAATAAAAATCATCACACAACCAAAAATCACCACACGTTTTATCTTATTAAATATTAGAAAAAAAATATCATAAGTAGTATTAAATTTAAGTAAGAATTTTAATACGTGATTAATTACATTTATTTAAAAAATAATAATTTGAATAATTATTTATATTTTTATGATAAAAAATGTGTTTAATTTTAAATATATCCACACACACACACACACACACACATATATATATATATGCATGTGTTACGTACATGCTATTTTTTTAATAATTTGACTAATAATTTATATTTTTATGATAAAAAATTGTGTTTAATTTTAAATGTATTTATGAATTTGTGTGGGTTACATGCTAGTTTATTATAATAGATAAACTAATATATGTTTAAATTCTGGTACGTCATTATTTTGGATTTTCTTCTTATCTGGTGAGCCTTACAACATTCGTAATTCATTGAGTTTGAATGTGACTATACCCGCACATAACAATGTACTCAAACTACATATTACTTGGACCAATGACCATGAATACTTGGACTACTACAAAGCCCAAAATACCCAGACTCAATGGCCATGAAAATATGGACTATAGAGCATTCATATCAGGTGTGTCAAATGCCAATTTTGGCACGCCAAACACCAAAATCATTGCTCCCTAAGGTGTTTCAAATCTCATATTTTTTTCCAACATGCTACAATATGGTTCTATTAATAAAACCACATTGTAGCATTTTGGAAAATTTTTTATTTATTTTTATTCACCTTGATGACCTTTTATTTTTTTATTGATTTATATTTCCTCACACACACACACACACACTCTCTCTCTCTCTCTCTCTCTCTCTCTCTTCCCTCTACATCATGTCCCTACTCTCTCTTCCCTCTCCAGTCTCCTCTCTTTAATCACCTCTCTGCCTCCCACTTTGACCAAACAATTTTTGGAGCAAATATCTTCGTCTGAAGCCGCGTCAACCATGGATCTCGCCGCGTCATTCTCCACAGCTTGTCACTAACCTCGTCGTGTTGTCCTCCATAGCTCGCCATCGATCTTGCCGAGTCGTCATCCACAACTCATAGCTGACTCGAAGCATCGTCCTTCATGCCACGTATCATCTAAACCTCCTAACCATTGTCCTCCATGAAGGTGTGAGATTTGGGATGGGTTTTGAGATTTGGAAATGTGATGGGTTGTGGGGTAGTGTGTGAATTGGTGGTTCTGATGTGCTGTGGTTGTGGACGGAGGTGCTATAGTTATGGCGGTAGTTCTTGGTTGTGATAGTAATTATTTGATGGTTGTGGTGGTTTTTTTTTTTTTTTTTAGGTTTGTTGTGGGTTTTTGTTGTGATTATGAGTTTTTTGGTTGGTGGTGGGGCTTTCGATCTAATGTCGGTGGGTTGTGGGTAGTGGTGCTATGGTGAATGAGGTTTGGATCAAAGGGAAGAGAGAGAGAGGGGGATTTTGGGTTTTGATAAATTAAATGATTTTTTAATTATTATTTTAATTTAGTGTAATGTTAAAATAGAATATTTAATATATAGCGTAAAATGGCATTTGGCATAGCACATATGATGGGAATGCTCTTAGAAAACCCAAAGTGCTCAGAAAAAGGGTTTTTTTTTTTTTTTTTTTTTCAAGGTCAACAATTTTTATTTCACAAATCTAAAGATGAATATGAATTTCTTACTATACATCATTTAAAAATTATATATAATTTCTTACTTAATGAAATGATATTTTAAATTATTAGGAATTATGTATGTAGGGATGGAGGGCTTAGATATAAGCATTAGGCTGTGGGCAGTGTCCGAGGACATTAATTGGCCTGAGGACAAGTGAACACAAATGAAGGCATACAAGTTAATGAGCCGTGGAAGAATTTTGGTCATAAGGAGCTAGGGATGTTGTCCGAGGAGAAATGCCTCCTTGGTTAAACAAAGTAGAGGTCAAAGGTTCAATCCTCTGTCAAGAACAAGGCAGCAGGCAATCGTTCTGACCAGGATAAACGTCAAATAGGGATAAGTCAAAAGAGAGTTGGGAAATATCTAGGGAGAAAACTGTTACCACCGTATTGAATACTCTGCAGCTAATCCTCTAGCCGTATTAATGTAGAGATGATGTCTGAACATTAATATACAGCCTTATAACTACCCATAAAGACTTCAGGCAGGTGCTTATGAGATAAGTATCAAAGTCAGCAATCTGATCTACACATGGAGGGTTGAGATGGAGGAAGGGAGGTGAATATAACAGAGAAAAATCCCATTACAAGGGGGTCATCAGAAAATCTAAAGGAAGAATCACTGTAGACTCAATAACTGTAATTTTGTATAAGTTTAAGAGAAATATATAAGGATAAACCATCCTCGGACTTTGCCGATGAGAGCTTTTCTTGACTAAAACGGTTGTTCTATTCTTTCTAACAATAGATAACCTATTGTGATTACTATCCACCTAACTCATTAAAAGTTTATCTTTAAGCCCACTCTCTAATAAATTCATTGTTTTTGGCTCTTTGGGCGATCGATCCTCCATTTGGGCTTTGAGGGCAAATCGCCCCTTACAATGTATAAATTTTCATTTATGAATCTAATTTTTAGAATTTATGAACCCTTTCCATTTCAAAGCAAATGGAGAAATAAATACCCCATGTATCTCATTACTTAGGATGCATAAGATATTGGTGTAACAAGCTGCCCACCCTAACAAATTAATTAGGCATGCAACAAAGGCTGCAAACTTATAAAGTTGTCACCTTACAAGCATGAAAGATTTTCTTACAGAATAGTAACTATCCTTAAACAAACTCCAAAATTATTCTCAATAGTTCAAATGCCAAAACAATCTCTGAAGTACCAATGAAGATAAAAATCCATAGTCTTAAGTGCACAAAAACTGGGGGAAACAAAAAACAAAAACATCCTAAATCCTAGAAGCTTGATCTTCCAAAAAGGCCTAATGTCCTCTCAAAGCACATAACCCACATGAAGTCTGAAACGTAGCTATTCCTCTTGATTTAATAAATAAATAAATAAATAAAAAGGGTGAACTTGACAACTCAATAAGCAGCCAAATTTTTAACCAATTGAATCAAGCACAAGCCAAAATCTATGCAATATTTCCCAAGTTGATTAAAATCTCATGCGCTTTAAAATTTCATTTCAACCAAATCAATAGTTTCGAAGAAGCATTAAACAACATTTTTTTAAAATACAATAACAAATGCATAAACCTTTTTTTTTTCTTTTTCGGTAGAAACAAATGCATATGCTAAGTAACAATCTACATTATCCGTGACTAGCCCAAAATCATACGTGTGCCCACTCTCAACTCCATCTAGCAAAATTTAAAAAACCAAAGAAATGTTTTATAAAATCGATTTTTTTTTTACTCCACCGCTGGGGGTGGGTACATTAGACGTGCTCAGATCGTGGCCTAAAGATGTATATATGCGGCCCAATATATGTGAAACATGAGGCCCACTTGTAAGCTATTGATGTTGCCCAGTGCATGACCCATTGACCAACCTTAATAATGGTTCCAACTGCCTCACTCTTCAAGAGGCTACTTTGGGCTCGTAGATTTTTTTCTATAGTCAAGTTTGCTTGGGCCTCGAGGATTATTTGCTTAGCTAATGGGAAAATGATTAGGTAGTTCAGGAGTTCCTTGACATAGTGCTCCTTACTTTGAAAAAAATGTTTCTCTCTAACCTTTAAACTTTTTGTATACTTTTTTATTAAATGTGAATTTTGAAACTCTAAGCATTAGGTTGCATGTTCTTATTATATCATTTCTACTTGTAAAATTTTAAGAAGGTCAAAGATCGATAGATATGTCATCAATCAATAATTTAAATTTCAAATTTTTGTGTTTTAAAATTATGCATAAAAAATAAATTTATTAATCGAATAATAAATAACATCTAATTTGAACGAAATTTGGCACGTGTGTTAAGAACATAAAGAACATGCAATCCAACGGTTATATTTTCAAATTTTACGTCTAATAAAAAGAAACCAGAGAGAGAAAGAGGGGGAAAAAGAAAAAGAAAAAGAAAAAGAAGAAAAGCGGAGTGAAAGAAAGAGAGAGAGAGAGAGAGAGAGATTTTGTATTCTTTGTTTATAGGTATCAAACACCATCCTATGCTTAAAAACATTCAAAACCCAAAATTCATGCAACAAATCAAGCAGAGTTAGTGAAAGATAGATATATATCTGGTGGTTTCCATTAAGTGGCATTTGGTTCACTGTGATATACTCTTAGTGTGATAATTATGAAATACTAGCCTCTAAGTATGCGCTCGCGCATGCTTAGAGGTTTTTTTTTTTTTTTTTGAAATGGTTAATTGTTTTCATTCAACATAATTCAAAGTTACTACATTTTATAATCATAAAAATACCTAGGGATGTGATGAGTGTTTATACGAAAAACTTATTTCACCTACAAATGCATAATACTCATTGTTGATACTCATTTTGGGAAAGCCCAACAGCAAGAAGAAGTCCAACCATATGGGCAAAAAGAAAGTCAATGGATTGAGGGAAAGAAACTCATCAAGCCTAAATAGCAGGAATGATGGGTTTTAGGCCCATAAAGTAAACATATGGGCCTTGGAAAAGCAAATGAGCCAACGGGAGGCCAAAGGAAGAAGCAATAAACTCATGAGCATTATGAGATGTAGAAAAGCAAGAATGGGCCACAGCAGGCCCGATATAATGAAATAAGAAAGTAAGGGGTTTGTGGAAAGCTCGTGAACTCCAAGAATGAAGATTATAGTAATTGGGCTAGGGAATCCCAAAAGGAGTTAGTAGAAGCCCATTGGAACATAGAGTTGGAAATGGGCCGAGGATGCCCAAGGAAGGAAAATGGGCCGAGAATGCCCAACAAAGAAGAAATGGCCAAAGGAGCGCACAAGTAATGTAATGGGTCCAGGGAGCCCAAAGTAGCAAGAGTATGAATCCAATGATCATACTGAGTCATTGAAACCAATTGGGAAAAGAACATGCAACAGGCCCAAAAAAGGCCTAGCAGGTCAAATAACACTACAGCAGGAATAGTAGGGTAGTATGACAGGAAAGAAAACAAGTTTACAGAAGAAGTAAAGAATGGGCTCAAGAAGGAAGAACCTACAATCAAACGAGGCCCAGCCCTTAAAAGGAGCAAGCCAACGAAGTACGAAAAATCAGAAGACATTTCACGCCATAAGAAGCCAAGGATGAGCGACAGAATGCACAGATGAACCTCTAGACTATGGTAAACGCATGAGCAGCAGACAAAATTTTGATGTACACGAAAGAGAAGCACATGCAAGGACCAAGCACTACCAACCTGTATCCAGCCAATACAGGGGTGGTGGGTTATGAGTCAGAGGTAAAAGGGGTTATGGTCTGGCGATGAAGAGAAGGGGAAAGCCTATTTTGGAGTTCCTGCTCAAACTCTTTTAGGGGAAATGTCTTGCTGCGATGAAATACCACCCAAAAGAGGGAGGATGAGCTGGGACCACTAGGTGCATGCCATGAGGGATAACAAGAGAGAATACCCACATCGTGGAGGATAAGAATGCCATAGTGAATAAGCAAACAAAATAATTTTTTTTGTCTGGTAATGGCTAGTGGCACAGTTAACACAGGTAAGTGGTAGTGGCTGGACAACTGGTAAACCAGTGGGTGGTCGAAAAAGACACCTAAATCCAGGAAAAAGTAGTTAAAAGCTAAAAGGGTAAAAACCAATTATGGCAGGCAGTATATATAGGGCTTTTTCCGTGCACAGTAAAGGGGGAATCACAACAGTAGTAATTACCAGGAGAAAATCACAGTATCACCATCACCACAACACTACACAAGTAAACACTAAGAAAGAAAAGAAAAACAAAAACCATAGAATAAGGAAGAAAAACAGAGTGTAGCATGGCAAGTATGCACCAGTAGGCCAATCACTTCTCTCCCTCTAAAAGGCCTACTCTTTATTGAGAAAAAATAGATTCTTTTGGGCACAAGTCATTCAGGTCCGTTCCCTCAAAGTGAATAATTTTTGTGACAGGATTCTCTTGAGAGGTTATTTACATTGAGGAAATGGTTTCCCTCCTTAGTCTTGATCCCGTAACATGATTTAATATGGCAGACTAACCTTTTTTTTCTCTAATTTAACTACTATTATTGCTTTCCTCTTTATTTCTGCCATTCCTTTTACAACACGTCCCCTGTTGTTGTGTTCTCCATTTTACTTAAGGATCGTTTATTTACTTTGTCTAACAACAAACACATGTCTCTTATTATTATTTATTATTACATTTTGCTTGTCATACTTTTTTGTAACGGTTATGCTTGCCATGGGCATGTGATCGAAGTTTTCTGTCTAAAAATGGGGCATAATTTGTGCACAAGCTAGGCCGGGGTGAGTTGCAACTGGACCAATCCTGACTCTCCTACCCAGATTGCTTGGGCCTCAATACAGCAAGAGGCAGCCCAGCCCAACACACTCATCACACCCCTAAGTATTTTTGTGATTAAAAAATGTAGCAACATCAGATTATGTTAAATAAAAACTATTAACCTTTTAAAAAAAAAAAGTCTTTGAGCACACGCGTGAACGTGTGCTCAAAAGCTAGTATTGCATAATTATCACAATAAAAGTATATCACGGTAAACCAGGTGCCACTTAGTGGAAACATTACTTTTACAATTCTCACTCTTTACAATTCTCACAAAAGTATTTTACAATTCTTAGTTTTTAACTTTTCCTTAATTAAGATTGAAAGTTGCTTTTTTTAACTCTCAATCTCAACCATTGAGAACAATTGTATCAAGTGCAATACCTGTTTTGTAATAAAAGACTTAACTCTTATTACAAATGAATTTATGAAAAATCTTTTATATTTCTATAGACTTAGAAAAACAATTTTGTGGTGTCAAAATAAGGTACGTGGTATAAAAATGGATAATCTATTATATATTTTCCAAAAATAAACAATCCTGGAGATTGTGTAATGCTTACTTTTGAACTATGGGTGTATTTGAGATATATTTATTTTGCTGAAACTGAAATTTTTTTACTGAAAGTACTGTATTTAAAGGTAAAAGTTAACTAAAATAGTACAGTGAGACCCATAAATAGTACCAAAAAGTGCAGTGAGGCTCATGGATAGTAGTAGAAACAAGTTGAATAACAAAATAAGTTGGCTTTTTAACCTGGAACCAAATGCCCAATATTTGTTTACTTTACACAGTAGTGGTTGAGGGCATTCGTAGTGCGATTCGGTGTGGTTTTGGGCCATTTAAGCACCGCACTTTGTGGTGGGGTTTGGCCAAAATCATAACCGCACCATATCTCAATTTTGCGGTCACATGTTTAGTGCGATGTACAAAGCGCGGTTTGGTCAATTTAGGGATGGTATATTTTTCAAGATGTCATGACCAATTTCTAATTTACTATTAATAATCATGATAATAAGATAGTAAATTTTTTTTTTTAAATATAACCTATATAACAAAAAAAGTAACGCAAATATATACAAGACATAAAAATATATTCATGACAGGATGACAATAAACTAAAAGTATCACAAATAGATAGAATATATATTAAACTTTTAAACTTTTGATCTGTATTTAACCAAAATAAAGTTGTTTTCAACGTGGAACTAGAATGCACTCACACTAGGCTTGCCACTTACTTCATTTAATGTTAAATTATTAATGTCTGGGGTGCAGTTTTCTTATCATAAAACCATACTTCACACCACACAATGTAGTGTGATGCGACGTAGTTATTTCATTTTACGAGCAGTTTTGGTCAATTTGGATGCGGTTGTGTGGTTTGGTGAACACCCCTATTAGTGGTATTATTTGTTTCTCTCTTTATCTTCAGATTCCTATCTAATGATCTAGGATGGAATCCAGGACGTAAAGAGTGAAGAATAACTCAATCCATGTTTCCTTTTAGAGCCAATCTAATCCCCTGTATTTTATTTTTAAGTAACAATAATTTTCAATAACTTTATAACAAATTTAAAGTGATAAATTGTTACTCATGAATAAAAAAAGTGAGAGACGAAGCCCACTTTTAGCGAATATTGTTGCCCAATGCATGAAGCCATGAACCATTGACCAACCTGAATAATGGGCCCAACTGCTACTCTCTCCGAGACCAAGAGGCTAGTGTTTTGGGCAATAGAAATTTTTATTTTTATTTTTATAATCAGGTCGGCTTGGGCCACTAGGATTATTTAGCCTCCCTTGATCTTAGCCAATAACCCTAGAAAAACCCACTACTAGGATTACCCATTGTCATAATGTATCTCATTTAAAAGTATTACTTTTTAAGTTTTATAAGAACTCATTTATTATTACTTTTCCTATGTTTTATGTATAAAGATAATCAAGTGGCCCAAATACAAAAGTTATTTACGTCCATAGTTGTGTTCTTTGGTAAAAAGCCTTGTAGTTCAATTCAAACGCCTCCTTGCAACTATCAAATTATCATTTTTTTTTTTGTTTTTAAATCTCCTTTGTCTTGCAAATTTGTTTAAATTGATTGATTTTCTCCAATATGTGGGTGTTTATATGCTAAACAATACTTATGTGTAAATCCTTAGTGACTTTCTTCTTAAAGAAGTTATAACAGTTGGTGAAGAAGGCTACGACTTTATACTAGATTTTAGTGGAGCTATAAGTGGCCAAAATGGGAAAAAATTGTAAATTAACACCAATCCTCAAACAATTTCGTTAGTTAGTAATGTTTTCAAACTATTTAGAAAACTAGCATCTCAAGTCTTGACTTGAGAGCACGGTAGCAAATCAAGTCATTTACAATCGAGTTTGATGCGGAACTCGAGTCTATAAGACTCAAGTTCCTTCAAACCCCCACATACAACCTAGAGAACACAAAACACATAAAATGAACCAAAAAACACAAACCAGAGGATGAATTAGAGAACACAAAAAACGAATCTGGAGACAACAACCTAGAGAACAAAGAAAATGAATCCGCAGACAAACCAAACCAAAAAACACGGAAAACAAACCTTTGGTGCCGAGATCAACAAATCCAAGCTGCTCTGGTGCCGAGATCGTCAAACCCAAGTCATTCCAATGCCAAGATCAAGCTACTTTGGTGCCAAGATCGTCAAACCCAAGCTAAGATTGTCGAACTCAAGCAGTTCCAATGCTAAGATCGTCAAACCCAAGGCCAAGATCGCGATTTTTGGGTTTAGATTTTTTTTGCTTCAATTCCGAGATTGTTATTTTATGGGTTTGGGTTTAGGTTTTTGCTTCACTCTTGAGATCGGTATTTTAAGGGAAGAATTGTCTTTAGTTTTGGGGGCTTGGAAGAAGAGTGGAACGGTAGTGGAGAAAAAGAAAACGGAGATGGAGAGAAGCAAAAGCAGGGAGGACGAAGTAAGGAGCAGAAACTCGAGTTTATTAAGCTCGAGTTGCTAACATTCCTAGCTAACAACATTGTTTGGAGATTGGTGTTAGTTTGCAATTTTTTCCACCAATACGTTGAATACAATACAAATAATTTTTCTTCTTCTCTAAGACAATATTTCTCTTACTCACTCTTATGTTCTTTGTTCTCCATATTTTTATTTTCTAGTTCAATTCAGCTTTCATCGTATATACCTACGCTGTACTCAACAACAAGACGGTGGAATATTAGAGTTGTAGCTCCAAAACCTCTATGGTAAAATCTATTATTAATTTAGAGCACTCAAACTAGGCTCAATAAACATTTATGATATCTGAAATATAGTTAAACTTGCATTAAAAATAATAATAATAAAAAACTCTTGCATTAGGCTCAATACTCAATAGCCCTTTGGCAAAAAATTAATACATATGAACAATAGCTCATTATATATAGACAAAAATGTAAAACTGACCCTCTAATTTTTAGCTTTTGTCATTTCAGTCTTCTAAGTTTTAGTTTTGCCATTTTAGCCCTCTAAGGCTGTGTTTGGCTCAACTGAAATCATTTTCAGGAAAAGAAAATATTTTCTGGAATATATTTTCGGGAAAGGAAAATATGTTTAGGTGTTTGGTAGCATTTTAGAAAATACTTTGGAAAATATTTTCAGGTGTTTGGTTGTAATCTTGAAAATATTATAAAAAATACATTTTTTACTTGTTGCTTACATTTTCTCACATTTTCTCACATTTTCTCAACTTCCAAACATACATTATCACCCCGAAAAACAAAAGAAACAAAATCCAAAAAAAAAAATCATATCTGGGATCTCGCGATCGGCGATCGGCGATCGCCGCCTCGCGATCGCGTCGCGAGATCGCGACTGGCGATCGCAGGCGGCGATCGCAATCGTGATCGCGGCGCGATCAGGCGATCGCCGGCGCCGGTGCGATCAGGCGATGGCGCCGGCGTGTTTTCAGGTGGTCAGTCTCTAACTCTCGCGCGATCTCTCTCTCTTTGCGCGTCCCACGAAAATAGTTTGAAGTGAAATGAGGGACTGAATTGATTTTCCATCCTCTGAAGGCAAATTTTCGGTCAAACTGAAAACAAATTCAGTTTGACCGAATTTTCCATTATGAACCAAACACCATATTTTCTAGAAAATGATTTCCGAAACTAGTTTTCAGTTGAAACAAACACAGCCTAAGTTTCAAGTTTTGTCAAGTTAGTCATCCGTCAGAACTCTGTTAACTGCTGCTGTCTACTAACCAAAACGACACAGTTTTGGACTTTTTTTTTTTAATTTCTTAATTAAAAAAAAGAAGAAGCTGAAAATGTTAATTACCCAAAAAAACAAATGAAACTTAGGGGAACAACGTCGGGAATGCTTTGAGAAGTGAGAGTGTAAAACAAACACACAAAAAATTAATAAAATTTAATCAAATCCCATTTCAAAATTTGCCTAGAGAACCATAAAAATGTTATCTTTAATAATACCTTGATTGTGATCTCTAGCTTCATGGGCTTACTAGCACCCAACAAAATCAAAGAAAAGATAGTGTACAAAATGAGAAAGCCAAGCACAAAAGCAAGAACAAGCAACGATGAAGAAGACCCTTTACACGCTCTTCATCTTCAAGAAGTCCTTCTTCAACCACATCACACCAGTCCTTCCATGTCTTTAGACATCTCTCCCTCTCTCTATCTCTCTCACTCTCACTCTTTCTCTGTCTCCCTGTTTCTTTCTCGGTTTCTCCCCCAGTCCCTTAACCCCTTAATTTTGTTCTCAGAGAAACTGGTTTCATGATTTGAGACGGTGGGTGGTGGTGGGTTTTTTTTTGTATCATTTTTAATTAATGTTTTCAGTTTTTTTTTTTTTTTAAATTAAGAAATTTTAAAAAAAAAATAGAGTCCAAAACGATGTGTTTTGGCTAGTACACATTAGTAGTTAATAGAGTCTTGACAGAGGACTGAATTAACAAAATTTGAAACTTAAAGAACTAAAATGACAAAACTAAAATTTAGGGTCCGTTTAGATATCACTTATTTTTTTGAAAATTAAAAATACTGTAACAAAATAATTTTTAAATGTATAAATAGTGTTATGAGACCAATTTTTAATGAAAAAATTACTAAAAAAAAAGGTTTGTGGCTCTCGTGAATAGCACACGGGATCCACTGGTGTGACATAAAGCCACTAAAACGCGCTTTTCCAAAAAAAAAAAAAAAAAAACAGAAAACGCATTCTTGGATACCGCATGAAACGCGGTATCCAAACGCTCACTTAGAGGATTGTAATGACAAAAAGTGAAAGTTAGAAGGTCACTTTTACATTTTAGCCTTATATATTGATATTGAGCTACTGTAACTCAATATTTATATTTTAGTATTTTTCCCAACATCCCTCTCTCATCAAAAAGGATGGGCTAAGACTCGAGCTCTGATCTAGTCCTTCAAGTCAACAAATGTCACACAACACAATCTCCAAAATCAAGTAAAAAACGCTGCAAGAGAAGGACGAAGGTTATGATAACTATTTCTTTGTTGAAGACGATGATAAACGCAGGAGAGGATGACAATGATTTCATCTTTGATAATAAATTTTTTTTTCTTTTTTCTTTTTTGAAAATTTAAAGGGTTAATTTGCATCTCTTTGTGAAAATACACACTTTCTTTGTATCTCTTTTTTTGTGTGAAAATTTAATAATTTGTGAAATGTCAAAGGTTGATTTATTTGTAATTGAGGACCAAAAAAACTTAAATTGGGGGAGGATGGATGGGAGAGGTAAATAAAATGATGTATTTGATAGAAAAAAATAAAGAAATTATAATTATAATTTATATAAAATAGAAAAAAAGTAAAGAGTTTAATCATGCATATATGAATATGAAGTAACTAAATTAAAAAAAGTCAAAATTTTAATTAAAGTTTAGCTAAATAAGTGTTGATACTGATGTGAATATTATTATACTTTATATTTATAAGTAGAATTTTATGGTGTTATTCATTTTTCAATATACAATAGCGTTGTTGTTTATATTTTATAACTACGAGGACAAAAGGTCCAGGGCATTTTTTGGGCCTTGGGCCTGATCCAAGAATATTTACTCTTCCGATGAGGGTCAATGGTAGTAACGACATCAATTGATATTCACATACCTTGTATAAATCGATATTTTATTAAGTGTTAAACAGAACCTTAGTTATGCCTAGTCCTCGGATCGCCTAGTCCTCGGATCGCCTACTTTGGGGAAATTAACACGTCATTTCATGTTTCTAAGTATCAAATTGAAACTTGATCATGCCTGGATCCTCGGATCACATACCTTGTATAAATTGATATTTTATTAAGTGTTGAATAGAACCTTAGTTATCGGATACCTACTTTAAAAAAATTAACACGTCATTTCATGTTTCTAAGTATCAAACTGAAACTTGATCATGCCTGGATCCTCGGACCACATACCTTGTATAAATTGATATTTTATTAAGTGTTGAATGGAACCTTAGTTATGCTTGGTCCTCGGATCACCTACTTTGGGAAAATTAACACGTCATTTCATGTTTCTAAGTATCAAACTGAAACTTGATCATGCTTGAATCCTCAGACCACATACCTTGTATAAATTGATATTTCTTTAAGTGTTGAATAGAACCTTAGTTATGTCTAGTTCTCGAATCATCTATTTTGGAAAAATTAACACTTCAGTTCATTTTTCTAAATATCAGATTGAAACTTAGTCATGTTTGGCTCCTCGGGCCACATGCTATGTTTATGTTAATATGATGCCTATTAGTTAGAATCTTGGTTATGTCTGATTCTCGGACAATCTATCCTTGGGACAACCTATATCTGGTGTGGATTTTCGTATTATTTCTGTTATTCTGGTGGCATATGGGAGTTCATGAGCATCACTTAAAGCATTCGTAAGTATGTTAAACATATTTGTTGTTTGGTTCATGCCTTATAAAACAAATGATGATAATATAAGTAAGTGCTAAATACATAAAGGAAACAACTCGACATTTGTATTAATTTAAAAGTTCTTTGGAAAGACAATTTGTTTACAAAAACATCAAGCTGCATCAAATAAAAGGAAAACTGGATTAGAAGGAGAAAGAGTCCTAGGCAGCTTATGTCTCGGTCCTCAGCAGAAGGTCTTCTTTGGACTTCGTTTTGGCTCCCTTTGTTTTGTCCTCAGTCCCTTTTGGCTTGGGCTCAGTCTTTTTGGATTTGGGAGCCACTTCTTTGGTGGTAAGAGGAGCATTTGGAGCTTTGACTTAGGGCAGGGAAATAATTTCTTTTCCTTTGCCTTTCTTTCTCGCCCGATGATCACCTTGGCTAGTCTTCTTGCTTAAACCCTTAACGGCCTTCTCACCTTGTTTCGCTGCCTGGCCAAAACCTGTAGATACGTTAGGAGGTGGAAGAGCGTCCTGGGCGATGGAGGGTTGTGTAGGGGGCACTGTTTCGGAGGCGGTTGAAATAAGAGGGACGACTTCAATTACACAGATATCTGGGGGATACCATACATTTTCGGCTTTTCTCTATTCAGAAGTAGCAGGAACACCTGCCACATTAAGGGCTTCTGCCCATACTTGCTAGCAGTAGTCCTTACACACTTTAGCAAGTTCTTTAACCAGCCGGATCTCCGTTTCTTCAACCCCCTTGTTGAAAGAAGCCAGTGATGCGGCCTCCACGGTCTCTTTGATGGTGTAAGCCGTTTCTTTGGCCTGAGCTAACTCACCCTTCAAGCCCAGAATTTCTTGTTGGACAATGGCTATCTCTTGTCCTTTGTTGAGAAGCTATTTGTGTTACTCCTCCGCCTGAGTCTCGGCTGTTTTAAGTCCAGCCTTAGCACTTCTCCTCTTTTTCCCTTCTTCCGTCAGTTTGTCAACAAGCTCTTTTTTCTCCTGCTCGGCCAAGCCAAGGGCTTTTTCAATCTCAATATTGAGGTTAGTTTCAGCCTTAGCCTTGTTCTGAGCATCATCTTCCCATTCCTCGGCAACGAATACCTCCCGGATAGTCTGCATAAAGGCAACGAATCAGTGCATTATAACAAAGTAATATGATAATAAAACAATGTAAAAGGAAATGTTGACAATAATCATCAAACTTACTAAAGCTAAGTCCCTTTTTAGGGACAAGAAGAGTTCTTGTTGCCTCATTTTCCTTAAAGCAGCCATATCCTTGGGCAGAAGTATGGGCTGCTCTAAGGCTTCTGTTAGATAGTGACAATGCCCTTTTTGGAACTCTCTTATAATTGAGTGGTGGGAAATGGGCACCTCATCCAATTCCAATTGAGGTGCCCAATTGGATTGGGTTTGGCGCACCTCGGCCATATCATAACTCTCCTTACTCTCTACAGAAGAGACTCGAGTTTGACCCTTTGCTATTTTTTGTCTTTTTAATTTTTTCTGCTGTGCCAACTCCTCTTCCTCACCCTCGACTATTCTTTTCTTTTTAAGGTCGGGTATGGGGAGAAAGGTACCTGGAGGAGGCAGAGGGGTTGGAAGATTGGCCGGAGGCTGAGATCCCGAGTAGCTCTTCGTGGTGGTCTGCTTGCCTCTTTCAGCAAGTAGAGTCTTCAAACTTCTCCCTTTTTGTAGAGACATGATTTCTTCTTCTTCCTCGTCGCTGCTATCTACACGTGCAATTACCAAACCTCAGATACCAGAGTTCTTGTCAGACCCGTTTTCTTCGTCCAAAAGGTTAACAATGTGACCCTCTGAAGGTTTCTTTGCTTCCTCAAGTTGGAATTGGTCTATTTCCTCCTCAAGGGATAAGCGTGAGGATGTGGATTCTTCTCGGACATTTTTTGCTTCAAGTTGTATAGATGGAAGGATTGCTGTTATTAGGCGTATGTAGAGAACAACAGAGGGGTCGTCTGGCAGATCACGGGAGGTAAGAAATCCCGTTTTTGAGACGACTATTCTTTTACGTCTTCGGTCACCTGCGACAATTGTGTTGCCAATGTCTTAGAAGGTAGTCGATAGCGGTTTGTATCCCAAGATAAGATGGGCTGCCCTTACCTGCTCGTCTTCGCTCATGAATACCTCGGATCTTAAAACTTTATTGAGGTTCGTGATGCTGGATAGGCTCAAATGAGGTGATACATGCTGTTTATCTGTAAAGACATTCGAGAAGCCAAACATGGTTAAACCAACAACAGATGTTAAACAAAGAGAAAGTAAAGTGCAATGTGAATCTAAATGATAATATTAGAAGAACTAAACCCCAAACTAGGGAACCTAAACTCTATGGAATCACACCTGGTGTTCCCTCTGTGATTGGACAATGAGGATCGTCGTACCAGTTCCCGGAGATGATTAAGTAGTTGTTCTTCATGCCTTTGTTAGATTTGGGAATACATGATATGAGTCTAACGATGTTAGACCTAGACTTGAGGTAATACCCTACGTCCTTAAGTTTGTGACACTCATACATATGGACAACATCGTGTCATGTGAGCCTCAAACCCATTTGCTCATTGAAAGCGTCTACGCAACCTAAGATTCTAAACATGTTAGGTGTACAATGGTCTAGGCATAATCTATGGTTACGTAGGTAGTCACGGGTTACGTTCTTCATGGGAAGTGTCATTCCTCCTTCTCGAGACCCAATTATGGGAATAACAACTTCTCCTTCGTTCCTATTGTCGGCTATGGCTTTCGGATCACAGTACCTTAAACCCACTTCTTGAGGAATGTGGTATTTGGCTCGAAAACCCTCCATACAGACGTCAGTATCTAATAAACATTTGAATCTACCCATTTGGTTGAAGTAGAAGTGAAGATTTAGAAAGGAAAGGGGGTACAGTTAATGGCCGAGAACTATAGCCGAGGAGAAAAGGAATTTAGAAGCGTAAAAACTTTCGAGAGAAGGAGTAGACGACTCTTCAGAAACTTCTTGGGAGTAGAGAAGATGAGGAATTCTTTAAAGCTAGTTGATTTCTGGAGTAAATGGAAAATTGGCAACTTCCCAAGCATTTTATATGAGAGGCGGAACCGAATGGTAATTATCCCGCTCAAAATTCAAAAGAAAAATCCGAACCGTTAGATGTACATCTCACTGTTGGACGTGGGAGACAGAGCGTTGTTTAGAACAATTAATAGGGGCATTATGGATTTCGAGGCGTCAGCAACGGTTTTAAAGGAGAGAAATGACGTTTTTACGTGTAAAAGTTTTAGAAGCGTGCAAAAGTTGGGGCATTGGGTCAAAACCTCAATTTTCTCATCGAATGAAAAAGAAAAATGAAGTTTTGAGGAGCTATTGTGAGGACAAAAGGTCCAGGGCATTTTTTGGGCCTTGGGCCTAATCCGAGAGTATTTACTCTTCCGAGAAGGGTCAGTGGTAGTAACAACATCAAATTTAAAAGCCCACAAACAAACTGTTGCGAAAGAGGCTGAGGGAAATAGTCCGAGGAAGGGCAACTCCTCAGCTAAGTGAAGTGAAGGTCAGATGGTACGCCAAGGTGACATGAATGATATTTTGGAAGGACTTGCGGATAAAGAAGTGTTCCACAAGGGCACAGATAGGAAGAACGAATGAGAAATATCTTAGAGAAAGTTGCTACCACTGCATTAAAAACTCTGCACCTACCTCTCTAGCTGCATTAATGAGGAAGTGACATCTGAACAGTGGTGATCAGCCTTACAGCTATTGTTTGAAGACTTCAAGAGGGCGGTGGATGGGACAAGTATCTTGATCGGTACTCTGATCCATACGTGGAGGATGGAAAGACGAAGAAGGATGATATAAAACGAAAAGATAGGCATTCAAGAGAGGGGGGATCGAGAAAAAAGAAGAGAGACACTGTATACACCACCACTTTTAATTGTAATCTATCTTTAGAAGAGGGAAAGATAATACAAATCTTCCTCGGCTTGTGTCCGAGGAGAAATTCTATTACATAAGTAGTTCATTGCATGTGAATTGGGAATCGAGCTCAGCATTTTCGTTGCTTAGCATCCATAGAACCTAGATTTCAAGCCCACTTTTTACAAATTTTATTGTATTGGGCGATTTTGGGCCTATCCCCCTGACACTGTTGGGTTTTGGTGCGAATTGAGACTTTACAATAACCTACTTTAAATAAAGTTTCTCTTTATAAAAAATGTCTTTCTTTTTTTTTTTTTAATAACCTTAATATCCTTCTATTTTTTTCATTTAGATTTTTATATATTAATATGGTCTTTTTGGATGTTTTGTTTCATTTTATTTAAACTCTCAATTTTTTGTATACAAAATTAAAACACTTTTATACTAAAAACCCGTATGTTTTTTGGGGGATGCAAGTTAGTCTATAAGAAAAAAAGAAAAAGAAAGAAAGACCTATATGTTGTTAGGGGGATGCAAGTTAGTCTATAAGCAACCACATCAGTACGTGTAAAATTTCTATCTATTTTGCAATAAAAAACCTACTTTTTTTTATTTATGCACTCACTATTACAAAACTCCTCCTACATCAGTTTATATATTCTACACATTTATTCAATAAAATAATCATTTTTTTAACACTGTCATCTCTCAACACAACCCCCACAGCCACCGTTATCAAGCAACCACCATCATCAACCCAGCCTTCGGCCTCCCATTAAGCAACAAGATCGACACCAGCATCCAACCAAAAAAAAAAAAAAAGCAGTAAAAAAACCAGAAAAACAACCCAAAGACCCACATCAGAGAGTGACCCACATCCATCAACTGATGGTGGCTCCAGTAAATCAAGCCACCATCATCAGCCTACCTAAATCCAAAAACCCATTTATCAAAAAGAGTGAGGGACAACGATGACCTAAGCAATAACGAGCGACGGCCTGAGCAACAACGAGCGACGGCCTGAGCAACAATGAGATCGAGCAACGCCAGCTTGAGCAATAGCAAGATCGTGGGTGTTGCTCAGGAATGAAACAGGGAGAGAGAAGCTGAGACTGAGAGGCATTGGTGTTGTTTAGTGAGAGGAGAGAGAAAAAAAAGAGCAAAAAAGGTGTTTTATACTGTACAAAGATATTATTAAAATAAGTGATTAACGAGTTACAGTAACCGTGTAAATATACACGATTATTGTAGCTTGTAGATGAATTTGCACATCTTTACACATTTTTATATCCACTAATGTGGGTGTCTTTTTGCTCAAAATGTGTAAAATTTGAGCAACAGCAAGATCGTGGGTGTTGCTCAGGAATGAAACAGGGAGAGAGAAGCTGAGACTGAGAGGCGTTGGTGTTGCTCAGTGAGAGGAGAGAGAAAAAAAGAGAGCAAAAAATGTGTTTTATACTGTACAAAGATAATATTAAAATAAGTGATAAACGAGTTACAGTAACCGTGTAAATATACACGATTATTGTAGCTTGTAGATGAATTTGCACATCTTTACACATTTTTATATCCATTGATGTGGGTGTCTTTTTGCTCAAAATGTGTAAAGTTTGTACTTTTTTCTTTTTTAGAAGACTATAAATGGACTGATGTGGTTGCTCTAAAGGAAAAAAAAATTATTGTATACAAAATGAATTTAATTAAACAAAACAACAGAACTGATTTTATATTAATTGTTAACAATAACAGTCCAGTATGTCTTTTACTGCCTTTCTCTTCGATTTGAAATCTACATTTATTATATGTTCTAATTACCTTAACTGGTAAAGTCTCTAATAATTAAATAAAAAATTTATAGTTCAAAAACCAATTGGTATCCTAATCTAAGAACCCACGCTATAAATTAAAACTCATTAAAAAAAAATCCATATTTACCTGTTCAACTAGTAGCTGGCTGTTAGTAAATTGGCCATAAGTGGTTTTTATAAAGCATTAATTAATCGTACTACGTAGCAGCACAGATAAATTTGATTGATGAGTACCGGACGCCACTCACATACCTAATACACAATCTAACAAATTAGTTACAACAATATATATTTGTTTTCGATTCTTAAAAAAAAAAAAAAATATATATATATATATATTTGTTTTCAATTGAATATTATATACTATACTTAAAGAGAAAATATTCTTCTTATAGCAACTGGCAACAAGATGGGTTGAAAATTCAAAACTTGTAACCCCAAAACTTGTTTTTTTTTTCCTGGATGTGAATCTCTCTCCATGGAGTTTCTAGTCAATGAACACTGCAAGCTGTCTTAGCAATGAATGATAAATAAATTTCTAGACTTTCACTTTATATCAAAGTCATTATGGTTTATGGTTTCAATTTATGCTTTGACAAAGACATGCATGGTGTTACTGAATTATATATTAACAAGCTTGCCAACTACCCCACAAACACAGAGAGGTAGGTATTTGCTAAAGTTACATCTTATCTAATAATTAAACTAGCTAACTAATTACACACTGAAAAATAAGATAAAGGAGCTAATAATTAAACCTAAGTCAATGCATGGCCAAGAGACTTAATTAACGGGGTACAGTGTACCCTAAGTAACGAAAAATTATAAAGTTCTTATGATGGACAAGTGATATAATTTATCATTTCAGTAAAAGACTCTTATTTATTTAAAATTATGAAGTTTTAAATAAAAACTAAATACTTACTCAATAATTTTAAATAGGTGAAAGTCTTTTATTAGAATGATGGACAAGTGACATGGTCCACCTCATGTATAATTTCTTCTCGGTAACATCAGAAAAGGCATTGATACCTGGACCCTGGTGCCCAAATTAGACCTTATAATGCAACAAGGGACATGTTTGGTATCTTGCGGTCGATATTAGAGGGCACCAGGCCAATTTGACAATTGATGATATGCTTTGCCTAATTTTCTAAGGAATCACCTTCTTTGTTTTCAAGTCTTTTGGACGTATAGAATGTACTTGAACAAGTCAGATGGTTGTGTACAAGTCAGATGGTGGTGTTAGTGTAATATTGTGAATCATTCATTTCTTCATGTCTGTGGGATTCCAAAGCTGGTAGGGTGGTTTCCTACTTTCCTCACAATAACAGCTTTTTATTGATTGCTGGACCTTGGGAGGGCCATTTTAATTCAGATACAGGTCCTATAAAAAAGTGCTTTGGTGTAAAATAACGAAGCACTTAATATTGCACAACACAGCATACTTTTAATAACATTATTATTTTGTATAAATATTGATAGTACTCAGTATGTATTTATAATTATGAAAATACAAGAACCATTTCAACATTGATGAATTGCTTTTATGTTTTTATGACACAAGAGACAAAATAAGTTCGTTTCAATAAATAAATAGCTTTTAAATCCTAGGTTGTTGTTAGTTCAATTGATAAAATTTCTGATGATTGTATAAGAGATTTGGAGTTGGAGTTTAATATGTTTGTATAAGAGACAAAATACGTTTGTTTCAATAAATAAATAGCTTTTAAATCTTAGGTTCTTGGTAACTCAACTGATAAAGTCTCTGATGATTATATAAGAGATCCGGAGTTCAATCTCCATTTAGACCAAACACTGATTGGTGTCTTGGTCTGATCGCTATAGATTGAAATTCTCTTAAAAAAAAAAAAAAAAACTTTTAAATCTACCCAAGGTTCTTTGAATTTACAATAAGCAATTTAAAATTCGCCTGAAAAAAAAAAATTCTTCAAATTTTTTATTAATGAAATTTTGAATTTCTTTTTAGGTTATGATATATATATATATATATATATATATATATATATATATATAGCCCTAAAGAAGCTTGAGTGCGTCTAGGAGACCCTAAACATACGAATTACTAATTTATGTTAAGCATGATATTAGGTAACGAATAGGGAGGGGAAAAAAAAGAAGCTAAAAAAGCAAAATCAGAAAAATTACAAAATCAAATTCTATAGAGTAGGAAGTGTCCCAAAACATATAAGACCTTCTTTTAATTTAATTGAAAGTTTCAACAAAATAAAAAATGATCATAAATAGCAAAATAGACCAAACATGAATCTTTAATAATAATAAAAAATTGCTTGAAAAGCAAAGGTAGGTCATTGTCATAAGGTAATGGACTTTGATCCTTGATAAAATATCCTTCCAATCAACAAATCTCACGCAAATTTGTTTTGAATTCTATTGGTACTTTCATACTTTTCAAATTTTTACGCATTGTTTTGAAATCTAGTATTTTCAAAAGTAATCCATGTTATCAGCTTGCATCACTTTAACTTTTAAGAAGTGAAAATCTCATATGGGTAATTTTGAATTGGCTCTGGAGAGGAGCGCAGTAGCAGTAGCAGTACTCCCCGATTATTTGCAGGATTTTTATTTCCGCTCTATTTTATTGATTGATTTATTTATTTTTGTAATTTCCTTTTCGAGAAAAGAAATGGGCTAACTGCAAATGGTGTACGGGAACTTAATGACATTTACAGATTGGGCTATTTAGGTGACCCTAGGGCATGTGCCTGAGAGACTTGCTTGTTTGCTTTCACTTTTTTTTATAGACCTTTCTATTAATTGATGTCACTTTTGTGGTTCTTCAAAAATTTTATAAAAGACAATTTTTTTTTCCTTAAAATAGCCAGTGAGATTTTCATTTTTCTTTCCTATATGTTAGGCAACAAAGTTTTTTGCAAATTTCTTTTTTTTTTTACTATTTTTTTCAAAATTCTTTTTTTCCCACCATATTGCTTAATGTTTGTTTGATTTTTTTAATATATCGATATTTAGGGTAGGGGTGGCAAAATTAGACATGATCCATGAACTCGACACGACACAACACGACATGAAATTAGCAGGTTATGGGTTGTGGCTTAATAAGTTCGTGTCATATTCAGGTTGACACGACGGACTCGTTTGATAAACGAGTTGGGTTAGGGTTCAACTTATAGAACCCGTTTGACCCGTTTAATTAAATGAAAATTTATCAATATATCCTTCAAACCCTAGGTATATAAACTTATTATTTGTTGTGGTTTATTTTCTTTGACATATTATGATTGATTATTTATGATATTGAGATATACTTTAGTTTTGAATGATTATTTGTGAGGCGGTTACTCATTAATTCTGAATTTTATATTTAAAATATTTGTTTGCTTGTTTTTTCATAAATGTTTTTCTTCATTTTGATAAAATCAGATGAACAAGTTGACACAACTGACCCGTTTAATAAATGGGTCATTTTAGGGGTGAGAAATTTTGACCCGTTTAATAAATATGTCGGGTTAGTGTTGACCCATAGAATCGAATACGTATGAGTTGACACGACACGAATCCGACATGTGAACACGAATTGCCACCCCTAATTTAGGGTAAGAGAATTTGAATTAAGAGAATTTGAATTCTAAATACTTCCGGCTAAAAATATTAAGAAGTGGAACTATAAGAATCTTGACATTAACATTTAAGTTTAACTATACAATAATCAACAAAGAGCATCATAACTTAATTGGATAGCATTTTTTGGTATTTTTATAATATTTAAATTCAATCTCTATCTACACTAAAAAATTAATTAATGCCTATCATAAAAATATGGAGGCCAAGTTGAAACAGTTATTCAAACATCCATCTCTTTTTGCAGTAATAACAATAATATTTTCATTAATGATTATGAAAAAGGTGACAATTTAAAAACAAGAGAGAGATAGAGACTATTCAAGGAACAGACAGGCTATTCTTCAAAGTTCAAACATAACTGTCGGCAACAAATACTTGGAAAGAAAAAAAGTAATGGAAGGAAGAGCAAGCCCGGTCACATGTATGCTGATTCATGCATTTTTAAAATCCAATTTGACCATGATGTACTTTTGGTGCGATGATCACTTTAGTATGATGGTCATTCAATAAGTATTTGTGAGGTGTGAGAGGTAAGAATCAGAATTTAAGTTTTCAGAAGGGAGTTTCACATATATACACTTATGTGGCGTTTGGTACGGGAGAATCCACATTTCTCTTAGCATCAGATTCCTAAGAATGTGATTCTCAGGAATAGAAATCACATTCTTAGAAATGTAGCTATTCCTATGTTTGGTTTTATTGAGAATTTTTTAAGATTCTTAGGAATGTGAGATGATAATGTTTGGTTTATTCCCAGGAATCTTAAATGAATTATTTATTTTTTCCATTCTATCCTTAAATTTGAATGTAAACTACCAAGTCCTTAAAAAAATATTCCTCTAAGTAAATAATGAAAAACCAAACATAAACTATTAATTTTGAAAAATTCATTAAAATTATAGTCTAACATTTCAAAATGACAGGTACAATACAAAAATAACTATTTAAATTCTCAAATTATTTTATTCTTAATAATAATTTTAAAAGAGTTTAATCCACAACAATTTGTTTTATATTTTATCTTAATTGCTTAAATGATAATGAAAAATGGTTAAAATTGTCAATTTATAAAAAATACAATTTCCTTTAAGTTTGAGAATCTGGATTCTCACATGTTTTAAAGCGAATTCACATTCCTATTGAGAGGGGTTTAAGAGGGACTCTAAATTCCTCTGGCATCTGATTTTTTAGTGTGATTTGCAACCAAACATGAGAATTTTTAAACATTTCTGAAAATTCTAAAATATTACCTCGTACCAAACGCCACATTAGATTAAATTAGAATATAAATTCTATCTTATATAAAAAAATCGAATAGCATAATTATGAGTTGAATTTTCTATTTTGGTTTTTTTTTTAATTTAAAAAAAAAATTACAAAAGTTGATTCCTAACATTTCTTTAGGCAACATGCATGGGTGGTGGGTCCACTATTCAAGGTCGAGTGCTAAGCCGTTTCTACTCTCTCACCACATGGGATGTAGGTCACTTTATTCTTCGGTCAAAGCGGCCCCATGACCCATGTTCACTACGTTTAGCAGCTTTTTCTTTGCCTCGTAAAATGGAGGGAAAATATTCAAGCCCACATAAAGTACAAGTACAATTATACAATCTACATCCTGCGTGGATATAAAGTTAATTGTGTTTGTATACTCTCTTATGATATTATTAAAACGAAGGGATTCTGTGCAGTGAAAATTTTTACTGGACACGGCAAGATTTGGATGTGTGTCTAAAAGTAGATATGTGTCCGCAACCTAACGTGTTTAGTGAAAATTTTCACTGGACACAAGTTGCACCCTTATTAAAACTTATGGTGCCCATTTAACGATAGTTGATTCTTATCAAGTCAAATTATCAATAAATTTTTTATATAAACGATATTTTAATCTTAAATTTCTTATTTAACGATAAAAAATTTCACTAATTGAACTAACTAAAATTTATGTTTGTATACTAGACTAAGAAGCTTAAAAGCTTAGTAGTGTGTTACCATTCTATCGATATGTTGCTAAGCTATGGGTACAAAATATATATTAAAATATTACAATCTATGGCGTATATGATAAAAGCTTAGTAGAGTATTACCATTTTTATTTATTTTTTGGTTGATAGATATGATAATATTACAACCTATGATATCTACTTCATAATGATTGCTTGTTATTATCAAGCCAAGACACTTATTGATTTTTGGTATAAGCCATGTTTGACCTCTATAAATCTCTTATATGAAAATAAGAGATTTTACTAGTTGAAGTAAATAAAATTCATGTTTGCATACTAGATTAAGAAGCCTAAAAGGTCTGTAGACTATTACCATTCTGTCAATATGTTGCCAAGCTATGGGTGTAATATAATCTATAAATAATTGATGTATGGATAAATTTAAAAAATTACGTAAAAGAAAATTAATATTTCTATAAATATTATAGAAACTATTGTAATTGTGGGGTACTAGAATTCTAAGTAAGGCAATTACGCCACGTGTTATAGCGTGGCCGAGAAGGACAATTGCTGTGCCAAGGAGTCTACGCCCTCGAATTCTATGATCACGTCATTAACACGTCATCAGAGGAGGCCTTACTGTGCGAAAAGAGCTTTGGGAAGGGGATTAGCCCTGACGTGATTGAAGAGCTGGAGGCTGCCACCACTTTCAATGCATCCTACCAAACCTCTTGGCCGCATTTATGTAGAGAAGACCCTTGAACAGTGCTACCTTGGTTGCTGCATCTCACAAGAGTATAAGGAAGGTGGTTAATGGGACTAGCACTTGAGTGGTGGCCCGCGTGGTCAATAAATAGAAGGTCAGGATCATCCAAAAGGGCCTTTATAAAGTAGAAGGTCCCTTTAAGACAGGGGATTGGGAAAACAACAGAGAAAAATATTGTAGCACAAATAAAGGAAATTGTAAACAAATTTGATAGTGGTATATTGAAAAACAAAACCTCCTCGGACTTAACTGAGGAGAATTATCCTTCTCAATATGGTGATTGCCTTCTATTTTTCCTTATCTCTTTGTTATTTTGGGCCTATGATAAGCGCTATCTCATCCATGAAAGCCTAGTTTCTGAGCCCACTCTCTACCAAATTCATTGTGTTGGGCTATTTGGGCTTGGGTCCTTCATTCGTTTGGGCTCAAGAGCCAAAGCTAGTCCTTACAGTAGTAATTAGCAAGTTACTTGAAGCTCAAAAAATAGTTATGGCAACACATACACACACACACACAAACACACAAACATATAGAGCTTTTTTTTTTTTTTTTTTTTGGAAATAAAGACAATATATAATGTGCAATTTTTATTATATTAAAATACATTAATTAGATCAAAATAAGTCTTAACTTTTGTTTTAAATTTCTTGAAATTTTTGGTAATAAAATTTTAAATTTCTTAAAATTTAGATAGTAGACTTTTATCTAAATCAAACCATCTTAACAATTAATACGATAAATAAAATTTTAGTTGGGATAGAATTTTTAATTTTTTGAAACTTCTAATAGATTCTAAATAAATTAAATTATTCCAACAATTAATAAGATAAGTTAAATTAATAATTAATGAAAGTGTAGTCACTTGTTGCAAAGAGGAGACAATAGTCACTTGGTGCAACCATAGATTCTAACACCCAGCTTTCACTAACCCAACTTTTTTATTTATGGTTGTATCAAACATTGGACATGTGCTATTGACCCCTGAAGGCTCGAATTACATAAAACATAGTTGTAAATCACAACTTTACAACCTCTCATATGCACTTTTTTACCCTTCTCTCTCCAAATTCTAAATAGTTTGTGCATATGAAGAGTGTCATCCATTGTTATTTCCTTAATTAGAGATATTTTTATTACTTTTCAAGATAAGTTAGGATCTTTTAGGGTAGAGTATCAATTATAATATTTTTTTAGAATATTATTTTTCTTGAAAACCAAGTTTTATGGAGGTTTTAAATTGGTCTCAATGTCTGTAAATGAAACTTGATTCAGACTTTGCTTCATAACATTTTTAGAGAGGTTTTTTCCTTATCTTTTTTTTTTTTTGGTGGATCTCAGAAATACAATTCCCCCTAAGGTTAAAGTGTCTTGTTTCTTGTATTTTTCTTGTTGTGTCAATAGATATCAAAACCTTCTCCTTGTCATGGTTTGATGGGTAATGAACATGACGATAGCAATTTTGTAGACAAAGATGCTGATAGAGAAGTTCTTACAAGGAGAGAATTCTTTAACTTCAATAGAATACCTAGGAGTGGCAATTTGTTTTCGCATGTCGAGTTCGTGTCGTGTCAACTCAAGAGTATTCGACTATATAGATTAACACTAATCTGACACGTGTATTAAATACGTCAAGATTCCTTAACCCTAATATTGAGGAAAATTTTTTTACGCCGCACGACTTTATTTCATTGGCAACCCGCATCACATCAATATTATCATGGATTTTGGGCAAATCTATTTCAAAGCCCAAAATAACTCATATTTACATAAAACAATGCCAAAGCCCATGGTCCAAAACCCATGGCTTAAGCTTATGGCACATTATCTCATTTTCAACTTATGATCCAAGCTCATGAGTTTCATCGGAGGATCTTTGGGAGTCGTGATTTAGAGGACCAAGAAGTATGTTTAATAAAGCTCAAGCGATTTAAAGTTGATAAATGAAATATGTTGCTTATCATGTCCTCCCCAATTCCATAAACTCTGACAAGTCGGTGTGCAATAGGTAACGTTTGGTAAGCCTCTCATATCACATAACACTTAAAATAATAAAACTCACTGTTGCTTTTTACTAAAAACTTAATGTCATCATATAATCTTGTAGGTGAGTTGGGCCCGAGGAACCATGTCAGTTCACTTAGATGAAAGCCCAACATGAACCCAAGGCCAATTAGGTGATGGAGGCCTTGTATACATAAGGCAGGTAATCTAGGGCTCCATCACAATGGGCCTGATCGCTAGCTTGGTGTCGGGAATTGGCAAGACCATATTTGAGAGATTCCTTAGAGGTCGGTGGTTAGAGCCAATCATAAAGGAAGCCTATATATGGTCCCTAAAAGGTCGATCAACGAGAATCAACGATTCTGAAAAGAATTCACTCTCGAGCACTGTTTGGCGTCTGGAACAATTTCCAAGGGAATCCTGTGAATTCGTGAGGATCTCTTGTGATTCTAGAGGACATGGGAATGTGTGAGTAAGTGGGAAAAGAAATGATGGTCACCCCATTCACTGAGGGCTATAAAAATAGGTTGAACCAATAGTAGTAGAGGTTGTTGGTTTTTGGGACATCATAGAGAGTGGGAAAAGAGAAAAATAGAGAAAGACTGGGAAATTGGAGGGAAGTAAGGAAGAAGGTTAGAGTTTAAATCTTGGCAAGGACAGATCGACCTAAGGTTGGAGCCCTATTAGTAGGAATAAGATAAAACCTACATATAAGTAAATTGAAGGCCCAAGTACGAGCACGTGAGTAGTATTCGGTGCCCACAAATCTAATTATATTATCTCATATAAATTATATTATTATTTTCATTTAAATCAATACCAAACATATGCCTAAATCTTATTGGCTATCTCTATGTAATATCTCATCCAAAATTAAATGCCCTTCTTGAACTCCAAGTTTCCCTTCTTGCACTCCAAGTTTGGTTACAGACAAAGAGACCAAAATTATATCTCTAAAGCTTCATCAAATATCAACTAACTAGTTTATTACATGCTAAAAATGTATTGTATGAAACCATGGACTAAACATATATTTTTCCAAAAGAGGAAACTTAGCCAAAAGTATCAACAACAGCTCCAGTAGAAGCTTCCTTAACTCCAACAGCAACTGCAATGATTCCAGCAGCAACTTAAGTAGTTGATACATGTCCCAAAATGACATTACTTGCCCATTAATGATCAATCCCAATAACTACGTGCTATACCAAAAGAAGTAAGGATCTCATAAAAGAAATCATACTATTTTAAGCTAAATCATTAGCCTCAGCTGCAATACCAAAAAATAGGAAGATCCAATGAAATATATCATCCATTTTCAGCCAAACCATGAATTTAATGCTGAATATTTTCCTTCAGCAAAAGATAACATTCAGATAACATTATCCAGTATTGTCAGCTGTTGCAGCAATTATTGTTGTGCAGTTGACAGTCGTGTCAGCTGTTGTACAACTTTGACTAATAGCTGTAACAACAACTTAAGCAGCATTAAAATCTCAAAATTTAAATCAAAAACCAACTAAGGAAATCATTTACTTTGCCAAACACTTTTGCTTACTTGCTAATTATTCCTTCAACCAAATCTCATTTAGTTACATACTTGGCCCTATATAAAGAGGACCAAGCCACAACAACACAAGACACTCATAGCACTACTACCCATGTCTCCCACATTCTATTTATTATAAAATATCATTCATTTTGCTGCCATATACACATTTCCATATTTTTTCATCTCTCTTACAAAATCTCTCTTCTTAGATAAGATCTATTGCACACCACTATCCATCTCTCACACACTCTATTATTCTGAAATATCATCATTTTGCTGCCCATATCTCTAAACATTTCCATACTTCTCCATCCTTCTTAGATAACACTAATACACCACTATCCATCCCTCTCTCACTCTCTTATTCTGAAACCTCATCATTTTGCTGCCCATAAACACATCTCTATATCTTTCTCCATTTCTCTTACAAAATCTCTCTTCTTATAAAGTAACATAATTCATGATATAACATGAAAAACCACTACAACAGTAATTATAAGCTCATGTATTTACTATATTTAACCTTCATATTGTCTATCTCATGTTTCCATATATTTTACAAACACATTCCTCATCAACTCTTCATACATACTTCCCACATATATTTCTAATATATCTTTCAAATACCTTGTCTCACAAAACATATATTTCTTACCATCTCCATACATTTTAAAAGATACCAAACACTCTTCTAAGAGCATATTACAAAAATCATTCTCACGGAAGACATATGAACATCAAATACTAAAAACCCTTTTCATAGAAAACACAAAAATTTCATATTAAAGTTATTCTCATTGAAGACATACAATTCTAATATTTAAAGCCATCTATATAATAACTAATAGCCGAAACGTTTGAGTTTTTGTTGACCACTCCTTATTGTGCTACATGATTACATAAATTTCAGCCACATTTACATTTTAAAACACCAAATAGTTGTGCATTTTGAATATGTATATTCACAATTACACCTATTCCGAACCGGTGCTAGTGTGCCTATAAATAGGCATCCCTCATTTCATTTTTAAAAAGTTAGTTTTTTCATTCATTCATAAGAGTCTTTAGAGAGAGAGAGAGAGAGAGAGAGACAGTTCTATTTGTTGTGCATGGAGATTGTAGCGTTTCTTCTACGTGTTATTCATCATTTTATCTTGGTTAGTTTTATATCAACCATTATGTATTCATTTGGTTTGTAAGTTTTACTTTATTTCTCTTATACATTCACACACAATTTTGTACATATATTGTTTATTGGCTACATAAATTAATGCTACATATACGCTTTAAAACTTTGAAAATTTGTGATTTTTCATTTTTGCCGTTAAGTTTCAGTATTGTGCCTTTTTATTTTTCCATTAAGTTTCAATATCTACTAATTGTGTCACATAAGATACATATATTAAAGGCGAAAAATCCATTTTAGTCCCTATATTTTCATGCGATTTCCACTTTGGTCCCTAACTTTTTTTTTCACCGATTTTAGTCCCTATCCTGTAAAACGCCTTTCGTTTTCGTCCCTGATGTTACATTAGAGACGAAAATTGCACAGCTAGCAAACAACATGCACTGTGGACCCATTAAAAACTGACGTGGCCATTAAAATAATAATAAAAATGCTACGTTAGCATTTAAATTATAAAAATTTATTTATTAATTTTAACTAAATAAAAAAAAATTAAAAACAGAAATTAAAAAAAAAACCACACTTTGAGATCAAACCGGGACTTGAACAAGAAAAAATAAGAACCCAGTTCCAGATCTAAGAACAAAAAAAGAAAAAAACAACAACAAAAAACCCATAAACAATTCAATCTCCAACAATCCAATATGAAAAACTCCATCCTCACTGTTGGTCCAATCCAAAACCAAACTCCATCATCGTTATTGGTCCAATCCAAAACCAATCTCCGATTTACCGACCTTTATTCATCGCCACTGAAACAACCCAACCCACACCGATTCAAATAAGCTTCAACCATCCAAATCGATTCAACAACCCACAGCCACCATCGATTCAAACCCAACCAACACCCAATCGACCACCAAAGATTCAAATCTAGCCACCACCAAAAGGACCCACACTGATTCAACACCGAAACTAAAACCTAGCCAACACCGAACCCAGTAACCATTAAGCCTCCATGATCCATGACCCATGGCCATCCATGACCCAGGAATTGAAACCCACCCAAAAATGATCCATAGCCCATGGTCGCCGTTGCCTTCAAGCCTCCACCACAACAACTCTAGCTGTAGCCACAACCCCTACGCAAAGCCTATCTACAGCCCATACCACCTCCATCACCACAAAACACACAAACCCACCACCATAAAAACCCTCTACACAAATTCAATGTCGATCAGAAGAGAAGAGAAAAGGAAAAAGAGATAACAAGAGAAAGAAAGAAGAGAAAAGGAAGAAGAGAGTCTGAAAGTGAGGAAGAGAAAAGAGAGAGAGAAGGAGAAAGAGTGACCGTGATTGAAGAAATAAGAGGGAGATAGACAGCGATTGCATCAACATGTAGATTGGATTGTTTATGGGTGTTTTGTGGGTGTTTTTTTTTCTTTCTTTGTTCTTAGATCTGGAACTAGGTTCTTATTTTTTCTTATTCAAGACACGGTTTGATCTCAAGGTTTGGTTTTTTTTTTTTTTTTTTTTTAAATTTCTGTTTTTAATTTTTTTTATTTAGTTAAAATTAATAAATTAATTTTTTTTAATTTAAATGCTGACGTGGCATTTTTTATTATTATTCTAATGGCCACGTCAGCTTTTAGCGGGTCCACAGTGCATGCCGTTTGCTAGCTGTGCAGTTTCTATCTCTGATGTAACGTCAGGGACAAAAACGAGAGGCGTTTTCTAGGATAGAGACTAAAATTGGTGAAAAAAAAAGTTAGGGACCAAAGTAGGAATCGCGTGAAAATATAGAGACTAAAATGGGTTTTTGCCTATATTAAAATAAAAAACTGTCATTGAGCAGAAAGATAAAAGAAAAATACGTAAAAATTGCAAAAGAAAACTCAAGTAAAAAGAAAGAAGTGAATGATATATCAATATTGTGCTTGAATAGGAAATTGCAGTTATAGTGGCTTCCAAGGGTTAAGTGAATGGTATACGGGCATGTGGATTGATTTTTTTTTTTTTTAATATAAAAAAATGTTTTTCTGTAGATTATGGAGTACAAAGAAGCAATTTTTATAATTATTTTTCAGTAGGTACTGATTACGTTTAATACAATTTAATATATTTGATGCTATCCGTTGGTCTTTATTCATACTTTCAAAATTATTTGTAACTATTTGGGCGGGGTCAGGGGCAATTGCCAAATGAAGAAGTCAAAAAAGGTGAAAGAGAGAAAGTTGAAAAGAAGTTACCAAATGAAAAAATTGTTTAGCATTTTTGTTGCTACTCTTGTCTATTGGTGTGGTTTGATTCCTGGACCTTTTCACTTTTTTTAACCAAAAAAAAAAAAAAAAAATCCCGACTTACAAATAGCAATTTTGGAGAACGCCCACAAGTTTCTTATGTTTCTAAGAAAAATGAAAGAGAAGTTGAGAAGAAGTTACCAAATGAATATGAGCCACTATTTATACCCAAATGATTATGACATTTCAACATGCGTTTTTTGGTTAATAGGCACATTTTCATTCAATAGGTACCCTTTCGGTCAATAGACACATTTTGGGTTAGTAGACACTTTTTCATTCAATAGGAACATTTTGTATATTCAATTTGAATGGTTATAACCTTTTAATAGACACATTTTGGTATATATTTTATAATTTATCTTGTATATATCTATTAGAGTCGTCCAATATTATTTAGACGAGAATATTTGGGTCACAATTTATTAATGTGTGGGTTTAGTCTCAATCCTACGGACTAGACCCCAAACTTCACTTGGTTCCTCTTAATTCCCTTGTATTTCCCTGTGCTTCACTCTCTCTCTCTCTCTTGAACTCCCCAGATTTTTCCAACCCCCGTTAACATCCACCTTCTTCCCATTTTTATAGCCTCTTATTAGTAGGGTCATTATCATTATCTTCCCACTTCACACGTATTCCCATGTTCATCAAAATCCCAAGGGATCCTTATGACTTTAGAGGATTCTCATGAAAGTTATTTCATACACCAATAGTGTTCAATGGTGGTTCCCCAATGGAACTATCAGTCCTCAGCTACCGATCCTGTTGGATTCGTGTTTCACCCCGACTTCTGTCGCTATTGGTCAGTGTTTAGCCAACCACTTAAGATCCCCTCCAACAGTCACCCCCTAGGCCATAATCCTAACCTCAGGGTTGGGACCATTATGATAGGGCTCAAGGCCAACTCTCTCACTGCGTACCAAGCTTAATTCATTTGATGGACCTTGGGCTTTATGTTGGGTTTTGATCAAGTGGGCCGACATGGATCGCTTGGGCCCAACTCTCCTATATCTATATATACAACACAAACTAAACTAGAGCTGCAACATTATATCTCTTATTCATTCCCATAAAAAACTAATAAATAAAACAACATTGCTATTTTTTATCTAAAACACATCCCGTAGCTATTCCCGTGCATCACACAGGTTAGCGACTAGTTATTATAAATGACACAAACTTATAATACTAAAAGCCCTTCTTATGGAATGTAATATCACTCATATTTGACTAAAAACTAAAAGCGTATTACACGAAAAAATTAATTAAGTGCCTGATAAAGAGGATAAACTTAACTAACCTATGCACATGGCTGGACATATTCTCTTTCCTTCTAGTTGCACCCATTTTTCCCCTTCAATCATGAAGTCACCATGAAAGAACTTACAATATCATACTATACAACTAGACTCATTTTATTATACTGCTGAAATGTTACAAGTCCACTGATGTTAAACAATTGGAGCCACAAACTATGAAGATAAGTCATTATATTTTATCTCCAAAATTACACTATTGAGTATATTTTAATTCATTATCACTGTATCGCTGTACTTATATTATTATGCCATTGGAATGTTATCAGCTCATCAATGCTATACAACTAGGGCCATGAATCATATAAAGGATAAAGTAATGCTATATGAATGGAGTCAGAAACATACAAGATAAGTCAATGTTTATCTATCTTCAAGATTACATTATTAAGTATACGTTAACTCATTATTGCACTACTAGATGCAATATACTTTAATATTATCTCACCATTTAATAAACATGGATTCATTAATGCTTCAATAATAAACATATGTATTAATAAATTGAGTCCATCTCACTATCGAACACATATTGTTGGACATAAACCACAGCTGGATATGTATTATTGGGACATAAACCATCGTTGGACATACACTATTTGGATATAGACCATTGCTGAACATACTTTATTATATTGAATATGAACTATACCACATTTGTATATGGGCTATTAGACTCATCCCATTATTGGACATATGATAATTAATTAATCATTCTAATGACATCACTTAATATACATAATAATGATCCTCAAGTCATCATTCAATCAAAGCTACTATGCTAAACATATTATTTATTTATTTCAACCATTATCACGATCATTAAACTTTGGGTTTTATCTATTTTGTAGGCTTAAAAATGCATCGAAAGCCATTGGTTTATGTGGCCCAATGTCGAATTCCAGATTGAACTCCCTTAAACAAATCCGGGTTAAGCAAAGTCTGTTAGGATATATGCCCTTAAATCCTATTGTATGATGCTATGTATGACATTATGTATGACTTAATGTTGTGTTTAATAAAGTTGTTTATTTCTTATCTAAAATAATAGTAACATGAATATTTGGACATTATCATATAGTCCATGAGATGCATAGTATGTGATTTATGTGATTTAGTCACAGAAGATATAAATCACAAGTTCTTTGTAAACTCAGAATTTATAGTTCGTAGTCGGTGATGAAATTGGGCATTTCATCTGCGAAGACTATAACGTATCAACTAAGATGATTTGTCTTGATCATGGAAGTGGTGACTTCTAGTTGATATGTTGATATGTTTTAAGAGTTAAGACATATTGAACTGGACCGCTGTGAGATTTATTATTCTCCTAACGACTGTCAAATGAATAATAAATCCCACGACTTCTATTTGCATGAACTCTTAATCCTGAGAGAATAATGGACCTGATCATGAGATGTAGGTTGCTTTGATATATCAGGAGTGAGATCTAAAGTAACGGTCAAAACCTCAGTATGTTGGGCAACCACATTTAGTGTTGATGGAACATATATTCTCAAGATGGAATTCATAGTCTCTTAACGGAGATATAAAATATTCCCTTGAGATAAGTTTAATGGGTTTGGTTATTCAGAGAGTTAGGCCTAACCACTTTGGTAAGAAATTACTAAAGTATATATTTATGAAATTGGATTTCATAAATATATGATGAATAACTTTAAAGGATTAAACCGGGTACTCAAGGATAAGATGTAGTAATTTACAAAGTGGCAGTCTATATTTATGACTTTGTATTACTACAAATATTTTATGAAGGGGTTATGTGTAAAATAAAGTCTTGGGATATAATTTATTAATAAGGCTTAGAGTGCAATTATATTTATATAGTGGTATTAAATATAATTAATGGTAACTTTGGACTTGTCAAGAGTTGACGGAAAAGCCCAAGGCCCATTGGAGCTAGTGTCTTATTGGTCTCTTTTGGTCCCATTCCAAGCCACACATTAAAGCCCAATTGGAAAGACCCAATAGGCCGGCCCAATTAGATAATCAGTTAGTTAATAAAGGGAGAAACATACAGAATTTTTTAACGTGATTTTTCGTAGAGAAAAGAAAGAGTGTGAGACACACTTTCATTCTCCCTTTTGGAAACTGATTGAGAGACCACACATCTTGGGCGTAAAGTGGAATTAGAGTGAAGATTAAAAGTTTTCCCAAGTGCTTCTAATCTTTGTTTTGAAATTCTCCACACCAAGGTACGCTATCTTGTTCTTAAATTCTGAAATTTACAGAGTGCATGTTGTCAATCATGAATGAAATAGATCATTGTTTGTTGCTTCCGCTGTGTGTTTTGTATGAGATACAAAACCAGATTTTTATCCAACAAAGTCACCCTTCTAGAGGAAGACATGTGGCTACGAGCAAAAATGGCCTCCGACACCTAACATGATCTATTTATTAAACAGGTTAGTCGTATCGACCTGTTTATCAGATTTTATCAAAATGAAAAAAAAAATTATAAAAAACAAACAAATAAATATTTTTAATATAAAATTAAGAACTAACGAGTAACTGTATCACAAATAATTATTTAAAACTAAAGCATATCCCAATATCACAAATAATCAATCACAATATGTCCAAAAAAATAAACCACAACAGCTAATAAGTTTGATACCTAGTGTTTGAAGGGTATATTGGTAACATGTTATTTAATTAAATGAGTAAGATGGGTTAAATGGGTTCTATGTGTTCAACACTATCCCAACCCATTTATTAAACGGGTCAGCCGTGTCAACATGAATATGACACAAACCTGCTAAGTCTCAATCCATAATCTGCTAATTTTGTGTTGTGTCGAGTTCACGGGTCGTGTTCAATTTTACCACTCCTAAGAATACCCAACAAGTATTAGGGAAACTACAACAAAATTTCACTACTCCTCTTTCTAGGATGCCCTCTCGCAATAACATTGGCCAACCTATTCGCAAATTGAAGTCTTACTTTAGATGAATATTTTAAATATTGGGAGACCTATGATGAAATAAAGCATAAGACTTGTACCTTACAATTTAGAGGGTGATGCGGCCAAATGGTGGAATGATGTACAAAACGATAGAGTGCATTGAGATAACATGAAATTTGTTCTCGGCACGGAATGAAAAATAACTTGTTTGATTTCCTCTTTACTCTTGAATCTTGATTAGTATGGTATATTATGTGGTTTCTCAAAAAAAAGAAAAGAAAGATATATTACGATACACAATTGCTAATTATAGAAATGAAAAATAATAAAAAGAAGACTATATTCAAAATATCATCAACCAATCACAAAATTAAAATTCTTATCTAAGGAATTATTTTAATCAGTTCAAGTTCAAGCATCAAGAAATGAAATAGATTTGGGGGAATGAATATGAAGCCGAGTTTTAAAAAACATATTGAAGAAGTTGGAAAACATCGAGTTTTACCATCAGAAATTGAACAATTTGTGCCCTAAAAAAAACTTGAAAATAATCCTTAAGTCAAAGAGGAAAGGAGGGAAGCCACGGGTGGCGTTAGCTTTGGTCCAAGGAGTTCAAATGAACCCCCTGAGCTAGCGAATATATATATATATATATATAATTTATTTTTTGTTTTGACATCAAGAAATGAAATAGATTTGGGGGAATGAATATGAAGTTGAGTTTTAAAAAAACATATTGAAGAAGTTGGAAAACATCGAGTTTTACCATCAGAAGTTGAACAATTTGTGCCCCCAAAAAAACTTTGAAAATAATCCTTAAGCCAAAGAGGAAAGGAGGGAAGCCATGGGTGGCGTTAGCTTTGGTCCAAGGAGTTCAAATGAAGCCCCTGAGCTAGCGAATATATATATATATATATATATATATAAAATTTATAATTTATTTTTTGTTTTGACCCCCTAAAATAAAAATTTGAACATCTTGAGTTCTTAATTCTAAATTTTTTTAAGTCCAAGTCCAATTGAAATAAACTTGAATATGATCCCCTTAACAATCTAGTCTTACAAATAAAGTTACAATTAATTAAAAATTTTGACTGAATCTGCGAGTAGATTAGTTGAATTTGAATGTAATTTTAATTTGTTATTTGTTAAGTAGGGATTGGGGCATGAGCTAGCCAATCAATCAATAGTTAGTAAATACTAACACTAAAAGACAATTTAAAAAATTAGATAAGGGATAATTCTAAAAAAGATAAAAAAAAAAAAAATTAAACAAGGGGCGTGAGACAAGAGAGTGATTGAGTGAAGACAAAAACAAATATTAACACAACAAAAATTTTCTTAATAGAATTATAAAGACCAATAGCTATCAAAGCTGAGTTGAATTGTTAAATAAAGTTACAATTAATTTATACTTTTTATCGAATTTTGTGAGTGGAGTGGCTAAATTTGAATGTATTTTTAATGTGTTATTTGTTAAGTGGGGATTGGGGCATGAGCTAGTCAGTCAATTAGTAGTTAATAAATGTTAACACTAAAATACAATTGAGCAATTAGATAATGGGCGATTCTAAAAAAAATAATAATTAGGCAAGTGGGAGGGACATGGGATGGGAGTGATTGAGTGAAGACAAAAACAAATGTTAACACAACAAAATATTCTTAGTAGAATTACAAAAACCAATAGTTGTCAAAATTGAGTTGAATTGTTAAATAAAAGAATTGTACAAAGTAAAGGCATAAACTAATTGATAAAAATATTCTAAGCAATAATAATCAAAGTTCACTGAACAACAATAATTAATATGTTTATTATATTTTTAATTTTTTTTAATCTAAGATAGAAGTCTCACTCTAGCCTAATCTAAGTGTATGTGTGTGTGAAGCTCCCTCTTGGAGACTTGAACCCCTCTCAACCCACAAGAACTTGTAATTATGAAGCAATTATCATGCTAAGGGTGTGATGAAGTGCAAATTCGTCAGTCGAGGTGAGTGTGTCTAGATAAAGCCAAACCCTCTTCCCTGTGGATATGGAAATGATAAGATAGCTCCCTCAGAGTGGTCACCAGTGTGGTGCCTGCTACGTCTCCGATGCCAAAGTCAGTATAAGGAAGCCTTTTAGAAAAATAAAGCAATGTAGTAGAACAACAATAAGTATTTCTGAGTGTGTCTCTGTACCTGGTGCTGGTGTTTGTGAGGGCCTTATATATGTTTCTACAGCCCCTAGCCGTTGTGACAGTTATTGTGGCTTTAATGTCTGTTTTGATAACGCCTTGTGCTCAATAGAGTGGACCTTAATGGGCGTCCTACGGTCTATACAGCTGTATTTGTAACCACCCGAGATATTATTGCCTGTATTGAATGGTTTGGATACCTTCGTCAATAATGTGGATACCTAATTGGCTCGTCCTAGGGGATGACCTCGTTGGTAGATGACATCGTCCATGGAAGTTGAATCCATCAGTCCCATCAGGGTGCATTGTGGTATTGTATTTAGAAACAATAGATTATTTTCAAGATTTAATCTTAATAATCATGATTAGTATGTTCATTATGTTAAGAAATAATATATCCAATGAACTTATAGTTTTTTTTTTTTAAATCTTCCTAGTTCTATGGATAAATTTGTAATAAAACCTTGTAAACCACAAAATTCATCTCTCTACTCAAGATTCATCTTCTTATTGACCACCTAAAAGAAAAACCTAGAGCTGCCACTAGGATTTTCTTGAAATATTCGATGTCAATTAGGATCTCTTTTAGATTTTGTTTGTCAATCAAGATTTATGGAGCTTTTGATTGATAAAATAAATGTTTTTTTTTCTTTTCTTTTTCTAATAGATTCTAGGAATTCTTGTTAGGAAGGGTTTTTTTTGGTGACATTTTTTTCTGTATTATATTTAAAAGATTTAATAAATTATGTAATTTAAAATTTAATACTCTTAAATAATCCAATTAATAACCGGTTGAAAGAGATTTCTCTAATCTAATTTAAAGGAAAACTTTATCCATATAATACAGTGTCCCTTGTAAGCTGTAAGCATATTTTTAAAAACCAGACCGGATCGGCTGGTCCGACCGGTTCTCGGTCATATGCCTAAACTATGCCGTTTTGGGCCTTTTGGCAAAAGTCCTCAAAATTAAGTAACCCTAAAATCCACTTCTCTCATTCCCTGATGCTCTCCAGTCTCTTCACTTTAGTTCAGTCCTCATCCTCATGCATCTAGCCTTCTCACTCTCTCCCTCACTACTTCACGCCATTAGGTCAGCCCCTCGCGCGCCCACCTCAGCCCCTCAATCCCCCTCGTGCGCACCTTAGCCCCTTGCGCTCCCTCGCTCCTTCACTCCCTCGCATGCCTTCGCTCCTTCACTCCCTTGCGCGCTCACCTCAGCCCCTCGCATGCCCTCTCTCCCTCACTCCCTTGCTCCCTCTGCCTCCACGCACGCTGCCACCATCACGCCCTCAAGCATAACGGCGTCGGCGCCACGCCCTCAAGCATAAACTTGGACTCCCTTATTGCTGGTACCTCTTAATCTATTTCCCCAACACCCTTCTGCCTTTGCCTTTTTCTATATCTATATTTATATTACATAACTGTGTCTTTGTACACCTTATTTCTCATTTCGTTTTTCACGGGAATCCAATCATGGGTTTCATTTTCATGCCTTTCTTTTAATTGTCTTCGTCTCTTCTTTTTTTATTTATTTATTTTTTTTAAAGGAATTGCTTGTTTTCCCTTTCTATTTCATTTCAATTTCTTATTTCCCTTTCTATTTTTTCATTTTTCTTTTCTTTTTTCACTTCAATTTCTCATTTCTATGCTTCAATTCTTGTTTGCAGAAGACAAATGTTGCAATTTATGGTTGAACGAACCCAGCAATTTATGGTCTGAAGTGTTGGGTTTTTTTTTTTTTTCCCCCTCTAAAGTGCTCTGCTAGTCTGCTTTGTTTCCCGGCTTCATTAGTTCATCAGGTAACATTCTTTTGTATTGATTTTGCTTTTGATTTTGATCATTTTCTTAATTTCTTTTATCGGTTTTTTTTTTTCATTTCTCTCAACTTCATCTCAAGTGCTCTGGTTCTCTATTCCGTGACTTCTTGGTAAGTGGTAACTTGACTAATACATGTTGTGGATTTGATTTAATTTACAGAGCATTGTAAAATACATGTTGTGAATTGTAAAATACATGTTGTGGATTTTGTGTATGTTGTGAATTTGATTTACAGAGCATTATTGTTTGTTAAATATTGTTTACAGAGTATTATACGATTGTTTGTATATGTTACTATGTTGTGTTGATGAATTTATTTGTTGATAAAATAGTTGCTCCCAATCTGAAATTGTTGAGTGAAATGGAGTCTGCCTCTGTACTATCTAATGAACATGCTTCTACAACTGGGTCTAATGCTAATTCTTCATCTGTGAGAGCGAAATGTGATCCGCATGGGATCATGTAACTGAAGAGTTGAAAGATGGAAAAAGTAGTTATAGATGTATACATTGTGGAAAAAGTTATAAAGGATGGGGTATTAATAGGATGAAAAGACATCTAGCTGGAATTAAAGGTGATGTGGCTGCATGTATGGGTGTACCTTATGATGTTAGGTTTTTAATGGTTGAGAATTTGAAAGAAATTGCTAAATCTAAAGAACAAACAAAAAAAGATCAAGAAGCATCTAATTATTTGCCATTAGAGGACTCACCAGAATTTGAAGATGTCCAAGAAATTACTCCTAGAGGTAGGGGGTTAGGTAGGGGAAATAAAAGTGGCGCTCCTAGTAATTTTCCACCAAGATCCAATCTTGACAGGAGAAAGGTTGGTGACATTGGTAATTATTTCACACCTAAAACAACATTGGGAGCTCAACCTTCTATTAAAAGTGTTCTTGCTGGCAAAGAAAAGAATTTTAGGGTTGATATGGCTGTAGCAAGATGGATGTATGATGCTTGCATTCCAATTAATGTTGTGAATTCTAGTTATTATCAACCTATGCTCAATGCTGTAGCTTTTTATGGTCCTTGATACAGAGGCCCAAATTATCGTGCCCTCCGAGTGCCTTTGTTGAGAGAAGCAAAAAGAGAAGTCCAATTGATTGTTGATTCTCATCGTTCATATTGGGCTGACACTGGTTGTACAATAATGGCTGATAGGTAGACTGATACTAGGCATAGAACATTGATTAATTTTTTTGTCTATTGTTCTAAAGGAATTATTTTTATACATTCTGTTGATACTTCTGACTTGGTTAAGGATGCTATTAATTTGAGTAACTTGTTTGATGAAATTGTTAATTGGGTTGGTCCTGCAAATATTGTACATTTGGTCATTGACATTGCTGCAAATTATGTAGCTGTTGGAAGAATTTTGTGTAGAAAATATAGGAACATTAATTGGTCACCTTGTGCAGCACATTGCCTAAACCTAATTTTTAAGGAGATTGGGAAGATGGATCATGTATCTAAACTTGCAAAGTGTGCATCCAAGATCACAGTGTTCATCTATAATCATGTGGCTTTGCAAGCTTGGTTGAGGACTAGAAAAAATTGGATGAAAATTGTGCATTCGGGGCCAACTAGGTTTGCTGCTGCTACTACTTTCATTGCCTTAGGGAGTCTTAAGGAACATAAGCATGACTTACAAGCATTGGTGACTAGTAAATTTTATGTTGAATCAAGATAGGCAAAAGATAGAAAAGCAAAGGCAGTGGTGAAAATCATTCTTGACAATCAATTTTGGAATGATTGTCATGTAATTGTGCATATTATGTCACCATTGATTTGTTTATTACGCATTGTTGATTCTGATGAAAAACTAGCTATGAGTTATGTATATGATGGTATGTACAGAGTAATTGATGGAATCAAAAAAATGTTCAAGGACAAGAAGAGACTATGGGAGCCTTATGTTAATATTATCAAGGATCGTTGGGATAATCAATTCTATAGAGATATTCATGCTGCTGCTTATTGGTTGAATCCTGCATTCCAATATGACTCATCTACTCTTAATAAGAGGCTAGAGACACAATCTGCTGTGGCAAATGTTATTGAATCTAAAGTTTCAGTTGGCCGATTGAAGTTGGTGGAGGAATTAAGGCTATTTTGAGAGCGTGAACAAATTTTTAGAACCCAACTTGCTCAAGAATCAGCCATGACATCTCGGTCGAGTAAGATATTGTATACTTTAGTTAATAATAAAATGAAAATATGTTTTAAAGATCATAGATTCATAGCTCTTTTTTATATTTTTGGGATAAGTATGTTTATTGATTCATTTTATCTTTGTTTTGTGTTGTATATGAAACTTAGATGAGTGGTGGAAGTTGTTTGGATTTTGTGCTCCAACTTACAAAAATTTGCAATTCGAATCCTTAGCCAAACAGCTGCCTCTTCGGGATGTGAGCGGAATTGGAGTGTTTTTGAACAAATACATAGCAAAAGAAGAAATAGATTGGAGCATCAACGACTTAATGATCTTGTGTATATTCATTATAACTATCGATTGAAAGAAAAGTATATATTATATAATCTCTTTGTTTCAACGTTTTTGTGGGAAAATATGAGTGATTTGGTTATCAATTATTCATTATGTTCATCTTATGATATAGAGTCAAAAGGAAGAAATTCAATTTTGATCCTATTGATTATGCAAGTATCGATAAAACTGAATTTTAGGTAGTGGAAGATGAGGAACCTCCATTTCTGGATCATGAGGAGATAGAGAATGCATTATATGAAGAGGGAGCCTATCCAATCGAAGAAGGGTCTTCTAGCCATGTACAAAGAGGTTAGCTTATAACAATTCTTTACCTAGTTGCATATTTTAATTAGACTATTTATGATTTATGAGAAATGATTATTAGAATTGTTATTTCATTTATTGTTCCTTGGTTTTGGAATTTGTATAGATATGGACAATAAAGTGATTGAGGATGATGATGACATCAATTTGGAATCATTTGGTGATGAAGATGATGCTCCTCCCGAATTTAGAGATAAAAATCATCCTATTCCTATTGAAGATGAAGAAGATGAAGATGAGGATGAGGATGAGGATGATGATAATGATGCTAGTGGTCGAGCATTTGGTTCACATGATGATATTGATTTCAATTTTCTTCATAACAAATAAGGCTTGAGTCTTAAAACTTATTAGTTGTTTGTTTGAAACTTTAAAACTTATTTGCTATTTTGATGTAATGAACTTATTTGTTATTTGCCATTTGGATGTAAATGTAATGACTAATGAACTTATTTATTTGGTTTTGTTTTCAGTTTATTATGTTAAGGATGATTGTTTTATAATATTATTATGTTAAATTCTTTAAAAAGATGTTATATACTTCTTTAAAAAAATTATTAATTATTTATATAATTTAAATAAATAATAATTATATTATTTATGACGTCATCGATTCGACCATCGATCGGACCACAGTCTGACCTTAAAACCGATAATTAGCTCTTTTATCGATTTTTTTCACCGTACCAGTTTTTAAAACTATCGCTGTAAGTAGTCCTGACGCTTTTATTTTCTTGAGAAACAAATTTAGTTATTAATAGCAGAAATTTATTTATTTTAATGGTTTTAGTTTATCTATAATAATAATAATAGTACTAGAAGACTAGTGGTAGTACTTAGTAGAAAGTTGTGCTGCACCATGCGCTAGTGTACCCATAAAAGAATCATTTTAATGTATTGTATTCCGAAATTTTCTTATTCTTCTTTCATTTCACATCATCATCAGCAATCATTTTATAGCCAAACGTTTCTGTCTGAAAAAAAAGGACAAAATTCAACCTAATTGTTATCACACAGAAAAAAATACAATTAAATTAAACTACCTATAGTACAATAATAAAAACCCAACAAACTTTGTACAAAGGTATGTAAATATATATTATTATTATTTTTTATGTGATAAATATATTATTTAATTTTGTAAAAAATTTCACCAATCTTAGAACTTCTTAACGTGGTCTGTGGAAAAGTTTATGGTTTTACTTTTAATGTAAGTCAGGAGTGTGGAAGGCATGATAAAAAAGTTGTCACGTGGTCATTCAATGCGTCAGGAACACAGTGTCAGTGTGGTACCTTGCCACGCAAATTAGGTACAATGTCATGGACAGATTAGTCATTTGAACTCTAATGTTATCAACGTCTCACTTAAAAATTAAAATTAAGCGCGGACGGGGTTGTTTTATATCAAAGGAGCAGCGAAGAAAGCAAAGCAAAGCAACTAACAAAATTAAAAAGATGTAGATGCCGTAACCACCGCTCCCTCCAATCCAAACTTTTTTTTTTCCTTTTTTGGCAACTACTTAAAAAACCCAACTCACTAAAAAGACTTTCATAATCCTAGAATTACAACTAATTTTACACCTATTTTTACAACTATTTAGTATAATTCAATGTGACTAATGAAAGAAAAAAAATGACGAGTTCACGTGAAAGAGACAAATCAGTCACAAATCTGCTTTAATTGTAATCCTAAAATCACTCTTATATCCACTATAGATAGATTCTAGATTCTCAATTCTCAATCTTATTAACATTTAGAAAATACTAGAATTATAATTTTTTTTTTTACAACTAAACTAGTAAAAATTTACCATATAAAAAATTTGTAAAAATATTATAAAACTATTTGTCTATTAAATAGTAAGTTGTAGCCTGCATTTTATTCATTTTACTTATATTTTTTGGGTTAGGAGTAGGACTCAGGAGTATAAAATTTTGTGAGCGCAGTTGCATGAGGTGAGAGAATGTCACAATCCTAGATAACTTTCTTTAAGGGAAAAGAACATTTTCGCTGTCGATTTGGACAATGAGCCCCAACTCTACGGCTGTGTTTGGTTTAGGTGGAATAAAAATACATTTTCAACTTGTTTTGTCTATTCAGTTTTAAAAATTAGTAGTTTGTTGTATCACAAAGCAAGTAAAGCAACCGACGTTTGAGTTTCAGATTGGGGCCTCAACCAGCTCCAAGTCTCCAACATTCATCAACCAAACGCAGCCTAGTTGGTATAATGGTATTTCAGTTGAGTCCCGAAAATTTTTGTGTTTGGGTACACAGTTGAAAATTTTCTGGAAATTCGATAGAATTCGTCAAATTGTGAACTACTTGTGTAATTCTGGTCAAGTTTGGAAAAAAAGAAAAAGAAACCGACACAGCCAAAAACAACAAAACAATCAAATCCAAGACGAGAGCTTTTTTTTTCTTCTTCTTCTCTGCACTGCACTGCAAACGGAACTAATGAAGAATCTTCCATAGATCGCAAACATTCCTTGAAAATGACTGTGAAATCTGAACCCCAAGGTGAATTTCTCTCTCATTTTCTCTTTCTCTGTGTCTGTTTGTGTCTTTGTTTGTTTTTATTTGTTTGCAATGGCATTGAATAATCAGAAAAAAATAATGTGGTAACATGGGAGGAAGACTTTTGACAGTCTGTAATTGGGGACCATCTTAGAAAATACAAACTTTCCATTAAATTAACAGGACCCATTATTTGTTTGTCACAGGAAAAACAATAAAAATAAGGCTTTTTGTTATATTATATATTGAGTATTGTATATGTATATGTATGTTTTGATATGAAGAAGACAGGGTTTCATGGTGGAGACAAAACACTGAATAAAATAGGTGGTTGAATTAGCGTTGGCCCATGATTAGTTTGTTGATGCAGAAGCTGATTGTGGATGAAAAAAAGTTTGTGTGGCCCTGAATGTTCTGACAAGCCCTACTTGCTTTATTGTAGTAGGAACCGTTATGCATTGATACAACAAACTTAGAAAAGTAGTGGGAAGGTGAAGAAAGGAGACAGTGATAGGTGGTGTTTATTGGAATTATTTTATTTCTTGATATATGGTCTCAATTTTGAAACTTTCTTGGAGGTGAGACATGGGAGCAGCTGGTGGAGAGGAGATAACGCAAGGGCCGAGTGGCCGTGAGGAGAGAATATGCGTTTCAGTTCGGCTGAGACCGTTGAACGAGAAGGAGATTGCGAGGAATGATGTGTCGGAGTGGGAATGCATCAATGACAGCACTATCATATACAGGAGTAACCTTTCAGTTTCTGAGCGGTCTATGTACCCAACTGCATATACATTTGGTAAGGAAGTGCTAAAAGTTCATTTTGGTGTAATTTGGTTAATGCATCTTCTGGGTCTTATTCATCAAATTATGTCCATTTTGACATTCAATTGATGCCGCCCTTATACTTTTGCTGTTATTTGTACCCAATTTCAGTCAAATCTATTGGATAATGGAAGAAAATCTTGCTTGAAATGATCTCCAATTTAGGAGCTTAAAATATCTGTGTGATTTCCTATTTTGTCTTTGTTTTCTTTGTGAAATTCATTCTATGTAGCTGATTCTGACTTATAAGTTTCGAACTCGGCCACACTGATATGATAAACTCTTTTCAGATGTTAAATTGGGTTCCTGTTTCGATTTGGTTTTATTAGAAAAAGCATTTTGTATGAACGATATGTCTGCAACATCTGACTCACACGGATTTAATTTTTTAATTTTCTACTTATTTGATCTACGTTCTTTTGTTTGGCTACTTGTTGCTTCTAGACAGAGTATTTAGGGGTGACTGCTCTACAAGGCAGGTATATGAAGAAGCAGCCAAGGAAGTTGCACTTGTAGTAGTCAGTGGTATAAATGGTGAGTATGTTCTCCTTCTATTTCTTTCTCACTATTCCTGTTTCATGAACTTTGCTTGAACTCCAACAATATCTGCATTATTCTTTCTGATAACCTGTCTTTCAGCAAGTATATTTGCATATGGCCAAACAAGCAGTGGAAAGACGTATACCATGAGTGGAATTACTGAGTATGCTGTAGCAGATATATATGACTACATAGAGAAGGTAATTACATTAGGATTGATTTCTCTTTTTTTTAGTTATGCATTTCCTTATTTTCCCTTGGGTTCCATTAATCTTTTGAAATAATGTGGATTTGTAGCACAAGGAAAGAGAATTTCTTCTGAAGTTCTCTGCTATGGAGATTTACAATGAATCTGTCAGGGACCTCCTAAGTGCAGATAGTACCAATTTGAGGCTTCTTGATGATCCAGAGGTGAATATCATTTTTGATATGCTAAGTACTGTAGAAGTAAGGTTCTTTGCACTAACAATTTGCTAACTTGATAGAGAGGGACTGTTGTTGAGAGACTCGCAGAGGAAACGATCAGGGACTGGAACCATTTTAAAGAACTTCTATCTGTCTGTGAAGGTGAGCAATGAGGATGCTTCAAACTAGTCCTTCACTGAATGAATCATGACTGCAGTTATAAACAACATCCTAATTTATCTTTGCAGCTCAAAGACAAATTGGGGAGACATCCCTGAATGAAGCAAGCTCCAGATCTCATCAGATTCTCAGAATGGTATGACCAATTTCATTACTAATTTTGGACTGTTCGCCCTCCTGATAGTTTCTAGTACTTTGTTTCACAAATTATTGTGTTTGTGTCAGACAATTGAAAGTTCAGCACTCGAGTTTCTTGGCAACGACAAGTCAAGCTCCCTTACTGCTACTGTGGTATGAATTGTTAATGTTTTACTTTGTTTCAGAGGAGAGAAAGAGAGAGAGAGAGCAACAATGATAATTTTTTAATTTTTATTTATTTTGCTACAGAATTTTGTTGACCTTGCGGGAAGTGAGCGTGCATCTCAGTCATTGGCAGCTGGTGCAAGGTTGAAAGAAGGTTGCCACATAAATCGCAGTTTGTTAACTCTGGGAACTGTTATTCGTAAGCTCAGGTTTGCTGGCCTTGCTTTTCTTTCAAAATTTTGACCTTTGGCTGAAGTTCATATTTTTTTCTACCTGTGCCTTAAACTTATTATTTTCATTAATGAATGATTAGCAACGGAGTTCTATTTGTGAGAATTTTCTGGTGATGCTTTAGAATCAAGAGTAATTATGAAAGATAGATGAATTTAATTAGTGCGGTTTGCAGTTTTTTTCATACACCTCAATTTTTAAGGCTGGCTTTATGATCTTTTGACTTTAATTGAATTTGCCAGTGGAGTATTAACAGCAACCACATAACAGAGTTCGTGAACTTTAGGTCAACGTTGTAGACAGTTATCAGGCTTATTACAAACAAATCTAATGCTTAATGAAACTGTGAACCATGTGAAAGAATTGAATGCAATACACTTCCTATCAGTTCATTCATAGTTAGCAAATCTATGCATTGTCAGAGTATACAACTTCAACCATAAACTTAAAATAGAAAACATAGTCGCCACTTCAGGAGAAGATGATATTGTTTTGCATTGCTATAATGTGCACAATAGAAAACATGATGCCCTCTAATAATATGAGTAAGATGCATTAAATCCTCTTCTCTGATAATTGCTTCTCTCATCCAAATGTTTTTTCCACTGTCTTTCTTTCATGGTAGCCATTGATTAAATCATTTGAGTAGATATAATTTTCAGCTTTTGTCATAAAATTTCTTCCCTTAACTTTGATCACAGTTTATCAAACATGGATATATAGTGAAATCAAGTAGCTCATTGCTTTGATATGATTTTGAATACTAAGGTACTGATTGTTATGGACTTTCTAGAACTACTCAAAATTTTTAATGCAATTTTTAAAAGGAACCTTCTGCATGTTTAGCCCCTGCACCCCCCCCCCCCCCCCCTTTATCGTCTCCTTTTTTTCCTTTCTGATATGTTCTTTTAGTGGTTGTGTGATTGTAGCCTAGCTTGGAATGAACAGGCCACTATGTATACTAATAGAATTAACTTTGACATTGGGTGCAGCAAGGGAAGAAATGGACATATTCCATTTAGAGATTCGAAGCTAACCCGCATACTGCAGTCCTCTTTAGGAGGCAATGCTAAAACTGCCATCATCTGTACCATGAGCCCTGCACGTAGTCATGTGGAGCAATCAAGAAACACTCTCTTGTTTGCAAGTTGTGCTAAAGAAGTGTCAACTAACGCACAGGTCAATGTAGTCATGTCTGATAAAGCACTGGTAAAGCATTTGCAAAGAGAATTGTCTAGACTGGAAAGTGAATTGAGAAGTTCAGGAACAACTTCTGTCACATCTGATTCTTCTTCATTACTGAGAGAAAAGGATCTTCTGGTTGAAAAGGTAATGAATAGATGCCTTTTGGGTCAAGTGGTGTCTATATGTTATATTAACCACTCACTCTTTTCATTAGTGTCCAGCATGGGATTTCACTCACGGGTATTCCCAACAATATCAAATTTAGCTTTCTTTTAAATCCCAGAGTACCATTGATGTCCTTTTCCTTGAAATAAAGATAAATTCTTACATTTTATCACACTTGGTGGTATATGTCAAAAACTATATGTACTGATGGAAACCTTATTAGAGCTGGCTACCTATGTAAGCATTATCTGTTCGTTCAACTGTGTTCATCTTGCCATAACTGATTCATATTTTTCTATAGGTTGTATGATTTTAAGTGATACCCAGAATTTCTAAGATTTATCCTTGTCCTTTGACCCCCTTTTTTTTGGTTGCATTTAGAGCTTTGAAGTCACAAAGATGCATGAAAAAGATCAGATTAGTCCCATAACTCACTGTAACTTTATCTAGTCCTGCTCCTGATTCTTCGGAATTTCAGTTCAGCTATTTTTAGTATGTGATTAAATTATCATGAACAACAATGAAAACATATAAAACAGGGCCAAGAGAGCATAAGAGAGGAGTGGCAAGCATGACTCGGAAAATAAATCTACTGACGTATCTAAAAGAAAGGAAAACAGTAGAAGACCAAGACAGTAATTTGAAGTTATCTTTTGATTAATAAAATCTATCAATGTATCCCATACTTGTTATTTTATTCTGAATATATTTCATTAGAGCCTTTGTCGCTCTTTCTTCTTTCCTCCTTTTTTGTCCCCTTATAGTAGTTGTTTCTTTCATCTCTGTAAGAACTGCCTGCTGTCATATTTATGCTGAAAAGTCACTAATTGACCTCTTGATAGAGGCTCAAATATCTAGCCAACATTTGAAGTGATCCTTTTGTGTGTACTCGCCACCTTTTTTTGGGGGTACCCAGGGGGCGGAGGTGGGGGTGGAGGTGCAAGTATGCTCTGGGATGTATGATCTAACTATGAGTTGATGCATTTCTTTAGGACATAGGTACATTTTTGCCATGCATGCAACGGGAAGCATTAATTTTATTGCCTAAAACCTTGAATTGTTGTGCTATTTTTTGTTTTCCCATCATGCAGCTGAAGAAAGAGGTCAAAGAGCTGACTTTGCAACTAGACCTTGCTCAGGGTCAGATTAAGGATCTGCTACAACTGGTTGGTGATGATAGATCTGCATTAGTACCGGTATGTCTAGTAGAACTAAAGCACCCTTTAACCTTGAGGTACTTTCTTTATCCTTAGTTCCTGTCCATCTTTTTCCAGGCAGATCCAAATCATCTTTACCCTAAATTGCGAGTGCGAACTTCATGGGACTTTGAAAATCAAATATCTGAGACGGCCATTTTGGCAGATCCTAATAGCTTAGATGATGGTGATTCAGACGGACACAGTCAGAGTAGTTCTGATGATAACTTGTTTCAAATTCCTCATTTCCAAGAGAAGCTCTTGCAAGCCATTTCCCCCCCACCCCCTTCAGTTAATATTCCTAATTTTGTTGGAACTCATCAGTATCAAGAGGAAACAGAAGAACAGACTGATGAAAAATCAGAGGACCTTTGTAAGGAAGTTCGATGCATTGAGATGGAAGAATCAAGCACAAAACTATACGAAGATTCAATCCCAAACAGATATGTAAAGTCAAATATATTAGTAGATTCAAGCCCAAACATATATGTAAACTCAAATATGTTGTCTCCCACAGAAAACACAGCTACCTCAGGAGTGACGGTGGTCGATAATGGAGGTAGCACAAATCAAGAATTGGGGTCACCCGTATTGAAAGAAGATAAAGGGTTGAATAGCTTTCTTCCAGATTTTGTTGTTCAATCCCCTGAAAAGCCATCTCCATGGCCGATGGAAAAAGATGCGCCTAGCTCTAGATGCTTGAGATTAACTCGGAGTAGAAGTTGTAAAGCAAGTCTTATGACTAGTTCTTCACCTTGGTTTGAAGAGGTAGAAAAGCACGAGAACACACCACCAATTTGGTTTGAGAGAGCCTTCACTGGAAGACCTGAGGGTTTTCACATGAAACTTGCTACCTTGAAGTATGATGCCATCATTGACAAGTTATCCCGAAGTAATTCTCATACTTCAGGGGGGAGAGCTGCTGTTGATGAGCCTGAAATGCAGGATGCCAAAAGTTCATCTAATCAGAATGGTCTCAGCAGAATTACTTCAATTACCGGAATGAGTGGAATGGCCGATTGTCAGTGTGAGACTCAACATTCTGATCATGCGGTGAGTGTTTATAGAACACCAAATATATAACATGAAATCCAACAAGAATCTTAAAATCTAATGGACAATTTAGTCACATGGGCCTTATCAATATTTCCTTAACAGGAAATTTCTGAAAGATCAATTTCTTTTGAAAATATAGCCACCATCATTTGTTTAACATGGATTTTCATGCCTGGTAGGTACTGGAGATGGAACCAAAGCCCACAGCTTGCATAAAGAATGTAAAAGATGTTGGCTTGGACCCTATGCAAGATGATACAGGTAGTCCTTCAAGATGGTTTTCAGAATTCAGGAGGCTCCAAAAGGAGATTATCGAACTCTGGAATGCTTGCAACATCTCATTGGTTCACAGGACCTACTTCTTCCTGTTGCTATTTAAAGGTGATCCAGCAGATGCCATTTACATGGAAGTAGAGCTTAGGAGGCTCTCCTTCCTTAAGGACATCTTTTTGAGAGGCTCTCAAACTGTGGAAGATGGTCGGACTCTAACACCCAGATCAAGGTAATATTGATAACATCTTGTCTAAGAGGTTTGTTTGTCAAATTCATTTACTTTTGGTTTTGCCATTGAGAATTTAAACGTGTCATTCATGAACAGCTTGAAGGCTCTACGACGTGAGAGGCAGATGCTGTGCAAGCAAATGAAGAAGAGGCTGTCTAAACAAGATAGACATAACCTCTACCTTAGATGGGGTATTGGGTTGAATACAAAGCATAGGAGGTTGCAGTTGGTACACCGACTGTGGACAGACACAAAAGACATGGACCACGTTGCAGAGAGTGCCTGTGTTGTTGCAAAGCTGGTTGGTTCTGTTGAGCCAGAGATGGCGTTCAAGGAAATGTTTGGGCTCAACTTTACACCCCGACCCTCAAGCTGTCGTAAACATCGTCATTGGAAACCTAATGTGAAGTCTATCCTGTAAGCTTGTTTCTGGATCACCATATGGAAATTCGGGTGGATGTGATTCCTACCGCTCCATTTTATATAGTTGACTATCAGTTTACAGAAAATTTCCACTATATATAAATCTGATCGTGATTGCAATTGAATGTAAAAAAGCTTGTAAGTTGTTCAGGTTAATAGTATGTGTAACAGTAATCCATGCTTTCCTCCTTTCCTGTAAATCAGCCTTCTCTGATGACTAATAATCAAGGTGGTAACATGAGGGAGAATATACGGTTTCTTACCAATGATATTGAAGTTTCTTGATGTCAAAATTTTTTCATATACATACATTCTCCTTCTGGACATGCTTTTCCTAAAATACATCTGTGATCAGACGAAAAGTATGGTATTAAATAGGTTCTAGTTAACTCCTAACCTATCTATAAAAATATATAAATAAGTAAACCCATGGTATTAATGGCTTGGCTTACCAAGTGCTTCAAAAATTAACGGACGCATCTTCATGTTACCAACAGAGACGTCGAGAGTTTCTTCCTCATTGCAATTATCAAAATAAAGGTCTGGCCATGCATTCATCCATAGATTTTAACATGTAGAAGGTAAGTTGGGCTTTGTTATGTGAAAGTTAAGATGAGAGACTTCTCATGGACCTACATGATATCAGAGTGGGTAGGTTTCCTGGAGAAAGCGTATATTTAAATTATTTTTAGCAATGACCCAATTCCTTGCATGGTTTATTTAATTTATCCGTAAGTTTATTCATATGGTCATTATCCAACCTTAGATTCAAGTCTCTTAAATTTAGATTTGAAATTTGCTTGTTTACTAAGCATAGAGCTCTTTGCTATCTTCTTACAAATAGTGATCTTATACTATACAGGGTGCTTTTGATCTATGTTAAAGATTCCTTCTTTACTGGAATTTCTCTCTCCGTTCATCTTTGCTATGACTTTAAATTGTAGTGACTTTTTAAAAATGTATCTCTAATATTGTTGTAAGCTCTAAGCCATTTGCAATGATTCATTGCAAACAATTCTCCATTGTTTTCAAGTAATAATATAAATAAAAAACCCAAATCAAAAGTGAAAATTGTGAACAAGTATTTTTACCTTGGTTAGACAGAGTCGGTTCTTATGTCTATATATATGCCAAATTTCCACTTAAATCTGTTTCCCCGGATCTCTAAAGAAAATTGAAGTCTCTATTAGAGATGACCAAAGTATTTGCCTTGCGCACATGGGTGTCAATTAACATTTGATGAGCCTTAACTAATATTTGACCATTTGATTGGATTGATTTTGGTGCTACATTAAAGATCCTAAAATTCCCTTCAGCTTTTATAAGGAAATATCAGGTTTGTATTGAATGAGATATCTCTTTTTTGAGAGAGTTTTAATCAGTTTTTAGTGTAGGAGGGGATTGAACCCCAAATCTCTTATACAACTATTAGAAACTTTACTAGTGGAGTTAATTGGAACCCACGAATAAGATATCTCTAAATCAATGAAGTCACCTCTTTTACAATTAATTTATGAAAAGTCTACATACTTTGCTCTGGAAAGTATACATGAATTTCATCGAAAAATTTAATATAATTTTCATGGAAAATTAGTCCTTAAACTGCATTTTGGCTCTTTTTTAGGACACGTGTCAAGATTCCTTTAAAAATTGGGAGAAATTACATTTAACTACCTTAAATTATACCTCATGTTACCTTTTGCACCATAAACTTCTCGAATGCATGTTTTGCACCATAACTATGATCCTTGTTACATTTTGCACCATGGCATTAAGTTTGCTATTATCTTGGATGAAAATTCAAAGTTTAAGGTGTAAAGTGTAATAAGTGGTATGGTTTAGGGTGGTAAAGTGTAATTTATATTTTGTTTTTAAAGTATTGAGAAAAGGGATAATTAGGTCTTTTCATGTTATATCATATTATTCTATCTAAGTTAACAGCAAACTTAATATTAGGATTCAAAATGTAACTAGAATCATAGTTTAAGATGCAAAAAGTGCATTTAGAAAGTTTATCGTGCAAAGATTAACATGAGGTATAATTTAAGGTGGTAAAGTAAAATTTTTCCTAAAAATTGTGTCCTAAATTGATTGATGAATTTATCTTATTTTTCTTACATTATGTCCCATCATTTTATTAGGTCCAATTGCTTTTGAAATATTTCTCATGTTTTATCACATTTGTCCCATGGCCTTTATCAAATCATGCATATGATTTTCCGGAAAGGCCAATTAATTGCTAATTAAGTCCATGTTTTAATCCTTGCATATGTTAAATTTTGGGATTCCATTGAAGTCATGTGACAATCTCAATTGCTTCACATGACATTCTCATATTGTGCCACGTGCCCCTTCTTCTAGTATATTCCCATAAGCTGACACAAGTTCGTGACATCATTTTTATCATCTTCTCCAAATGGGGCAAGGTGGCAACCCATTGTTGCCCTAGCCTCCACTCTAAATTCTCCCACTTTCCATTCTCAGCATTATCAATCCTCAACCCAAAACCCTAAGCGGAAAACCCTACACAATCACATGGTCTGCAGAGGATTTTCTCTCTGGCATCCTCATTCCCATCTCACCAACATTTCCATCTACGTACCTTCATTTTGAACCAGAAAAAAAAAAAAAAAAAAAAAAAAAAAAAAAAAAAAAAAAACCCTGTAAACCTCACAAAGAACCCTACTATCACCTTGACCAAAACCTAACACAAATTAACCACCTCCCCCCCTAGTTTCCCCACATACCTGAAAATCTCAACACACAACCCCTTCATCAACCATCATTGCAATATCCTCAAACCCCAAAACAGAACCCAAAAAGCCCAATAGAAAACTCACAAAATCTCTCTTTACCTAAGCCAAAAACACAATAGAAATCTCCCTTTTTTCCACTTACAACTAGGCAAGACTTCAAACGCTTAATAGAATCTTCTGGGAAATACTTCACAATGAACGCACACTCATCAACAAATTTCAATAGATTTTCCTAAAGGAAAATAAACTAACTTTCAAGTGTCATTTTGAAGAAGTGTTGGCATCTCTTCATCCATAATTGACTGCCAGCCTATGATAGACATTACATCCTAGACAAACTTATGGGCCATAAAAAAAAAAAACAGAGAAAAAGATATATGTGTGTTGGAAGGGGGGGAGGGGGGGCTATGAAAAAAAGATATATATATATATATATATATATATATATATATGTGTGTGTGTGTGTGTGTGCGCGTGTGCGCGCGCACGCGCGCGCGTGAGAATTTGGGATTGTTTACATTTTGACATTTTATATTTTAAAATTTTCATTTTAATTTACGAAGGGCCAAACAGAATACTTAATTAAACATGAATGACTAATGAAAATAACCTAGCTAAAGTGTATTTTAGCCTTTTGGATTCAAAAATTTATATATGGCCTCCATAGAAATGAAAACTAGACATTTCAAATTGAATTTAAAATTTTCATTTTAATTTACGAAGGGCCAAACAGAATACTTAATCAAACATGAATGACTAATGAAAATAACCTGGCTAAAGTGTATTTTAGCCTTTTGGATTCAAAAATTTATATATGGCCCTCATAGAAATGAAAACTAGACATATCAAATTGAAAGTTCGCCTAAATAATTTAAAAAATAAAATGGTCACTTGACTCATATGTGTTTAACATTATAATTTGATATTGAGATCCAAAGTTAAATGTTTGAGATTTGGGGTTTTGAGTGGTGCCACTGTTTAGCTCTACCTAAAGGATTATTTGGATTTTTATTTATTTATTTATTTGTCTATATGTTTGGTTTTTTTTTTTTAAACTTTTTTTTATGATTTTATTTCTTTTTTACTTCATAAATCTAACTGACTTTTTAGTAAGATATTGGACATATAATTAATTATGATACATATGACATTCAACTTTTACTTAGTCTTCTAGTTTATCCTAAAAAGTTACGAATATTTTTAAAACTTGGTATTGCAACAAAATTAAAGATAAATTTTTTTTAACAGATTTTTTAATTTTGTACATTGAAAGAAACATTATGCATTATTTACTAGAGAATCAATCATAATTGACTTTCGTAATTTAAAATAATGCTGAGTTTCATTTATTAGATGACAAAATGATTGAGTAGAAATGTATTAATAAATGGTCATTTTAGATATTTTTATATTGAATAAATGTTAGTTTTTATTTTTTATATATTACTTTTAAATTTCAAATTTTAGTAAATTTTTTATTTTTGAATGGTCAATTTTTTTTTTCATGCTTTGTCCCCCTAAAGAAAAATCATGATTACATCCTAGACTATTCATTCATTCACAGCATGTGATGTTTTATCATGGTACTGACTATACCCATTAATATAATTCAGCAAAAAAAAAAAAAAAAAAAAATTACCTATTAATATAGTTTCTTCTTTATTCTCTTAATTCTGCAATTGGTGTTAAATATTGTGAAATTTTTATTTTTGAAAGTCTAAGGAAACCAACTTTATGGGTTTGAATTGCAATTACACGGAATTAATTGGTGCTTGAGTTCAATAAATATAACACACAAAAGGATTAGGTTGCTTTATATATGAGGTTGCTTGCAAGTGTTCAGATTTCACTTTGGCAATCTAAGTGAAGAGAGAAACGGATTATGGGTTTGAGGATTTTTAGGGATTCTAAGGTAGAGAGGGAGAGAGCTCATTCTTCTTTTTAGGGTTTTATTTGGGTACTAATTTTGGCTTATATAGTAATGAGGATTTTCTAACGAAAAGGGCAGATGTAGATAACGGGGGTCTAACAGAGGCCACCTGAGCACTGTTAAAATGGGCCAAACTACAGGTGGGTAAAGTGGATAAAGTGCAATTTCCCCTTGGACTTTTCTTTAAAAGAAATTCCTCTTTTCAAATATTGTGCACTCTAATAATGTGTTTTTAGATTGTCAAAATCGAGATCCTACATAGGGTCTGGGAGGTAAGTGGGATCGTAGATCGTAGGATTGGATCGTAGATTGTAGGATCGGATCGTGGATCGTAAGTGTCAAACCCCGAACCCAACTATAAAGATAGGCACGTGACAACCGCCACACTTATAAAGTAAGTACTGTACAAGTGTGCAAGACCTTCTTAGCGATTAAAATTTATCCTAAAAAAATTAAATCAAATAAATCCAAAATACCTCAACAATTTCTTTATGAATAGATCTCTAATAATTTAATAGGAACAAAATCCAAACCTCATGTACATAATGCCAATTGGCCAATAAATATAAAACTATTAGAAGACCATCAAATTCCAAAATCTCTAAGCTTCTTTTCCTGCTCACAATACAATATCAAAACTTCCAAACTTGCTATTCTTCCCAATCTGAAACTGGAGGGGAAAAAAGGGGGGGGGGGGGGGGGGGCGGGGTGAGTTAACTAAAATCCTAATAAGTTCTGTCAAGCAATAGATTTGTAAAGTATAAGATGTGATATGTGTTTTCAAAGTTATGATATACTATGCGTTTTCAAAATAATTGAAGAAGTTTCATAATCTTAAAATAATAAGTTGCGCATAGATCACATACTTTAATCTTACAAATATATCATAGATGGTTTAGAAAATAGTCAGTTTTTCATATATCAAAAGCTATAACTTACAATAGGTTCTAAAAACACATAAGCAATTTTAGTGACTCAAAATAGTTAAAATACTCAAACATTTCCAAAATCACATATGTAGTTTTAAGGACTCAAAATAGTCAAATATTCAAACGTAATTCATATTCTTAACAATCTTATGACTATGGTCACACTATATCTCCGTAACTAGGCATTAGAGTACTAATGAATAACTCTCATTGGTTTGGGTATCAAAATACCAATGAATAACTCCCATTGGCTGGGTATTAGAGTACCAATGAATAACCTCCATTGGTTTGGGTATCAGAGTACCAATGAATAATCCTTATTGGTTTGAGTATCATAATCAATTCATAATTAGATTGTTCACAATCATATATATAAAATCATAGTTTTTAACAAAAATATATCTTATTCAAATACATATATATATATATATATATATATATATATATAATCATATATTCAATATTCAAATATATTTGTGAGATTTCTATATATTTTTTACTTTAAATCAATATAGCTAAAAAAAAATTAAATAAAATAAATCTTATATTCAATGCTCATATATAAATATATATATATATATATATATATTTGTGAAAATTCTTTATTCTTTACATTGAATTAGTATAGTTAAAAAAAATTAAATAAAATGCATCATAAATTCAGTAATCAAATATATTTGTGATAATTCTTTACTTGAAATCAGTAATACAATATAAATAAAATTGTAACAACTATAAAAAACTTTTAGTAGTTAAAATACGCAAAATAAAACCAATTAGGATAAGGTTACTTACCTTCAAAAGTTATTCCAAAAGGAACTTTTCCTAACACTTCCTCTAAAATCCTTAGATATCACCTAGAACAATTTTCAAATATTTTTACTCAATAATCAAATAATTTAAGAAGGACTTATTACAGTACCAGACCAACAGAGAGACTACTAAAATATCTAATAATTTCTCTTTATTATCTCAAAATAAAAATCTCTGTGTTCAATATATATATATATATATATATATATCCTATGCTGCCATTATGAAAACTTAGGATACATATAATCATTTAGGGTCAAAAGCACTGCCTAGACCATCTTTTATATTTCTACACGTGTTCTTCTTCTTCTTTTTTTTTTTTTTTTTTTCTTGCCACTGCTGCCTCTAGTTTTCTTTTGGCATGAGGACAAATCACACAAATCAAGCTCTTACACAAGCTTTTATTGAAACACTATTATTCGTCTACCAAGTCAATAAAAAAATATATATATATATTAGAAAGAAGTTGGAGTTCCTTCCTTTCGTCAAAAGTCTCCTTTTTTTTTTTTTTTTTTTATCATCAATCCGATACAATTCCTTTAAGAAAATTATGTAGAATAGACCCATGCGGCCATGGCTTAAAGAAAGTCTCACTGTTGGCCAAAACACTCACATAAGTTCTAATACCACATAAAGTCTAAATTTGACAAAAGAATAAGATTTCTTAAACTCTTACGTCAAGAGTGTGGTCAATCCTTCTCTACTTTAGTCCTTTGAGTATTCATCTCTCTCAAAATATCTCTCCATATATATTGACTTAATATGCTTATATATATAGTAAGGGTTTTAACCTTATTTTCTAAAAAACTCCCTTATAATTATAAATTATTAAATTGACCCCACAAAAGATTTACTTAAATACCATTCCTTTTAATCTTTTTTTTTTTTTCTAGATATTACAATAAGATTTTACATTATTTGAGAAAAAAAAAAACAAAAAATACAGACTGACATATTAAATAATCACATAAATTATACATTAATTTATTCATAAAAAATCGAAAATTTGCGTCCATTTGATGTACTTACCATACAACACTACATTCATTTGTATGCATCATTTAAAAAGACCAAAAACTTTAAAACATGATACTCTATTGGAATGCTATTTTTTATTTGGATCCAACTGACACTGTATTTCTCTACATTAATTAGAATAGCAAAATTTGGTCTATTGGAATGTTATTTTTCATTTGGGTCTAATTGAGCCTTCTGTCAAGTTAAAGAAAATTACAAGAAAACAGAATCATTTGAGATTGTCAGAATCGTACGATCCTATTGATTTGAATGATTGCAAAAATCCTTGAAAGATCCAGATAATTTTGGGCAGATGGGATCGTAAAATACATCGATCTGCCCTGCATGTCACTGCCCCAATATATATATATAATTTAGGTCTTTTTTTATATATAATTTGCAATTTATTGAAATACTAAGAAAAAGAACCAGTGGGATGATCAACCTTACAAATAGCTGAAATGGCCTGCGGAAGATTATCCTAACTAAAAAAAAGCAAGAAACATTAGAAATTAAAGTAAACTTGGTGGCGGCGTGGGAAGCAGAATTACAGGTTCTCTGGACTCAAATGGCGTGGGCAGCAGAATTACAAGTTCTCTTGACTCAAATGGTATATAATTAAGTATTTTTAGGGAAGATGATGAATTCGTCTCTGTTATTCGTCTCTGTTCTACAATAATTGATGATGTCCAAAATCCTCAGTAGGCTACACGGTCCGCACGTGCCCTTGATGACGTACCTGCACAACACAAAGGATGAAGACCTAAAGAAGGGTACCGGTGTTAAACACCCTCCGATGGTCAAGTTAGAGAAATCTTTTGTTTACAACACTAGAGTGCTAGAGTTGAGGTAATTGTGCGTACTTTGCTTTGAGAGGGTGATGGGGTATTTATAGTCATGTTGGACCGAGTTTCACGCCTCCAAGAAGTTCTTTTCCTTTAGGAGAGTGATTCTTGATCCTCACGCATCTCCCAGAATCCTTGTCCTCCTAGGAGTCTCCTTAATTTTGACGTGTCGTTCAAGAATCATTGGTGTATGCGTGTTGGTCAAGTAAAGTTGTGGATGGGTCTTTGTCTAACCTCGTCAGCCTTATACCGTCAGCTTGGCGATATACATGGAGTTGGTTTGTAGCGGGAGTCGTCAGCTTTAGACACTACAGCTTCATGGTCGTCAGCTTCAGGGTCGTCAGCTTCAGGGTCGTCAGCTCTTGCTCCCTCAGCTCTGGCCTTACCAAAGTGACCCTTATCAATAATTATATTATTTCTTTTTTATTTCAAAGATGAAGACTTTAAAAATAGGTGAACTCTCTTCTAGTAAAATTTGTAGCTGCTCAAGTTAGGGTCGGCTTAGTCACAGTACTCCCAACCTCACTTTCTTGATTTTTTTTTCCTTTAGGGTTATTGTAAAATTGATTGATTGATTTATAATGTAAAATTTTGCTGGATGATTGATTTTTTGCTCTTAACTGCTTCTGTCTAGCTAGCAACCTAATAATGGTCTTTCGCTGGCAAAAGAAGTAAGAAACTTTTGGCAATAGTTTTGAGAAAAATTTGAATCCCTCTCTAGTCTCTGTACATGTCTACCTTTGAGAAAATCTTATATTTACTTTGGGTTATATAAGATTTTTACCTTGTTTAGACAAAATCTGTTCAGTTTTCTTGGTTTGTATTTTCTTATGGCTATATAGATGTCAAATATCCGCAATTTTTTTCCCTCTCTAGATAAAACTGAAGGCTTAATCTGAGATAATGAAAGTTTAAAGTCCTGTATTTTTTTACAAATAGATCATGCAACTAATTAATGACGGTGAAACATAGGTAATGGCCGGTCAATGAGACAAGTATTTTGTCTTGGGCGTCGATGTTAATGATAGTCTCAAAATCTCAACCCTTCTTCCTTGATATAATTTCTCTAGTGTTATCAGATATAGCTAGGAGTAGTAGAAAGTAGAAGCTATTGTATTAGGGTAGCTAAGCTAATTCTCAAACTTTACTTATCAGATATAGCTAGGAGTAGTAGAAAGTAGAAGCTATTGTATTAGGGTAGCTAAGCTAATTCTCAAACTTTACACTTACTTTTAAAGGAAAATCCATTTCCAAACCACATGCAATTTAGCAATCATGCATGAATCTATTATAGATATGTTTGTCACGGGAATAACTATTATACTAGTTATTATAGCCTCGACCATAATTGAGTTAGCGCTCTACGGTAGTCGTTTAATAATCTGGCTAGCTGTGTTGGAGATAGTACAACCTGAGCCAGATGGCAGCAAAGTGCAAATTTGTATTTGTTTTTTGTTTCGCTTCCTTTCTGTTGCTGCCAGAATTCTTCTCTATTCTCTTCCTATTGTTTGAATTGGAGTATTCATGAATTGTGTTTACTATTACTTCCATAATCGCTGCAATCCCCAGTGTTGTTTGACAAAAACGATATTACAGTTCATCAGCTGATGGTGGATCATTTATTCATTTATATTGTAACTATAGCCTGCAATTATTGTTGTCCATTATTTTGAAATAAATCTATGTGACATTTTCAGTTTCTTTGCTGTTTTAGAAGTGAGGTATGTTTATTTGCTTTCCCAGAGCGCATGTGTTGTTCCTCAACTGTCTCCTCCTATGTTCTCAATGGAGATAGGAATCAAATCGATCCCCCTTGCGTTTGCTATAACTAGTTGAAAACCCGTGCGATGTATGAGAAAACTTTGCCTAAAAGTAAGTTGGTCTCAAAATGAAACAATAAACTTGAATTCTATAAGATTTCAATATTTACTATTTACATTCATAAGAATTGAGTAAGCAGGAATAGATTGAAAAAGATTCCTAGAAATGAATATCTAAATAAACATAGATTTCCTTTAGCAAGTAAAGTAAGTACATATGGTTAGCCGAAAAAAGATTATATATATATATATATATTTATATATAAAGCAATATAAATCAACAACTAAAAATTAAAAAGTAGAATAGTACATATATAATTAAATAATTGAATAGAGAAACATTATTAAAAAGATCACATATGACAAACCATTGGTTATGGATTTGATTGAATGAACATATTATTGACTTTGCCAATAAAATTCTACGTTAAGCCAGACTATGTAAATACAACACGAAGACTTTTAAAAAATTGGTGTGCATTTAACTAAAAGTTTATGTAATCCTATCATATGGGATACCAAAATCATTTTACCGTCATAGATTATATGCCAAAAATATGTGCCTAGAAAACTTAAATTTTTTAGATTTTAAAAGGAATAAATGCTATCAAAATCTATGAGTGCAGTATCTCAATTGTTTGTCAATATATGAACTTATGATTATCTTTATGCTTATGATGGACATACCACTTTCATGCAATTCGAAAATTTTGTCTAACTTGCTATGAATTTCTTAATCGGTTGTAGGAGCATATCAAGAGTCATATAAACAAATTGGTCTTCATAGCTAGTACCATCACATCACATATAACTCAAAATTTAATATGAATATAGTTGAATGCAATATGACCATTGGTGGCTATGCTATACAGCATACCATTTGACATTTTCTGTAACACAGCAAGAGAAACACTCGTTATCTTAGAAGACAATCCTTCCAATATATAGCCCATTGGTAAAATTGAATATTATCTTCAATTTGGGGAATCCTAATATATCACTTAAAATGAGAGAGAGAAGTTTTGGAAGAGGAAGAGAAAATAGAGTGGTGGGATTGTTGAGGTTAGACTATACATTTTTTATTTAAATTTTTTAGAGTGGTTATATGTTTTCCTTAACAGTACATCTCTACAAGTTTACACAAGAGATTTGAATTAAGCCTTGAAAAATGAATAGGAACATAAGTTTGGTTAGATGGGATCACTAAATCTAGACCCCAAACTATTGTTTGCAAAGAAGCTGAACAGTGTATGTAGTGTTGGCTTAAGATAGCTTGACCCTGGTTAATTAATTCAATTATCCAAGTTGATTAATTAGGTCAAATTACATGCAAATCGTGGAGACACCAATAAATCACCAATTAAACTAAATGTTGCAAAAATTAAATTTATCCGGAAATTTTTGACAAATGGGGATGACCTCTCACATGGCAAAAACTCTTTCAGGTGAATTTAAGGTCACTACTTCCAAGAATTCACTAATCAATAATCAAGTAGTTACAAGTATAAAGAATCTTACCACTGTCTTGGCCTATTCCAAAATACCAACCTACAGTTGAACCTTCATTCCAATATCCAATTAGACTTGATCCTGTAGTATCCTTCTTTCCTTTGATGCACAAATCTCCAATTTGTGACTGACTCCTTTGCATGGATCCCAGTACGTGATTAACTCCAGCAACTTGAATGATTGTTGTTGGTTGCAAAGTTCTTCACTTCATTAACAATGAAGATCAGGAAGCACTTGGTTACAAAACTCTATGACGTACAAATGTAGTAGCTTTTCATAGAAAAAATTAAGCTCTTGATCATTGTATTTGTATATGATGGCTCTTAAAATAAGCCGTATATATGTATAGGGTTATGAGAAAAGAAACCCTAAATAAATACATCAGCATGTGCCGAAATTCAGATTTGAAATTTATGAATTCGTAAAACTCGATAGATCGAACTAGCGTTGAGTTGGTGTCAAACCTGCCCAGTAAATCTCGATAGATGCCTTCTGTCGAGTTATCTGTGGAGCTTCAATAAAATAGCTTTTCTTCACTTGTTTCTTAGATCAATCTTCATGTTTGTAATACATTCACTTGATATGTATCAACCTCAACTTAGATCTACACAATTTATATGTAAAATGCGTTTTTTCAAATAATAAGTCAATTACATAGAAAATGTGACCCTAATATGCATTCTAAAGGGAAGCTTATACAGAGGAAGACAACTTCTAAGTGAGTTAGGGTCTTGACTTTCAAGTTTCATCTACATGTGGGGGAGAAGAAAGAGAGTTTGTAAGTGGGTTAAGGTCTTAGCTTTCATCTACACATGGGAAAGGATCATGCTTGGATCATAATATGTAAGGAAATAAGTGGGTTTGGGTTTTTCATAAGGTGGTTTGGTCTGGTCTGGTCTAATATTCAATAGGAGCTCGTCTTTTAGATAATAATTAACGTGATCCTTTGGGTAACATTAAAATAAAGTTAATAAGAAGAGGTTAAAAAGACTAAATGCAAAATTAGAGTTCCACATGACAAAACCTTATACTCTTCCACATAAGGCCTTTGCTTATATATATATATATATATAAATTGCTAGCATATTAACTTAAATTTTTATATTTTGAAACCTATTAGTTTTCCCATTTTATTTTGAATTTTTTTGGTAATTTTAAAGGATAAATTCATGATTTTTTTTAATAAAGAATTGACAATTCTTTGGGATACGGACGCTTACAACTAGGATTAGGTCTTCCAAATTATCAATCTAATAATTAATTTTTGAAAAAATAATAATAATGATGATACAGAAAATCGTCAGTAAGTCACACGGTCCTCACGTGTTCCCGATGGAGAACCTGCACAACACAAAAGTTGAAGATCTTAAGAGAAGTACCGGTGTGGTACCGGCCAAATATCCTCCGACGGTCAAGTTAGAGAGATCTCTTGTTCACAAGTCTAGAGTACCAAAGCTGGGATGAATTATGCGCACCTTGATTTATGAGGGTTTTGGGGTATCTAGGAAAGAACCTCTTGGATTTTGCGTATCTCCTAGAGTTCTTTTCTTTGTAAGAGTTTTCTTGATTATGGTTAAGCATGCAACGCAAGAAGTTTCCTTATACACGCATGCGTGGAGATCAAGTAAGGCCATGTTCAGATTTGTCGGAGATTCATATATCCCCTTCAGCTTGATGTCTTCAGCTTATTCCTTTAGCTTGCTGTCATCAGCTTACTGTCTTCAACTTACTACCTTCAACTTACTATCTTCAGCTTACTGTGCCCAAGATGTACTTGTCAAGTATGAGGTGGAGTTGTATACTTTACCACAAGGTCGTTTCTTATGAGTGAGGCTGACGACCTTATTATATCCGTCGCCATTTGTTTCGTCATGGGTTAATTACAAAATTATCCTTATCAGCTGCCCCCTACTCCATAGCCTCATCAGCTTTAGCTGACGGGTTGTGGAGTTAACATCGTTGAAAAGTCATTCATGCGTGGTGCTACGAGCACCCTTATTAAATGCTTAAGCACGTGGCGCAAACTGATTGGTTCTGCGTCTGGATGAGCGTGTTGCTTCGTCTTCCGTGCAACCTCTGCCTATATATATTTTGGTTCTTCCCTCATTTTCAACATTTTGTCTTTCACTGATCTTGAGAGAAAGAGTCCGTCACCTCTTGAACTCCTTTCCTCCGTCAACCTTCCGATCTCGTCACCTTCCTCACCATCATCTTTCTAGGAGTGTCCTTTATCAAGAAATCATTTACTTGTAATTTCTCTTTCCTTTTATGATATCTTTTTTATATTTTCTTTTTCATTTTCCTAGTTAGTAAACTTCCATAATAAGGTCGTCAACTCAGGTTTTTAGAATGAATCCGTCGCTTGTAGGTAGTCAGATATCTAGAGAGGCGATGAGTAAACAATCATCGATCCACGAGGGAGCGGGTTACGACGATGTTTCCCAATTAGGTCGTGAGCCCGAGGAGGGCTTCTCCTGGTCATCAGAGAGGGAATGTCAGCCCAATCTTTTAACGAGGAAGTAGGAAGTTGTAGAGGAGAAGATGAGGAAGTAGTGAGTGAGGGCGAAGACGAGAGTGATGAAAGGGAAGAGGAAAGAATGAGTGACGGGGATGAAGACGTTGACGGGGGTGAAAACAACGGTGATAAGGAGGCATTAGAGTGTACTTCGGGAGGCCCTGGTGACGACTGTCCTTTCATCCTTCCTAAATCATGGACCGTTAACGACTTTATGTCGACGATGTTCGACAAGGTCTTTAGCACTCTACGCGACCCTTACCAAATCCCAGATGACATACCAATCTGTCTCCCTAAGGAAGGTGAGAAATGCTACTCAGGGATGACCGCGGACATTGGCATGTATGATGCAATGTTCACGGTGGGTTTGAGACTGCCACTGACAATGCTTTATCATGGGTTAGCTAATTTCTTGGACTTATCCGTCAGCCAAATCGCCCCTAATGCTTGGAGAATATTCATTGGGGTTGAGATTTTGTGGGGTCGTTTAAGTGGTGGGAACCGTCAGCTGACTCTTGAGGAGTTCTTTTGGTGCTATCGACGCCAACACATCTCCTCGTCTAAGGGGATATACCATTTCGTAGTAAGGAAGAAAGAGCTAAAGTTGGTGTCAGATATGCCTAATTCAAATAGGAATTGGAAGGGCAGGTACTTTTTCATCGAGGGGACGAATTGGGTGTGCCGTCTGCTTCTTTACTTAGCCCACTTATCTCAAATATCTAACACCGTTTCCTTTTCTTTTCACTAACGTTCGCCCACATATCACAGCAGAATAAGAGGATTTTATCCATCGGGTAACAGCTGTCTCGTTGGACGAGCGGAAGTGTCGATACTTGATTACACTTGACACTTTACATTTATACTATGGAGGTCTAGAGCCGACGCAGAAAGCTCGTAGGTTAAACGCCTACTCCCGTCGACGTAAGCATCCCTTAATTTCTCCCGTCACTTTTGTTTACATCGTTTTCTTCTATTCTGATTCTCGCTTCACGTCTTTTGCAGAAATGGAGGCAGCAAGGCAAAAGGTTCGGGCAATTGTTGCTAAGAGGAAAAAAGAGGAGAAGAAATCAAAGGGGGAGGGGACGTCCTCTTCAGCCTCTAAAGTCGTCAGGAAGATGGCCAAAGAAAAAGCTGATGGGAAGGATGAGCGTACTGGGAAGAAGGCCGTCATAACCCCTGGGGATAAACCCCCCAAAAAAGCGTTGTCTCTTAGGCCTGGACATAGGGCAGGCAAAGGATTGATGACCACATCAGGCCCCGTCGGCTAGGGACCCGACCGTCGCCTTCTCACCCATAAGGATTATGTTGTAGAGGTAATGAAGTCCATCCTAAAAAGCGAAGAGATAGATCCTTGTGTTGAGTAGGCGACGGAGGAACTAGGGGCGTCAGACCTTTTTGACCTTGCTCGAGTACGTTTCTTTCTTTATTTCAACACTAGATGTGATTCAATAAGCTGACGTTAATATGTCATTTTTATTTTTTATATATATTTTTGGTATAGGCCATGGTTTGTATGAAGGCTTTATAACATAGGGGCGTCACTAAAGAGGGAGTGATTACCCGTCTACATACGTTTATCAAGAATCTGACCAATGGGCAGGAGAAATTCAAGGAAGTTGCCCGTCTTTTTAGTAAGGAGGTGAAGGACTTAAAGGAGCAGCTGGAGGAGGAGGGTCGTCAGAGGAAGCAAGAGCAAGAAGCTAGGATGATGACAGAAAAGGAGTTGAAAGCTGTTTAAGTCAGGTGGAAATGACTAGGGACGACGTTGTGGTAGAGTTCAAGGCTTCGCAGACCTTCATAGACACCTGCGCCATCTATCATAGTGCCGGGTTTGATGACTGCTTAAAGCAGGTCAAGTCCGTCTACCCTAACTTAGATTTATCCAAGGTTACTTTGGATGAGCCTTTACCATCAACAAATGCGGGTGATACTATTTTTGAGGAAAGTGACGATGCTACCAAAGCTTGAGGCTGACCCAAAGGATGATAGCATCGTCCTTGCCTAGCCTGCCGTGGACTAGCCCGTTACCTTGACTCCATCAGCCAATCCTCATGTTGAAGACTCTAATGCTGAAGATCCTTCCACTCCAACCATCCAGGCTCTTCTTTCAAAGGGTGATGAAAAGCCTCAAGACCTCCCAGCTTAATGAACTCAAGCTTTTTTCTTTCTTTTTTGTAAATGTAAACTAATTTCAAAGTCTTTGACGCTCGTTGGTTTTTGGGCTTTTGCTTGTAAAAACATCACTTTATTTGTGGTATTTTATGCCCATCACTTTCAATATATATATGTTGCTTTTTTTTTTCTTAGCGTGTGTGTCTATTTTTTTGCACTTGTATGCTAGGGTACTTAGTGAAATAGGGTGAATTTGTCTACTTAGGTTGTCCTTAGGCTCGTCTTCTTTAAGGATTTCAACCCGTCACTTTGAGTACTCGTCATGGATCTGTCAGCTTATGGATAATGGCGTCAGCTTTCTTTTTAGTTGATTACTCGTCCACTTTGTGGATTTTAATAACTTCATTCATTTTGTAGGTTTTGTAATGAACTCGTCCACTTAGTGGACGTTATATTAAATTCGTCTAGTTTGTAGACTGGTGATAAGTTCCATTTTGTGGACATAGTGCTAAATTTTCCATTTCGTGGACTTACCAGTAGACTCATCCACTTTGTGGACTTAGTGATAATTTCATCCACTTTGTGGACTTAACGATAGACTCGTCCACTTTGTGGACTTGGTGATACGTTCGTCCACTTTGTGGACTTAGCGATAAGTTCGCCCACTTTGTGAACTTGGCAGTAGACTTGTTTATTTTGTGGACTTGATGATAAGTTCATCCACTTTGTGGGCTTAGAAGTAGACTCGTCTATTTTGTGGACTTAGTAGGAGACTCGTCCACTTTGTGGACTTAGCAGTAGACTCGTCCACTTTGTGGGCTTGGTGATAAGTTTGTCCACTTTGTGGGCTTAGCAGTAGACTCATCCACTTTGTGAGCTTAGCAGTAGACTCGTCTACTTTGTAGACTTAGCAGTAGACCTATCCACTTTGTGGACTTAGCAGTAGACCCGTCTACTTTGTGGACTTAATAATAAGGTCATCTACTTGGACTTAATAATAAATCCGTCCACTCAACAAATACGCTAGTTGTTTCTGAATAAATTCCTCTTATTATGATGAATGCATGTATAAATAGAAAATTGTTTAAAAAAAAAATAAACCTCAACCCTTTAGGCTTGAAAAATACTGTAGGCAAAAGTAAACTAAGATGAATGACTAAAAGAAATAGACTGAGAATGAGGAATAGTGTTCTTCATGCTGTCTTCTACTGGTAGTATTTGCTAAGATGCTCGGCGTTCCATGGGTGGCATAGCTTCTACCCGTCAAGTGTCTCTAAGTGGTAGGTGCCCTTCCTTAGCCATGACATTATTTTGTAAGGTCTTTCCCATTTTGGGCCAAGCTTTCCTTGTGCGTGGTCTCTGGCGACGCCTATCACTTTCCTCAAGACGAGGTCTCCAATTTTGAAGTCTCGGTGTTTGACTTGGGAATTGTAGTGTTTGGCCATGAGGTCCTGGTATCGTTCTTTTCTGCATAGTCGACCAGTAATATCCAGCCCGAATCAATTTACATACCAATGACCGCGACCCTGAGTGGTTGCCGTAGATCCCCTCATGTGTTTCTCTTATGACATAATCTGCTTTTTCGAAGCCTAAACATCTTAAGTACGGTCGGGAGAAACCCCTCTTATATAGAACGTCCTTTATCAAGACAAATCACGCCGACTGGACCTTCAGCTTTCTTGCGGCTTCCTTCCCATCAGGCAACGTGCCTTCTTTTAAATAAGAAATTAAGGGGGGTGGTCCAATTGTTTTTGGAACCTATCTCTTCCACATCAGCGACATCTATTAGTGGTAAGAGTTGAATAAAGAAGAGTACCTTGTCGGGGCTGATCATGTGTTCTGCTGATGCGGCCTTTGTAAGACGGTCAGCTTGCTCATTCTCTCTTCTTGGAATTTGGACAATCTTGGCACGTAGCTCGTTTACCCTTCTCTTTGCTTGCTTTAAGTACTTCTTCATCTTTTTGCCTTTACATTCATAATCACCGTTCACTTGGTTTGTCACGATTTGGGAGTCACAGTGGATAACCATATTCGCGGCCCCTACTGCTTTGGCGAGATTTAGCCGTGCTATTAGGGCTTTATACTTTACTTCGTTATTAGTTTTAGGGAAGTCCAAACGGACCATGCATTTGATCTCGTTGCCTTCTGGAGATTGAAGTACGACCCCTGGTCCACTAGCTTGTTTGTTGGACGATCCGTCCGTGTATATGTTCCATTGGGGATATTTTGCCCCTGGCCTTCTATGTTAGTGAACTCCACAATGAAGTTGGCGACCACCTGTCCCTTGATGGCAATACGTGGGCGATATTGTATGTCGAATTCACTCAGCTCTATTGCCCACAACACCATACGTTCGGCAGCTTCGGGACTACTTATTGCTCGTCGTAAGGGCTTGTTAGTTAGGACGATCACCGTATGGGCCTAGAAGTATGGCTTGAGCTTCCAGGCGGCTGTGACTAGAGCAAAGATGAGCTTTTCCATTAGAGGGTATCTTTCTTCTGCATCGTGAAGCTCCTAGCTGGCGTAGTAAACAGGCCTTTGCACCTTGTCATCTTCTTTAACCAAGGCCACACTGACGGCGGCTGGGGAGACAGCCAAGTAAAGGAACAACTCTTCTCCTGGTTGTGAAGGACTTAGTAGTGGTGGTGAAGAGATGTAGGCCTTCAGGTCCTCGAATGCCTGCTGACATTCAACCGTCCACTCAAAAGACTTCTTTAGTGTGCAAAAGAGCGGTAGACATTTATCCGTCGCTTTGGATACAAATCTATTAAGCGCGGCGATCTTGTCGTTAAGGCTTTGTACCTCTTTTATGTTTTCAGGAGATTCCATTTCTATTATAGCCCGAATCTTGTCTGGGTTAGCCTCAATACCTCTCTAGGATACTATGTATCCTAAGAATTTTCCCGCTGTCAGTCCGAAGGCACACTTGCCTGGATTAAGCTTTATGTTGTAGAAACGAAGAGTGTCGAAGGTTTCCCTAAGATCCTCCAAGTGATCGTCTTCCCTTCGGCTTTTCACTGACATGTCGTCAACATATACCTAGACATTTCTCTCAATCTGCCGTGCAAACATCTTGTTCATAAGCCTTTAATATGTTGTGCCCGCATTTTTTAGGCTGAATGGCATGACCTTGTAACAAAAAATGGAACATGATTACCATTTGTAACAAAAGGGCACATTTTGTTAAGGCACGTTTTGTTCAGGTATGTGAAGTCTACACACATTCTCCATTTTCTATTACTCTTTTTGACCATCATAACGTTCGCCAACCAATCCTGGTAATAAACTTCCCTAATGAAACCTGCCTCTTGTACCTTGTGGACCTCTTTTACCACAACCCGGCCTCTCTCTTGTGCGAACACCCATTTCTTCTGATGGATGGGTGGAAAGGAAGGTGACACATTTAACCTGTGCACCATAACTGACGGGTTGATCCCTAGCATGTCTTTATGGCTCCAAGCAAATACATCTCGATTTTCTTTGAGGAAAGTTGCGAGTACTTGGCGAACCGTCGGGTCTACAAGAGTGCCGATCTTGGTTGTTTGTTTTGGCCAGGAATCGTCAAGAGGTATATCCTCGAGTCTTTCAACGGGCTATGTCGCTGTCCAATACTCTTCTATGCTCATGACTTAGAGGTGGTCATCCATTTCCATCATCGCTACGTAACACTTGCGTGCAGCCACCTGATCTCCTCGCAATTCTCCTACTCCATAGTCAATAGGAAATTTTATCATCAAATGGTAGGTTGAGGTTATAGCTTTCCACGAATTGAGGGTAGGTCGTCCTATGATGGCGTTGTAAGCCGACGAGCAATCGATCATGAGGAATGTTACATTCTTAGTGATCTGTTAGGGTTAGTCGCCTACAGTTACAACCAAAGAGACGACGCCAAAGGGGAATACCCTCGTTCCTCCAAAGCCAACGAGTAGAGCGTTAGTTGGAATTAGTCGCTCCCTACCAATCCACATCTGCTGGAATGCAGGGTAGTAGAGGATATCCGCCGAGCTGCCGTTGTCAATCAGAACCTGGTGCTTGTTATAATCTCCTGCTTGTATGGTGACGACGAGTGCATCATCATGTGGGTGGTGAAGACGTCGTGCATCTTCTTCCGAGAATCCAATGAGGGAGTTGTCAATTTGCACCATCTTGGGTACGGAACCGTCAACTGGATGTTTTGAACCATCTTGAGGTAAGTCTTACGGGCCTTTTTCGACGACCCAGTAGTCGCAGTGCCTCCTACGATAATTCTTATATCTCCTACGGGCAACCTAGGGCGCTCGTTCTCCTGTTGGGGAGCCTGTTCCTATGGTGGATCCGTTCTTTCCTTGCTAACAAACATCTGCATCATTCCTTGTCTAATAAGGACTTCTATTTGTTACTTCAAGTCATAGCAGTCAACTGTGTTGTAGCCGTGATCATGATGAAAATGGCAATATTTGTCCCTTGACCTCTTGTTAGGATCTCCCCTCAGCTTGCCAGGAAAAGTCAGGACTCCTTCATCCTTAATTTGCATCAGTACTTGGTCGATTAGGGTAGTCAGCGAGGTAAAGCTTGTAAACTTTCCTGCAGGTGGTTTAGAGTGTCGGTCCTCCCATCGTTTTTCAGTTCTAGCCATCTTTCGCCCCTTGTTCGATCTTGCATCTTCCTGTCTTTCCCTCTTTTTGGGCTTCTCTTCTTGGGCCAGTAGTGCATCTTCCGCGTTCCTGTACTTGGTTGCCCTGTAAAGCACCTTTGACATGGTCTTCGGGTCGTTCTTATACAGGGAAAATAGGAACCTTTCCTTCTGCAACCCATTGGTGAACGCCGTTACGAGCATCTTGTTGTTTGCTTTGTTGATCGAGAGGGCCTCCTTGTTAAAACGAGTTATGTAAAACCTCAGCGTCTCGTCTTCCCGCTGCTTAATGTTCATGAGGTATGCAGTGGATTTCTTATACCTGTGCCCACCGATGAAGTGTGAGGCAAATTGGGTGCTTAACTCTTTGAAACTACCAATGGAGTTGGGCGTCAGCCTACTGAACTAGATCCTTGTGGGTCCTTTCAGCGTGGTGGGGAAAGCTCTGCACATGATTGCGTCTGGCACCCTTTGAAGGTGCATCCGGATCTTAAAGGACTCCAAGTGATCTAAGGGATCCTTGGACTTGTCGTAGCTTTCTACTTGCGGCATACGAAACTTTTGTGAAAGGGGGAATGAACTAACGGATGCTATGAATGGCAAGTCAGTTCGCTGGACTAAGTCATCAAGATCGCTGGACACTTGTCCTTTGAGGGCGTTCATCATGCAGTCCATTTGCTCCTTCATCATCTGCATCTCAGCAACTATGTGAGGTGGGACGGTATCGATGACAGATGGCCAGCTCGTGTCCTGTCATTCCAGCCTGCTAGGGGCGTTGCTACCTTCCAGTCCTTCCTGGTTCCTTCTCTCTATGCTGGTTCCTTCTTGATCTTCCTCCTGTGTGTTAGCGCCCGCATTCCTTTGGCGCAATTGTTCCTCTAAATCCTGGTTCTGTTTGGTGAGGCGTTCCACAATTGCGGACAGAGTTTGGATTTGTCTCTCGAGTGCCGTCGTGCGTGGTTCATCTCCTTGAACGTTGTTGGTGGTTGTCATCGAGCGAGTGAGTACCATGCAACTCTTTATCCGGGAACCGATAGCACGGCTTTACAAGTCGCTAAAGTTCCCACAGACGGCGCCAACTGATGATGCTAAAAATCGTCAGTAAGTCACACGGTCCTCACGTGCTCCCAATGGAGAACTTGCATAACACAAAAGCTGAAGACCTTAAGAGGAGTACCGGTGTGGTACCAGCCAAATACCCTTCGATGGTCAAGTTAGAGAGATCTCTTGTTCACAACTCTAGAGTACCAGAGTTGGGATAAATTATGCGTACCTTGATTTATAAGGGTTTTGGGATATTTATAGTAGTATGAGGTTGACAGTCGTGCATTGGCCAAGAAGTTCTTTCATTCTAGGAGAGAATCTCTTAGATTTTGCGTATCTCCTAGAGTTCTTTTTTTTGTAGGAGTCTTCTTGATTAGGGTTAAGTGTGCAGCACAAGAAGTCTCCTTATACACGCATGCGTGGAGATCAAGCAAGACCACGTTCAGATTTGTCGTAGATTCACATATCCCCTTCAGCTTGATGTCTTCAGCTTATCCCTTCAACTTGTTGTCATCAGCTTACTGTCTTCAGCTTACTATCTTTAATTTACTACCTTTAACTTACTATCTTCAGCTTACTATCTTTAGCTTACTGTGCCCGAGATGTAGCCGTCAAGTATGAGGTGGAGCTGTAGACTTTACCACAAGGTCATTTCTTATGAGTGAAGCTGACAACCTTGTTATATCCGTCACCTTTTGTTTCGTCATGGGCTAATTACAAAATTATCCTTATTAAATATATTTTAACAACTAGAGTTTTCACAATTACCTTATAGAAATCTTCTAATGTATGCATGACCATTGTGACATTTCAATCCAACATGATAAATAAGATTTCAATTGACTTGTATTACTCTTCTCAAGGATCAATTAAAAAAAAATCAATTTTAATTCTATGCATTTATACCCAATTTGAAATGAAAATCAATTTTTCATCTAGCTTGATCAAAATCTCAAAATTTCACCTAAAAAGTGACCAGTTTGCCATTGAATTCCATAAGGCTGAAAAAAAGATTGAATGGACTGCCTAAACTAGGCTGAGTTTTTCAATTTTTTTCCTCAATTTGGATTGGTTTAGGCGTAGGTTTTTAAAAGCCAAAATTTTTTTTTCTCAATTTGATCCCAATTTCAATCACAAGTTGACAGAATCGAAGCGAAACGACCGAATAGTAAAGCCCAACCCATCAAACTAACTTAAGATTAAACTAATTAACAAAAACTATTTTAACTAATTAACTAAAACAAACACATTGAAGCTCAAACTAAAAACCCCCCCCCCCCCCCCCCCCTCGGTTTTTCTCTATCAGTCACCTCTCTCACTAAAAAAAACATAGTCACCTTCCTCACTTTCTTGATTTCACCCAAATCCATAGCCCAAACCCACATTGCCGGCCTCCAAAGAAGCTTGTGCACTACCCATAACCTTCCCATGCCAACATTACTCTGGTAAGGCCAATTCTCTCTCTCTCTCTCTCTCGTCATGATTCTCTTTCTTCCCTACTCTTTCTCTCTCTAGGCTTTGTTGTTTCTTTGAACCTCTCTCTCATTTTTATGTGATAAAACAATTAAGAGTTTGGAAAAAATGAAAATCGAACTGCATCAAACCAATGCAAACCAAACTTATTCAAGATTCCAACAAGTGTGATTGGTTTCAGTCTTAAGTTTTTAAAGATTGACTACTTTGCTTCAGTCCAAAAACACCCCTAGGACCGACCGATTTCACCCCTAGAATTCCACAATGACCCATGATGATGGGAATTTCATCCAAGGTCAAATATGGACTTAAAAAAAAAAAAAAAAAAAAAAAAGACACTGTAATAATGTGTTTTATTCTATTTGCATTATTTTAAGACAAACTTTTCAGTCTCTCAGATATATGGAAGGTGAATGGACTTCCCCCAAGATAATATAGTTTAAGTATGTTTAAGGAAGATGATGAATTGGTCTTCCTTCTACAAAAATTATATTATTTCTTGACTCTTTCAAAGATTAAAGACTCTAAAAATAGGTGAACTTTCTTCTAGTAAAGCATGTAGTCTTGGTGAAACTCCCCAACCCCCCTTTCTTGATTGTTTTCCTGTAAAGTTATCGTAAAATTGATAGATTGATTGATTGATTGATATTTCCTTATTTGTTGGATGATTGATTTATTGTTCTTATGTCTAGCTAGCAACCTAATAACGGTCTTTTGCTGACAAAAGGACTATATATGAAGCTTTTGGCTGTAGTTAAAAGTTTCTGAATTTACATTATCTTTTGAGAAAAAATTGAATCCTTCTCTTTCTCTAGTCTCTATATATGTCTACCTTTGAGAAGATCTTATATTTGCTTTGGGTTATCTTTATCCTCGCGTGGGCAGCATTTGGCAGTTTTATTATCTGGCTAGCTGTGATGCAGATGATACATCCTAATCCAGATAGCAAGAGAGAAGAGATTTGTATTACTTCTGTTGCTGGCCTTCTTTTTGGTGGTGCGACTCTCGTGCCTTTTGCTAAACTTATCATTGAAGTGTTTTTGCAATGTTGGAAGTCTGTACCTTCCCTACTGCCTCGCAGAGCCAACCTAGCCAAGGTCACACCTTAGCCAACTTAGATGGCCAAGAATGCTAGATCGTTGGTGTTAAAAGTCTGTAATTATTATTTGCCATGATTTTGAAATGGACACTATGTACATATTTTGTTTGAATAATGATTCAGAATTGCAATTATGTAACACTCAGTTCAAGCCAGGAAACATATATGTCAATAGTATTATGATATCTACTTCTTTGGCAAGTTAATCTACATTAGAGATGAACAGATTCTATAGTTGTCCTGTACGTTTGTTATTCTAGCTACATTAGTTATAAAGAATTATTATTATTATTATTATTATTATTATTATTATTATTATTATCACATGAAATTATTGCAATGGTGTTCTTGGGATAATTTACTATCATACCTCAGCTAATCATGTCTTTATGAGTTTTTTTTTTTTTATTGGAAATTTGAATAGAATTTCATTCAAATGAAATTGAATTGCAACAGAGTCAATATCTTAGAGCACACACAGCTGGTTACAATCATCTTGAATGAGATAATGGACAAACGGAGGAGAACCTCCCTTCCAAACTTGGGATTCTTCCCACCTTCTGGCTGATTGGGCTAGTTCATGTGCAACTCTGTTGTATTTCCTTTTCACATGCATGATTTTCTAGCTTCTAAAAGAAGAGAGGAGACAGAAAATGCCTTGATAAAGATGGCCTAGACAGCCTTCCAACTCACCTGTGTTAATGCTTTGGACAAATAACATCGCATTGGATTCAATTATGATATGAGGCAGCTCCATTTCTCTAGCAAGGAGGATGCCAGCTTCATCGTCAAGAGTCTTGACTTCAATCACTGAAAAAATTCCTAGGAGGTACTTGGTTCAAGCTGAAATAGTAGCCCTATAGGAGTCTCTAATAATAACTCCCACACTAGAATTCTGACCCCATTCAGATGAAGCCCCATCCACATTTATCTTGAAAAAACCAAAAGGTGGAGTTGACCAACTTCTGCTTTCTCTAAATTGATTGTGGCATGCAGCTAGTGTTGCTTCTTTGTAATCTTGCAGGTATCTCATGGCAAAATTCCAAGTTTGACGAGGGAGCTGATTTGTTGACTCATATACAATCTGATTTCTATTGTACCAAATAGACCAGGCAGCCACAAAAAAAAAAAAAGGTTCAAGGTCCACCGTAGTTCCTTTTGCAAGAATTTCCAAGGCAATGTCAGACAAGTCCCACTGATTCTCTGATACATTTATTGGCCTATCAATCCAGCAATTCCAAACCCTTTTAGCTGTGTCACAACTTATCAAAGCATGGGAAATTGTTTCTGGTTCTTTGTACAGCTTGGGCAGAGGTTACAGCTATTGATACCTCTTCTTCGTAGATTCACCATTGTAGGGAGACCATCCATACAAGCTCGCCAGGCAAAAATTTTAATCTTTGCAGGAATATTTAGGTACCACATCCTTCTCCACAGAGTAGATCTATAATCCCTTGATGAACATTCCCCTTCATCATTAATTCTAATACTTGTAGTACAATACAGTATGCACTCTTCACATTGAAATCTCATTTTCTATTCCCAACCCAAATAATCTTATCATCTAGAAGAAGATTGTAGCTCAGTGGGATGTTTAGGATTGTATTTGCTTCAAAGGGAAGAAATAGGGGTTTAACAAGATCAGTTTTCCATCTTCTAGTTTCTTTATCTAAAAGAGTTGACACCATTGGGAAATCTTCAAATAGCTTTTTTGGGGGGGGAGAGGGAAATTACTTTATATGTCGTGGGGGTAAGCATCTATTTGTCTTCCCATATATGGATTAGATTTTCGTTCCCAACTCTCCACATTGTTCCTCTTTTAATCACTTCTAAACCACTTTTAATATTTCTCCATGCATAAGAAGGGCTTGAGCCTAGCTTAGCTAGGAGGACATCCCCATGCGGGTAATATCTAGCTTAATAAATACGAGCCACTAAAGAGTCTGGGTTCATAAGGAGTCCCTCTCCCTATTTTGCTAACATTACAAGATTAAAGGCTTGGAGGTTTCAGAAGCCTAACCCACCCCTAAGTTTGGATTTGCACATTTTCTTCCAACTCACCCAAGCAATCTTAGATTCTTGGTGACGTTGTCCCCACCAAAACCTTCTCTTCATTCCTTCCATTTCCTCACATAGACCCTTTGGGAACTAGAAACAGCTCATTGTATAGGTAGGTATTGCCTGTGCTATTGATTTAATGAGAATCTCTCTCCCCCCAATGGATAACATTTTTTCCTTCCATCTTGACAATTTTTTCCCAACCCTTTCTTTGATTTCAACAAAGACTTCATTTTTCGATTTTCCAATAATAGATGGAAGTCCAAGATATTTGTTGTGTCTAAAGTCCTGCATAGGGCTAAGGATATTCAGCACTTTATTTTTCTTCCCTTCAGAGGTGTTGTGGCTAAAGAATACTGAAGATTTGTCAGTATTTATCTTTTGACCTGAGGCAGCTTCAAAGAGTTGGAGAATATCATTGAGTTTCTAGCATTCTTGGGTGCTAGCTTTACAGAACAAGAGGCTATCATCTGGAAAGAACAGGTGGGTAACCATTGGGCATCCTCTACAAATGGAGATACCGCTCATCATTTGATTCCTGACTACTTCATTAATTAGATATGAGAACCCATCTGCATACAACAAAAATAAGTAGGAAGATAAGGGATCGCCTTCTCGGAGACCCCTAGTGGGAATCATTGGCAGAGCTAGGATTTCAATTCAAAGGGAGAAAAATTATAAGGAACTTTGGAAGCACAATCATTCATCTATTGATCTCCCATTCAATTTTTTAATTAATTTTTAACACTTCATTGCTAAAAAGCCTCAAAGTTCGTTACCAAAACATAAAATTTGAAACAATGAAAGAGTTAAAGAGATTGAGGGGGGAAAAAAGATTATTGGAAAGATGTAAGCATTAAAGATTTAGTGTCATGAAAAAATAAGACATTATTTGAAAGTATGGATCCGCTATTAAAAGTTGGAGCCATGAAATATTTTAAACACAATTTAGTAGACGATTTTTATTTAAACTTAAAAAGTGTGATGAAAATTGAATTTCAATTGGCGTAAAAGATTAAATGTTGTGTATCTCGCATTAAAAAAAATTAGTAAGTGTCAATGTGTCCAATTTAATATTATCTCTTTGTATCTTTTTTCTCTAGTATGATATTTAGTAAAACTTTGTTGATAAAGGTACAAGTGTGTAGCACATCTCATGACAGTGTAGCAAGTTCTTGCATGTGCTACTAGAGAATAACAAGCCACCTTATAAGGCACTAACTCTCACAAACATACATGATATTATATCAATAGAATGTAAAATCTCAATTACTTGAACTTTAGGTATTTGACAGAAGCATATTAAGCAACTTTTTGTATCAGAACAATATGGTAGCCAATTCTAATGTTGCAGGTGTCTTGAAAGCTGTTAAGCAGCTCTTTGTTTTCATTTTAAGATATATAACATATTGTATACTCTTCTCTTTGTTGGGAGGAATTAATTTCAGCATCAAACTATCAAATTTGTATCATTTGTATAGTTCACTGAAATTATGGGTTAGAATTTGATGTTAGTTGGTTGTCTTTGAAATCTTTCTAGAAATTCTTGGTGTGGAGGGACAAAGTAATCTAGAAATCCTATACTAAAGGGGTTTGGGAGGAAGGTCGGGGGGGCAGTTGGCCCCCCCTCGGGCCCCCTTGGCTCCGCCCTTGCTAGGAATAACACTACCATGAGCAACACCATCAATAAGAATTGAGTAGGTGATAGTGGTTGTGCAATGCATGGTCATAATAATCCACTTTTCCTGAAAGCCCATCCTCTCCATAACTTTTTCAATAGAGCTCCATTCTACTCTATCATAAACCTTGTCCATGTCAAGTTTGACAATCATGAAACTGTCTTTATGAGTTGCATAAATACTTTACAGTAATTTAAATGAAGCATGTGCGAATTTGACAGATTTGTAACTTTATTTTTGGTGGTGTTTTGATTGACAAAGATTCAAATTGAAATCGCAGAACTTATATCATGGAATTGAGTGCACTATCAATTTTTATATATGGAGAAGATTTGCTGCCATTTTTTTTCCCTTTATTGTTGCAAAAACTATATAAATAACTTTCTAACAAAAAAATATATATATAAATAAGTATAGATTGAAATCTTATCGTATTTTTTAGCATCTTAATTTTAGGATTTAATTTTCTTTTAATTTGGTTAAAAAATAAGATATTAAAAGAGAGAGCTAGGGGTGTCTCCTACTACGTGAGCCAGACACGAGAATTTTAAACATCAAGCTTAGGTTTGCCAACTCCATCTATTAGTGAAACTTTAACCCAAACACTTATGGCAAGGAATTTAAGCTTATACCACCTCACTAATCAGTCATGATGTTTATTATTCATTATTTATAACTTGTATAAAATGAATTAGTGAATTAGATCCCGCGTGTGTGTGAAAAGTACTTAGTATTCTCAAAAGAAAAAATAATGGATTAATCTCATATTGAAAAATGAGTGTGAGTTTAAGAGGTTTAAAACCTGTGCTATGTATCCAAAAGTTAGGCCCTTTTGGATATACACTACTGTAAGTTTATTTAAAAAACTTTCTCTCCTCTACTTGTGTGTGTGTGTGTTAAAAATACTTAGTATTCTTAAAAAAAACAATGGGTTTATCCCACGTTGAAAAATGAGTGTGAGTTTAAGAGGTTTAAAATTTGTGCTGTGTATTCAAAAGTTAGGCACTTTTAAATATGTGTAAGTTTCTTTAAAAAAATCTTCTCTACTCTCTTCGTGTGTATGTTAAAAATATTTAGTATTCTCAAAAAAAAAAAAAAAAAAAAAAAAAAAAAAAAAAAAAAAAAAAACATCATGACTTTCAGCATTTATTTTTTATAATCTCACTTTCAGCATTTTTAAAAAGGGGCAATTCAATGAAAACTAAGAAACCGTCACATGAACAAGCCAATCCTAATACAAATCCTATCATATCTTCAAATAAATAAATTAAAAAAAAAAAAAATATATATATATATATATATATATAAAATACCTGCCGTAGTTCATATCATGTGTGTCAAACTATAATGACAAAAATGTAAGACAAAGTATTGCCGTTAAGTTCTACTGCCATTGGGCCAAGTACGTCAGTAGGACAAGGCTGTGGCTTTTCAAAATATGAAAGCAATTGCTTAAGCTTTGTCATGTTATTTTTGGAATTTGGATTGCTTCTAAGAAGTTGCAAAGAAAGTTCAAGTTTTAATCATAAAAATTATGTGAAGATAGAATATCATTTGATTTAATAGGCCGGATCACACACATCATCATTCAGCTTTATATATATAAGCTAATTTTTTCAAAAAAAAAATTAAAATTAAATTATTAAATAAATAGTAATAATAAATTAGAAATAATTCAATAATTATAATAAAAAATTACTTTAAGTTCTAATTTTTTAGAGTTTAGAGTTTAAACTTTATTCGTATTTATCTATTTTTATATTTTAAAATTATCTTTGTACTTTGTGTTAATTTCTTAATATGAGATGTGATATGAGTTTGATCATTTCTATTTGGGTTATATTTAATCTATGTCCTAGTCAGTAAAAACAATAATAAACAAAATAGTTTCTCAATACCGATTTTTCCTAGCGGTTGTCTAATTAAAAATTTCAATGCACTCGCAAATTAAATACAATAACCAAAACCCAAAATCAAAACAGACACAAAATAGTTCAAAATTTGAGAATATTAAAAAAAAAAAATTTGAAAACTTACTGTAAGGGGCTAAGACAGGAACCTAGGCCCAATAGGAATAGGTGTGGGCTAAAGCTCCAACTCAATGCAATTTATTTGTAGAGGTGGATTGTTAAGGTCAACCCTTCAAGCCTTAATTGGTGAATTTGGAGGAAAAGCAATACATAAAACAAACGTGAAGACGTTAATCATGGGAAGAACAAGTCATATTACTCAAACTCTTTTCTTGGGCCTATTCGAGGAATAGATATTTCTTATGATAGTCAGGCTTTTAGGTTATACAATTCCCTATCATTTTCTCTCATTTCTCTTTGCTTTCTTTTTCCTTTTTTGATCCACTTCTAGGAGGATCTTTCCTACTATATATAGCTGCTTGGATCACATCCTTGCCTTACACTTAGAGGGTTATTGATCCTTTCAAAAATACTTGTCCCATCATTGCTATGCTAGTGGTGGTAGAGTAGGATAAAGGGTGTAGTGACACTATTTAGGGGTCATTTTGTCATTAATGGGACAGACCGAGTTAGTGAAATGCAATAAATCTGGAAGTGATCAGTGCTTTATCTAGAAACTTCTTCCTCGCGTTGCTTGCACGTCTCTACTTCCTTCCTTGGTCTTCAATCACATGACCCTTAGTTCATTTATAGTCTCCTGATAAATGTACGTTCCTCAGGTTCCTCGAGTGGATCAACTTCTTCGGTTCCTCTATCTGGATTACCCTTATTATGTTGGGCTTGAGATCATGAATAGTTAGGCCCAACTACCTCCTCAACCCGAACTTATTTGGATAATATCCCTTATTTAGACCCTTCCCCCCCCCTAACCACACTTACATCATGGAATCAAGAACTTAAATAGGTTTCCACTGTTTTGCCTATTTATAGTAAATATTGCACTCAAATTCAGAAGCAAAAACAATAAGTAAGATGAATTTATAATATTAAAACATAAGCGTAAGTGTAAGTTGAATCTTAGGGAGCAAAAGTGAGTTGTGTGGTAAATTAAACAATTGTTAAATGTTATCCTTTAATTGATGGAAATATATCATGACAAATAATATAAAATTAATTTACTAATTAGTTGTTCTTAAAATGTTGATAATAGACTTTTAGTTGGAGTAGAAATCAAAATGTTTTTTTTTTAAGAAAGAAAACATGGGTTGTTATATGAAATTTAGGTTTAGCATTTTTTTATAATAAACTTCTAGTTTGAACAAAATTTTAATTTGTTTAAATATTTAGGTTTAGAAATTTTTGATAATAGACTTTTAGCTTGAATAAAATTTATATTTGTTAAGTTTAAATATATAAAAATAATTTACTAATTAGTTGTTCTTCAAATATTGATAATAGACTTTTAGTTGGAGTAGAAGTCAAAAAGTGGTTTTTTTTTATATATATAAAAAAAAAAATGTGGGTTGCTATGCAGGATTTAAGTTTAGATTTTTTTTAATAAACTTTTAGTTTGAATAGAATTTAAATTTGTTGAAAATTAAATGACAATTTTTTTACTAAAATTAAACAATTGTTAAATATTATTCCTTAATTTAAAGAAATATTTCCTAACAAATAATATAAAATTAATTTAAAACTTACATAACATAACCAAAAACTTAAATAGGTGTCCACTGTTTTGCTTATTTATAGTAAATCTTGTACGCAAATTCAAAAACAAAAAATAATAAGAAAAATGAATTTACTAGATTAAAACATAAGTGTGAGTTACATCTTAGGGGAAAAAAGTGGATTGTGTGGCATTTAAGTCTAGAAAATTTTGATGATAGACTTTTAGTTTTATTTAAATTAAACAATTGTTAAATGTTATCTTTTAATTTGAGAAAATATATAATAACAAATAATATAAAAGTAATTTACTAATTAGTTGTTCTTAAAATGTTGATAATAGACTTTTAGTTGGAGTAGAAGTGAAAATATTTTTTTTTAGAAAGAAAACATGGGTTGTTATATGAAATCTAAGTTTAGAATTTTTTATAATAAACTTTTAGTTTTGAAAGAATTTAAACTTGTTTAAATATTTAAGTTTAGAAATTTTTTATAATAGACTTTTAGTTTGAATAGAATTTAAATTTGCTAAGTTTAAATGTATAAAATTCATTTACTAATTAATTGTTCTTAAAATATTGATAATGGACTTTTAGTTGAAGTAGAAGTCAAAAAGTGAGTTTTTTTTTTTTGGTTATATATAAAAAAAAATGTGGGTTGTTGTTTGAGATTTAAGTTTATAATTTTTTTAATAAACTTTAAGTTTGAATAGAATTTAAATTTGTTGAAATTTAAATGATAAAGTTTTACTAAAATTAAACAGTTGTCAAATAGTATCCCTTAATTTGAAAAATAAAATCCTAACAAATAATATAAAATTTGTAAGGGCAAGTTTTGAATTCAAATCCCAAAAGTGAAAAGGACTAAGGTACAAAGCGTCCAAAACAATGAATTTGTAGAGAGTAGGTTAGAAACTGAATTTCAATGAGTTGGACAATAATCGCAATAGGCCATATGTACTTGAAAGCATGAATAAACAGTTTTGTGTAAAGAAAATCCTCCTCGTCAAAGTCCGAGGATGGTAGTTCTTATATATTTCTCTTAGACTTAAGCACAATTACAGTTCTTGAGTGTACAATAATTTTTCCACAGATTATCTGATGATCCCTTTATAATGAGATTTTTCTTCTTTATATCCCTCTTCCCCATTCCATCTCAGCCCTCCACGTGTAGACCAGATTGCTAGCTTTGATACTTGTCCCATTAGCACCTTCTTGAAGTCTTTGGGAGTAGCTGTAAGGCTAGAGGTTACTATTTAGGTATCACCTCCACATTAATGCGGCCAGGAGATTAGCTGCAGAGCATTTAATGTGATGGCAGCAGCTTTCTCCTCAAATATTTCCTAACTCTCTTTTGTCTTATCCCCTTCTGATATTTATCCTTGCCAGAATGATCGTCTGTTGCTTTGTTCTTGACAAAAGGTCAGACATACGACCTCTACTCTGCCCAGCCGAGGGGGTACTTCACCTCGGACAACATCTACAATTCCTCATGACCAAACAACTTCCACAGGCTATTGCTCTGTAGGCCTCTGTCATTATTACCTGTCCTTGGACTACTTGATGTCCTTGGACACAGCCCACGACCCAATACCCATGCTTGGACCCTTTATATCATCAAAATTAATTACTAATTAGTGAAAGTAGCCATATGATGCAACTACAGTTTTTATGTCAAACTTTTATTATATAGTATAGTATAGTGTGTGTGTGTGTATATATATATATATATTATCAACATTCAACTTTTTTTTTTTTCCTTCATATTATTATTTAGGATCATATTCATCAATCAATTTATTTATAGCCTCTTCTCAGACCAAAAAAAAAAAATCTTATATATAGCCTGACATTGGGTGCGTGAGCTTGGGCTCGGCCGGTTCATTTGGGCTCAAGATTGGGCTTAAGTGTGGTTCGGCATGTAAGTGTAGTGTAACTATGCATTTTTCCTTTTTTTTTTTTTTGGGGAGAAAGAAGACCTCGAATAATGTTATTAAGAAACAGAGGCTAAATCCGCTTGAACAAATGAAATGATTGAGGAAGGAACATATTCCATCTAAACAACACAATACAGAAAATTACCAGCTAACTTAGCCAAATTATGCACTACTTTGTTGCCTTTTCTTTTCGTATGAAAGTAGAACAATTTAGAAAAGTCTCTTGCAAAAACAAAAACATCTTTATCAAAAAAAAAAAAAAAATTGACCTATACTGTAAAAAATGACCACGGTTTTCAAACCAGGGCGGTTCAACCACGGTTCGAACAGTTCCTTACTTTTCTTACCTAGAACCGTTTTTAGAATTAAAAGAACTGTATTAATTAGAGATTCTCAGTTAACCGGGTCAAACTATACGGTCTAGTCCAGGTTTAAAAACTATGCTTGTACCAGCAAACTATAAGAGGACAGACTTGCATTCTTCAACATCAAAGCTTGCACCACCAGCACCACCATCTTCGAATCTCCCCCAGCCATAGTTCAATCAATACCAACCTTGCATTTTTACTTGGATGTCGAATTATATATTCATACATTAACATTAGTCATAACTCATAAATACATCAAATAAAAAATTATTATATCAAAATAGCCTAATATATTATATGCTATTAACACATACAAAAAATATTTAAAAATGGAACTGACTGCACGTCTTCCATAAAAGATAGACTCAATGACTATCTTTCATTGAATATAATTTATTTATTATAAAGAACGGTGTTTCTTACATAAAAACACATTATAGTGTGTTTTAATAAACTCAATCACATAGTATATTTTAATTCGCGTTTTCAGTTATTAAAACATAATGTATGAAAGGACAAGCTAGTTATAAACAAGATCTACTTTGTAACACCACTTGAGGAGATTTAGAGGATGGTGACTAAATGTTGACCATGGACAAGTTAGTGAGTGGCGATAAGCAAAGAACCACAATACATATGGATTGAAGAAAGTTGTTCTTGTCAATATCAAAATTTTTGGGTTTTTTTATTTTTTTGGAAGCAAACTTTGTTGTTTTTTGTTTTTAAAGGGGTTACAAGCATATGGGTCTGTGACTCTGTTGGCTTTTATTTTTTTCGGTCATCTTGGCCAACTTTCTTTGATTTTTTATTTTACCAACTTTCTTTGTTAGGTAGGGCACTTATGTGAAATTTTGACCCTACAGGGCTACACACATATAATTTTCTTTTACACAAGCATATATAGTATAATCTTTAAACAAAAATTATACTGCGAAGGAGGGGTCATGGCCCCCTCGTCTAAGGGTGTCCATGATTTTCGCTTTGATCTGCGGCATACAATTACAATAATGGGTGCATGAGATACCGTCTCCACAACAAGACTGAAAAATAGGTTTTTTTTTTTTTAATAATTTAATTATGGAGGGAGACTATTTCTCTTTACTTGATTGATATTCTTACTTTAAAGAGAAAATTTTGAACAATTGGACTCTACCTCACCTAATCATAGCTTCTCTTATTTTTATTAGCTCAACTTTCCAAGCTGATGCATAATGGCAACTCCCTCTTTATATTTTATTTTAACTTTTTCTCCAAAGATGATTGCAGTCTTGCTCTAACATATAACAGAAGTCTTGTCTCTTTCACGAACAGGTAACATTCGGTCACCTCTCAGCCATGAAACATGAACTGAATTTGATAAATAAATTACAAATTTACATGTCTTGGATGTTTGTTTTGAATGCACTAACCAACAGCTAGTCTAGCTAGCAATTTCAATCTGGTACGTTTGTATCTCTTATTCCTTGTCTTCTCTTTTCTTTGGACCTAGAAAATAATATTTTGTAAAAGGAAAAATATAAACGAGCTAGAATGGTGGTGTTTTTACATTTTGGTTTTGGCTGACACATTACAGAGAACTTACCTGAATATCACTCCACAGGCTATTTGAGAAATTTATCATGTGTCTATCTATGTATTGGACTGAGAAATTCTATCTCCTACTTTGGATTCTCATGGGTTTTGTATGTTTGGTTGTTGGCGGTAGTCTGATCTGGGAAGCTGTAATGGAGATTATACATCCTGATAATTCATATCGCAACATTCCATACATATGTCTTACCATGATTTTTGGCATCATCACTTGCTGTATTTTTCTCATCCCTGCTGCTGCAGTTTGCGTTGAGGTGTTTCTGAATTGGTGGAAGACTGCACCTCCCTTAACTCCACTCTTTGGGACCGTAAAGATCACACCTATACATAGTCCAGCATCGGTGGATGGTACCGATCCATCTATGGTGTAGCACCTAGTCTGCAATTATCTTTGTAAATGATTATGGTTTCTTTATAGTCGTTTTAGAGGTAAGGTTTTCCCTTTGATAATTTTCTCTCCCAAGATAATTGTCAACAGGATGATTGATACTATTTGTATCTATAGTAGTTTCTCATGAAGTTAAACTCCAAACCTTGAATTTTACTGTTTTTTTTTTTTTTTTGGTTCCATATTGTTATTTTGGTACTTCTGCCAATGATGGCGTTGAGATTTGTTGTATTGGTGTTATCATTAGGAAGAGTATCCAAATTCACATCCTCGAATTTCTTTAAGATTTTGCTATGACTATTTAACTTTTTTTTTTGAGAAACAGACTATTTAACTAATATATTGAAATTGAGAACTTAATCTATGGAAGGGTGAAATCTTCTTTTACTTTACAAATAATTGAGAATGTTTTATTGTATACCCTAAGAATATATGGATTTATTTTAATTATAAAGCACAAGTATACAACTTATTAAAAAAAAAAAAGAAACAAATTGAAAATCAAACTAGCAGAAAAATAAAAAACTTTGAAACTGATACTAACATAAAGTATAGAGAAAATGAATTATTAGAATTTTGTGAATTAGAGGGTATCATTTGTCATTTTAAAATCATAGAAACTCCATAGCAAAACAGAGTTGCGGACAAAGTGAACATCATCTTTGTAGAAAGGGCTAGATGCATGATTGAATGCAGAGTTGCTTAAGGTCTCATGGGTAAAGACGATCAATACAACAAATGTCATTATCATCAATTGATCTCCCTCAAACAAATTTGTCTCAAATAATTTTACTAGACAAAGCTTTCACTCATATGAGATGTTGGCACCTATTGGTGTTTCTAACAAAAATATCTAGGGTTCAAATTCCCTCTCTTCCATTGTAACTATCACATTATCAAATAACAAATTTCTCTCACTCTTTTTAAAAAAATATTAATACTAAGGAGGTTTGAGATCAAACCTATCCGATTTAGCTTTCCCTTAATTCTTGTGTTATAATTATAGTGTCCCACATTGTTTAAGCATAAGTTTAAACATATATTTATAAGTTCTTGAGCACATTCCCCTTGCAAACTGTTTTTCAAGAGTGAGTTATACCCATGACTTTGTAACATTATGGAGTGAAAACTAAAACTAATAACCACAATTGAAAATTGCATTCCGCCTTGTAATGGAGAGATTTTCCAAATTCCTTTTTCTTTTAAATGAATAATTTCCTTAAGATATCTTTTATATATATATATATATATATATATATATATATTGAGAGATTTTTTGAATTTTCCATAGAAAGAAACTAAAATTAACAAAAAAAAAAAAAAAAAAATTCTTATGGCAATTTGAATGGAGGCAAAGTAGAGTAGAATTGGCCAGCAATTAGCTATAATTTTTTGCTGACTTTAGTCTATTCCCCCTTCCTCCTCTTCCATCCAAATGGGCTATTAAGAAAAGATATTAAGGTGTTCCATATTTGGAATGTCTCACCCATAGAAATTGGCCCACGTCACGTTATTGCAGTAAGACGTAGTCTCTTTTCAACATATCTATTGGATGATTTTGATGTTGTGATCCGCATTTTGAAAAAAATAATAATTATAAACACTAATTCAACATTTCAGCTTAACAATCTCATTAAAACATCGCCTTAAGAACGCCTCTTCCCATACCTTTTAGGAATAGAAATCTCCAATACCATTTTTAGTGTTTAATATTGTAAAGATGTTAAATGCAAAGATGCTAGAAGTCAAAAGAAGGAAAAGAAGTTAGTGCAATGTAGTGTAGTGCGTCAGTGTGGTGAAGCGCATAACTGCTGCATAAACAACATGAGGAACTGCCTAAACTGGAAGACTTTTTGTGTATTGATTGTACTGCATGCAGTTTAAAGAAGATTAGTTATCTATGTTCACACGTGATTAATACACGTGCCATAACTGATTACCTCATAACGTGGAAATTAGTTTTCCTTTTCTGTTGCTATATATATAGGACCTCTTGTACACTTTTTCACTCATTGAGCAATAATAGAAATCATCCCAGAAACTTCTCTCTGTTTTTCTCTCTAAGCTTTCAACCTCTTCTTTCTCGGTTAGCTTTCAAGCATTTCTTTCTTTGTCTCTGTGTTCAACTCTTACAAATCTCATGATGTGTTAAGAACAAAGAGCTTTTTTTTTTTTTTTTTTAGAAATAAACACACACGAGGAAGACAGAGCTTTTATACGGACACAATCTGTATGGAGTGCAAGTAATATTAGTGTATTGTAAGTATAGTGGGCCCAATGGGCTAATAGACTAACTAACTTATATACTAACACTCTGTCCCAACTTCTAGTTTGAGATATCTAAGAAAAAATTCGCCTTCAACAACATTCTATGTCAAAGATTGTTAAGAGCTTGGTTGCGGAGGTAAGTATGGTTTCTCTTCTTATTTTGCCCGCATGCGGAATCCCAGTTTATATATTTCACTATTTTTTATTTATGCTTTCTATTGTTGCTTTGATTAATGATTTGCATGAGGATTTCAGTGAAAAATGAAAAATATAAACACGCACGCAAATCTCACTGTAGTTGTAGAAATTAATACAGGATTTACACAAATGCTCATCTAATGATTCTAATCACCATATATATGTTTCTCTCTCTCCCAGTGATGGTTGTGGACAATAACATGGAGGAAAAGAAAAGGCATACGTCTATATTTTATGCAATGAAATCATGAGAACGCAGCGATTGCCAGTTTTGCTGTGTGGTTGATAATTCAGTTTATACGTTATAATGAGGGCGATGGAACATCCAAACTAGTTGCCAAATCAATATTTGCATTAATTGAGCGTGACCTTCACTATTGTTCTCATTGTCCTAACTCTTAATATCGTTCTTTTTATCCTCCTAGCTATGTCATTGGCAGCTTGCTTCTATATTATGACCCAAGCGTTGAGGAAACCCAGTTTCTTACAAACTGTTATTGCTCAGATGCACTAGACAGATTTTGAATTTTATTGATGAAGTAATGCAGTAACTTGTTATTAATATATATATATATATATATATATTAATTGATGGAGGCGTTTATAGTCACAATCTTTGTAGACAATGCTTAAATTTCAATGAAAATTAGTACAAATTCTCCTCCTCCCAAAGATGCTATTAAGTTTTGCTTTAAATTTTTTTTTTTTTCTTTTTCCTGATTTATTTACTTACTTATTCCCACCATTACCTCTGGCTAGCTTCTTGCCTTCCTCTCAAAAAAAAATAAAAACCTCTGGCTATCAATGTTTGATCAATATAAGAACAAAATTTTAAGATGCCACTTCAGATTATAAAATTATTAGGCCTCGAATGGTTTTGGAATCAATTTCTTCTTAGCATGTAATTGTAAAGGAAGCAATCTGCTATCATAAAATAAAAGAGTGAAACGAGAAATAAATAAATAAATAAGAACCCTAATGTCTTTGCTAAGCACATTTAATGCTCTTTTTGAATTTGTATTGTTCATGGGTCTTTTTTAAGTGGGCTTTTTTTAGTCTAAGCCCAATGTTAACAACGGATGAAATTGCACAAGACTGGGTCTCCAATCCTAATAGGAGTGGCAGACTACACCACATGGTATTGAGCCTCAAGACCAAATAAAATCCCTGTTACATTTATTTGGGTTTTTTCTTGTCCGAACAAATTAACAAGATTCCAATCTTCACATCAAAAAAATAAATAAATAATAACAAGCTATTAAGGCCGCATAGCATTCCAGCAAATGGCCTATAAGCCCGTTTTTATTTTTGATATATGTTTGCAAAATAAAGCAGGCGCCTCTTTGGTAGCTGATTTCAAGTGTGTTTAGTATCATGTTTCAAATAATATATTTTAAAATATGAATAAACACAATTGTGTATTTGGTATGTGTATTTAGTTTTTTTTTTTTTTTTTTAAAAAACTGATGAGTATAGTAAAACTGTAAAAGTATTACTAGTATTATTTTATTTGAAAAGAGAAAAAGTTCCCTCATTTTATTTGATGACTATAGTACATGTAGTCTTATCATGTGGAGCCTACAGTTTTTAACATTTACAAAAGTGTCATTAAACAAAGTTATTTGAAAACTAAAAATTAGTAGGAAGAGTTCTCTAAATTTAGTGTTCAAACACTCTAAAATGAAAAACGTAACTTAAACACTCCTAAACTCGTTTTTTTTTTTTTTTTTCTTTCTTTTGGCCCATAGTTTTCAGTGTTTAAATACTGAAAACTGTTGTTTAAAATTCCTTACCGAACAAGATCTTAAAAAGCAATGACCTTAGGGCCTATTTGGTAGCAGAGTTTAAAACACATTTTTAGTATTTAAACAATGTTTAACAAAGAACGTTTGAGTCACAATTTCCAATTTAGAGTGTTTAATGTATTCTGAGAACACTTTTAAGTGTTTTCAATTTTCAACTAACAATTTTGAGTGACATTGTTATAATTATTTTGAAAACTGTGTGACCCACATGATGTTGACAACACAAAACAAATAATAATACTAAACACTCAATTGTGTATTTTCAATTTTGAAAAAAAAGTTATAGAAACAAGGTACTAATTACTTTTCTTTTTTTTTTTTTTTTTTGCATTACAATTGCTCAGAATACTTTTTTTTTTTTACTATGCTTTTTAGATCACAGATTTCACATAATTTTAAAAACCAAAACTTAAACACTGCTACTTTGGTAGTTCTTATGGCGTGTCTCAATAGCATCGAGCATTAAATGACTAACAACCCTAACCCACCTTATTTAGCAAAAGCTCCTCCATTTTGATAAAACCAAAGTAAACCTAACCAACCGAAGATGCCTAATTAGGTAAAAGTACTACCAATTCACTCACCTATGCAAGTTCTTTACCCAAGGTGTAAAGAGCTATATTATCATTTATCTGTATAGGCAATTCTTTCTAGTAAGGTTAATCTCCCATCGGTATAAATAGGATAAGAGTACTATGGGCATAAGTGTCTATGACGAGTGGTTTCCTCGTAGGAAGTATGCCTTGGCCTAGAGTGAATCGGGCGGAAGGTGAAAAAATGGAGTAGCCATCTAGCCTAGCAACACTTACTTACATGCATAAGTCTGGATACAAGATTATGAGTTGGAATTTGGGTACACCTTAGAAAGGTGTTAAGCACCTAAAACCGTCCAGCATGTGGGTCAGCTTCCATTATGTGTTGCTAGACCATAATTAATTAAAGAATTTGTTAAGAGAGCCCTAATCCTTATCCTAAATATACATCATGCACTTAAAATAAAATAACACACACAACATGTTAAATATCACATAATAATAGAAAAGGAAACGAAGTAAACAAAATCAAACATATGATACTAAAAGGGAAAAGATAACAATCAAATAAACACAAAAGGAAAAATATCACAAATAAACTAAACATGACAAGAATGACCAAATAAAATATGGAAAGCAGATAAACATGAATAATTAACCCAAATAGAGTAAAAAAAAAATCAAAGAACACATGGAAAAATTATTAAAACAATAAAAACGAGATTTTTGTCAAATCTAGGTTCAAGGGTGTGTACGCATACTTAACAATGTGTACACAAGGCCGAAACCATGCACACACATACTTGATGATGCGTACGCATCCTTTAGCACAGATATGAAAAATCACATTTTACAAGATCTGAACAAATAAAGGTATAGCATGTAAGATCAAATAAGCATGTTATAAATCCTAAACAATAAACTAACATAAAGAAATAAAACAAGCATCAACCTAAGCAAATAACCATGAACAAACCAAAAAAATATACTAAACTAACATAAAATAAATAACCATGTTAAACTTTACATAAAACTAAAATAATAAAACAAGAACAACCAAAACAGATTATAATCAGCCCAAAATTAATTTTATACATATCAAACTTAATTAAAAACATCAAACAAATCAAACATAACAATTAGAATAAAATAAATTAAGAAACTCATGTAAATCATATTATGCAAAGGAGGAGTTTATAGAAAGAACATAGTTTGACGTTTTTAACCGACCCCTCAGTGCCTATAACACAAAGATTAGATTGAAAGAGCAGAAATAATCAAAAGAACACTATAGTTTAGTTAATCACAGCTCAAGAACAAAGGGTTTTGAAAAGGTTTTGAGAAATTTAATTAGCACATTAGTTTCTGCCTTTGAAAAACTACTAGAGAAAGGTTTTGAATTTGTATAAAATGTACAAAGGTGTTGTGTATGTGTTTATTAAAGATGAACTAGAGTTTTAGAGACGGAGGAAAAAAAATAAACTCTCTCTAGCTAGGATTTGGATTGAAAACATAAGTCGAGTATTTATACATTAAAACACTTTTTAGAGGTCTTTGGACGTCACCAAGTGTCTAGGGGTCAGCCCCCATTAAAGAATGATGTTTTGGGGGCCCAAAAATCATGTTTTAATGACCTGGAAATGTGCCTGTGTACGCAAGTTTTGTGGGTGCGCATGCACCCTTGATTCATGCGTACACATGCTTTTAAAAAACCCTAATTTTGACTGCAGTGTTGGTCCAACTTTAAATGGTCATAACTCACTCAATATAAATCCAAATTAGGTAAAATTTATATTCATATTGAATCCTCGATTGTATAATTTCCAATGGAAGAAACCTTACTAAAAATTTTTTATGGATCAAAAGTTATGGTAAAACAGTGAGTAAACGTAATTTTTTAACATCATTTTTAAAGAAATTTGAGCACCCTTGAGTTGTGATTACTTTCAAATTATTGTGAACTTTTTAATTATCCTTGGTTAACATACATCAAGCTCATTATTAGGACCAGAGACCAAAAGTTATTAACGAGTACAAGATGAGGGGTCTACAAGTACCCAAAAGTCTAACAAGCAGTAAACCATCAATTCTTCTAATGGTCATTCCACAGTAGCTATAGTATTCCATCCGGGTTTTACTTTGAATTTTATCTATTTTGCCTCTATCTTATCACCAAAAGCTTTATTCTTATTCATATTTTTTTATTTTGCTAAAGTAAGTTCTAAAGATAGATATTGTAATAAGCTTTACCACTTAAATACTGTTATTTTACTATTATTATTTTAAACTTAGATTGCACTCTCTCTCTCTCTCTCTCTCTCTCTCTCTCTCTCTCTCTCTCTAATAGAATTAATAAAAAAATTAATAAAATGAAAAGAGAATAGAGAATAGAGTATGGGATGGGTAAAATGCGTAAATACCCTTAATTTTAAAACTACGTAGCAAATATGTTGAGTTTTATTCATATTTTGCCACTTCGATCAATACTTAAAAATATAAATAGAACTCGATTTTGTTAAAATTGAGTTCCAAAATAGAGACATTTTGCTAATTAATTTGGAAAGAGAGAAATTTTGCTACATAATTTTAAAATTAAGAATATTTACCCATTTTGTCCGTATGAGATCTAGGATGTATTGATAAAAGTGGAAATATAAAATAGATAAAGCAATTTTTTAGAGATGCAAACTGTTTTTGTTTTGGGCATTTTCAGATGGGATATTCTCCCCTACAATCTTCATTTACAATTACATAACTCCTTCAAACCAAGCTGTTAAGGCTTTACTAACTTGGAGTTTTCCAGCAGCATCACTGCTTTAAAGTTTCCTATTTTTTACTTTCCAGCGAGAGAGAGGAGCGACCATATAAAGCACACGTAATTTCAAAATCATGTCCTCCCATTCTTTAGTCTCTACCGAATATTATACTCGCTTTAGTAATTAATTGTAACCCATATTCCTTCTCTAACTCGAGGTCAGTCTCTCTACGGTACAAAGTACAAACATGAGAAAAGTACCCCAAAACTCCAATAGGCAGCGCTCCATCAATTCTTAAAGCAATTAGTCCTTAGTTTTATGTACAATTTGTTTTTGGGTGTGTGTGTGTGTGTTTTTTTTTTTTGTATTTAAATTTTATAATAAGGTAGGTTGTACTTGTTTACGATTATTTATGCTTTATCATTGTTTTCTATTTGTCTTATAAAAGTTTGTGAAAGTTATTTAATATTTTATTTAAGATTTTTTATTTATCAATTTTGCTAAATTTTTTTTTAATAAACATGATCTATTAAATAGTATTTTAGATTTTTTTTTAATCTATAATGTTATTTCTAATAAACATGACATATTGATTAGTGTTTTAATTCTTCTCAAAAAAAAAGATTGGTATTTTAATTAATTGTTGGTTTATTTATGATTAGTGCCTTAATTCAAACTCAATACCTTGAAACTACTTTTTTTTTTTTTTTTTTGAAAAATTTAGCTGTTTCATTTTCCAAACTATGGTCTTCTGTCCCATGCCATCTTTGACCCAAGTCTCATATCCCTCAATTTATTGATTACTGACGGGACTAGCGAAATTAATATCGACGATAAAAGCATCACAGACGAGAAATCGCAACAGACGATGTAACCTATGAAGACGAGGATAAAATATGCAAGAGCAAGTGAAAGCGGCAGGAGCATTTAGTATCGCTAATAATACCCCAGGCTGGATAAAACAGCTGTACATCTCATTGGAGACGAATTGAAGCCTTGCTAGTAAGTGGGAGGCGTTACTCAAAGCGGCATTAAAACCACAATAACTACTGCAACGGCTAGAAGGCAAAAAGGGAATATATAAACCCTCCAAAAACACCAATCAAAGGTAAGAAAAACACACCATAACACATCCATTCTTTATCATTCTGAGCATAATTTCCAGAAAACTAACTTAAGCAACGGAGGTGTTTTGGCAAGCACCACACCGGTGACCACATTTTACAGGTCTCACTGCCATTCTCTTAACTGCTCTCAAGGCGAAATATGGGTTCGGTTTCGTCTAGACTCACCTTTTCTCAACTGATGAGGTTCCTGTTCCATCAGTTTGGCGCCGTCTGTCGGAAAGCTTTCACATTTCCATATTTATACTTGGAAAGGTGATCCCACCAATTCCTACAGTTAGATGGAATCCAATCAAGATCCCACCTCCTTGACCCAGCAAATCCAGGCCCTTGTGGCAACTGTTGAAGAACTCACCAGGCAGAATCAGGAAATGAAGGTACAACTTCAACAACTTCAGCAGGAAGAGAGTCAATCCAGGGGCGGCCCGGAAAACGAAGGGGATAGTCACAGAAGGGTCAGTGCTCTCAGACCTCTCACTCTTGACGAACAAAGCTCAGATGTCTTAAGAGAAATGAGGAAAGAGATGGACGAGCTACGAAATGCCATCAAAGAAAAAGCGGACCGGAGTGTGGATAGGATGATAAGGGCCACCGATTCGCCTTTCACTACAGCGGTCCTCGAGCATCCAGTTCCGTCCAAGTTTCGTCTGCCCCAGCTCGAACAATTCAACGGATTGAAGGACCCTCAAGATCACCTCAACACATTCAAAACAACGTTAGGCCTCCAACAGCCCCCTGACGAGATATTGTGTCGTTCCTTCCCCACCACTCTCAAAGGAGCAGCTAGGGAATGGTTCGCCAAGCTTCCAACATCGTCAATAGATAACTTCGAGCAGCTGAGCGGCGCCTTCTTGAGGCACTTTATTGGGGGACAACGTCCGAAGAGACCAACAGATTATTTACTCACTGTTAGGCAGGGAGAGAAGGGAAATTGAGATCATATGTAAAACGTTTCACGCGAAAGACTTTGGAGGTGGACGAAGCTGACGACAAAGTGCAATTGACGGCTTTCAAGGCAGGGTTAAGATTTCGAGATCTCGTGGCATCACTTGCAAAGAACCCCCCAAGGACGATGGCAGAAATGCTCTTAAAAGCACAAAAATACATGAATGCCGAAGATGCACTCGCAGCCATAGGGGATGCAGTAAGACCGGGGAACATCGGAACAAGAGACCACGAATGAAGAGGATAGAAGAGGGAACGACCTGATCGTCAAGCTAGTGACGATAACAGAAGAAGGGACGATAAAGGTCCCCGAACGTAAGGTTTACCCCTTTAATTATGCCCGTTGACAAGATTTTGTCGCAGATTAAAGAGGAGCCCCACTTGAGATGGCCACGACCATTACATTCGTCGCCCAATGTCCGTTACAAAAATAAGTACTGTCGATTCCATAAAGATCACGGTCACTACACGGAGGATTGTCGGGATCTCAAAGAACAAATTGAGGAGCTAATACGAAAGGGGAAGCTGCAGAAGTATGTGAAGAAAGGGGAATACAGCAGACCAAGGGACGGAAACAAGAACCAGCAAGGATCATCGTCAAGAAACGAAGATCGTCAAGCCCAACCAGCGCAGAATGTGATCGGGGAGATAGCAACAATAGCAGGAGGACCTTTGGTTGGAGGATCATTTAGATCCCTTAGGAAGGCCTGCCAGAGGCAAGTGAACAGTGTTTACATGATACCTTCAGCCAAGCAGAGACGGACAGACCAGGATATGTCCTTCAATGAGGCAGATGCTAGAGGGGTGAAGCAACCACACAACGATCCTCTGGTTATAATGTTGACTCTGGAAGGGTTCAACACCAAGAGGATCCTCGTGGACAACGGCAGCTCAGCAGACATTATCTACCTCCCCGCTTTCCAGCAATTGAAACTGGATCCAAAGAGGCTGCGCCCTTTCGACTCCCCGCTCGTCAGCTTCAGTGGAGATCAGGTATATCCCAAGGGCATGGTGACGTTAACAGTCACAGTCGGGACTTACCCAAGGCAGTTGACCCGTCAGCTGGATTTCTTGGTAGTAGACTGTCCTTCATCTTATAACGCCATCATCGGGAGGCCAACACTCAACAAATGGAGGGTGGCGACGTCTACTTACTGTTTAAAAGTGAAGTTCCCAACGAAAGAGGAGGTCGGCGAAGTAAGAGGCGATCAAGTTTTAGCTCGAGAATGCTACCAGGCCGTACTAGTTGCGCGGGAAAACCATACATGGACAATAGAGGAGAAAGAAGAAGAAAAGGAAGAAGCTCTAGAGACTGTGGAGTTAGCTCTCGGAGAAATAACCAAAACGACGAAAGTAGGAAAAACGCTTAGCCCTGAGATGAAGACCCGACTCATCGAGTTACTCAGAGAAAACCTAGACGTCTTTGCCTGGAGCCACGAAGACATGCTTGGCATACCCCCAGAGGTCATCCAGCATGAATTAAGGGTGAACCCAGAAAGGAAGCCCATCCACCAGAGACGCAGAACCTTCGCCCCAGAACGAGACCAGGCAGTGAAAGACGAGGTCGCTAAGCTCCTAGCGGCAGGTTTTATTCAGGAAGTACACTATCTGGAGTGGCTCGCCAACGTCGTCCTGGTAAAGAAGGCTAATGGAGCATGGCGAATGTGCGTGGACTTCACAGATCTGAACAAGGCATGGCCGAAAGATAGCTTCCCTTTACCGAGGATAGATCAGCTGGTGGACTCCACGGCTGGAAACAAGTTACTGACGTTTATGGACGCCTTCTCCGGATACAACCAGATAAAGATGGCTGAAGAAGATCAAGAAAAAACTGCCTTCGTCACGAGCCAAGGACTCTACTGCTACAAGGTGATGCCTTTCGGGCTGAAGAACGTTGGAGCCACTTATCAGAGGTTGGTTAACAAGATGTTCAGAAACCAAATATGCAGGAATATGGAAGTATATATGGACGACATGCTCGTCAAAAGTAAAGAAGAACTTTCCCACCTTGAAGATTTGAAAGAGACATTCGCCACCCTCAGGCAGTACAAGATGAAGCTGAACCCAGGCAAATGCATTTTTGGCGTAGCATCGGGGAAATTCTTGGGATTCATGGTGTCCCATAGAGGGATAGAAGCTAACCCGGAGAAGGTGCGAGCCATAATCAATATGGAGTAGCCAAGAACGGTTAAGAAAGTCCAAAAGCTGACTGGAAGAATCGCAGCACTGAACAGGTTCGTCTCCAGAGCAACGGATAAGTGTCAGCCCTTCTTCAAAACCTTGAAAAAGGCCTTCGTATGGACTGACGAATGTGAGGAGGCTTTTCAGGAGCTCAAATGCTACTTGAGTAATCCGCCCCTTCTAAGCCCGGCTAAAGAGGGAGAAACGTTACAGTTGTACTTGACGGTATCAGTCACGGCCGTGAGCGCAGCCCTAATTCGTGAAGAGAGTAAGAAACAATTGCCAGTTTATTACGTCAGTCAAGCCTTCCAAGGAGCTGAGTTTAAGTACCCAATGATCGAGAAGATTGTGCTCGCGCTAATAATGGCCTCACGCAAACTACGACAGTACTTTCAGGTGAACCCAATCCTGGTCATGACTGACCAACCTATCAAAAAATCCATGAACAAACCTGAAACAGCCGGGAGAATGGTCCAGTGGGCAAAGCTTAGCCAGTTTGACATCGAATACCATCCCAGGACAGCCGTCAAGGCACAAGTCCTGGCCGACTTCGTGGCCGAATTCACTTTTGCAAATGAGGAAGACTATACCAGAAACGATGACCAGTGGACAATACAGACTAATGGTTCGTCAGCCCAAAAAAGAGGCGGAGTAGGAGTCGTCATAACCACGCCCGACCGGAAAATACTCAGATATGGGGTCCAGTTGCAGTTCCCAGCCACCAATAACGAGGCCAAATACGAAGGAATACTGACAGGATTAAGACTGGGAAAAGCCCTTGGAGCCAGGAACTTGCTTGTCCAAAGTGATTCAAAACTGGTGACCGAACAGATAAAAGGAGAGTACGAGGCAAAAGAAGATAGAATGCAAAGATACCTCAGGCTGACGAGACTTCTTATCCAGGAATTCGATGTAGTCAGATTCGAACAGATCCCTCGGAGCCAGAACACTATGACAGACGAGATATCAAAAATGTCATCGTCAGAAGAGAGGCCATCAAGGAACGGTCTAGCAATTGAAGTCCAGAAGCATCCCAGCATTGAAGAAGTATCGACCTTCCAGATCCAAGGTACAAACAGCTGGATCACTCCTATTATGTCTTTTTTGCAGGACGGACACCTCCCCCAAAATGCTGACGAGGCCAAGAAGATCAGGAAAAGAGCAGCCAGGTTCACAATCCTGAACGATACCTTATACAAGAGAGGTTTTTCTATGCCTTACCTGAAGTGCGTTGATGAAGAGGAAGCCAGATATATCCTGAAGGAAGTCCATGAAGGAGTTTATGGGGACCATTCCGGACCCAGATCCTTGGTAAGCAAAATCATTCGAACAGGTTATTTCTGGCTAACCATGCAGGTGGACGCAGCTGAATTTGTTAGGAAATGTGACAAGTGCCAAAGGTTCGGGAATGTCCAACGACTTCCAGCAGAGCAACTGACCACCATATCCTCTCCTTGGCCATTCGCACAATGGGGAATTGACATCATTGGCCCGCTACCACTAGGTAAAGGTCAGGTAAAATTCTTATTGGTTACGATTGATTACTTCACCAAGTGGGTAGAGGCAGAAGCAATAGCAACCATCACGGAGTCGCGGATTCAAAGTTTCGTCTGGAAGAATATAGTGTGCAGGTTCGGGATACCAATGACGATAATATCAGATAACGGCCGACAGTTTGACAGCCAAGGCTTCAAAGACTTCTGCTCAGGTTTGGGCATCAAGAGCAAGTTCTCGTCCCCAGGGCACCCACAAGCCAACGGACAGACAGAGGTGACGAACCGGACATTGCTGAAGATCATAAAAACCAAGCTGGACGATGTGGAGGGCGCGTGGCCAGACGAACTACCCAATGTGTTGTGGGCCTACAGAACCACTGCAAGAACCCCGACGAGGGAAACACCTTTCAAACTCACCTATGGCACCGAAGCCGTGATTCCGGTCGAGGTGGGAATCACTAGTTTCAGGCGCGAGGCATTCCAGGAAGAAGATAACGACGATCAACTCAGGGTCAATCTTGACTGTTTGGACGAAGTAAGAGACCAAGCTTCCAACAGAATGACCAAGTACCAGTAAAATATAGAAGAATACTATAACAAGAGGGTGAAGCTTAGACGATTCGAAATAGGTGACCTCGTCTTACACAAGGTCAGCATAGCCACAAGAGATTCAGCACAGGGGAAGCTAGGTCCTACATGGGAAGGGCACTACCGAGTTACTCACTACTCTAGACAAGGGAGTTATCACTTGGAAGCCATGAACGGGCAGAAACTTCCACGGCCTTGGAACATTGAGCATTTGAAGAAGTACCACCAATGAATGTAGCCAATGAATACGCTCAAAATTAATAAAGAGATTTTTTTTTAGTTACTAATGCTTCTGCGTCCACAGGTTTTCCCCGTTAAAAAATCGAAACAACCACTCCCCGCTCTCAAAAATGGCCAAGTAACAAAATTCCGCTTTGACGGATGTAAGTTACTGACAGAAAAGAGACATTGAATCTCAAAAATGGCCAAGTAACAAATTTCCGCTTTGACGGATGTAAGTTACTGACGAAAAAGAGACATTGAATCTCAAAAATGGCCAAGTAACAAAATTTCGCTTTGACGGATGTAAGTTACTGACGAAAAAGAGACATTGAATCTCAAAAATGGCCAAGTAACAAAATTCCGCTTTGACGTATGTAAGTTACTGACGAAAAAAGAGACATTGAATCTCTAAAATGGCTAAGTAACAAAACTCCGCCTTGACGGATGTAAGATACCCGCGATCAAAAGAGACATTGAATCTCAAAATCGCCATGCAACAAAGTTCCGCTTCGACGGATGTAAGTTGCTAACGAATATGAAAATTAAAAAAAAAAAGAAAAAAAAAATCTTGAAAATGGCTAAGTCGCAAATGTGCAAGAAGAAAGCAGGTACATCGAATTAAAGCCCAAAAACAGAGGGCAAATTCCATTGTTTTTACAACCATAAAATCCATAAACACTGGGCCAAACCATTATAAAACACATTGTTCACAAAACAAAAGATCTTTCAGGAGAAGGGCTAATAAAAAAAAAAAAAAAAACAAGTAAACAGAAATCAAGTTCTTTCCAAGGTCAAACAACAGGGGCAGAGTTGTCAGGGGCTTCGTCAACATTCTCGACGGCATCAGGCTGAGCAGCAGATGATTAGGCAGCCTCGTCAGCAGCCATTTCTTGGTCAACTTCTTCTAGATCCAGGTTGTCCAAATCCACTCCAGATGGGTGTTTGGCGAGATACCTCCTTAGCAGCTCAAAGCCCTTGAAATACCAGCTGAACAAAACCGTGTTGTATTCATCAGTGGTCTGGAAGGCCTCCACGGAGCGGGCAGCTATGGTCTTCAGCGACTCCCCAGACGCCGAGAGTTGTTTGTCCTTTTCAAAGGTCAGCTGACGCTCTGCCTTGATATCTTCATCCAACTTCTTCACTTTTTCCTTCAAGCCAGTAGCTTCACTCATAGATTCAATCAAGTCTTTCTTCAAAGAGGAATTTTCTGCCTCCAAAGCGCCCACTCTCGACGAAAGGGAAGCCACCTTGGCTTCTTGAGTCAGATATTCAGAAGTGATATGAAGGCTCTCCCCCAAGATCTAATAAAAATAAAAATAAAAATAAAAAAAGAGAGAGAGAGAAAAAAAGGGGGGGAGGGTGAAAGATGAGATTATGAGAAGACAGAAAAGAAAAAGATAAAAGAAAGAAGAAGGTTCGTGGTTAGAATCTCACCTGGACTATCTTCTGAACGTGACGGCTGGCAACGCGGTTAAAAGACACTCCAGAAAGTGCCTTCAAGTCCTCGGCAACCACCGCCCCGTGAGCCCTTTCCACGGCCAGGCCCTCGTCATCCCAGATCGTCGACGAGCGAGAGGTGGCTCTCTCCATCTCCTTTTCCTTCCTGGAGAGGCGCTGTCTTTTGGCCACCGGCGTAGAGAGCTCCTCAATGGACGTTGACGGAGAAGCTGTCCTCGTCACTCCAGCCCCAGAAGCCACAGGAGTGGACTGGATGCCCGGAGAAGCAGAGGCACTCCTGTCAGTGACCCGCACTGACTTCCTCCCCAAATTTGATAGGGGTTCATTTTTCTTTGACCGCATCTTGGCATACATGTCTTTGTTGAATTTCGTCGTCATCTCTGCAAAAAAAAAAAAAAAAGGGAACATTCGTCAGGGAAGAAATGGTAAGGACAAACCACCACAGACGAGTATAACACTTACTCTTCTTTTCTTCGATCTCTATACTCCGGAGAACAAACGACGAAGGTTCGGGTCCAAGACAGTAAAAAGATAAAGTCCTGGGATCCACCAGGTCGTCCCAATCTTCAATCTTCTGTGCGTACTCTACGGCTTCTCGTACCCTACTTGCGTACCTGCTCTTAAGCCTCGGCCGCTTCTGAACTGCACGTAAGAAAAGCGAAAGTGGTTACCCACGATAAACGCGGCAAAGAAGAATTGAAGCGACGAGAAAAGATATTGACGCACCTAACACCGGGGTCCCCCACCGACGATGCACTCGTGGGAGGTCACCCCAAATCTCGCTGGAGGCAGTCTCAAACTCATCCCCCAACACAAAGAAAAATCTCGACTTCCAATACCTGAAAGATGACGATAACCCCTTGACGACCCTATTTTTTCTTTCCTAAGGAACCAACTCATAATACCCGTTTTCCTTTGACGCTTTTAATCGATACAAGTAGAGAAGCTCGTCTATCTTGAGCATATCTCCGTCCGCTGCCGCCATCCAGATCCCCATACAACTAATCACGATTCTCCATGAGTTGGGCATAAGTTGCCCTGGAGCGATAACGAAGTGGTCCAATAGCTCCATTAGGAAAGGATGGACGGGGAACCGCAACCCACAGAGGAAGGCCGCCTCATAGAAGCACACCTCCCCTGGGAAGAAGTTACACGCCCGATTATCCTTATTGGGCAAACGAACCCTCACTCTCTCCGGGAACTGGACTCTGTCCCTAAACCGCCCTAATGTTTCAGCGTCTAAACTACATTCTTCCTGAAGGGCGTAGAAAGCCCCAACTTCGCGAGGGGTCGAGACGGCAGTATCTCCCCCCACTGGATCGTCGCTAGACGAGAGTTCAGTCTCTAATTCGCTAGATCTGACCTCAGACATGACTCCTTGCACCCTTTCCCTACTCCTAAACCAAGTTATAGACTGACGAAGCAAAAGTAGCAAGTCGGCCAACACAACCTCCAGACAGCTACCCTCACAAACAAAACCCCTTAGACGCGGAGTGCTACCCAAAAATCCCCCCAAGCGCGCAAACAAGAAAGAAATTGAAGGGCAGACTATCCTAACCTCAGAGCCACTAACCATCAAAATTTAGAACTAAAGTGAACAGAACCAACACAAACTAAAACCCCCAGAAGGAAATGAAGAATCATAGAAATTGCGAAGAAAAGAAAAAGAAAAACAGAGCCAAAAGTTGAGAAAGTAAATACCTTAGAAACAAAAGTTCCACCACACAAGAGTTCCATCGCACGGAGGTACCACCGCACAATGCACCGATTCGAAAGGAAAAAGTTGCCGGAAAGGAGTATTTGCAAGGAAAGAAAAAAGGAGATAGACCCAGAGCAATAAAAGCACTTTTGAAAAAAAAAATTGGCAGAAAACAAAGAGAGAGAGGTTAAAAGCCCAAATGACACAGAAACTGGAGAGAAATAGCGGGAAAAACGAAGAGTCAAATGATGGGGCATTAATTTCACCAATTGAGACACGCCACGTGGCCATGATCAGTACGGCGCCACCACCCCGCATTTAATGCGGCACGAAACTCCAAGAGTCTCCTGCCAACTTTTCATCTTCCATGATCGTCATGACACGTCATGACGACCAAGTAACCCGGGGGCAACTGACGGGACTGACGAAATTAATACCGACGATAAAAGCATCACAAACGAGAAATCGCAACAGACGATGTAACCTATGAAGACGAGGATAAAATATGCAAGAGCAAGTGAAAGCGGCAGGAGCATTTAGTATTGCCAATAATACCCCAGGCTGGATAAAACAGTTGTACATCCCGTTGGAGACGAATTGAAGCCTTGCTAGTAAGTGGGAGGCGTTACTCAAAGCGGCATTAAAACCACAATAACTACTGCAACGGCTAGAAGGCAAAAGGGGGATACATAAACCCTCCAAAAACACCAGCCAAAGGTAAGAAAAACACACCATAACACATCCATTCTTTATCATTCTGAGCATAATTTCCAGAAAACTAACTTAAGCATCGGAGGTGTTTTGGCAGGCACCACACCGGTGACCACATTTTACAGGTCTCACTGCCATTCTCTTAATTGCTCTCAAGGCAAAATACGGGTTCGGTTCCGTCTAGACTCGCCTTTTCTCAACTGACAAGGTTCTTGTTCCATCAATTACTAAAAATCCTTTTATTTATAGAAAATATTACTAAAAATCCTAGTGAATGGTTTTGATTTATATACTATATAATAAAACTTTGGTTTAAAAAACTATGGTTGCACCAAGTGACTCTACCTTTTTTAATTATTAAGAAAATTTAGATTAAACTCTATTACCAAAATACCAACTTATTAATTGTTAAGAAGTTTGCTCTAACTAAGACTCTATTACACCTTACACGGTTCTCAAAAAAAAAGACTATTACACAAGTTAAGTAATTTCAAATTCTATTACCAAATTTACACCAAAAATTTATATTACCAAAATTTAAAAGTAGTTTAAAATAAATTAATATCTATTTTAATTATATATCATAATTTGTGTATTAATATATTAAAACTTATGCACCATGCAGCGAGTGTACGAACTACCAAGTGACCAATATATGTATGTATTGCACGACATAAATTAATGAGCTTTTTATTTTTGGCTCATTCGTTTATTTTATGTGAAACTCTATTAAAATTTCAAGTGACTCATAAATTATGAATATATTAATAAAATATATTTCATTTATTTACATTTGCAAAAAGTCTAGAGAGATATATTTTTATACATTCTTTTTTAAAAAGGATATACTCTTATACATACTTTGTCACAACTAGTACACATGTCAACAAGGGTGGAACTAAGAATTTTTGTTTGAGAGCTAAGTTGTAGTACTAATATATTTATCAAGATAATCCTTACATACATATACATACACACACGTGTTTTTGTTATATATACACACACACATATATATATACACACTTTTTTATTTGATAAGTCATATATATACACACAGCAAAAAAAAAAAAAAAGCTTAGTATTTTCAATCAAAATTATGTTTGATTGCTATCTTTCATAAAATAAAATTCTTTTTTTTTTTCCATTTTCATAGTGAAATTCTTAAAAAGTTTCATTTTAAATACAAATTATCAAATTTATATTAAAGTAAATAAAAAATCTTTCAATTGAACTTATGAAATTTTCAAAAACATGAATGATCCAAAACATGGAGGAATAAATTAGTCACCAAACATATTTGAAACTATCTTGCTCTAACCTATTATGTGACAACTAAAGACACATTTCATGTGTAGTTTTAGTGACAATATTTTTTTAATGAGTCGATGACTTGTTAATCGCTACATAATGGGTTGAAAAAAATAGATTCAAATATGTTTGATGTCAAACTTTATTAAATATTTAATAAAAATAAACACATCTTTCAATAAAAAATTGAATTGCAAAAAATAAAGTTATATCTCTATAACTATTAGATCAATTATGTTTTTTAAGAGCATAATTGGATTAATTCAAATATTTGGGAGAGCCAACTCTTATTTTTATAGACTAAATTTTGAAAACATTAAAATAAATTTTTTTTTTTTATAAAAAAAATTTCAAAAGCCATGGCCCCCCACTCTTCAACATGGCTCCGCCCCAGCATGTCAAGTAGTGATTTGATTAATTTTCACAAATATCAGCAGTGATCTTATGTGTAAGTTATGTAATCTAATCATATATTGACAAATATACAAGTTATGTCAAAGTGTATGGAAGAGTCAAAAGTGTGTATCTATCTAGAAGAACATTTTTTGTCCGTCTTGCGTCTATAGTTGATTTTATTTTTGGTGTAGGGGTAAGGTATTACATGGTCATTACTCATCAGAGACCTGGTTTTTTCCTGCTTGTTTGCATCAGATTTTTCTGATAGTTTTCTTGAAATGAAATTGATGTCCTGATTCTCAAAATAAGAATGGTTGGGCGTCCAAGGTTCAACCGTGAAGTGCCATAAATTTCCTAACCTATAGAAATTAGTTCAGATCTATGTGGAAACACCAAAAAAAGATTACAAGCTAGTTTATACATTCCAATTTAGTTAGAGTCATAAATTTTCAGCAGAAACCTGTGATCTGCTGGTTTGTTAAGACCCAAATGACAAAACTGCAACGGCCCTTCGTTTTCACAAACCAACTCAGACTTTCCATTTATATGTGACTTTACAAAATCTGCTCCATTTATATATATGATATTCAACTGTGTAAAAGAGTCAAGTCTTTCTCAAGTCTTTCTCTCTCATACACTATTAAAAGAGAAAAATCTCCCCTCTCTATTTCTCAAGCATCATGGAAAGCAATACTGAAGGCAAGCCTATTTGGTTTCGAGCTTTCGTATTTGTCACATGCACAGTTGTATGCGGTATGGGGCTATATGTAGCACTCGAAGACATATGCAATAGGCACAAAAACCAAAAGGCGACCTTTGTTTTCATTGGAATTGTCATGCTGATCATATTTTGGGTTATTGGCTTCATTGCTGTTGTAGTAGACTTTGTCAATTCAATCACTGAAGCTTCCAGAAAGAAGAAGGTTGCACCTCTACCAACCTTGGCTTCCGAAGAGCAAACCTTACAGGTCTAGCTACCAAATCATTTGCAGGGGCAGAACAATATGTAGAAAATAATAATAGTAATTAAGTTAATTTAGTGGTTATAGAGGCAACTATTTTTCCCCCTCAATTTTGATTTGTTATTGTAAATTTTACTCTTATGATTGATTAAGTTTGGATCATTTGTGGTTTTGAACATTTCATTGTAATTTTTTTTATTCGCTTTGGTAAAAAATTGGTAATTTATATTAAAAATAAAATTCTTAAGAATTTCACTATGAAGATGCATAATATTTTTATTGAGCATAATTCGTATAAGAGATAATAAGTTCTGTTTTTATTTTTATATTTTTGTATGTCTAATATTGAATTAAACAACTTTTATATGTTTATTAGATTTCTAAAAATGATGAGTTTTCTTGAACAAAATTAGTAAATACACATACAACAAAATTGATAATTTTGTATGTTATTATAGGGGCTGGTGTTAATTGGTGGCCAATCTGCCATCATTGCGTGTCCAAGGTATAACAAAATAATAAGAAGGGAAGAAAGATAAAACCAAAATCTTGCTTCAACTATCTAAGTTAACTCATTATATGACTCAATTGGTTAAAGAGCCCTTTATAAGTTTATATGGCTTATACATGGACAACTTTGCTTAGCTTTATACGTATATAGGCTTGTATGTATAAAATGAGAAAACATATAGCCATTAGTTATTGTCCATTGCACAGATAGTGGGTAAAAATAATGGTAAAATCGGTCAATGACTATAATAACTATCAAAGCAGCATCACTACATGCAATACATGCACAAGCATTCATACATAAAAGTACTAAATGCATGTGGTTCTATTTTGTCAAGACTTTGTCACATCCTTGGAAAGCGAACATCTTACCCAATAGAAAAGTAACACATGCCTACTTTCACCACTATAAAAGAACGAAGGACTCAAGGAAGAAAAATTAATTAGCCATCTCTCTCTTGCTACGATAGAAGTCTTTGCCACTCTCTCTCTCTCTCTCTCTCTCCAATGTTTCTCCTTTCTTTTTCTCCATTGCAAAACTATACCCCATTTTACCTACTTTTAAAAAATAGTGGAAAAAATTTCAGTTGGAGTGTGGTGTATAAATGTCATAATAGAAATTCAATGTCTAAACATTTTTTTAATGAAAAGATCGTAACTTTATTAAAATGAAGATAAAATTACTTCTCTTTTAAGCAATGTCGTAATAAGGCTCCGCCTTAACAATGGTATGTTTGATGGCAAATCTACTTCTATTTTATGTTTTTTTAGTATACGTTGTAACCATTTCTAGTCATTTGAGAGACCTTTACTAGTATACACTTAAACATGACAAAACGGGTCAAAATTTTTTGACCCGACCTGAAAAATACCTGACCCAAACCCCATTTTCTTTACCCGAAGTAAAAATGGGTTGACCCGTGACCCGACCCAATTTTTTGTGGGTTAACTCAATCCGACCGGGATAACCCGTGACCCGACCTTTTAAAAAAATTCTCTAAAAAAATATTTAGACTACAACCTGATACTAGGTGCATAAAGCACAAAGTACCAGAACCAACAAGCAATAAATTATAGATATAGACAATAGACAAGACAAGACAATAGCTTCACAATCAATTTGACTATTTGAGCTTTACAACCAATAAAGTTTCGCAGACATTAGAGAATGAGACAAGACAACACAAAAGACAACCATTAAAAAAAATCTCATTCAATTTGACTAGCTGACTAGCTGTACTCCAGACAAAGCAACCTTTCTTAGTTTTCCCAATCACAAAACAAAAAAAAGGACTAGTTGTACTCCAAAGCCAAAGGCACAAACGTGAAATGTGGTTATCTACTCTTGTCTCTTGCGCCTCTGCCATTCTTTTCACACTTTCACACATTTCACACTTTCTCAGTTTCACACAAAGCTTGCACCTCTACCTCTACCTTTTCAGCTTTTCTCTGCCTCTGCCCTCTACTCTTTTCTCTCTGTGCGACTGTGCCTCTACTCTTTTTTTTTTTTTTTTTATCTTTTATTCTTAGTTCTTTCAGTCCTTAAATCTTCAGACCAATCTTTCTCTTTCTCAACATATATGCTCGAATGCTCCATACTCCACTACTTTGCTTTCTCACTTCTCTGTCTCTCACCACCCACAGGCCACACATCCTAGATCTCGCCACCTGTTGACCTATTTAAGAGGAACACAGCCACAAATTATCAACTATGGTGAAGGTAAGTTAAATCCTTTTCAGTGGCTTCCGAACTTCATTCCTAAACCTCATCATGCAGCGTATGCAGTTTATCCTATAATGGTTTCCATGCTCATTGACAACACCACCAATCACTGGAAAGTTGGGTTAATCAATGAAATCTTTAAGCCAGCCTCGGCACAAGCAATTCTAGCTCTCCCTATTCCACAAAGGTGCAAACCAGATAAATTGATATGGATTCCAGATGCTAAGGGGGTCTTCTCCATGAAGTGAGTTTACAAAGCCAACCACAATTTTAATATTACCACCCCCTTGAATGAGGCTCAATGGAGAGGCTTATGGAAAATTAAAACCACAGAAAGAATCAGAATTTTACTGTGGAGGATGGCGACAAACTCTCTACCAACCAAAGACATCTTGAACCAAAGGTTTGAAACCGATAACTCCTCCTGTGCCTTGTGTGGAAATGAGCTTGAGTCCATCTGCCACTTGTTTTTCACTTGCCCAATTGCCAGAGCTGTTTGGTTCGAGTCTTGTTGGGGTTTCAAAACGGATTCTCAAAATGTACAGAGCAACTGTGACATAATCAAGCTCATCCTTGCAACCCCTCCTTCCACCACCACCTCAAATGTAGAAAGCTGGTATGTTTCTTCAGCAATGACATTTGTGGTAGATGGAATATGGAATTTAAGAAATAGAGCTGTATTCCAAGGCGAAAAAGTTAAAATCTGTGAAGCCTGCTTGCGGATTCAGAGTAGAATCATAGAGTTCCATAATGTAATCCAAGTTGCAAACCAAGCTCATTGCGCACCTTTGTCCCAAATTTGGAAGCCCCTCTTGACTGGGTTCATCAAGCTAAATGTGGATGCTGCAACTAGACCATCAAGAACTGCACCAGTAGTAGTAGCAAGGAACTCCCTCGGTGAGGTAATCAAAGTATGGGCTAAACCTCACCATAGCTGCACCCCCATCCAAGCGAAAGCAAGTGCAATCCAATGGGTTGTCAGCCTAGCCTCTCATGAAAGGTCGAAACAAGTAATCATCGAGAGCAATTCCAAGATGTGTATGGATTCTTTGTCTAACAATCCTAGTGTGCCTAACTGGGCCATCAGCAATGATATTGTTAATATCCTAAACACTGTTTCAGTTTTCCTTAGTTGCTCTTTTGTTTGGGTCCATAGGTCCTGTAATATTGCAGCACATAATGCTGCAAAGTTAGCTTTGAATTCGGCTTTACCTTTGTGCTTTAACAAGGAGAATCTACCTGAAGTTATCCTCTCTGCTTGTGTGGTAGACTCCCATGCTGTTGTTTCCTCTCTTTCGTTTGAATTACATTGAAGTTTAGCAACCAAAAAAAAAAAAGTTAAATCCTTTTCATCATTCTCTTAAATCTCTAAATGTTTTTAGTTTTTGGATTGATTTTTTATGATTTAGCAATAGTAATATAGTATATTGCTCTGCTAATATTATATTTAATTGTTTGTGTGTTTGATTGTTGAAAAAATTGAAAATGTCATTGACTCATTGTCATTTGGATGAATGTCTTATGTTCACAGTTTCTTTAGATGTTTTAAATAGACTAAAATTTTAATTATATATTTTTCTTTGATAATTAGAGCATAGCGGCTTCTCCGACTATAAATTTGGAAAGTGGTGATGATACCGTAATTATGGAAACCAAAGGTTAAGAAACCAAAAAGTATTTCAAGGAAAAAAAAAAGGAAAAACAACACACTTCTTCAGTTGGGACTGAATTTGTGAAATTGCCTATTGACGAAGAAGGGTTAAATAAGGCTATTTGTCAATGGTGTAGGAAATATTTTAATGGAACAACAAACTTGCATCACCATCTTCTCAAATTCTTAAAACGAAATGAAGTAAAAAAAGATGGTGAAGAAGAGGGTAGGGTGTTACAAAACAAGATAACTCAAGAAGAGTTTCGTGAGATGTTAGCAGAGGCTATCATTAAAAATAAGGGGTAATTACACATAACCCACCATTGGTTTGGGCAAAAATCAATTTGTCTACCCGTGATTTGAAAAGTGTCACTTAACCCACCTATGGTATGTTTCCGTCAATCTCTGTAACCCACCTCAAGCCCAACTGTTACAAAAACACTTCTTAATTCCAAAACATAACATAACGCGAATTAAAACAACCAAAACTCAGAAACTTTTTTAAAGAGACTTGTGGTGAGATCAATGTGTTCTTCGTGGTTTGGAGTGTCTAAAGGGGGAGAAAACACAAGTTTCTCAACATTGAAGCTAGGGAAGGTATGTGTGACTACTGTTGATTTGCATTTGGGTTCTTGATGGCATTTTTTTTTACGGCCCACCCACATAGTTAGGGTTTGTAAGATTTTCTTAAAATTGGTTTATGTTAAATGTGCATTTTGCTATTTGTATATAGAATCGTTAATGTACTGCTTTGGTTGTTTATATTGTTGGAAAATCTGGTTTTGTATTTCATACAAAACACACAGCGAAAGTAACAAACATGGATCTATTTCATTCATGATTGATAACATGCACTATGCAAATTTCAAAATTATAGAACAAGATAGCGTACTTTGATGTGGAGAAATTCAAAACAAAGATTAGAAGCACTTGGGAACACCTTTAACCCCCAAAGTTACCAATTCCACTTTACGCCCAAGAAGTGTGATCTTTCAATCAGTTTCCAATGAAGAATAATCGAGTGGCTTCACTCACACATACACACCATTTCACAATGATGCCTCTCTCTTATTATTTTTCTAATAAAAAATTATTTATGTTTCTCTCTTTATAACTAACTGATTATCTAATTGGACTGGCCTATTTGGCATTTCAAATTGGGTTTTAATGTGTGGCTTGGAGTAGAACCAAAAGGGACCAATAAGACACTAACTCCAATGAGCCTTGGGCTTTTCTGTCAGCTCTTGACAAATCCAAAATTACCATTAACTATATTTAATATCACTTTATAAATATAATTGCACTCTAGGCCTTATTAATAAATTATATCCCAATATTTTATTATACATTCAACCCCTTTATAAAATATTCGTAGTAATACAAAGTCATGAATATAGACTGCCACTTTGAAAATTACTACATCTTAATCCTTGAGTACCCGGTTTAATCTTTTAAAGTTATTCATTATATATTTATGAAATCCAATTTCATAAATATATACTTCAGTAACTTCTTACCAAAGTAGTTAAGCCTAACTCTCCGAATAACTGAACCCATTGAACTTATCTCAAGAAAATATTTTATATCTCCGTTAAGAGATTATGAATTCCATCTTGAGAATATATGTTCCATCAACACTAAATTTGGTTGCCCAACATACTGAAGTTTTGACCGTTACTTTAGATCTCACTCCTATTATATCAAAGTAACCTACATTTCATGATCAGGTTCATTATCCTCTCAGGCTTAAGCGTTCATATAAATAGAAGTCGTGAGATTTATTAGTCATTTGACAGTCGTTAGGAGATTAATAAATCTCACAGCGGTCCAGTTCAATATGTCTTAACTCTTAAAATATATCAACACATCAACTAGAAGTCTATACTTTCATAAGACAAATCATCTTAGTTGATATGTTATAGTCTTCGCAGATGGAATGTCCAATTTCATCACCGACTATGAACTACAATTCTGAGTTTACAAAGAACTTGTGATTTATATCTTCTGTGAATTTTCATATAAATTACATACTATGCATCTTATGGACTATATAATAATGTCTGAATATTCATGTTACTATTATGTTAGTTAAAAATAAAACAACTTTATTAATCACAATATTAAGTCATACATCATGTCAAACATAATATCATATAAATAGCATTATACAATAGGATTTAAGGGTACTAATCCTAACATATATAATGTGTATACCTGAAAGAATCAAGTTTATTTGTCAATAATTACATTTGTTTGTGAACTGTAGGTAGTGTGGTCCCTATGAATTTTTTGGGAATTTGGTTTTGCATGTGTTATATGTGGTCCTTTGTCCGTGTGTTGTCTCTTAACAACAAAACAAATTTTATATGAAAACAAACTAGCACTATGTTTGGATTGTTATCTCTTTTGTGTTGTTGTCGTTTTCTGCATGTCAGTATATAAACAAACTACTTATTTTAATTGCAGATGGTTGACTTCACATTTGATATTGAAATTCATGTTGAGGGATATTATGTGGAGGACCCACCCCTACAATATGTGGGTGGGTTTGTACATACATGGATAGAGATTGACCCTGACAAGTTAAGTTTCTTTGAAATTTGAGATTTATGCCATCTAGTTGGTGCTTTTAAAGAACACAGTAGATATAGGTATTTACTTCCAAAAGGTGATCTAGAGCATGATTTAAGGGCCATAGAAATAGATCCAGATGTGGTGAATATGAGTACCCTTCATAGGTATGGCTAGCTGAAAAAATCATAATCTATACTGACATAGATCTGGAGCCACTAGTAGTTGAGCATCCTGATGGAGGGGGAGTGGTAGATGGTGGTGTAGGTGGTGATGGAGGGGTGGATGAAATAGATTTGGAGAGTGATTTTGAGAGAGCTGTTTTGGAGGAAAAAGAAGATGTTGAGGATGTTGAGGTTGGTGCAAGAGTTGAAGAACAAGATGTTGAGGTTGGTGAAAAGGTTGAAGAACAGAATGTTAAAGGAGATGATGATGATGATGATGATTGGCTATATGAAGGCCTAGAGGGGGAGGACTTTGGTGATGACATATTTGCTGCTCCAAACTCAGCTCTACAAGGTTCTACTCTAGAATCAAGTGATGCTCCCAATACAGCCCCAGTATTAGGCAATGCTCCCAATACAACCCCAGAATTAAGCAATGCACCCATATAGTCCCAGAATCAAGCAATGAACCCCATGCAGCCCTTGAGTGGGCTGAGCCAGCTCTTGAGGATGACCTAATAAGCATGGATAGGTCTGATGATGAGTAGGTACCTGAGCAGCCAGAGTTTAATGCTAAGAGTGACATGAGAAATGTTGTACTAAATAAGAAGATGAAGTTTCCTAATTCAAAGTGTTCAGAGATGCTTTGAAGGAGTATGCAATTAAAAAACCTGTTGACATTAAATTCAAGCTGAATAAGAAGACCAAGATATTAGTTCACTGCAACAATGAATATGGGTGGAGATGTTATGCATCTCAGATAAGTGGAGAGCTAACATTTCATATTAAGACCTTGACTGATGAGTATACTTGCCCCAAGTCGTTTAAAAATATCCAAGCAACATAAGCTTATCTATTGGGAGGTGAGTGGTGTACACAACCATGTGATGCAAAATTTATCTATTGACCTAAGTGTAAATTAAGTGTATAGGTCAAAGAGAAAGGCAAAGGATTTGATCAATGGAGATGAGCAACTGCAATATGGTGTCCTTAGGGACTATGCAAAAATGTTAAACACTATAGATAAGGGGAGTAGGGTTATATTACAGACACAAATGGCTGATGAGACTTTCTAGCCAAAATTTAAGAAGATGTATGTTAGGGATGTATGTTAGATTCAATGCTCAGAAGGTAGGATTTTTAGGTAGATACAAGCCATTTATAGGTTTAGATGGTTGTTACATAAAGCACAAATTTGGTAGGCAAATCTTATCTGCCACTGCCAAGGATGCAAATGACAATATTTTTCTAGTAGCCATGGCTGTTGTGGAACAAGAAAACAAGGAGTCTTGGATATGGTTTTTGGAAATATTTGCTGATGATATAGGGAGGCTAGAGGAGCTTCAATTGGTCTTTATTTCTGATAGGAAAAAGGTATGGAAGTTTTGTTTAGTTATACTTGAATGGTTTACTTCGTTTGCTAAACTAACATGTTTTGTTTGTTTATTTGGTTATTTGCAAGGGCTTATACCTGCAATAGAGACACTATTCCCTACTGTGGAGCATAGATACTGTGTGAAACACATATACAACAATTTCAAAATCAATCACAAGGGATTAGAGCAGAAGGATGCATTGTGGAGATGTGCTGCTGCTACAACAGTAAGGGAGTTTGAGAGAGGTATGCAGTACATAAAGGATTTGGATGAATAGGCATATTAATATCTTGCAAACATTGCACCTGCACAGTAGACAAGGTCACATTTCACTCCTAGGGCCTTAACGAATTGTTTGGTAAATAACTTGAGTGAGTTTTTTAACTCAATGATATTGAAGTCTAGGGACAAGCCTATCTTGGCAATGTTGGAGTGGATTAGGGTTAAAGTTATGACTAGGCTTTACACAAAAAGGCAAAAGATAGAGAAGTATGCTGGAAAGTTGTTTCCAAGCATACAAGATAAGTTGGAGAAATCGAAGCTTGAAAGGAAGTCATTTAGTGCTACCCTAGCTAGTAGTTTCCTTTATGAAGTAGCCAGTCAATATGAGAGGCATGTTTTTGATCTTATCAAGAAGACATGCAGCTATAGGTCTTGGGATTTAAATGGCATTCCATGCAAACACGTCATAACAGCCATTTAAACAAACATTGAGACACCGGAAGTCTACACCTACCCATGCTACCACAAAAAAACTTTCATGGAGATATACAAGGAGGTACTTCCTCCCATGCCTAGCCAGTCAGAATGGGTTGAGACTGGACAACCTACTCCCCTAGCACCTCACATATACAAACCACTAGGTAGGCCACCCAAGCAAAGAAAGAGGGCTCTTGATGAGCCTAGGAACCTTTACAAAGTGAGTAGGCTGAACAGACCTGTAAGGTGTGAGAAATGCAAAAAGGAAGGGCATAACTCAAGAGGATACAAGGTTAACATCACTGGGGCGACACCATGGTAGAGGAGATAGATGCTTCAAAGAGAAAAGGCTATAAGTAATTGGGATTTAAATGGCAAAAAAAGCTTGTTTTTAAACTTACAAAAGTATTCATGTACTAAAACTGAGTTTTGTTACAGGCAAGGGGAGGGGTGCCTGCACCTAGTACCAGATTTGGATCTGCACCTCAGCTTGCACCACAACCACCATCCCAGCAACCTACCCAGACTTACAACATGAGGTTTGCCATTTAGCCTTCATCCTCACAACAAGGAAATCAAGCTTCATAGCAAGGAAATCAAGTTTCATAGCAAGGAAATCAAGCTAGGTCATGTCACAGGAGAGCAGGATGGTTCTCTTCCTCATAGCCAAAGTTTCACACACCAAATGAGACTTGAGATACCCTACCAAGTTCTTCACAGGTAACTTAGTTGAGTTGCTTCTTTCTAGGATGGTTGTGTAGGCTGAGATATTTTTTAACAAATGGATCTATTTTTTATTTTGTAGCTTTCATATGCAAATAGGAGCACTGGTGATGTGAGAACTAGAGGATAGCTTACTGCACAAAGGCCACCAAAAATGAATTCAGTGGATGGAAAGAGTAAAGGCAAGAAATGAAACTAGTGGGTACGAGTGCCAGCATTGGGAGTAAAGGCAGGGGCAGGAGAACATGTGGGCCTGTAGCTAGTGTTTTTTGAAGACCACTGTTGGCTTTTTGTAATTATCAATTAGTGTAAAAAAAATCACCTTGTTTTGAGCAATTATGTGTGTGTGTGTGTGTGTGTGTGTAGCTGACCTTGGAATGTGCTTTTTTGTAATTTACTGGAAGTTAAGGTAAAATACACTCCAGGTTGTTATTATGGTATGAAATTTTGTGGTATTATATGAAAGTTATGGTATCTATTCAAAACAATTTGTATGAAATATTATTTGTCCAAACCAGATTATATGGAAGTTTATTTATTGCTGCTACAGATTGTGTCCAATATAGTTTGTATGGAACATTATTTGTCCAAAACAGTTTGTATGAAACATTGAATGGTTGGTATGGTATGGACAAAATACTCAATAATTGACCAATTCTTCATTCATTGACACATCAAAACATTACATCAGTAGACTAGTGCTATTACAATGCAAATTCATTAACATCATTTCCATAACTATCTCTACTAACCAGTTAACTACTTCAGGGCAACAACCTCAGTCTCTTCACTCCAGAGAACTCAATTGAGCCAAAACACAACAACAACAACATAACAATAACAAAAAAGATCCATGACAAAATACATGCAAACTTCCACATTCTCTACTTCTTTTCAGCAAACATGGCATTTTCCTTAGCTTTTGTGTAGACAGCTCGAGCCTTACTCTCTCTCTCCTTGGCTTTGGCTTCCTCTTCAAGAGCCTTTTTTTGCCATTTACCTAGTTTCCAAAGCTGTCCTTTCCCTCTCATTGGCAAGTTGGAGAGTACTCTGAAGCCTAGACATCCTCTCTAGAGCCAAAGGTGCAATTTCATTCCCACGAGGACAGGTTAGGTTATAAAGCCAAACAAAGAAAGGACACTTAGGACCAACCTTATAATGGCTACAATCCAAGAACCTCCTCCCAAAATTATACAAACTCAAACTTGTTCTCAAAACACAAGTCTGCTTATTGCACATATGCCCACATGAACCCAAGAAATTACCATTTGATGAAGACATATCAACAAAACACAATTCCTAAGAAGTACAAATTTAGAGTTTCACACAGTAAGTTGGCACTTGAACAAAATCCGAAACCCTAAATCGAGAACAGACATAAATTCCTTGATTTTCTTTACCGAAACTACCTTCCCTAGCTACGATGTTGTGAAACTTGTGTTTTCTCCCCCTCTAGAGAACACGTTGATCTCACCACAAGTCTCTCTCTTGAAAAGTTTCTGAGCTTTGGGTGTTTTGATTCATGTTATGTTGTGTTTTGGGGCTAAGAGATGTTTTTGTAACGGCTAGGCTTGAGGTGGGATATAGAGATTGACGAAAACATACCATAGGTGGATTAACTGACACTTTTCAAACCACAAGTAGACAAAGTAATTTTCACACAAACCACAGGTAAGTTATGTGTAATTACATCTAAACATAATTTACCATTTGGCTTTGTTGAGTATGAGAGCATTAGAAAATTTTTTGGCTATCTAAATTCAGATTTTAAACATATTTTTAGGAATACTTCAAAAGCTGATGTTCTAAAACTTTACAAGAAAGAGAAGGATGACGTTAAAAATAAGTTGAAATCAATTCCTTGTAAAATATATTTGATTTCGGATTTATGTACCTTTGTTAGTAGTGAGGGATATATTTGTCTTACGGCGCATTATGGGGATGAGAATTGGGAATTGAAAAACATCATCTTGAATTTTGTCATATGCCACCTCCACACACGGGAACTCTTTTATTGGAGATAATTTTAAGTTTCTTGGAAGAATGGGGTATTGAAAAGAAAATATTTTCTATTACTTTAGATAATGCATCTAATAATGATAATTGTCAAGATTTCATAAAGAAAACGCTTAATGAGGGAGTATTGTTATGTGATGGTATCTTTTTCCATGTGCATTGTGGTGCTCATATATTGAATCTTATTGTTTAAGAAGGATTGAAAGTAATAGATGACTCGGTGATTAAGATCCGAGAAACTATGAAATATCTTAAAGGATCAGAGAGTAGAATGTGCAGATTTGATGAATGTGCCAAGATAGTTGGTATGAAGAGAACAAAGGGTTTACGTTTAGATGTGTGTACAAGATGGAATGTAACATATGACATGATTGACAATGCTACGAGATATCGTTCTGTGTTGAACCGTTTAGTAGAAGATGCTAATTTCAAGCATTGTCCATCAAGGGATGAATGCAATAGAGTGGAAAGGATAACTCGGTTTTTGAAACCTTTCAATGACATTACAACTTTATTTTCTGGAATTGATTACCCTACAGCAAATCTATATTTTCAAGGAGTGTCTCAAAATGAATTGCTCTTACTTGAAGAAATGGAGAGCCAAGATTCATTTATCAGTAATATGGCAGAACAGATGAAAGATAAATTTGACAAATATTGGGATTGTTATTGTGTGGTGCTAGCTTGTGCCATTGTTCTTGATCCAAGGTACGTATAAGTTGGATTATGTGGACTTTACTTTCAAGAAAATAGAGCCAATCGAACACATTGCTGAAATGAAGGTGGAGAGTGTTCAAACTACATTGTATAAGCTTTTTTCAGAATATGAATGCCCCAAGCCTAAGGCCACTACAAATGTTTCATCTTGTGTTGAGAGTTCTAGTCATAATAGCAGTGCTGTGGATGATCCTGATGATGATGAAGATATGGAAGATGATGTAAGTGAATTGCATTTTGTTTGCTATATGTTGTGCTATGTTTTTTTAATAATAAAGATTGTAATGTTGTGTGGTATTATTTTTCATTGCAATTTTTTTTAATGATTAGGAATTTGAGCATTATGAAAGTGGTCGTGGTGCCAAAACAAAAAAATCTCAGCTAGACTTCTATTTAGAAGAGCCTAGACTTAGCAAGAAGAAAAATTCAAAGTTGGAAGTTCTCTCTTGGTGGAAAGAGAATTATTATCGGTTTCTAAAACTCTCTTTAATAGCACAGGATCTCACGAGCATTCTGATAACCATTGTTGCTTTTGAATCAAATTCTAGCACTGGGAAAAAAATTCTTACTCTGTATCAATCACATCTTTTACCTGAGAATATGGAAACTACATTGTGTACTAAAAGTTGGCTATATGGATTTGAAGGTAATTTAATTTAATTTATAGTCATAATTATGCAATTTTAATTCTTTATTGATTTGCTTTCATGATTCCTTAAGTTATATTAAAATATTGTATTGTAGATGAAGATGCTGACGAAATTGGCCAACTTGAGCTACAATTTACAAGTATGAATATTTACAGTGCTGAATCTACAACCAACATTGAGTAGATTGAGATTGAAGTGTAATTTTTATAAAATATTTACTTATTCTTCTTTACTTAATATGTTATGTTTATTTTTAAATCTTTTTTGTTTAGTTTATCTTTCTAAGTAATCTAACTTTACTATTATTTTAAATGTAATAGGAACATGTGCACTTAAGAAGGCCGATAACTTGATATGGTCCATGACATGTAGTTTTTTTTTTTTTTTCTTTTGTGGGAATGATATTATTAGTGATGTAAACTTGTTTCTTTTAAGATCTATCTCTTTTTGAAGTTTAAAAAAATAAGAAAAAAAGCTTGTTTGAAAAATACGGGTCAACCTAACCTGACCCGCGACCCGATTTACCAGTTTAAAAATGACCTACTTTGACCTACGACCCAATTGACCCGCAAACCCAATTGACCTGAACAGAATCCGACCTACTTGTTTTGCCACGTTTAAGTATGCTATTGAGTTTTTCTTTCCGACCATAAAGAAATAATGGTCTGTTTAATTTTCTTTCCACTAGGCCTCTTCAATAGGAGGTGATATTTTGTGAGCCCATTACAAGGAGTGGTCAGCTCACGTATGGTGGGTTCCATAGGTGTGTGAAGCCACTCGCCGTCTATGAGTGAAGTGGACTCATAAGATAATTATTAGTGCTTCGATAAGCCTTTTTGTCTCACCCTTATTTACACAAATATATTAATTTACAATATTTTAATACTGGTATAACTTTTGAGCGATGCACTACTTAATTAAAAATTATATGTAAAAGAAATAAATCATTTTATTCTAGCAACTAATTTTAATAATCAATGAGTCATTTTTTTTTTTTTTTGAATCTAATCAATGAGTCATTTGCAAATTAACAATCGTACTAACTAATTTATCACATGACAAAAATGTATTAATTTCCAACGTAAAACATACATATTTTGAGCCACCTATCATAAGTATGACATGTACTATGTAAGCTTTACTATATTAAAAAACATAATAATAATAATAATAATAATAATAATAATAATAATAATAATAATAATGATAATAATAATAATAATAATAATAATAATAACTATATTAAATACATAATAATAATAATAATAATAATAATAATAGATGATCAAAATAAATATTAAATTTTCTTTAAAATTTCTCTAAAAATTGGTAATAGAAATATAGTTGGAGTAAAATTTTAATTTTTTTTTAAGTTAGAAAAACTATCATAATATTAAAAAATTTATTTTAAATCTCTTAAAATTTTTGGTAATTGAGTTTGAGTTGCAAAGAATTTTAAATTTATTTTTTGAACAAAAAATTTAATATTTCTTGAAATTTAGGTAATAGAGTTTTACTTGGAAAAAACTATCATAATAACTAATAAGCAATTTGATGTTTTGGTAACAAAGTTTCATTTACACTAAATTATCATGCGAGTGTAACCACTTCTTATAAAGAGAAGATAATCACTTGGCATTACCATAATTTTTTGAACCAACTTTTATTATATAGTATGTGTTTTGAGTTTTTATTATGATTATCTTCATATATTCTAGCATTAAGCATTGATTGTGATTGTTTTTGTATATGGAATTATATATTTTATTATTTAAAGAAAATATGATGTACTAAGATTTCTAATGGAGAGTTTGCATATAAATAGAATCTAAATTCAATTAATATATATTTGTGGATTTTAGTTAGCTAAATTAGTAAAATTTCTTATCATTGAATAAAAGATCTATGATTCGAACTTGTAACTAAAACCTGATTGGTGTCTTTGCTTAATACTAAGCGCAATTATCATAAAGTGGATGCTGTATATATAGATATTAATAATGACATTTAAATAGATTGTCAACCATTACTCTAAGGGCACCGTTTGCATGATCCAAACCTTAGGGAAATTATAACGGATGCCCTTAGGGTAATGGTTAACAATTCATTTAAAGAAAATTTTTATGATATAAAAAAAAAAAAAAAAATGGGTCAATGCTAATGAGTGCCCTTAAGGCATTGATTAACAATCCATTTTACGAAAATTTTGACACTAATTTTATGAGAAATGAAAAAAATGTCAAAATATTAATTACTTTTTTTCTTTTCTTATAAAAACTTTCTTTAAATAGATTATTAACCAATGACCTAAAAGCATTTGTTAGTATTTTACAAAAATAATTAATATTTTGACAGTTTTTTCTATTTCCTATAAAAATTATGTCAAAACTTTCTTAAAATAAATTGTATACCATTATCCTAAGGAAACCGGTTAGCATGTCACAATGTGAAATGACTTCAATTTTATAGAGTATGAATAGATTATATATTCTAGATATGCCATTAGGCAGCATACTTCAATCTGGTTGGACTTTGGTTTGACTTTGAGTTTGCAAGTAATAGCTGGGCCTGCGCAGCACTTGGGCTCAAAGATCTAGAAAATTGTGAGTTTCTCAGCTGGCAATTTTTAAAGACCGAAAAGGCTTGCAATTTCATGACATTGAGAAAAAGTTTGCAAGCTGTTAAAACTTACTGCATTGAACTTCTGTATTAGGCTATTAGCTAGCAAGAACTTGGCAATGATATTGAAATTAGGACAATATGTGTTGGGAGAAGTTGGCAATGAAATTTAATTCTGCACTGAACTTATGTATAGTACAACTTAACTAAAAACGTTCGAATCTGTAAATGTAATAGCCTCCACCAAATTCACTTACAGTTCTGCCAGGCATAACCCCATCAATGTTCCAACAATAGCGTTTGGTGGGTAACACCAAAAGGCTTTTGAAACCTTAAATGATTCAATTAACAATGGTAGTCCGATTCATCGGCAACAAAATACACCATAAATAGATGTAACAGTCTCTCTTTACACTTGTTCCATGGCAATGACTCGACAATAATAATTTATGAGAGAAAGAAACAAATAATGAAGACAATTCATGACACTATAACAGCATTTGGTAACGCATGCATGCAAGCTCATGCTCTTCTGGTGATTATGTATGCCAAGCAAGAAGTAGCTATTAATAAATAAGCACTGACAAGATGATGCTTAATATATTGACAAGTCCTCTTATGGTCCCTGGTATAGCCTAGTGCTAATAAGAACAATTAGAAAGAATTTCAGATGTCATTATAGCAATAGTATGTGTGTCGTATGTGCCAATCATTTTTCTTGTTCAAAAGGGACCCTTTTTGAGATGACCAAGTATCTGGACGTTTTTAGACCACTTGACAATGGAAAACTCATTCAAATTTTCCCACATATAGCGCCAAATGCTTACCCAAAAAATACCCAAATGATGGTTCATCTTTTGCATCTTTCAAATGATTTGAGTGCCTTTTTTATGGCCCAATCAACTCGATTAACCTCTACCTACTGGGTTGCTTTTCAAATTAACTCCACCGGATTTTAGCTCGTGCCCCTTTTCTTGACAAGTTAAAGATTTCATCAAGATTAAGAGAATGTTTATTAATAACACTATAACTTTTCGTCTTTTCCCTCTTTACTCTTCACCTTTTCAATTGACATTTTTGACCAATCAACTTAAAAAGAAAAGTAAAAGGGAAGCAAGATTTGCAATAGAGACATCTAGTCAGAATAAGGGGACGAAAGAATAAAGGTGGAAAAGTAGGCAAAAATTTTGTCAAAGAAGAAGAAAAAGAATAAGGATTTTGGTGAGTAACCAGCATCAAATCACATCCCCCAGCCCCTTTTTTTATATCAATAATGTAGCTTAGATTTGAAATTAATAACCCCCTAAAAGGTCAGAGCAGGCATATTTTTATTTGGCAGATATAATCCACGGCCAGAAATGGGCCCGTGATCATTTTCTAGCCGACTAATGTCTTTGTGACACAATTTTTTAACTTATTTTTTTGATGAATATTTTTTAACTTATTCTGTCACTCAATTATGTTATAATAATAATAATAATAATAATAATAATAATAATAATAATAAGGCGAAAAACTCATTTTCGCCTTTACATTTTCACGCGATTCTCATTTTGGTCTCTATCTTTTATTTTCACCGCTTTTAGTCCCTAAAATCAAAAAGGTAATCTCGTTTTGGTCCCTACCGTCAGTGCCCTAACAGCAAAGTCCTAGGTGGCAGACAGAAGCTGACATGGTGCTGAAGTAGCGCTAATGTGATGAATAAAATATTATTAAAAAATATTATTTGGCATTTTTATATGCCACGACAGCTTTTTATAAAAATTAAAATGCCATGTCAGAAAATTTAAACCAAAAAAGAAAATAAATTAAAAAACAAAACTTTTATTTTTCTTTCATATTTTTTTCCGTAAGAACTGAAGGTGTTCTTCGTGTTCTTCCTAAATCCATGAAATAAACCAATCTCCAGCAAACCCCAAATCCAAATCGAGCAACCAAATCTACTCCATCAAATCCAGAAAAATAAGAAATAAATCCAAGAAACCAAACCAAACCAAACCATAAATAAATTGAAGAAATAAACCCATCAATTCAATCACTAGCAAACCCATAAACCCATAATTTTTCTTCATAAATAAACACCCATAAAAACAAACAACTCCATGTTCTCTCCAAAAAAACAAAAACACAAACAAACCCAGAACAAGAGCAAGGATACCCAAATCTGAACAAACTTAGTCACACAAGTCTCAAACAAACCCAGATACCCACTCATGAAAGTTTCACACAAACCCAGATACCCACTCATGGGCAATGGATTCTCTTCTTGATGCATGCCATGACCACCACCGGCGATGTTCCCATTTTTCATCCAAAAACCATCCTCCATTAAAACCTCCAACAAATCAAACCCATAAAAATCATCAAACACACATAAAAAAAAAAAAAAAAAAAAAAACCCCAGAAATTTAAAACAAACCAACACCCACATGGAAAAACAAACCCAGGTCAGAGAGATCGTGACCAACACCAACCGATCTGCGACCTACATGCTCAGATCCGACGACAAAGCTCCACACACGATGACGCTGCAACCCACAACACAAAACACCGAGGAGGAGATACGGTTGCATCGGCACTTCCGTTGACAGCTCGATGGATTTATACGACTTGGAGGCACGCGCGTGGCTCTTAAGCCGAGCCGTCCCTGGCGGAGGTTGCGTTGTTGCGGCATGTTCCACTGCCAGACATGTCTATGTCCTCGCGAGCCACGCCGTTGAGCTCTCGTTTAGAGAACAAAGTGGTTTTGGTTCAAGTAACGGGTTGAATCGATGACTTGTTGCGACAGAGTGGAAGGAGGTTACGAGGTTTGAGAGAAAGGCTTGTGTTGGTGTACGATTCCGTTGGTGGAGAGTGGAGTAGAGGACCAGATCTGCCTGAGCTTGGATCTTAGATTTGGGAAGCTCCATTTGTGTTTGTTTTTTAATTAGAATTTTTTTTTTGAAACTGTTTTTTAATTAGATTTAAGTTTTGTTTTTTAATTTATTTATTTTTTGGATTAAATATTCTGACATGACTTTTTATAAAAAAATTAAAATGCTGACGTGGCATATAAAAATGCCAAATAATATTTTAATCGCCACATCAGCACCACGTCAGCTTCTGTTTACCACCTAGGACTCTGCCGTTAGGGCACTGACTATAGAGACCAAAACGAGATCACTTTTTTTTATTTTAGGGACTAAAAACGATGAAAATAAAAGATTGGGATCAAAGTGAAAATCGTGTGAAAATGTAGGGACGAAAATGAGTTTTTCGCCTAATTTATATATATATATATATATATATATATATATAATAGGTGAAGTAGAGAGAAACTCCAATTGGAATTCTAAATTCGAATTCTAATATATTGTTGTGCCATGTGTCAATGTAAATATGAATTGGAGTCTAATTTGTAATTCCAATGTGCTTCTTTTTTCTTCCTTTTTTCCACACCCGTATATTTTTAGGTTTACCTCCCTTTTCCACACCCACGTATTTTCAGGTTCACCTCCCTTTTTCACACCCACGTATTTTCAGGTTCACTTTCCTTTTCCGGTTCACCTCCCTTTTCCACACTCACGTATTTTCAGGTTCACCTCCCTTTTCCACATAGAATTTCGAAAGATTCTCTTGGTATTAATGATGCATATATTTGGATATTTTTCTATCTTATATAAGAAAAAGTTCTCCAAATATTGTACTTGTCTTTACAATTTTCATGGTCCTGGTTTATGCTCTGCAAAACAAATTCCAATCATTCCTAAGGTTTGATTACTGCTTTCTTTCATCTACCTATACTGTCGTTCTTTTTTGTGTAAATCTTTTATTATTTAATTATATAATTTTGTGGTTTTCCTATGATTGATGTTGTATGTTTATTGTCTTTTATTTGCCTATACTTTCTTTCCTTTTTGTCAATAATTTTTATTGTTTAATTATAAAATTGTTTTGTTTTCCTATCATTGATGTTGCATATTTCTTTTTTTTTCATAACACATTATCAGCACGAGTCTCTACCCAATTTCGAAAGGAAGTTGTACTCCCATTATTCTTCAAATATCAAAGATTATTTATGTAATTTTCTCAACTCACTGTAAGTTTTCTTTTAAGGAATTAATATTTATCCTATTTGTTTGTCTTTACGTTTTATGGTCATAATTTTAGTAATTTTTAATTGATAAATTTTTTTTTATGAGATTCATGTTATTCTATTGTTATATATTGTTATGAGATGCACGTTATGAGATTCACATTTAATTGATTAAAATATTTTGTTAAAAATGGTTTGTGATAAAGCAATTTAATCATAGTTATATGAACCGTGAATGAATCAACCTTGAATATATATGTCTATGTAGCATTCTTTCATTAGAATTTTGTATGATAAAAATATTTGTTAAAAAATTACATAATACTAAGTTTTATTAAATATGAATAAACTAAGTCTTTTAAACATGACTAAACTCATGATTAATAAATAAATAAATAAAAAACAAAACCAGTATCACTTAAATAATAAAATGCAATATATTTATTGGTTTATTAAATTATATCCATTCCCGTGCGGTAACTTTCTTTCGAAATTGAGTAAAAATTCGTGCTGATAACGTGTTATGAAAAATAAAAAAAAATATGCAACATCAATGATAGGAAAACAAAACAATTTTATAATTAAACAATAAAAATTATTGACAAAAAGGAAAAAAAAGTATTGGCAGATGAAAGATAATAAACATACAACATCAATCATAGGAAAACCACAAAATTATATAATTAAAAAATAAAAAATTTACACAAAAAGGAATAACAGTATAGTTAGATGACAGAAAGTAGTAATCAAACCTTAGGAATGGTTGAAATTCGTTTTGTAGAGCATAAACCAAGACCATGAAAATTGTAAAAACAAGTACAATTGGAATATTTGGAGAACCTCTTCTTATATAAGATACAAAAATACCCAAATACATGCATCATTGATACCAAAAGATTCTTTTGAAATTCCATGTGGAAAAGTGAGGTGAACCTGAAAATACGTGGGTGTGGAAAAATGAGATGAACCTGAAAGAAATGGAGGTAAACCTTAAAATACGTAGGTATAAAAAAGGGAGGTGAACATAAAAATACACGGGTGTGAAAAAAAAGAAAAAAAAGAAGCACATCAGAATTACAAGTTAGACTCCAATTTCATATTTACATTGACACGTGACACAACAATAGATTAGAATTCTAATTTAGAATTCCAATTGGAGTTTTTCTCTGTTTCACCTATTATATAACAGAGAGAAACTCAAATTAGAGTTTCTAATTTTGCGACATGTGTTCTAAATTATTTATTCTTAAAGAGTTTTATTTCTTAATTTTAAAATCAAATGTGGCACTACATCATAAATATTCATTTAAGTGAGTTATTAAGTACAAAAATTAAAGAGTCTAGAATAAATGAATTGTAAAAAAAAAAAAATGCTTCACAATGAAAAAAGCGGACAATTTATTTTTTATACCTAATAATTTCCTTACAATTTTTTTAAAGAGTTAACAATATATAAAAATGACTATCAATAGTACTTAAATTATATATATATAAATTATATTATGTATCTTATTGTATATCTTTAAATGTATCAATGCATATGCATAAGATTACAAGGTAGTACATAATAATAAGTGAAACTGAAAGAAACTCAAATTAGAATTCCAAATTAAAGTTCTAATTTTGCGTCATGTGTCATAAATTATTTATTCATAAGAAGTTTTATTTCTTAATTTTAGAATCAAATATGGGACTACATCATAAATATTAATCCAAGTGAGTTATTAAGTACAAAAACCAAAGAGTTTAAAATAAATAAATTGTTAAAAAAAAAAAAAGTGCTTCACAATAATTTTTTTTTAAAAAAATATGGACAATTTACATTTTATACCTAATAATATCCTTACAAAATTTTTAAAGAGTTAACAAAATATAAAAATGACTATCAATAGTATTTAAATTATATATACAAGAATTATATTATGCATCTTATTATATCTCTTTAAGTGTATCCATGCATATGCATGGAGTTACAAGCTAGTTATGTATAATATTTTAAAATCTATCGTTTTACTTTTAGATTTAATTATACTTTTGCATTATTTTTAGTAAATATGCAAACAAGATTTTAGTGTGTGTGTGTGTATGTATATATATATTTAGAATCATTCTAGTAGAGTAGGATAGTTGGGCAAAGAGCAAAAAAGTTGTAATTTTCTTCTAGAATTTTTGTGCTTATTTGTGAGGCTTTACACTAAAATTAAAACTTGCCTCCATTTTTTTCCCTATATTTTTTTTAAGCAAGTAATAAATAAAGCTTTCTAAATTTGCTCAAATGTTTGGATTAGTTTATATGTTGAAAAGCTTGTTTCACTTAATAACCCTTAATAGTCCTTAATCTTTTATATCAAGTTCCTTCTTTACCCAAAAAAAAAAAATTGTTATGTAAAACCCTCAAATTGCTATTTTTTTACCATCAAATAAAAAATAAGAAAAGCATTACCCTAGATGCTAGTTCTAAAATTTTTTGCAACTTAGCTATAGTAAGATGGTACTCTTAGAATATATTATAGCAAGTTGTGAAATTATTTTTATTATATTTTATTTCTCTCTCTCTCTCTCTCTCTCTCTCTCTCTCTCTCTCTCTCTCTCTCTCTCTCTCTCTCTCTCTCTCTCTCTCTCTCTCTCTCTCTCTCTCTCTCTCTCTCTCTCTCTCTCTCAAATTGGCATGGAAATGACGCTATGGTGGAGGCATGGAGAACGTGGTTCGTGGTGGAGTTGTAGTTGTGGCTAAGTCACAATGGTTTTGTTCTTGGGTCATGGTGGTTGCAGTGATGGTGGGTTTGCTGGGATATGTTCTTAATTGGGCAAATTCCTTAATTTTTTTAGTTTGTGTTTACTAGTTTATTTTCCAGGAATTCTTCTGGGTCTTTTATATTCAATATATTTTTGTAAATAATATTTATCTTTCATAATTTTAAAGGGATGATAATGATGATGATGATGATGATGATTATGGTTTATTTTTTAAAAGAAAATTAAGATGAAAGAAAAAAAAAAAGAAAAAAAGAAAGAAGGAAACATGGTTGCTGCTATGTTCTTGGGTCATAGTGGGTTTGCTGCTTTGTTTTCGGCTAGGTTGGTGGTGGTTAAATAATGAGTTTTGGTGTGGTGGTGCCTCCTATTTTTGGTGGTGGTGTGGTGGTGCCTCCTATTTTTGGTGGTGGTGTGGTTGAGAAAGAGACACAGAGAGGCAGTGATAGAAAGTAGAGAGAGAGAGGAGAGATAGATAGTTTTATATTATTTTATTATATAATTTATATAATTTTAATTGTTATATGTAAAACTAAAAATTAGGATGTTTGGTGTATTATAAAGTGTAATAGATAAAATAGCTTTTAAGATGACAAAATAAAAAACTTTTTGCAATTCCAGATGTTAATGCTTATAGCAACAACAACACAAAATAAAATACTTTGTTGATCTCAAATTATTGATCTTCAAAATACAATATTTTGTAGCACTACTTTTACACTAGAATTTAAATTGGTAAGAAAAATAATAAAAACCTTTGCATTTTTAACTAATAGACATCATCTTAGATGATATTCATTTAAAAATTTGTACAAATAATAAATTGACCTACAAAAACTATTCCAACCAATATTTAATTGTTTACCAATTTCACTTACCCAAAATTTTAAAAGACAACAAAAATAACCAAAAAAGGAGGGAAAAGAAAAGGAAAAACAAAGGGTTAAACAAAACAACAGAGCAAAGATAAGGTCACACAAGGTTCAATGATTCAACCCATCCCACATCATATGAGGTTAAAAAGTGCGTAGGCCCCACCATATGCCATTTCATAAATAAAAAATAAAAATGAAGTATTTGTTCAAAGGGTTTTGGGGAAGAGGGAACCCCACAATACCAAACAGAGAGTTTTGGGTTTGCGCTTGTGAGAGTATCTGTGTCTCTCTCCTTGCAGCATTTGTGGGTCTCTCTCTCTGAACACTAACGTAAACTCTCTCAAAATGGCCGCTCCTCCTCTCTTCTCTTCCTCATCGTTATACTATTCGTCTCTGCTAAAATACGCTCCTTGTGCCCATTCCCTTAACCTCCACCCCCAACTACTTCTTTAGCCAGTATTAACTAATTTAATATATTATTTTTCTTCCAATACTACCAACCATGGCCGTTACTGCTCTTTTTTTCTGTGTAGTGGTTCTCTGCGCACCCTTCTTATCGTGCGCCGGGACAGTAACGGAAATTGAAGCCTTAACATCTTTCAAACTCAATCTCCACGACCCACTCGGAGCGTTGAACGGCTGGGATTCGTCGACGCCATTAGCTCCCTGTGATTGGCGTGGAGTCGCGTGCTCTAGCAACCGAGTCACCGAGCTCCGACTGCCTCGCCTCCAACTCGGTGGCCGACTCAGTGACCGTCTCGCTGACCTAACCATGTTGCGGAAGCTGAGTCTTCGCTCGAACGCTTTCAACGGAACCATTCCTCTCTCTCTCTCCAAATGCACGCTCCTACGCTCCGTGTTCTTGCAGTACAACTTGCTCACCGGAAACCTTCCGCCGGAGATCGGGAACCTCACCGGTTTGAAAATCCTCAACCTCGCACAGAACCATCTCTCCGGCGAGATCTCCGGCGAACTTCCTAGCGGCCTCAACTGCCTTGATCTTTCGTCGAACGCCTTCTCCGGTGTGGTTCCGAGGAGTGTCGCGAACTTGACTCAGCTTCAGCTCATCAACCTCTCGTACAACCAGTTCTCCGGTGAAATTCCGGCGAGCTTTGGAGAGCTTCAACGGCTTCAGTACCTTTGGCTTGACTACAATCTATTACAAGGAACTCTTCCTTCGGCGATCGCGAATTGCTCGTCGCTCATACACTTAAGCGTAGAAGGCAATTCGCTCGGAGGAGTGATTCCGGCGGCGCTCGGAGCTCTGCCGAAACTTCAGGTTCTCTCTCTCTCTCAAAACAATCTCTCCGGTTCGGTTCCCGCTTCGATGTTTTGCAATGTGTCGCTCTATACGTCGTCGCTTCGTTATGTTCAGTTAGGGTTTAATGCGTTCACGGACATTGTTAAGCCAGAGACAGTGACGTGTTTCAGTGTTCTCCAGGTTTTAGATCTTCAACACAATCAAATCCACGCCGCGTTTCCTTCGTGGTTAACGAGTATCTCCACGTTAACAAAGGTGGATCTTTCGAATAATTTCTTCACTGGTGTAGTTCCTGCTGAGATTGGAATCGTCACGAAGTTGGAGAGTCTCAACATTGCGAATAACTCGTTTAGCGGTGCAATTCCGATAGAAATCAAGAAATGTAGCTTGTTACAGTTTCTAGATTTTGAAGGAAACCGCTTTACCGGTAACGTTCCTGAATTTTTTGGAGAATTGAGAGATTTGAAGGTGTTATCTCTTGGGGGAAATGCATTTACCGGTTCAGTTCCGGCGAGTTTTGGCAACCTTTCGGTGCTTGAGACTTTGAATCTGAGAGCTAACAGGTTAAATGGAATTGTGCCGGTAGAGCTAATGGGATTGAGCAATTTGAGTACACTGGACCTCAGTGGGAACAATTTTTCTGGTGTGATTCCTACCAGTATTGGGACTTTGAGTCGGCTAATGGTTCTAAATCTGAGCGGCAATGGTTTTTCAGGGAAAATTCCAGCAAGTTTGGGCAATCTTTTCAGGCTCAGGAGTCTTGATTTGAGCAAACAGAGTCTCTCTGGTGAGTTGCCATTTGAGCTTTCGGGTTTGCCGAATCTGCAGGTAATTGCTGTGCAGGAAAATTTGTTGTCTGGGGATGTTCCTGAAGGTTTTAGTAGTTTGATGAGTCTGCGATATTTGAATCTCAGTGGCAATGCGTTTTCTGGTCACATTCCAGCAAATTATGGTTTTCTTCAGTCATTGGTGGTTCTGTCATTGTCTGATAATCATGTTTTGGGCTCGATTCCTCCGGAGCTGGGAAATTGTTCTGACATTGAAGTTATCGAGCTCCGGTCTAATTCTTTGACGGGTCGCATTCCAGCTGATCTCTCTGGTCTCTCGCGTTTGAGAGTGCTTGATTTGGGTATGAACAATTTGACAGGTGAAATCCCAGCAGGAATTTCTGAATGCTCCTCGTTAACTGCTTTGTTTGTAGACTTCAATCATCTTTCAGGTGGCATACCTGTCTCATTGTCCAAGCTATCAAATTTGACGATGCTGGACCTTTCTTCTAACAACTTAAGTGGAACAATTCCAGCTAATCTTACAATGCTTTCTGGCTTGGTGAACTTCAATGTTTCGAATAATAATCTCCAAGGTGAGATCCCCCTAATGCTGGGTTCTCGATTCAATAATCCATCTGCATTTGCGGGTAATCAAGGCTTATGTGGGAAGCCATTGGATCGAAATTGTGTGGATATAATGGATAGGGGTAGGAAGAAGAGGCTGATTTTGTTAATTGTCATAGCTGCTGGTGGAGCTCTCTTACTGTCGTTGTGTTGTTGCTTCTACATTTTCAGCCTCTTGAGGTGGCGCAAGAAACTCAAAGAAAAAGCATCTGGGGAAAAGAAGAGAAGTCCTGGAAGGGCAAGCTCGGGAGCAAGTGGAGGTCGTGGAAGCACTGATAATGGAGGGCCAAAGCTTGTTATGTTCAACAACAAAATCACACTTGCAGAGACAATTGAAGCAACTAGACAATTTGATGAAGAAAACGTGCTGAGCAGAACACGGTATGGGTTGGTTTTCAAGGCCAGCTACAATGATGGAATGGTGCTATCAATCCGCAGACTCCCAGATGGATCACTAGACGAAAACATGTTCAGAAAAGAGGCTGAATCATTAGGGAAAGTGAGGCACCGAAACTTGACAGTCCTTCGCGGATACTATGCTGGTTCACCCGACTTGAGGCTCCTAGTGTATGACTACATGCCAAATGGAAATCTTGCAAGTTTGCTTCAAGAAGCGTCTCACCAAGATGGCCATGTCCTCAATTGGCCAATGCGCCATCTCATTGCACTAGGAATTGCCCGTGGATTAGCCTTTCTACACACTTCCTCAATGGTACATGGCGATGTCAAGCCTCAAAACGTTCTATTTGATGCAGATTTCGAAGCCCATTTATCCGATTTTGGGCTAGACCGCCTCACAATTGCGACTCCAGCTGAAGCCTCAACTTCCACTTCAGTTGGGACTTTAGGCTACGTATCACCAGAAGCAGTTCTAACAGGGGAAGCCACAAAAGAATCAGATGTCTACAGCTTTGGCATAGTTTTACTCGAACTATTAACTGGAAAGCGACCAGTAATGTTCACACAAGACGAAGACATTGTGAAGTGGGTGAAAAAGCAATTGCAAAGAGGTCAAATTACAGAGCTATTAGAGCCTGGTTTGCTTGAGCTTGACCCTGAATCATCAGAATGGGAAGAGTTTTTACTAGGAGTGAAAGTTGGGTTGCTATGCACAGCACCTGACCCGCTTGACCGACCCACCATGTCAGACATTGTGTTCATGCTAGAGGGTTGTCGGGTCGGACCCGATATTCCTTCTTCCGCGGATCCAACCTCTCAACCTTCACCGGCATAAGCCGAAATCAACGTTAACCATTTTGTTTCTTTTTTTTTCTTTTCCTTTTTTTTTTTTTGGTTTTTATTAATTTCTCATTGTAACAGTTAGCTGAATTTTTTAGAGGTTTTTGAGGGAACAAAAAAAGAAAAAAGAAAAAGCTTGCCTTTTTTTTTTAATTGGTAATGTTTTTCATGCTTTTGCCATTATTTGCATATTTTTAACTTGATGCTGGCCTAGGGAGTAGGTAGGGTCCACAAGGATTGAGAGTGTAGTGAAAAATTCAACACACTCTCTCTCACCCCATCACAGTCAACGATTTTGAGCAAAGCCTCAGTTAGAGTTGGATGAAATGAAAATGGACAATGATGGGCCCACAAGTCCATTTCCCGCCAAAAGGAAAAGTACTAATTATTTGATCTGATCTTTGTGTTGGTCACGTGGCTTTAAAGACTGAATCCCGGTTGTTGTGGCGACTGGCGAGTAAAAATGTAGCCGTTAATGGTGTGGGGTCCGAGGTGTACACTCTGGCTCGAAGAACTGTCTTTTCCCAAGGGTTGCGTTGGGTTGGGTTGGGGCATTAGTTTAGTTGAGTACAGCTTCACCGAGTTTTCTATATGATTAGGGTGACACTTGGGTTACTCTGTTGGCCCTCTGTTTTTTTCTATTTTATTACGAGGAAGTGGAGGAAAAAGAAGACACAAGGACCCAAGTTTTCAGGTCCCACTAGCCCCTGGATTAAGCAGGAAATGGGACTTAGAAAGATCAAAACTAGTCACCAAGCTCAACCACTTTGTGAACTTTTTGTGGATCATGACTCATGAGTCGTGACCCTATTGGAATCAATTTTTTTATCTGATTTGAAATCTAGTCTGTTGTGTTGTACCATGTGGAAGTGGAAGTACCAATTATCTTTTTTGGCTTTGCCCTCGATTTAAGTTTCTCAAGTCATGGGGGAATAATAAAAGCCCTGTTTCCACGTCTTTTTTCTTTTCTTTTCTTTTTTTTTGCTTTACCGGCATTGGAATATATGAAGCAAATAGCAATGACCGAAAGATTCTCCAATTGTCCTTCCATGGCATCAATGACAAATTGACAATTAAGAAATGAGGGGAAAAAGGGAACACAAATAAAATATTCAAAGTGAAATTAAGAACAAGACAAATTGTGTCCAATCCGATGCAGTGACCGTTAAGTATCCTTCTTTTATTTGTTTAATTCTTCGTATTAATTTCTAGATATAAATAATACGGTACGCCAAATCATTTAATAATTTTGTATGTCGCCTCGAAGGTGCAAATTCAAGCACGAAGCTCCGAGCCTCCCAAGTAAAATTAATTCTACTTCAAGCTAAAATGCTATGCTCTTATTACTCTCTTCAATGGCAAAATCAGAATACTTCCATTCCAAATGGTAAGAGTTGACCATCTTTTTCTCTACTTAATTAAGAAGAAAAAGATCCATAAAAAATTTAAAAAGAAGAAGAAGTAGAGTAGATGAAGGGTAAGACTTGACCATCCAAAAGAGTAACGAAACGATGTATTGAAAGTGTTCGTTGATAGAAAAATGCAAAAACAATGTGAGTTCAATAATTCTTACTAAGGCCATGAGACAGAGCTCAGGGCACCCCACAATCATAAAATAGTAGTTCCGTGTATTTAGATTAGAGGGGTACTCCGAACTTGGCAAAAAAATTTATAATATAATTAGAAGTCTTTTTGTTGAATATTGTAAAAAGTGAGTTTATTTGTGATATGGGAATCGTTGGAAGTTACTCAGGAGAATTAGGAAAGAAACAATTTTAACAAAAAGTATGAGAGAGGAGAGAGAAATGATGTGATGGCTGAAATGAGAGAAAATTTGAAATTTGGTAATGAGGTTACTGATATTTCTACTACCTAAATTTGGCTACCCAGATGAAGTTCTCGAAGAAAAGAAGTGTTCAAAAGGAAAAAAGCAATTGTGGCAATCAAATTGCCAAAATTGTAGGGGGAGGAGAGAGAAAATTTTAATAGGAATTTTGGCAATGAAGTTGCTATAGATGGAGGGGAAAAAAAAGTATTGTGGCAATAGAGCTGCCGAAAATTGGAGGAAAAAATAATTGTGGTAATAGATTTGCCAAAAATTGGAAGAGTTAGTCAAAGCAAAACACAAATTCTTATTCTCCAAAAAGTAAAAAGAAGTACATAGAATATATTCTTATTCATTCCCAATAAAACCTATTGATATCACACCATATAGAATCTATGTCATGTATAGATTCTTTTTTTGTCTTTTTATTTGTCCCTATAAATATAAAAGGAATCATCAGTTTTTGCATCTCCTCACAGAAAGTGTTAACATTTCTCGTATTGTTTCACTTACTTCTGATTGTTTATTGCTTTATTACTTTTCTACTTTGCTCTAGTGTACACAACTTAGGATTGTAAGTTTTTGGTAAATATGTGTTTTTTGCTTTGCTTTATCAACTTACAACTCTAGAAATTAACAGATCTATTATTATTATATAAATATATGCTTTTTAAGTATTAGAAGCTAATGCATTGTAAAATATTATGTACAGTTGTATTAGAGTTAATATTTTTTGTATAACTATGATTATAATTATGATTATTCTTCTTGTTGTTGTTATTCAAATTTTAGATTAATGAATTCTTTATGGTTAGGACTACAAGCATTTTAAGTAATATTTGAAATTTACTATAATAAATTGTAAAAGTCACCATTTATGAATTTGATTATCTTCTACAGAAGACTTGTATTCTTTAGAAAACCTGTATTGCAGCAAATCTGTATTCTACTACAGATCACTTTTCCTTACATTTCTTTTTTAGCCCAGGCATAAATCTAGGCTTTTGTTTCTTGGTCTTCTTGGTAGGCCTTTGGGCTTGCTTTCCTCCTTATGGGCTTTTGGGTACGGATTTGCAAAAACGAGTATCAACAATAACTAATTTTACAAATGAGCTATGAAAATTGAGATATAATAAAATTAAATTAAAATTGAACCAAGGGACATTTAACAGAAAATTAGAGTACATGAAATCTAATTACAATGACATATATATATATAGAGAGAGAGAGAGAGAGAGAGAGAGAGAGAGAGAGAGAGAGAGAGAGAGAGAGAGAGAGAGAGAGAGAGAGAGAGAGAGAGAGAGAGAGAGAGGCTTAGAAAAATTTTGATTAGAATTTAATTTTGCACTATTTGTATAAATTTATGTGGGAACCACACCATAATTATACACTTAAGTTTGTGTCATATGTTCACTTAAGTTTTTTAATCTTTATGCCAAGTGAGTTAATGAGTGAAAAATACTAAAAATCTAATATTAATGAACTATAAAATAAAAAATAAAAAACCAATCACATATACTCAATAAAAATCATTACACAACAAAAATCACCACACGTTATATCTTATTAAAAATTAGTAAAGTTTTTTAAGTTTTGTGCCACGTGAGTTAATGAGTGCAAAATACTAAGAATCTAATATTAATGAACTATAAAATTAAAAAATTAAAAAAAAATCACATATACTCAATAAAAATCACCACACAACAAAGATCACCACATATTCTATCTTATTAAAAATTAGGAAAAAAGAATGATCATAAGTAGTATTAAATTTTGGTAGAAATTTTAATATGTAACTAATAACGTGTACTTTTAAAAAAAAATAATTTGACTAATTATTTATATTTTTATAATAAAAATTGTGTTTAATTTTAAATGTATCTATACGTATGCATGTGTCACATGCTATTTCTTTTTAATAATTTGACTAATCATTTATATTTTTATAGTAAAAACTGTGTTTAATTTAAATTTATCAATGTGTTTGCATGGATTATATGCTATTTTAACATAAAATTCAAGTATATGAAATCTATTTAGAATTACACTTGCCACAATATTTAGAGCGCATCTAAAATCTAATTTAACACATTTAATGAGCTTCCACTTTAACTTAAAGTGATGTGATGAATTAAAATAAATTTTCTTTTCAAATAATTATGAAAACTAAACTATTATGAAAAGATATTTAAAGTGAACAACTAATTTTTTAAAACATAGTAAACTATTTCATTGAAATTTATTGTTGATTTTTTAGAAATTTTGATGGAAAATTTGGACTAGTTTCAAATTAATTGGAAGCGGTTTTATAAAAAAGAAAAAGATAAAGGCTAGAGGTAATTATAAATTGAAGGACACTTGGCATAAAATTTAATTGTCTAAAATATAATTAAAATGATACTTGGACACAAATAATGAGTAAACATAACATAGAAATTTATTGATTTTTTTTTAGAAGGAGAAATTTATTGAATTGGTTTTATAGATATAGATAGATTTATTCAATTAATCAATTCCCTATTGGCCACTTGGCCAGACCGTATGGAACCATCCCCATTCCCCACGATAAGAGTGGGCCCAACACCTTGCCCATCATAATCAGATGCATCTTCGGCTACTCGCTCATCCACAAAATCACTCAGTATTTTTAAGCCCAGATCTAAGCCCAAACACTATACCTCCATTGACAGCCAAGTGTCAAAGGATTCAGCCCTAGCAAGTAGCAACATTTGCGATGGCACAGCCAAGAACTCCCCCTTCCCATTCTATGATACCAATGAAAAGAGAACATTGTTCTATAATGCTTTACTCTTAAAACTCTTTGATTCAAAACCCTTTCCAACTCCGCTTATATTCAGCCAATTTTGCTAGGCAAGCTTAAACCCTCCTACATTTCAATAATCCAACCAATGTCGTCAAGGAGCCCTCCAACAGGACTCGAGCAAATTTAGGCCTATACTTTTGTGAAACTGGTATCTCAAACTCAATCCCTGTTGCCAAGAGCCTTTTATATAATGACATAATAGTCTGCCTTCCTTTATCAAGAGAACTAGGATTCGTATCTCCTCCATCCCACTATTGTAATAAAATGGCATATGTATTTCTTTATTAAGACTTAAGAGACCCCTGCTAATTTGATCTAGGCTATGCTATTTTATAATTGAATTCTTCGAGACTTAATTCACAAATAGCCCATTATGCCAAGACGAAAGGTTGAAAATCCACAAACACGCATTATTCTAACCTACTTTTTTCAGCAATTCATTTTAATCCATGGTTTTCAAACTCGCACCGTTCAAAGATCTGGTAAACGGAGAGGTTCAAGGTTTTAAGGTTAGACCGAGGTTCAACTAAGGCCGAATTGTGATAATTTCATAGTTAATTTAGTAATTAATCAAAATAAAATAAAGGTATTAAATTTGTAAATGTTAGCAAAATTAACTAAAAATATCTTAAAAATTGAAACAAACTTTCAATTAAATTTTCATGATATTATTAGGTTGTAGGGATGAAGGGCCCAAATAAAGATATTGGGCTATGGGTCGTGCTCGAGGACGTCAGATAGCTCGATGATAGATAAGTATTAGCAAAGACAAATAGATTATTGAGCCAAAGAAGAGGTCGAGTCATAATGAGCAATCGATGTTGTTCGAGGAGCGACCCCTTCTCAGCTAGTAAAGTAGAGGCCTGAAGTTCGACTACCCATCACGCACTAGGTAGCAGGCAACCATGCTTAGGATGATAAGCATTAGAAAGAGATGAGTCAACAGGGAATTGAGAAATATCTAAGAAGAAAGCTGCCATCACTGCATTGAATGCTTTGCATCTAACCTCCTGGCCGCATTTAATGTGGAAGTGATACATAAATGGTAGTTTCCAACCTTATAGCTGCCCACAGAGATTTTAGGAAGGTGCTGATGGGATAAGTATCAAGAAGATTATTAATCTGGTCTACACATGGAAGACTAGGATGAAAGAAGAGAAGAACATACATAAGAGAAGAACTCCATGATAGGGGATCTGAGATTAAGGGAGAAGAAAAACACTATGTAACAAAGAACTTAAACATTTGTATAAGGTCTAGAAAAATATATAAGAACATATCCTCCTCGGACCTAACTGAGGAGCATTTTCTTTATCCAAACTATTTATCTTGTTTATCCTGATACTAACTAGCCTACCACCTAACTCATTGAACATTCAGTATTAGGCCCACTCTCTAATAAATTCATTGTTTTGGGCTTATTGGGTCATTGTCTAAATCGCTTGGGTTGTGGACTGAGTTTGGTCCTTACAATTGACGTCATTTGTGGGGAATTGAACATTCTTGAGCTTATTCAACCATGGTAGATTCATGACCAAACCATGAAGAATCTGTAGGATCCTAACGTCAAGATCATTTTTTTAATCTTCACCGAAGGAGAGACCGTGAAGTTAGTGTACACATGACTCATACCAGTAGAAGTCATTCCAGGAGTGGGAGCCACATGTCTCATGGAGAAGATACTAGAAACCTGCAGCTAGAGATAAATCATTTAAGAAGGAAGCTACGTTGTAAGTAAAGGAGAGAGACTCCTTCAAGCTCGGGGTCTCAGTTTGATGATGATGATAGTTATAGACCCAGATCAAGAACACCCTCCAATGAGTCTTTCTCTTGTGATAAAGATCGCCATTACAGGCGAAGGAGTAGAAGCCCGCCCTATAGGGGCTTGGGAAATGAAGCTATGAGCAAGGCTTTGCTCCAAATTTCAAAATCACCATTTATACGGAGAATTGAGAAGGGAAAGCTTTCTCGGCGGTTTACCCAGCCAACGTTTACCATGTATAATAGAAAAACAGATCCAGTGGAGTATGTTAGTCATTTTAACTAGAGAATGACTGTCCACTCCCAGAATGAGACCTTGATGTGCAAGGTATTCCCATCTAGTTTGGGATCAATGGCAATGAGGCAGTTTAATGGGTTGGAAGAAGGATCAATTGGCACTTTTCAAGAGCTTACCAGAGCCTTTGGCACCCAGTTTGTCACCTATAGTAAAGTGCCTCGCCCCCTAGACTACTTATTGTTTATGATTATGTGAGAGGGGGAAACTCTGAAGACATACTCGAATAGATATTAGGAGATATTTAACAAGATAGAGGAAAATTTTGATGATGTGGCAATAAGGACATTTAAGGTCAGCCTATCCGCTGAGCATGATCTGAGAAATTCCTTAAATAGAAAGCCCTCCCGAAGTATATGTCAGTTAATGGACCGAGTTGATGAGTATAAATGGGTTGAGGAGGATCAGCAACAAGGAAAGGGGAAGGCGAAGGTAATTCCCCAAGACCAAAGGTATTTTAGGTCAAAGAGGTACAACAACAATCAGTCCAGGAAGGATTTTGCTGGACACACTGGGTCTGCTGTTGCCCAGGCAGTTGACATAGTGTTCAGGGAGCTTGTACACCAAATCCTGGAGAAGATAAAGAGTGAGCCATATTTTAATTGGCCAAATAAGATGGGAGGAGACCCCATGAAGCGTAATCAAAGACTTCATTGCTAGTACCATCAAGACCGAGGACACACTACAGAGGATTGTAGGACTTTATGTGACCACCTGGAACCACTAGTCAAGATTGGGAAGTTGAAGTAGTTCTTGTATCAGCCCGCTGGGTAGGGAAGCCAGGTCAGGTCAGCACACCAGAAGGATACTTCCTCAAGACCACCCTTAGGAATAATTTGTGCTATTCTTGCTGCCCCAGGTCGGATTTGTTCGTTTCTATTAAGGGTTATGTCCATAGTAAGGCCGCATGCTGAGGATTTGAGTCCTGATTCTAAGAGGGGAAGAATAGAGGCCCGACCTGCTCTAAGCTTCTTTGACGAGGATAAAGTTGGAACTTTTTAGCCATATGATAATACCTTGGTGGTTACCCTCCGGATAGGGAGTGTATGATGTGAAGAGAGTCTTGGTGGATCAGGGCAGTCGGGCAGAGATCATGTACCTCGACCTGTATAAGCAACTTAAGTTAAAGCCCAAGGATTTGGTCAGCTATGATTCCCTTCCGATGGGGTTTGATGGGAAGACAGTTATCCCAAAAGGCCAGATTAAATTTTTTGTTTAAGCAGGATCAGAAATCGTGGAGGTAGACTTTATTGTGGTGGACACATATTTCCCTTATACTGCTATCATGGCAAGACCTTGGCTTCATGCCATAAGAGCTGTTTCTTTTACCTTGCAATTGAAGGTGAAATATCTTTCAGGGGACCAGGTCAAAGAACTGATTAGAAGTCAGGCTATGGCCAGACAATGCTTAGTTGCGGCAATTAGACATCAATCTGCGGGTAAATCCTCGACCACTTTAAAAAGGGATTTATAGCAATCAAAGGAAACAATAGTGTCCTCAGACGCTGTGGCAAAGGGGGAAAGATGTGAGGAGTTGGAGAAAATCACTATCAATAATGATGATGAAAAGTATTTTTAAGTGGGAGTTCAGCTACCTCTTTAGGAGAAGGAAGAGCTAGTTGCTTTCCTTAGCAAGAATGTTGATGTGTTTGCATGAAGTACTTATGAAGCTCCTGGGGTGTATTCAAATTTTATTTGTCATCATTTGAATGTTAATCCATCTATCACCCCTAAGAAACAACCGCTTCGGCGCTCTTCTAAAGAACATTTCGATGCTATCAAAGAAGAGGTGGTGAAACTTAAGCGTGCAAGGGCAATAAAATAAGTGTTTTATCCAGAATGGTTGGCCAACATGGTGGTGGTAAATAAGAAGAATGGAAAATGGCGAGTGTGTGTAGATTTTATAAATCTAAACAAAGGTTGTCCCAAGAATCCCTTCTCGATACCTCGGATAGACCAGTTAGTGGATGCGATTGTTGGTCATCCTCAGATGAGCTTTTTGGATGCCTTTCCAAGGTACCATCAGATACTATTAGCTCTGGCTCACTAGGTGAAGACTAGTTTTGCAACGCCCACTAGGAACTATTATTATAAGGTGATGCCATTTGGATTAAAGAATGCTGGGTCTACTTATCAGAGAATGAAGAATAGAATGTTTAACCTAGGGTTGGTAAGAATATTAAAGTCTACATAGATGACATGGTGGTGAAAAGCAAGGCAGAGGCTAAGCATGTGAATGACCTTGGAAGTATTTTTGAGGTGTTAAGAAAGCATAAGTTACGCCTTAATGTTTCTAAATGTTCTTTTGGTGTCATTTCAAGCAAATTTTTGGGTTACATGGTCACCCATCGTGGGATTGAAGTTAATCTTAATCAAATTAAAGCAATCAATGATTTACAACCTCCTCGAAATCCCAGAGAAGTCTAAAAGTTGACCGGAATGACTACAGCCTTGAATAGAGTTATCTCTCGATCCATAGACTAATGTAGGCCGTTCTTCTAACTTTTACGTGAGTGGAAAGGGTTTAAGTGGAATGAATAATGTGCCCTAGCTTTTCAGCAATTAAAGGATTACCTTTCTCGACCATCCATTATGTTTAGATCCGAGGAGGACAAGGTTCTTTTTGCCTACATTGTCGTGACTTCCCACGCAGTTAGTTTGGTATTGGTAAAAGCAGAGAATGGAGTACATTGACCAGTCTATTATATGAGTAAGTCACTACATGAAGCAGAAGTTCATTATTTACCACTAGAGAAAGTCATTTTGGCAGTGGTGCATGCTACATGAAAACTCCCCTATTACTTTCAAGCTCATACATTGGTGGCTTTAACTCAACTCCTTCTACAATCGTTGCTCCGAAAGGCTAATTATAAGAGAAGAATTGCCAAGTAGGGGATGATTCTAGGGGTATTTGATATCAAGTATATGCCTCGGACCTCCATTAAAGGACAAGTTCTAGCAAATTTGGTGGCAAAGTTTACTAAGTCTTTAGTAGAAGTAGAGGACTAGGAGCATAACTCAGAAGGAAAGCAAGTTAAGAAAATTTCTCTACAAGGGCCCTCATCTTGGGAGTTATATGTTAATGGCACGGCAAATCAAAGAGGTTCTGGAGTGGGGCTGGTTGTAGTGTCTCCAGACAAGATCACCATTGAGAAATCTTTAAGGTTAGGCTTCTTAACCACGAGCAATGAAGCCGAGTATGAGGCTCTACTAATGGGGATTGCTATTGTTAAGAAGATGGGAGGAAAGGTTATGGAAGTGTTCTCAGACTCAAGGTTGGTTGTAGGACAAGTAATGAGAGAGTTAGAAGCTAAGGATTTGAGAATGCAAGGGTATTTGAATCAGGCTCGGTGTTTGCAGTCAAGCTTTGAATCTTTCACCATACAACAAATCCCAAGAAGTAGGAATACACATGTTGATTCCTTGGCAACCTTAGCAACCTCCTCTGGACAAGACCAACCTCGGGTTATACTTATTGAGGACCTTCACAAACCCATCGAAGAGAAGAAGGATAAAACCCAAGTTCACCAGATCATGGTCGAACCTAGCTAGATGGACCCTTTGATCTTTTTTCTCAATGAACGTGTTTGCCTAATGAGAAGGAGGAGGCAAAAAAGGTATGGAGGAAAGCTCTTTGTTTTTTGTTGTCCGATGAGCAAAGGCTATACAAACGATCTTTCTCTGGACCATATTTGCTTTGAGTTCATCTTGAGGCAGTGGAGTCACTTTTAGAGGAGCCACTTTTAGAGAAGTTGCATGAGGGGATATGTGGAAGTCATACAAAGGGCATGTCACTATCACATAGAGCCCTTACTCAGGGGTATTGGTGGCTGAGTATGCAATAAGAGACACAAAAATATGTAAAAAAGTGTGATTAGTGTCAAAAATTTGCTACGAACATTCATCAGCCAGAGGGTGTACTCAATCCTCTATCTAGTCCATGGCTATTAGCTCAATGGGGCTGGGATATTGTAGGACCATTTCCTAAGGCTGTGGGAAACCAAAGATGGTTTCTGGTTGGAACTAACTACTTCATGAAGTGGATGGAAGTTGAGCCACTATCCAATATTAGGGACATAGATGCAAAAAAGTTTGTTTGGTAAAACACTGTTACTCTGTTTGGGATTCCTCACACCCTTATCTCGGGCTTCAATTTGATAGTAAAGTCTTCAGGAGATACTGCTGTGAATTGGGCATTAGAAACAGATATTTAACTCCAGCTTATCCACAAGGAAATGGGCAGGTAAAAACGGTTAACAAAGTCATGGTGAGTAGGGTCAAGAAGAGGTTGGACGAAGCAAATGGCAAGTGGGTAGAGGAGCTACCATATGTTCTCTGGATATATCGGACTACTCCTCGTCAAGCAACAAGGGAAACACCATTTTCAATAACTTATGAGTCTAAGGCTGTGATCCCTTTGGAGACTAGGTTTCCAACACTGAGGATAAGCTTATTCAACCCAGACAACAATGATAGATTATTGGAGAAAAGCTTAGATTTAGTTGATGAATGAAGAAAACCTGTCATGATTCAACTGGCATATTATCAGCAAAAACTTAACCAGGGGTATTATACAAGTGTGAGGGCGAGGCCATTAGTACCAAGTGATTTGGTATTGAGAAAGGTTGTGGGTACTACAAAGAACCCATCATGGGGAAAACTGGGGTCCAATTGGAAGGAGCCATATCGTATCACCTCGGTGGTTGGCATAGGGGCTTACTTCTAAAAGACTTAGATGAAAATGTTGTACCACGCCAATGGAATGTAAATAACCTACGAAGGTATTACTTTTAATGAAAGGTAATCCCACCATTTTTCATTTCTAATATTATATGTAATGCTTCTTATTAATTTAAGTATTAAATAAAACCTCGGTCATGCTTGGTTCCTTGGACCACATACCTTGAGTAAATTAATATTTCTTATTCATTTAAGTATTAAACAGAACCTCGATCATGCCTGGTTTTTAGGACCACATACCTTGGGTAAATTAGCACTTAACCTATCCACAATGGATAATGAAGACTCTTGTCAAAATATCCTAATTGAAGAAATGTCCATGAACATCACTTAAAGCATTTGCAAATATATCCATAAAATACTCTTGGGTGATGAACTTGGTTTCACTAAGCCGTACTTCTTGGATCATATGCCTTGGATAAATTAACACCTTATGTCTATTTGGAGTTAAGAATGGAGCCTTAAATCACACGCAATCTCGTGAGCTAAGTCTCTTAAGTGCATAACGTATATTTCTAAGTTAAGTTGTAAATTATCCAATGCTTGGCAGTTAATTTATTAAGTAACCAATTGCATGAGAATTTAACTGTTAGATAACTGGTTGCATAAATATCTGTTAAGGTTGAAGGCAATACTACATTTCAATTGGAAGAGGTTATAAATTAAACTTATAGTAATTAAACTATGTTCAATAATAAGATAACATTTTGTTTAGCACAAACATGCGGAGAATGCAAAGAAACTTAGTACTTTTTATTAGATAAAGCCTTGAAAAGGCAACCAGAGTACATGTAAAAAAAAAAAAAGGAAAAAAATAAAAGCAGAGTCTAAATAGGGTTTTAGGTGGTCTTGAAGGGAGGAAGGTTGGCCTTTGCTGCAGTCTGGGCAGGCACTTCGGGCACTATTGCTTGAGCTGCACCCTTACCCTTAGGATCCTCCTTGGTGGTGAAGGGGAGTGTGGCAAGTACCAGTACCTGGCCCTAGGATGCTCCCTTTTCCTTGGAGGAGTCCTTGGGCACAGGTGGAAGCTTGGCTAGCTTAAGAGCTGTCTCCATCGTTGGCTCCTTATCCTTCTCCACAGCGCTTGCCCGGTCAACCACTTTGGAAGGGACAGTTGGAGCTAGAATAACATTGGTAGAAGTAGTCTTGCTGGGCTCGGGAGCTTTGGGGGCAATGTTAGTTCGGGAGCTGAAGGAGCTTGCCACACAAAGGGCCAGATGATAGAAGACATTTTCTGCCCTCCTTGATATGAAAAAAGCATCCACCCAAGCTTGGTTCAGTGCTTCGTTCCATACTTGGAGGCAGTAGCTTCTGCAGACTCTAGTGACCTGGGCCCTGAGGTTTTCCTCAGTCTTTTTCACCCTAGTATCATAACCCTCTTGCTCAGCTTGGGCTGTAGTATCCTCTGCCTTCTCTAATTTCTTCTTCAAAGCATCTATCTGCTCCTTGGCAATAGTCAAATGATCCTCAACTTTACGCAATTGTTGGCGTTGGTCCTCTTCCTGCTTCTCAGCCCCAGCCAAAGCTATTTCAGCACTCTTCCTATCCCTATTTGCCTCATTCAGCTTGACGTTGAGGTCTTTAATCCTCTGCTTGGCCAAAGTAAATGCATCGACGACAGCTATACGCCGTCCCTCTTCCTCCTTCATTTGCTTGTAGGCATCATCTACCCATTCCTTGATAATATGTGTTGTCTGGATCGCCTTAAAAAATGAAAAGAAAGAAGTTAGGATAAATTCTCTAAGAGCAAAAATAGCATAAATACTACGTAAAAGTAAAAAAAATAATAAAAAAAAGGACTTACCATGACTAGATTCCTTTTCAGGGTTAGAAACAATTCATGTTTCTTAAATGTCCTCAAGTCAGCCATGTCTTAAGGAAATAATAATGGTTGTTCCAAGGCATTAGCCACATATCCTGCCTTCCCTTTTTAGAAGTCTCTGATGGAGGAGTCATGGAGAAGAGAAGCTCCATCCAATTCCAAGGGAAGGTCCTAGATTGGGACCTTGGGGTGATGATCAGATGCCCTTTCTGTGATCGCCCCCTCACTTGAAGACTTCTTTTGGGCCCCTTTGGCCATCTTGGTCCCTTTCTAGGGCTATAGCTCTTTGGAAGGGATGACTTCTCCCTCTTCAACCACGTCTTTACCCTTCCTATCTTGTTTCCTTTTTTTATCTGCGGGCTCAGAAGGAGAAGTGTGGGTAGGGAGGGGAGTTGGAGGTCGGTCTAGACGGCCACATCGGGGACTAACCCTCCTGTGTGAGACTCAAGGAGTGCGAGTAGGCTCGTTTTTGGCTTCCTTTGTAGCATCATTGCATCAGGGACGTTGGAAGGTTTTTGGACACTACTAACTTAAGTAAGAGGAAGGTGGTTGAAAGTGGCACTTGAGAGTTCTGAGATTGAGGTTGGTCAAAGGCTTCAAAATCTTCCTCAAAATCTGAAACCTCAACTACCTTGACTGCTTCTTCAAAAACTAAGTGGGAGGAGGTTGCTTCTTCCTTGGCACTGCGCTAAGAAGGTAGCTCAACCTAGTGGGTACCTTCAAGTGTGGGGCTAGTCAGGAATCTTGGAATGGTGACGTTGATTTGGTGCAGCCGAGGATCTTCTGCTTTAATCACATACTTAGGGACTTGGAAGCTTGTGGAGATGGGCTTGCATCCTAGTATGATGTGTGCCGCTCGCAGTTGTTTGTTAGAGTGGACGAAGATCTCAAATTGGAGTATCCTCATCAGGTTGGGCTTGTTGACAAGATTAAGGTTTGGGGCTGTAAAGCGCTTATTTGCGAAATTTCCAAAAACGAAAGCGTCGTTAGAGGGACAAATCGTCGAATAAAGAAAAATACACTTACAATATTAAGGTTTGGAATAGTGAGCTTAAACCTAAGTACCCCACCTGGTTCCCTATCTCATGGTGGGCAATGAAGTCCATTATGCCATTCTCCCAAGGCAATCAAGAAGTCTTGGTCCATACCCTTGTTGGTGTCAGAAAGATACGATATGAGCCTAACTTCAAGAAGCCTAGTTTTGAGATAATATCTCTGACCTTTAAGGTTCTAGTAGTTATATATCCAGTTAACATCATGATGGGTGAGGTTTACGCCCATCTTCTTGTTAAGGGTATCTACACTATCTAATATCCTAAATATATTTGGGGTACATTAGGCTGGCAGAGTCGGTGGGCAATCAGAAAATTCCTAGTCACTCTACCCATAGGGATCTTCATCCTTCCCTCTATAAAGGCAATCATGGGAATTACTACCTCCCATTCTGATCTCAAAGCATGTCATTCCCCTTGAAGGCAATGCCGAATTGAAACCTTAGCTAGAATGTTGTAACGTGCCTTAAAGTTTTCTATGTCCTCTAGGGTACCTACCAAGTTAGCAAACCTACCCATTTGAGACATGACTGTGGGGTATTGAATGAGTAAGGTGTAAATTAGGGGGGTTGAGGAAGAAAAGGTCCTAGAAAGAGAAGGAAGGCTAAAGGCTACTTACGAAAATATGAAAAGACACCTCGAACTGATTCTTGAGAGTTGAAGCTTCAAAAAGTGGGACATCCGGACTCTTCAAGGCAACTTATATAGGAATGGGAAAAGTAAACAGGAGAGTTCCTGCTCAAATCCCCACAAAAACCTCCACCATAGGATCTTCATCATACCGTAAAATGTGTGAAATAGAGCGTTGTATAGAGTAAATGCAGAGTTATCCCAAATGCCGAAGTGTCAGGAGAATGCTCCTTTGCAGGTGAAAAGACACCTACATGTGAGGAAATAACACGAGCATGGGGGGTACAGTTACTTAAAATCGAAATTCCACTTTTTCCCAAGGAGAGAAAGAGGTAGAATTTCGAGGGGTTGTTGTAGGGATGAAAGGCAGAGATAAGGATATTGGATCGTGGACCGCGCCTGAGGACATCAGATAGCCCAAGGATAGAGCAAAGACAGATAGAATATTGAGCCAAAGAAGAGGTCAAGTCACAATGAGTAATCGATGTTGCCCGAGAAGCGACACCTCCTCGACTAGTAGAGCAGATGCCTGAAGTCCAACCACCCATCACGCACTAGGCAGCAAGCAGCTTTGCTTGGGAGGATAAGCATTAGAAAGAGATGAGTCAAAGGGGAATTAAAAAATATTTGAGAAGAAAACTGTCACCACTGCATTGAATGCTCTGCATCTAACCTCCTAGCCACATTAATGTGGAAGTGATACGTGAACAGTAGTTTCCAGCCTTAGAGCTGCCCACAGAGATTTCAAGAAGGTACTGATAGGACAAGTATCAAGAAGATTATCAATCTGATCTACACGTAGAAGACTGAGATAAAAGAAGAGAAGGACATATAAAAGGAAAGAACTCCATAACAAAAGAGGGGATCTGAGATTAAGGGAGAAGAAAAACAATATGTAACAAAGAACTTAAACATTTGTATAAGGTTCAGAGAAATATAAGAACATACCTTCCTCGGACTTGACCAATGAGCATTTTTCTTTGTCCAAACTATTTGTCTTGTTTATCCTGACACTAACTAACCTACCACATAACTCATTAAACGTTCAGTATCAGGCTCACTCTCTACTAAATTCATTGTTTTCCAATAAGTACAATTCCTTGACCCAGTTAAATCAGCCTATTGTTCAAACGGTTTTCTAGATTGAACCCCAATTCATCCAATTATCTCAGAATTCTTGTTACCAAATTTTTATTTAATTTTTCCAAATAAGTACAATTCCTTGACTTGGTTGAACTAGCCTATTGTTTAAATGGTTTTCTAGATTGAACCCCGATTCATCCGATTATCTCAGAATTCATGTTTGCTTGATTCTCAAATATAAAAAACCAGTTTCATTAGTAGTTCACAATTAACTCGATCGAACCGGCCAATCCAATCTGAGTTTAAAAACCATGTTTTACTTTTTACCATATTACCACATGCTATTCTCATTTAGAGTCTCAAACCCTATTTGACTTGAGTTTTTAAGCTAGTTTTGAATGAAAGGATTTTTATTTAATTTTTCCAAATAAGTACAATTCCTTGACCCGTTTGAACCGGCCTATTGTTCAAACGGTTTTCTAGATTGAACCCTGATTTATCCGATTATCTCAGAATTCATGTTTATCCAATTCTCACATATAAAAAGCCAGTTTCATTAGCAGTTCACAATTAACTTGGTCGGACCGGCCGGTCCAATCCGAGTTTAAAACCCATGTTTTACTCTTTACCATTTTATCACATGCTATTCTCATTCAGAGTCTCAAACCCTATTTAACTAGAGTTTTTAAGTTAGTTTTGAATGAAAGGAGGTTCAACATTTTACCTAATTGGGGGTTGCACAATTAACAATAGAATAACAACATCTCTAATTCAATGCCATACTTGGGCATTTTGCAATCAATCAATCTAAGAAAGAAGAGTTGTATCTAAACTTTAGAAGAAATATCAACAAAATTTTTCTGCCGTTTTGACTAGAATAAAAAATAAAAAATATTTCATATACATAGATCCAATCAATTATCAACATGTACTGCGCACCTTTAGTAGTCACTTTACAAGTATAAGTGCTTGTGGGGGTTGAGGGGCATCGAGGTTTAAATTTTCAGGAGGAAGTTTCACACGCGTACACACTTAGATTAGATTAGAATAAAATTTCTATCTTGAATAAAATAAAATAAAAATTATCAAAATGTACATAGATACAATCAGTCTTACCAATAAAAACATCAAGTCTTATCGAATACAAAATGTTACATATGCCATTACTTTAATGTGAGTTCAATAATCCTTAATAAGGTCATGAGATACAAGTTAGGGCACCCTCATAATTATATTAAGAAAAAAAAAAGTAGTTTTGAATGGGGTCGAATTGCTTTTAGATTAAAGGGGTAATTGGCACAAAAAATAATATAGTATAATTAGAACCAAATTTGAATTCTTTATTAAGCTTTCACTTTAATATATTATGCAAGAAATTTGTTCATTCTTGATTACCTTATATTAGACAAAAAGAAAGAAAGAAAGAAAAAATATGCTAGTTAAATATTACCGATGTGTAATATTAATTGCAAGAATAAGCAAATTGTTCATTTTTTTACCGCTTAATTTGGGGAAGAAAAAAGATAGTTTATTATTTCATAATTAAATTTTCAAATGAATTATGAAAATTGAGATATATAAAATGAATAACCAATTTGTAAGAACTTTTTTAAAAAAGAATTATACTTGAATTAATAATAACTTTTGATAAGAATTTTAATTAGTTTAAAATGGATTAGAATGTCTTAAAGGTAATTTCAATAGAAATTTAAAATATGTGCTATAAGTGGTTTTAAATTGAAGGGAAGGGACATTGGCTAATATTAGAGAATGTGAAATTTAATTACAATGATATTTGCTAAAAAAATTAGGGTATGATAAATTGGTAAATTAAATCTAATTAGAACACGCTTGCCGAAAAACATTAAGAGTGCAACTAAAATCTATTTTAACACATTTAATGAGCTTCCACTGCATCATATAGACAAAAAATAGCTCATTATTAATTGATCTATTTTAGAGAAAAAAAAAACATAATTTTTATTATTGTGATGCAATCAATAGAATTAATGTATACACCTTTTTCCAATAATATGAAAATTAAACTATTACGAAAATATATTTAAAAAGAACAACTAGTTTTTTAGAGCATAGTAAATAAATTCATTGAAATTTATTTTTGAATTTTGTTATAAGTTTTGATAGAAAATTTGGATTAATTTCAAATTCATTGGAAGTAATTTTAAATAGGCTTTTTATATTAGAATGAGATAGAAGATTTAAATAGGCTTAAGCCGAGCTCTAACAACATTTGGGATGGCACAGTCAAGAACTCTCTCTTCCGAACAAAGTTTTTCTCTAAACTAATTTGGAGAGAAACCCAACTTATCATATATCTTTATATTGAACGTGAATTTTGAAAATATAATTATTAGATTGCATGTTCTTATTATATCGCATGTTCTTATTACATCCTTAATGCTTACAAAATTTCAAGAAAGATCAAAAATTAATTGCTATGTTATCAAATAAATGTTATAATTTCAAGTTTTTGTGATCTAAAGTTGTATATAAAAAATAAATTAATTGATCAAATAGTAAACAACATCCAATTTAAACGAAATTTGATACTCATGTTAAGAATATAAAGAACATGAAATTCAACGGTTAAATTTTCAAAATTCACACCCAAAAAGAAATATATGGGAAGTTTGAAGAGATTTTTTCTAAACTAGTTTTTAGAAAAACTTTGTTCACTCTCAATTTTTTTTCTTTTTTATAAATAATCAGAAAACTTTTATAAATGATAGAAAAAAAGAGAAATACAGGAAGTTCATGTTGATAAACAACAAGAAATAAAAGGGACAAACAGAAAAATAAACAAAGGGTAGTAAGGAAACTACGCTAAGGAAGGACCCCTGCTGCCAAGGGCAATCTCTTCCTTCCTTTATTATGATAGCTTAGGTTAAAATATTCTCTCCCATTATTGTAAGTTGGTAACTATTGAAATATACTTTAAATTAAAAAAAAAAAACCCAGAGACCCTGATAATTTGATCTAGGCTATGCTATTTTATAATTGAATTCTTTGAAACTCAGCCCACAAACAGCCTATTCTGCCAGGATGAAAGGTTGAAGGTCCACAAATTCGGGTTAAATTAACCTACTTTTTTCAGCAATCCATTGTTTACGATGTTACCACATGCTATCCTCATTAAGAGTCTCAGACCACATCTAACTTGAGTTTTTAAGCTAGTTTTGAATGAAAGGAGGTTCAGAGTTTTTAAGCTAGTCTACGATCACTCGTTACCAATGAAAAACATCGCGTCTTATCAAATACCAAAATATTACATATATCACTATTTTAATCTGAAAGGACCTGGCTCCCAATTTCTAGCACCATGTAACCCAATCATAAACTTTGCATCTAGCAATGTCAAACTCAGCCTAGATTCTGAATGGAGCAAAAAAACATAATGCATGCAGCAATCTGAGTGAACACTCAACAACATATAAGTTTTACCTCATAAATCAATGCAACCATGACATAGGTCTTCTAAAATTACCTGATGAAAAAGGGCCCAAATGCAGGATACTCCAAATGACCAAATGATAAATAAAGAAACTAAATCATAATCTTCAGACTTACGGAGACGCAACAAATACTCTCATATTTTTTGTTACTTGTCCAAAGCTGGAATTCAGGCTCCATCAAGTACACCCTAACAAGCAACAAATGGCTACAGTACAGGAATCTTAATCTCTCTCTCACACACACAGAGTTAAAGAATAGACCATACTAGAAACATTTCTTCAAGTACACACACACAAAGACATACAGAAAGTCTAGAAACACAACTTTAAGTACAATAATGACAATCAGAAATGTAAAGTGAACGTTTGACAGGGATCTGCTTCAAAGACAGTTTCTAGACTAGTTTAAGCTAACATCTACAATACAGCAATAGGTAAAGCAACGGCCCAGCAAGCTTTATTTTGAAACTCACCTCCAAATTAGCAGAGAACCTCTTCTAAAATGTAATGGAAAGTCCACATACAGAATGAATAACTCGACACAAGATTGCCCACTTAGTATGCGTCACATACCTTGAGCAACGCCTACAACACCAACATCAGCAGCATGCAGAAAACCTTTCTCTAATCTGCTCTGGATTGGCCAGCTCGAGAAGAAAGGATGATACCAACAATGAGACCATACAAGGCCAAGGCCTCAGCAAAGATGAGAATAAGAATCATTCCTACAAAAAGCTTTGGCTGTTGAGCATTAGCTCTGCAGAAAAACAATCAAATTTCAGCAAGGCCCACACTTTTTTTTTTTTTGATAGGTAATAAAACTTTTATTGAATAAAATGAACGTCGTGTTCATGATGATGAACACTCTGGACATGAAAAACACAAAAAGCTCAAGAGCTAAAGCTAGCAGATTGTAGGAAAGCAGAAATTGAAATACATTGTTTAAAACTCCAAATATGAGCCCACTGAAATAAAGTACCAAAAAGAAGATGTTTTAGAAGATCTAAGAATCTCTCAATATCTTCAAAGACACCGTTGTTACATTCCTGCCAAACATAACCGATGAGCTCTAGATCAAATGGCACCCCATCCCCTTGTAAGAACAAGATAAAGGCTGAGCTCATGGGCTCAAAACCCACCGAGTGCATGTGTAATCAGCCAAAAAAAGAAAGAAAAAAAGGTTAAGTAAACCTAGTAGTGTCATTTGAATGAATGGTCAATGTCAAAAAGCAGTTCACTTGTATCCTAGGCTTAAAAAAGGAGCAGTCATTCAGACAGCTTTGTAGTAGCATCCTCTCTTGTCTACAAAAAATTGCAAGTTGCCAACCAACCTTATACTTGCATCTATTGCACAGAACAAAATAATATGCATCTCCAACCAGTGTTTGCTAAACATTCTGTCTCTCCTTAAGCACTACAATGTATTTTATGCAATATTATCATTAAGGAAAATGATTGCAGAGATTAACGAAAATCTTCCTTAAGCCCTTATATTCAAATTGATTGCAACAGAATTTGATAGCACGAAGGAACCAAAATCCACAACAAAAATCATTATTGGTGTCCCTGAGTCAAATGTTTGAAAAATTCAGAAGGAAGAAGGATTCTTAATTCATGCTACCAACGAGTTTTTACAATGTCAGATTCAAGAATTTGTCATTGTTCCTTATGAAAATAGAACTAGGGGATATGAGGGAGACCACTAAACAACTCTAAGCATAACATACATCAACTACCAACACAGTCTAACAAGAAAACACAGAATGCACTCTTGCATTCTCCAAGGGCAGAAGAAAAGAACCCTCTGTAAGATTAAGACTTATAATAACACGACATACACAATGCATAACACATTAAAACCAAACAATCTATCCTTTTTGTTTCAACTTTCAATACTACGCATAAATTTTAAGGATGTGTTTAGGGGTTTCACAAAAGCTTGACTTGCTAATTGGATCAGGAATGATTCAAGATCAAAACAAAATACAAAAAAACATTTAAAAGCCAAGGCATCTTACACAACAACAACCACCAAGCCTTAGTCCCAAATTTTGGGGTCAGCCATGGATCCTCAACAATTAGCCAAGGCCAGTCACGTGTCTTTTTTCCACCAGCCATTCCATTATATCCAAAGCCATACTCTTTGTTACTTCCTCAATTAATATATCCTTCTGTTACTACTTCTACTAATGTTATTTTTGGTCTTCCTCTACCCTTTTTCATTCTCTAGCTTAAATCAACTCACTCTTTCTCACTTGTACATTAATTGCTTGCGGGTAATAAAACCTACAAAATGCTTAAATTTTGAAGTTTCAAAGTTATTTCCAGTTATATGCTCTCTTTAATTTATTTACCATTTCAAATTGTTCTAAAAGTATTCCAAATCAGGTAATATTATTTCAGATAACATTTCTTGTCCAATATAGACTGAAAAGTTGTATATTTGAACCCGCAACACAGTTCCAGAATCACACTCATAGATGACCTCATACTATTGCAAATATATACTCATTTCCCATTACTAGCAAATAGAGCTGTATGTATATATATATATATATATAGAGAGAGAGAGAGAGAGAGAGAGAGAGAGAGAGAGAGAGATGAATAAAGGGGGAGAGTACCAACTATAATGCTAAAACTTATAATAACATGACAATGCATAATACATGAGAAATACAACATCCCACCCCTTTTGTTCCAATACTATGCATATACTTTAAGGATGTGATCAGGGGTAACTGGATTGAGGATAGTTGGAGATCAAAAAATTCATGGCCTGTAAGCACTAAACAGAGAATTTCAATCAATGCACAATATAAACAAACATAAAAAAGACAAGGCTGTCTTTCCTCCAGATATTGCTGGAGTAGACAAATGCTTCTGGTAATTTTTTCTTTTGTTTCATTGACTGATTTGCTTGACAGTTGTACTTTCCAAACTCAATAGTTTTGACAAATACTGGTTCCAGAGCACACTACCTGTGTGCTTTGGTTCCTTGCATTGGTTTTCCTTACTTTCAATGAAGTTTTGTTACTTAACTAAAAAATAAAAATAAAATCTAAAAGACAAGGCATCTTATACAACAACAATAACGAAACCTTAGTCCTAAATTGTTAGGGGTCAGCTATGGATTCTCAATAGATATTAGTCAAAGTCAGCCACACGTCTTCTTTTCCACCATTCTATTCTATTTAGAGTCAGACTTCGTGATACTTCCATTATTTACATGTCCCTTTTTGCTACTCCTCCTAACATTATTTTTATTTTTTTTTATCTTCCTCTACCAATTTTCATTCCCCCAACTTGAATCAACTTTACCATCCTCTTAATTGCTTAAAATGAAAACCACAACAAACAGTTCCAATTAACACAATGAACCCATTCTACAAACACAATTTCTTCACACATAAGTTAATTGTACAAGTACAAGATTCACAAAAATCAGACTCATACGCGACCTCATCCTATTGCAATTACATACACGTTTCTTTCTTAATACTCATTTCCCACAAAAACAAACTAGTAACTGATATATGATATATACAAAGAACGATGAATAAAGGGAGAGAGAGAGCACCTCACACCGGCATCGCCAACAATACCGATAGCCATACCAGCGGAGAGGCCAGCGAGACCACAAGATAGACCAGAGGAGAGATGGGCATAACCGTCAAAAAGGTAATACGATTTGGCTTTAGGGTTAATCCCGGTACTAATAATAACCGCAATGATCAAACCGTAAATACCTAAGACTCCAGCCATAACAACCGGCACGATCGATTTCATCACCAGCTCTGGTCGCATCACACCCATCGATGCCACCCCAACTCCACTCTTAGCTGTCCCATAAGCAGCTCCCATACCTTAACAAAAAAACCAAACAAGAATCGCATCATTAAAAACAGTGCTAGTTAAAAAAAAATGAAGATTTAAGGACAATACGTGTGCTTTTACATGAGAAAACTAGGGCAGCCGCAGCTCCGAGGAAGCCGAAGAATGGAGCGGTTTCGTCGCCACTGAATCCTGCAGAAGACATTTTTTTTTTTTCTTTGTAGGATTTGTTTTTGATTTGGGAAAGTTTGGGAAATTGATCGGAAATTGTTCGCTTTTAGAGAGAGAGAGAGAGAGTTTGGGAAATTGGTTTTGTTTTGTTTTTGTTTTTGGTTGTCGAATGGGGTCGAAGGAAAGGAAGCTTCGATGTGGCTTCCCTTATTATGGGCTGTACAGTTTTAACAGTTTTAACAACAACTGGTGGCTGTGCTGAAAATTTCAGCCCAAAATTTAAAAATCGATGAAACAAACAGAGCTTGACAGTCTAAATTTAGACTGATGACATGACGCTGAAAAATTTTTAATATGGGCCGAGCTTTGACAAGCCTCGGCCCATAGGAACTGTCAAGCCTTTAATGGAGAAGGCCTCATACTCCAATAAATATATTTAATTAAGGTCTGTTTGGTTTGGTGGAAAAGGACGGACGAGGATGGAAACATTCATTCGGAATTTCGGACCTGCCAATTTGGGAGAGAATGTCTTTTACTGCGAATTTACTATTTAGCCCAATCTTTTTTATACTTCTCTTTAACCCTTATATAATGACAATAAATTTATTCAAATCACATTTTATATCATTTCACTTTTCCATTATTTTTACTAAACACATAGAGGAAAGAAAACTTGAACATTTTTCTTTCATTCACATCCATTTTCTTACCTCAATCAATGCATGAATTCTCAATTTATATTAGGTTTTAGTGGGGTGTTACCAAGTAACCATTCATGAATTATTTGGATTCAAGTATGGAAATAATGTATCTTACGAGAATACTCTAATGGCATGTTTGGAAGTTTAGAGAGGGAGGAGAGTAGAGGGGAGGAGAGGGGAGAAGAGTAGTGGGAAGGAGAGTAGAGGGGAGTGGCTATCCTCCACCTTGTTTGGATGTTTTTAAAATTAAGTAAGGGGGAGGGGAGTAATTAGTCTTTTCATTTGTAATTTTGTTAATATAATAAGGACAAATTTGGTAATTCATTTGGTCAAGCATTTTTATTCTTCACTCTCCCTCCAAATCTCTCCAATTTGGGGGAATTAAAAATGAGGGGTTGGAGGGAGTTGAAACCCCTCCAAACTCCCCCCCCTCCTCCCTTAAAAAACTCTCAAACAAGGTAATTGAACTACTCTCCCTCCCTCTACTCTACTCCCCCTCCTTTTTTTAACTCCCAAACAGGCCATAATGGTGGGCTCATTTATCTGAGACGTGTCATAAATTCAAAGGTCTCAGGTTCAATCCACTACACTATTAGCTTATGGGATTCCTAATTTTTAAAGTATTTAATATATTAATAATATTCTCTTCTGTTATTTCTCACGTTTAAAAGCTTTTATTAGTTTGGTTAGCAAATAAGTGTAACTTTATAACTGTAGTTTGCCAAACATTAACAAATTTTCAGTTAAAAGTTAAAACTTTAGTTCCTAAGCCATCCCAAAAAGAGATTAGTCCCTTCAAAGCAAAGTTTCAATTGGCCCCTCAAGGAGGTTCCTATGTTGTACTGATATAAGCAAATGCACCAGAGCAAGAATTCTACATCTCAATTCTTACTAAACAGTAAACAACAACAACATTTTTACCCTTTTTGTTCCAAGGTGTTTGCAAAAGATAAGGATCCATAATGTTATAGGCTTTTAGAGTCATAGGTAGTTGTCTATATATAATATATATATCCCAGTTCCATCAAAGGTGGGGTACATTGGGGGCTCTACTTCATCAATATATACACAGATAAATAGATAGATAGACCCACCACGTACTTCAGACTAGCTTAGAGTCTCTGGCACCAGCAAAGCATTCCATTGCATATAAAAAATGACACCTATGTAGATCTCTATAATTCTGATCAACTTCAAGCTGTCAAGAAATATTCAAGCAGAAATAAAATCACTCGGTACGTATTACCTCTGGTGTATCCATTTTACAGAATGTTTCTCATTGCTAAATCCATTCAAAAGAATGTTAATTTTGTCCCATTTCCTGCTTTTACGTAACTTGTGAATATTAGGCAGCAAAATATATGGACCCGCTATCGGATTTATAAAATCCCATTATCATGAAAAGAAGACTTTTTATGAAGTATGGTTGTGCACTTTCTTCATTCTTCTCCTCCAAAAGTCAGTGTACTTATTCTTGCTGCTCATTTTTAGCCCCTTTTGCATCATAAGGGAAATGCATGTGTTTCGTAACAAATTCGCAATTAGATGATTCTTACTTTCTCTTCAACGTTCATGACTTGGTTTAGAAAAGTAATTGTGGTGGTTTAAGATTGATTGAACTTTCACCATGATGCACATAAGTACCAATATAATAGCTTTTTCGTCTTCAAGCATCTTCAGTGTTATCTACTTCAAGAGTATAAAAGCCCTATATAATGGACACTAATCATGACTGATTTGATGGACTAGGTGAACGTGCGAATGCTTAAAATTTAATACATTGTGATTAAGCTTTAGATATAAAGACGTTCCCATATATGATAATCTTGTTTGCATCATTCTATTTGTTGAGACTTGTAGTGCACAGATGAGATCGTTCCAAACGCCTAAAAGTTTACTTTAACATTTTTCTCATTGATTATGCTTGTTGCGGATTGTTATAATGAATTCAAGATGATTATCTTACATCGCATTCATAGAGTTAAACATATAGATATTGCACTGAACCTACAAAGCACAGGTATTGGCCACACGTACGCTTCAGATATAGTATGGGACCAGAGATATATGTGAAGGAAGCCCATGAAAAGCATCAGTTAGAAATTATTGTAAGGACCATGTGGATATTCTCATGGAAGTGCAATAGTTACGTGATGCTTTTCCATTACCTTTTTTATGAGTCCATTTTCTACGGTACTTGAAATAGTCTATTAAACGTAAAGGTTGTGGATCATTTTAAGATTTCATGAGGACTTGCACTTTTGCTATTATCAGTTTAATGACTCAAATGTTTTTTCCATATATAATTCTTTTGAAGAATGGATTTGTGCTTTGAAATGCTTATGTGGTAAAAGTGGTCAATTTCATTGATGGTTTAGTTTCATGTAGTAATTAATAGATGTTCCTATACACCTACTTTTCTTTTCTTTCTTTTTTCTCTTTCAACAAATAAGTTTTGGATGAAAAGCTAATCTCCCTAGGATATACTAGAGATCTTAACCTATCTAAAGTTCTGAACATCACCCATACCAGCTCTGCCTAGCTTGATCATACTGCCATGGCTGATGATATGAACAAGCATTTACATGTGGTGGCCAGCACTATCCGCACTAAGCATTTTTGCTTCGTGCACTTGCCAATATCATGAAAAAAATTTCTTTTCACAATCTCAAGTATAGGCACAAATAGCTAGTCTGCCTTATAACCTTTGATTGTACGTGAAAGTCCATTGACTAGAAACATCCATAAAGGAAAAAAAAAAAAAAAGATTAGACAGTAAGAACCATACTTTTTGACAAACCAGCACAAACAACATTTCTTACGAATGCAAAATCTGTAGCTAGAAATTAGGCATGTCTTTGCAAGACAAGCAACGCAGATCTTTAGCAAGTCAATTCCAACGCGTTTGTCATTGATTCAAATTGGACCCGCCACTGAATCTTGAAAAATCTAATCAACACGAGGCAGAGTCTGAACCAACCCATTGGAAACACACCATATATACATGTTGCAGGACCCCTCAGCTCATCTGTGACCATCATGGCATCAAATCCCACATTTCTTTCTCAATCAATGACTCATCTTCCCCACATTTTATGCCTAGAGACTTCCTGTTCAACTGAAAACACCCATCCATCGATGTCACACATGCATATTTTCCAGTATTTCTCCTAAAGCTTCTAGACCTCAAACCAATTAAAATATCACACACAAAAACTTGTGCCTACTCGTTGGTGTGATGTTACTGGAATTACCACATCATTTTCTTCTCACTTACTATAGAAATTATTTTATTCAATCTATAATCAATATCAATATCAATATGTTCCTTTGTTCCTATGTTTCGTACTTTTTATATTCTAGTCAATATAAGTCGTAACTTCATCTTGAAATGAATAATTGATAAAGAGTTGGTTAATGATGTTTCAACACGTACTTATTGTGACTGCCTACTTAATTGCATTCAGTGTAAGTTCAAGGCACATAAGGGCTCTTCGACTTGTGGTCAAGCAATAGATATCGTAGAAAATAATTAACTTTTTGTTATGGTACCTATATATTGTAGTGGCTGAAGTAGCCATTGGACCAGGCTAATTGTTTCCTCAATTTATCGTGATAGAAAATCAACTTGTATCAATCAATCAAATTTGTTGAAGAAGATGTGTTTTTTTACCCTTCCTTTTTTCTTTTCTTTTTTTCTTTCTGCCAACTTTTACTGGCGGAATTAATGTATAGAGAATTTGATCCAATCAACAACGTAAAACATCTATACATTCGTTGTTTTATATTTAATATTTTGTTCTTATTTCTTTCAATTCTCTACCATTGATTTATTGGTCTGACATGGATGTTTGATACATAATGAGTACTAAAGTTCAACCTCCAATACTCTTCTTGTCCTATATCTTTCTCTTATAATGATTATGATATGAAAACCTCCATTACTATAAATATGCAACATCTGAGAAATTGGTTACAGTTTTCAATCGGTCCCTAGCTTTTCAATTCCGATCATATATAAATTAGCCACAGGAACGTCCACTCTAATTCACATGATGGACAATCATCACCTTATAGAATGAGAAATCAGCAGTAAATTAACATTTTCTCCCCCACAAATGTCGAAAAGGTTCAAACAATTTCCAGCAAATGGGGCTAGAAAATATTTACTTATAATCATAGACGCTTGAGTGAAATGTTAGGGGTCTAGATTCTAGAAAGTAATCTATTTTATTTCATTTAAATGAAATGTTAGAATTAGTACCTACAAGGGGGCACAATGATAGTTCGTGCCCCATTGAAAGAAGCTTGTGTTTCACACCTCAGAATAAAGAGAGTGAAGTTGAAGAGTTCCATTAAAAAATAAAAAATATAAAAAGTTAAAGAATGCCTTAAAGGTATTCTCAAAAAAAAAAAAAGAATGCCTTAAAGGTATTGGTTTATAAAATATATTTATAAAATCTTTTAAAAGAATAAAAAGCAACTAATTTTTTGACAATTTTTTATATTTCACATGAAAGTAGTATTAAAAGTTAAAATTTTACTAAAGTAATCAATTAACAAATATCCTAAAAGTACCTGTTAACTGTACTTTAAAAAAAAAAAAAAAAAAAAAACTATATTGATTCAACAAATTCCTAGTGATTTCTCTTTACCAACCACCGTCAACCACAAATTAAAATTCATTAACTAACAATAAGTTTCTAAAGGGTAAGGTGTTATTCTTAGATTAAGAGAGACATGGACAATATGAGAGAGTTTGGAGGGGGGTCGATGTCATAAGGGCTAAGATCCTAATAGGACCCCGCTAGGATCTCCTTTTGCTGGTTACGTTAACTTCAACTTCACACTTTTCATCTTATTTTATCAAGTATATAAATATTGTACACAGGAGAAGCTTCTTCTTCTTTCTCTAACAAGGGAGATTAATTTATCTGCAATTTGTTTAGTGTCTAACGTCACTCTAAAAGCAAGAGAGTTTCTTGTTTTGCTATCATATTTTGTGCAATGGAGCCCCTTTCTTTTTGAGGGGGTAAAACTTAGGTGAAATTCTTTAGTTTCTCTCTCCCTTACATGTCCCTTGTTTGTGTGTTATTTCTAAAAAAAAATTTAAAAGAAGAGTAATTATTTCATAAGAAAGTGTAATGTGTAAGTTTTTATGAATTTTGAGTAGAATTTATGATGTGTCTTTGTATTAGAATTTCATTCTCATGTATGTGTGCATGTTTCTAAAAATAAAATTAAAAAAGTAAAATTTCTTAGATTATATGGTTGAGTTTAACTATCCTTAAAAGAAATAACCCCTTATTTTAGTGCACTAGTCAATACAATGATTAAATTCAATTTTAGAATTTAAGGCATAATACCTAAGAAATTATAGATAATAAAAATATTAATAAGTCTAAGGATTCAAATTTTTCACAACTTTTAAATTGGTATCAACACTAATGATTAATATAAATAAAAGTGGTGTTAATGATTTTTTATATATAAATTAAATAGTATCAATGTATATAATTATATGATATGAGGGTAGTGTTACTTTTCAAAAAAAAAATCCCTACCATTACAAAAACTAAAAAGAGGTGTTTCAAGACACCTTAAAAGAAATACAATTAATACTCTTGAAGCTTGGGTTAATGCCAGTTAGATCTAAAATTTTTCAAAACTAAGTTAATTAATTTCTAAATCGTTACACTTTCTTTCTTTTTGTCATGATGATTAGGGATCAAGTTTTTTATTTTTTAGATGGATGATTAGGCATCAAGTTAGTTAGTTTTAAAAGTCATAAACTAAGCTAATATTAACTCAAACCGTAAGAATGTTAATTGTGTTTAGAACAAAAACAGAACTTTGATTCAATTCCCTTATTAATGCATTTGGAATTATTGTGACAATGACACGTTCCACCCTTTGGTCACGCACACAAAGCAATAAAAAAAAAAAAAAAATTTGTTATTTAGCTATCACCGCCAGAGCTTTTAGAGAAAGAGAGGAAGGGGTGTGGGGCCTAGGGGTGGAGCGTTTTTGGTGGGACCACAAATGGTGTAATGTGTTCAATGATGCGGTCCGCCGCATGATTGGAGACCACGGCCGACCACCACCGTCCTACGTGGAACTAACCGTCCACATCACTAGCCCTTCCGCGGCCAAACCCACTTCCCAGTACTAAACACTTCTGCACTGCTCTTATCAATAACTAGTACAGTAGTATTAATTTATTTATATATATTTTCCAATTTCCGTAATTCCTAATTCCTTTCTTCAATATTCCGTGTGTATCCTTCATCTCAAAGATGAAACATCGAGCTCTTTTGGTTTTACCATATGACCAAGGACCACCTGCACCTCCTCTACAACTACAAAAAGAAGAGAAGTAACTAAAAACAAACACAGAAACAAAAACATGGGGACCACATGTCGCATTACTTATGGCTCTTTATGAAAAAATAAAAAAAGTTGCTTTGATGTAAAAATTCCCATGACATTATTATTCATTTAAAATTTACGCACACCCTTTTGGGTACATCAATTTCACGTGTGACATAAAAGGACACCGCTTAGTCGGCAAAATATGCACATAGGACACTTGTTTAATTTTTGTCACATATCCGCATCGCGTTAACTCTAAAGCAATGCAATTAAGACTTACCTAACGTAAAAATAATTTTTGTTTTAAATCTTATATCTTAATTGACATTTCTAATATCTTCAATGAAGACATTTAAAATTTAGATCTTCCTTCTTATAATTACAATTATCAAATAATAATAATAATTTGTTTCCATGAAATGAATTTACAATGATGAAAGGAATGAAGGAAGGTAACTGTAAAGGTTAGACCAAGTTACAACTAATATAACTTGATGAAGAAATTATACCACCTATTGGACAACATAAGGAATGAAGGAAGGTAGGAGCTACACAATTATAAAGGTTAGACCAAGTTACAACCATATAACTTGATGAAGAAATTCTACCACCTATTGGACAACATAAGCTGGGGCCTCAATAGTTATTAGGATGTGGTTTCTAAAATTCTCCCAACTATTTTGAAACATATTGTTTAGATTTTACTATGTCATCAATATTTAAACTTGTATGAACTATCACCATTTTGGTACCTATTCACACATAGGTTTCCTATGGGCTCACCTCTTATGTGAGAGTCTGAAACACTACTCTGAAACTATGTGAGTATTACCTATAAAAAAGTGAGAAATATGATATAAAAAACAAAAGAACTAATATTGCTTAATACTTGTCATTTCACTACTAGTCAATACAATGACACTGAGAATCTAGAGTGTAATCGAATGTAAATTTTTGCTGAAAAGTAATTATGTATAATTATACTTTAAAAAAAGTAAGATATTAAAAAAGTTGTACATAAAAAATAAACTAAAAATCTAATTAAAAAAAAAAAAAGCATATGCCAAATGCTAATGTGGCTGTGACCTAGTTAACACACAAATTAGGTGGATTAGCATTGGCATTTGATTAATGAGTCATAATTAATCCATAATGGTTGTAACATCGGTTTCAAAGTGAAATTGAACATTATGGGCTGGACAATGTGACAAGGTGCCATAAACCCCTCAATCCCGTTCATAACATCAGTCAAAATAAAAATGGTGTACCAAAAAAACAATACTCGATTTGTTGTATGTCTTTGAGTTCTTTGACTTCTTTCCTCTTTGATTACCTCTCCATTTCACTTTCTTTGTTTTTGTTTTTTTTTCTTCAAGTTCTTTCTGTCTTCAAAATGCTTCCCTTTTGATTTTTGACATAAGCTTTTGCTTTTCATGTACTATATACTCAATTGCTAGAGTGATTATATGTTTCTTATGTAAAATATCTAATATTTAGGAGTATTCACTTAAATCGTGTGGATGAATTTAACCCTCCTTTGCGAAGAGAAAATGGAATGCAATGGAAAGAAAAATAAAATATTCTTTACTTCCTTTTTTTAGGAGTTTTAACGGAGAGAATGAAAAGTTCATTCTCTTATTTAAAAGTTTAAGTAAGAAATAATAGAATCAGTAGAAGAGAACATTCATTCATTTCTATTTTTGTATGATTATTTTTTTTCCATTTCATTTCATTTTTTTACGATATTTTGATAACACTCACATTTGGCATATGCTTTTATTTCCAATAACACATTAAAAAAAAAAAAAAAAACTCTATTAATATATTAAATGATTTTTATTTCTTAAAAAAAAACACCTCAGAATAGTGAATTTGTTATTCAGCTCTATTTATTGTACATTTCACATTTCTCTTATTACGTAATTTCTCAGATTTTTCGTCCACCTCTTGAACAGATCTTATTGTTTACAAATAGTCGTTATATTCAATTACAATGGGATAAATAATCTAATTGTTGAAATCGAATAGAAGGTCAAAAAGCCCAGGGACCCTTCTTTTTCTCACCAAAGGAAAAGGCTAGATTATTACCACCCGAATTTTTCTTCAATATGGATTTGGACACGTGCACCATGTTTGATTGCAAAATTACTCATGATTTTGCTTAAAAGTCAAAAGAAATTTCAAGCACAGACCCATGCGTCTTTTTATGACGCGATGTGAACCAACTATATATGATATTACTCTCTTCAAATCAGCATGAACTTCACCTTTTTAAGCCACGTAATATCCCATATAATTGGAATACTGGATCCCTTTTAATTTGTTGAGTTGGTTTAGCAGCGAAAACATAATACTATTTGTGATCAATTAAGATGTTTGGTATCCATAATTATTCATGAATAGCTATTTTTATTCATCTATTCAGTGATACTACCAAAATAAAACCATGAATCTATATGTTTCACAATTTGGAACAACATGATAAGATAATAAAATGGAACCATATTTCAACAAAATTTCTTTAAAAACCCTTATAAAATTATATTTAAACTCTGTGAGTATAATATATATATATATATATAATCACTACAAGATAAAATTTTTACTACAATAAAAAAGAAAAAAAAAATCGTTGCAATAATGTAAGGATTCGCTTCGTCACTCAGACCGGCCCCAAAATGGAAGAGGATCTAGGCCCAGAGAGCCTAATACAATAAATTTGTAGAGAGTGGGTTAGAAAACTAAGTTTTAATGAATTAGATCATTATTACAGTAAGTCCAGATGATAAAAAAACAAGATTAAACTAATTTTACTCAAAGAAAACCGTCCTCAGCACTATCTGAGGAGACCGGTTCTTATATATATATATATATCTTCTGAATTTGGTTACAAGTCCAATGTTTGTTTTTTTTTTTTTTTTTTGATAATCTGCAATGCATTACTTAAAAAAGAAAGGAACAAGGGGGGTAATCTGCCTTACAAATTGCCAGCAAAGCAGGGGGCAGATTATCCAACACAAACACAAAAGCTAAACGGGAAAGTAAAGAGAATTTAGCAACACGGTGCGCAACACTATTACCAAATCTACTAATCCAAACAAAAGAACAAGAAAAGAAAAACTCAGCAACGGCAGAGATATTGAGCAGCTGGGTCTGAATGCACCAAGGGAAAGGTTGGTTAGGTGCGTTGATGGCGTCGAAGCAAATCTTAGCATCCCCTTCGAAAATCACCTTACTCCAATTTTCCAGTTTGGCTAGTTGAACAGCCCAAAGTAGAGCGGCAGTTTCAGCTAGAAGGGGAGTTGTCTCCTTGATCAGTCTAGCCCAGATTTTGATTGGCACCCCATGGTGATCGCGAGCCACCACGGCAACAGCAGCAAACGTATCAGAGATGGCAGCATCTATGTTGATCTTGATGCAGTCAACGGGTGGAGGGGACCAAGCACTGGCCGGGGGGGGAAGGCCATGGGTTGCAGGGGCGGAAATAACTGTAGAGAATTCATGGCATCTAGACAAAACCAGTCTAATAGAAGAGGAGACATCCCAGCCACAATTCTGATGGAATGAGCGATTTCTTGCCATCCAAATCTCTTCTATAGTAAACGCCACACGCAGGGAGAATTGGCCAAAATCAATCGATTCACTAGGGAACTTAGGGGGGTTCAAGATGAGATTTATGATGTCCTCCGATTGGGATATAGCTAGGTTCTCTGATCTAAGCCCCCAACAAACAGCAAACCAAAATGATCTTGAGGCAGGGCAGTTAAAGAAAAGGTGGCTTGATGATTCAATGTTATCCTTGCAGAAAAGGCAATTAGAGTCACTTATCTGGACACGGGTGAGGAGATTTTCCCTGGTAGGAATGGAGTTGACTGCAATTCTCCATATGAGCATTTTTAACCTCTCGGGCAGGTTCAACTTCCAGAGCTTATTCCAGCAAACTCCAAAGGGGGGTAAGGAGGGTAGGTGGGAGCGGGATGTGTGGTAGGCTGATTTTACGGAGAAACTGCCTTTTGGGTCAGGTGTCCATATAAGTTTGTCCGGAAGAGGTCTAATTGGAATGGGGATGGAAAGAATAGCTTGTGCTGAGTGTGGGGTGAACAACTCCTTTACTAAGTTGTGCTTCCAGCAGTGAAGATTGGGATCAATTAAATGACTTACCAGGATAGGCTATTGGGACAAGCTCCCTTCTTTTGGGGATGGGATGAAACCTTCTATCCAGGGAACCCATGGGTCTGTCCAGACGTTAATGGCTGTCCCATTACCAACAGTATAGCACGCACCTTTGACAATGATTTTCTTTGCCAACTCAATAGCCTTCCAGATAGGAGACGCTCTCTTAGGAGGCTCGGCATGCAACCATTCCTCTGAAACTTTGTATTTAGCCCTCAGAATACTCATGCAAAGGCTGTCCCTTTTGGCGGCAATCATCCAGGCAAGCTTGGCAAGCAGCGCATTATTCATATCCTTTGATTTTTTGAATCCGAGTCCACCTTGACTCTTTGGGTAGCAAAGCTTATCCCATGATCTCCAAGCAAGAAACTTGCCCTCTGTTTTCTTTGGGTTCCACTAGAATCTCCTGGAGAGGGAGTCTAGGTTCTCACACACATTCTTAGGGATATTGAACGTAGACATGCTGTAAGTCGGGATGGATTGGGCAACTGAGCAGATGAGAGTCCTTCTCCCAGCCCACGACAGGCACTTGGTCCTCCAACCTGTAAGCTTTGTTTCAAGCTTGGATTGAAGGAAGGAGAAGTCCTTTACAGGTGATCTAGATCAGAGAAGAGGCGCACCTAAATAAACTGTATCCTTTTTAAGGGACTTCATTTGGAGAATACTCTTCAAGGATCTACGAGTGTTACTTTGGGTGTGCTTTGAGAAAAGAATGCCCGACTTTTCCCTATTAACCTGTTGACCAGACCAATTACAATACTTGTTAAGGATGTGGTTGATTGTGGTTGCGTCTTTTTTAGAAGCTTTGGAGAACAAAATAATGTCATCCGCATACATCACATGAGTGATTGTAGGGCCGCTTCTGCTTGTTCTGATTCCACAAATGTTTTTTTGTCTCAATTCTTTGTCCAACATCCTGGACAGAATTTCTTGCCCCAAAATAAAGAGATAAGAAGAAAGCGAATCCCCTTGCCTAAGTCCCCTGCTTGGTTTGAAACACTCGGACTTACCCCCATTCACAAGGACCTCAAAGGATACTGAGGAGATGCAGCTAAGAACCCAATTTTCGAATATTTCATTGAAACCAAGGTGGAGAAGGACCGAGTGAATGAATTCCCAACTAACCCTATCGTAAGCCTTTTGGAGATCTAGTTTAATGGCCATCAGATCGAGACTAGTTTTTCGAGACTTGAAGCTGTGAAGAGTCTCTTGAACAATTACTTGATTCTCGGCAATCCATCTGTTGGGGATGAATGCTGACTGTGCTGGCGAGATAATTTTTTCAAGATGAGGTCTAAGCTTTGCCACCAAGAGCTTGGATATAATTTTGTAAACAACGTTGCAAAGGCTTATAGGCCTGAAATGATTTACAGTAGTGGGGTTAGAAATTTTGGGAATAAGGACAATGAGTGAGCAATTTACCTCCCTAGGCATGGTCCCCCTGGTAAAGAAGGATGTGACAGCATTTGTGATAGTGACGCCGATGGTATTCCAGAATTTCTTATAGAATATTGCAGGGAAACCGTCTGGACCTGGGGCTTTAAGGTCTTGCATACTGAAAAGCATGGATTTGATCTCATCATGGGAGGGAGTTCTGCATAGCTCAACATTTTCATCCTCTGTAATGCACGGTATGACAAGATGTTCAAGGTGAGGAGGAAAATCAGCTTCCTTCTGCTGGAACAGATTCTTGAAATGATCAAAGAAAATCTTTCTGATTGAGTTGCCCTCAGTAATCCATGAGCCTTCTCCATCACGGATAACATCTATGTTATTCCTCTTTCTCCTGATAATTGTGGATAGGTGGAAAAATTTAGAATTTTTGTCCCCTAATTTTAGCCAAAGCTCCCTAGATTTCTGCTGCCACAAGGCTTCGCTCCGAATGAGCCATTCCATAAGCTTGGCTTGGAGGGCTGCTTCTGAGTCCCCAGCTTGGCTTGAAGAGGGCTGTCTCTGGATGTTGTTAATACGTTGCATGAGGGAGTTGATTCTGTCCTGGCACCTTCCAAATACTTCCTTATTCCACTTCTTGAGAGCTTCCCTGGTGGCTGCCTGCTTCTTACATAATTTAATTAGATCAGAACCACTGTGCTCCTCATTCCAGGCGCTATCAATGACCAAACCACAACGATCGTCCCTAAGCCATGCTGCCTCAAATCTGAACGGCCTGTGTGCGAAACATGCCTGGGGGTTCGTGTCAAGAAGAATAGGGGTGTGATCAGAGGCTATGGCACCGAGATGGGACATTGCAGCATTCGGGTATGCAAGCCTCCATGCAATATTGGCGATTCCTCTGTCCAGTCTTCTTTTAATTGCAGCACCTCCCCATTTTCCTTTCACCCAAGTGTATTTGCCACCAGAGAATCCTAAGTCAATAGCCCCAACCTCGAACATTAAGTCCTTGAGATGATTTGTGGATGGACTGCCTTTTTTTCCTCCTACTGTTTCATTTTCCTTGAGCACATAATTAAAATCTCCGAAGCACATCCAAGGACCTTGATGAGACTCAATCAAAGCCAGAAGATTTTCCCACGCTTTCTTCTTTTTTGATGGGTACAGGGGGCCATAAAAACCAACCAAGAGCCATTGACATGCCAAATCACTAATTTTAACAACAATAAGATTTTTATTGAATTCCACTTCCTTAACTGATAGACCATCTCTCCACAAAAAACAGAGCCCACCCGCTTTACCCTTTGCTTCAACAACTAACAAATGATCAAACTTAATAGAATTTCTAACAAACTCCATTCTACTAACAGAAGCTTTAGTTTCAGACAGAAAAATTAACTCGGGCCTAGCCCTTTTTATTTGAGCCCTTAAGGCTCGAACTGTCGAGGCGTTGCAGATGCCCCGACAGTTCCAGCTGGGTAGTTTCATGGAGACTGTGGGGGCATGATAAGGCCCGCCTCCTCGGCCGTGTAGGTAAGTGAATTGGATTTTGTGTAGGAATGTGAGTGAGTTTCAGACAGAGTGTGATAAGAAGACTTACGAGTGTGTGCTTCATCCTCCTCTTTTTGGCTTTCTTTGATTATGAAGAATTCTAAGCTCGATTGTGGGATGAGAGCTACTGTTTCTGGGTCAAAATACACAGGCTATGTTCCCCTTGCAGCGAAACGGAGACGTTTGGCGAAGACTTCAAACTCTTTTTCTGTAAATTTCCTCTTCAGCGGATTTGGTGGAGATATTGTTTCGCTTGGATTGGATAGGGGTGGAGTTTGGAAAAACTGATGGTGTTTGGTGCTGGTGGGACGAGGTGAAAAGTGAGTAGAGGCTATTTGGGAAAGTTTGTGTTGGTGTTCTGGATGAGGTTCAGAAGAGAGGACACTCGGTGATGTGGGGGGTGAAAAGGATTGGATGTTTAAGTGTTTGGGACATGGGCTATGGACGTCATTAGGGCTGATTGTGTTTTGGGCTAAGGTGGGGACAGCTAGTGCTTCAATGGGCCTTAGGCCTACTTGAATCGGGGTTAAATGAAAGAGGTTACGTAACCCACGGGCTGGATGTTTGGAGGTTGGGCCTGCATGGGTCATTGCCTCAGCGCGTGAGACATGGTGGGGGACCGCAGTCTCCAGCTGTGATTCCAGCTCAGCGGGGATGGTCGTTACAGGGGTAGTACATTCCGTACCTGCAAGACAGGCGGAGGTGAGAATGTCATGGGCTGGTACAGGTGGTGGGCTGGTACAGGACACCTGATAAGCGTTGTACGACACTGGAGGGGCATTTTCCGGTGTACTATCACTCGCGGGACTATGATTGTTCTCTGATGACTGCTCCGATGACTCCCTGGTTACATTGGCGGCTTCAACAGGTTGTTCAAAAACCCCAGGCGGAAGGGCATCATGACCGGGTCGGAGCCAAGGTCCAGCAGCTTTAAACCTGGCACCATTGGAGTTGCAGAGCTGAAAAACAGTACCTGTACATGACCTTTCTTCATGCCCGATGACACCACACTAATAACAAACCTCAGCAAATTTTTCATATTTTAAACCAATCCAGGCGTCCGAATTGTTTGGTCGAGGGAGGAAGAGGCCAGGGAGTAGCGGTTTTCCCACTGGGATGTCTACCCGGATTCTGAGAAATTTCTTCCAGGCGCCGCCAGGTTCCCCGACAAGATCTACCTCAACAACTTCTCCTAGCCTCGTTCCTATCTTCCTAAGGTTTTGCTCCGAGTTCCACAAGGCAAGGAGACCGTGGACTTGGACCCAGAAAGTAGATGAGGAAAACTCTACTTCCTGCCATGTAATTTCTGGGTTCCATTTTTTAAGTATCAGGTGGCCACCCCTGCACGACCAAGGTCTTCTGTGGTACGCTCTATGGGCATCCACTTCATGGTTGAAAGAGAACATGAAGATGTCCTTATCCATTCTTTTCACCTCCAGAGGGTATACCGGGTTCCACGCCTTCATAGCCACGCCTCTGACGTAGGCGAGATTGGTATCTTTGTTGGTGAGAAGTTTGGCGAGGAGTATAAGGGGGTGTTTGGATTGTCAATTTTCATAACTCATAACTCAGTTTTCATAACTCATAACTCAAAAATGGTGGGACCCATGGCTGAAACTTTGTTTGGGTGGAAATAACTCAATTTCCATAACTCTGTTTCCATCACTCAATTCTCTGATTTTTGAGTTATGAGTTATGGAAATTGAAAACACATTTTAACTGTTTTCAGTTTCCATAACTCATAATTCAATGGCATTTTTGTAATTAAACACACATTAAGGGACCCACAGCCGCAACTTTTGACCATTGACTTTCTTTTTTCTTTTTTTTCTTTTCTGGGTTTTTTTTTTTTTTTTTTTTTTTTTTTTTTTTTTTTCTGGGTTCAACGTTAACTGACGTTCTTTTTTTTTTTTTTTTTTTTTTTCTTCTTCTGGGTTCGGTCTTCACTTTTTTCTTTTTTTTTTTTTTTTTCTTCAGTACCGGATCACCTAAACCCACCAAAAAAAAAAAAAAAAAAAAAGCTGCATTGATTTGACAGTCATGGGACCCACAAATAGTGTGAAAAATATGAGTGATGGAAACTGAGTGATGGTGCTAAATGGGTATAATATTTTTAAGTGATGAGTGATGAGTGATAAGTGATGAGTGAAGAATAATGAGTGATGAGTAATGAGTGATGAGTGATGAAAATTGAGTGAGCAATTTTTTGAATCCAAACAGGGCCTAAGTTTTGGAGATGCAGTGGTGCCTTGGTTTGGAGGGAGCTCTATTTTGGGTTCTTCGCATGATACTTTCTCAGTACGAGATATGAGGTCTGAGACCTCCATGGTGATGGAATGATGGATGATGGTATGTTTGTGGGTATGGGTGATGTTTTACAGTGGTTGGGGAGGAAGACGGACAGAAATGTGATGTAGGTGGAGGGGGTAGGAAGTTGAGGTTAGGGGAAAGGAGAAGGGGATGGGGTACTAGTGAGAGTACAGAGAGAAAAAAAGTTTCACACTTACTCCATTTTTTTTTTCTGTGATTGGATTCAAGTCCAATATTTGTTGTTACAGTGTTTTCTCTCTCAAATCTCACATGGCCCCCTGTAAGGGGCTTCCTTCTTCATTATATATCCCTTTTTCCTTCATCTCCACTATCCTCGTGTAGATGAAATTGTTGGCTTTGATCCTTATCCCATCAACACCTTCCTAATTTTTTGGGAGTAGCTGTAAGGCTGCTTACCGCTATTCAGATATTACCTCCACATTAATGCGACCAAAGAGTTAGTTGCAGAACATTCAATACCGTGGTAGCAGCTTTCCCTTAAATATTTCTTAACTTCCATATGTCCTATGTTTCCCTGATGTTTATCCTTACTAATAAAATCTTTTGAAGTGTTGCCTTTATGGGCAGATCAACCCTTCTAACCTCTACCTGGCCTAGCCGAGGAGGCATTCCTCCTCAGAATACCTTCCCAAACCTGCGCAGTCATGGTTTAGTTGTGCCGTTCTAATTCATACGTCTTCCCTATTATCTATCTGTCCTCAAACCATTAAGAGTCCTCGGACAAAGCCCATGACCCAACATACACTTCTGGGCCTTTTATACCTACATATATTAATACCAATTAAATAAAATTATTTAATATTAATCAAATTGAGGTTAATTTGATGTATTGAATACATAATTTAATGAATAATACTAACTAAAACTAAGGATAATTTCATATAGAGAATTGATTATCATAGTTGAAAAATTAATTTAACAAAAAGAAAAAAAATTTAAAAAGAAAATTAATTTATCTTGGACATATAATGATACATAGTTAATTACATTTATAATCTAATTTATAATTTATGATATTGATTGATGTGTGGCTTTGTAGTAGATTATTTTACAAATATTAAATTTTCAAGCTATTAGGCGAGATTAATCATCATTGATGATCTAACACATTTGCAATTTTTTTTTAAAGCCACGTTAGGAATAAAATAAAATAAAAAAAGAAAATACTTTTTTTTTTTAATACAAGATAGAATTTCTACTCTAGCCTAATCTAAGTGTTTATGTGTGTGAAGCTCCCTCCTAGAGACTTGAACCCCGGCCCTTGCCTCCCCCACACCCCACAAGCACTTATACTTATGGAGTGACCATCGCACCAAGGGTGTGCGGTGGTAAAAAAAGAAAATACTAAAGGTACTACAAAATGTTCACAATATAACGTAACAATACTTCAATAATGTAATTAATGAACTTCAATAATGTAATTAATGAATATTTAATATACTTTTTTGTGATTGGTAACATGTCAATTTGTAAATCTATAATAAAATTTGTGATATCCCTAACATCACTAATAATAAAAAGTGCACAACAATTTTAAAAAATTCATATTATTTTATGAAATTCTAGGCTTTTTACAATGAGATGGGGGCCCTTTTTGTAAAGGGTAAATATTTTTTGTGGTGGGGGCCTTAGGCCTAGGCCTAAGTTGCCTAGGCGTTGAGACGGCTCTTGTTACAATGATTTCTTCATTTTAAGTTATTGCAACAATTTTTCTTAATATATTAAAGTTTCTATTGCATCCAAAAATTATAAATTATTGCAACTTATTATCGTTGATGCAATAATTTAATACTTTTAAGTTAATATTGCAATAATTTTAACTTGTACATGTGATATTTTGCCTAATACCATTATACATTTTTTGTTGTATTAACATTTGATGTAGTAGATTTTTTTTTAGTGTAGTGCCAACTCAAACTCTTTACAATCTCAAGCCAATAAACCCTTCTTAAACCTATACTAAACCCAAGCCTATCCGAAGCCCCCTACCTACTCTCTTACTGCTACTCCCTTATCGATCCTAATCAATCTGTAACCAAAAGGAGTTGGTGGAGTGCAACAAACTAAACTATTTCACCTCTTGCAGTGGAGGCTCCAAAAATATTTTTTAGAGGGGTCATTTAAATTCGTGTTGAAGAGGTTGACAAAGACCTCTTTGTAAATAATCTTTTTTCATCTTGATCATTATGATAATATTGATGAGATCTTTCATAACCTATGATCCAAATGAAGATTTTTTAAGTCAACACGAGTTCTTTTAGATAATAAATCATAGGTAGAAGATAAATCTTGCGGTATATGTGACTTCCTTATCAAAAATTTATTCACAGTATTAGAAAGAGAATTAAAGATAAACTATATATAAGTTCATTGGGCATATGTTTTCTTAGTATAATGAAGATATTAATTATTATTGCTAAGATTAAATCTTGTAAATTATCTATTCTCTATTTCTATAATAAATTTATTAATTATTGTTGTTAAATGAATTCTAATTATTATTACTTAGAATACTCTAATTCATTATTTATTAGTTTTTGTTTTTACTCTTTTCATTTCTTTTATTTAACAATTCAACTCAATTATGACAACTTACAGGTCTTTGTAATTCATTAAGAAGAATTTTGTTGTGTTTTTTACAGTACTCTATTAAGAATTCAATGCAACAATACAATCATTAAAAAAAATGTCTTCATTCTCCACTGTCTCACGCCCCACTTCCACTGCCTCACACTTAATCTTCTTTTAGTGTTTACACTTTACAACTCATTTAATTGTCTCTTTTTGAAATTTAAGGTAAACAAATTACTAATTTTTATTGTTGGACTCGCTATTTTTTTTCCTCAAATTTTAGATCAAATTAGTTTGATGTTGGGTTTTTTCTTTTTGTTTAAGAAGGCCAAAATTAAATTTAGTAATGAATTGATTTGTTCTTAGGACTTATTTTAGGGGGTTCAAAATTTTATTTTACAGTATACAAAACAAAAATATTTTAAAATATTATATGTAAAAAAAAAAAAAAAAAATCACAAGTCAAGGGGTTCATTTGAACCCCCTAAACACCATGTAGCGTTGCCACTGACTTCTCGTCTCAGCTGACAACTTGGAGCTGATCTTTCCTTTCCCGCAAAAGCCAACTCGGAATGAAAAACTATGAAAATTTTTAGTGACAATTATTTTCCATCGCTACTTCTTCCTTATAGCGACGAAAGGATTTTCATCACTAATACTATCCACAGCAATACCTATAGTGATAAAATATTTTGTCACTAAAAATTTCAACTTTTATCGACGAAATATTTCGTCGCTATAGATTAATTAAGTTTGCGCCAAAGTTTCCCCCTACTGGCGCCCATTTTTCAAATCACAATAGCGACGAAAATAATTTTTCGTTGCTAAATGTTATAATTTTTTTTTTTATTATTAGTGATGAAATTCATATTTTGTCTCTAAAGCTGTATTTTTAGCGACGAAAAATATTTCCTCACTAACTTTCGTCGCTAAAGATACATTTTGTTGTAGTGTCCTCCAAGTCTGAAATGAGAAGCACCTTGAAATCCTTAAACTTCTCAAAGACCCTCTCAACATTGCCTTCCCCACCCTCCACTCAGCCAAGTCCACCTCCACCACCGCTTCTCCGAACTCAGTCATGAACTTACAGATCGCCTTCTTTAAAGACATGATCGGATCCAAAGCACTTTCAAGGACTTATTTTTGTTAGTTGATAGCAACGGAAAATGACAATAGAATGGAAGGAATAGGAAGAAAAGAAAAAAAATAAAAGGGGGAAACGGACAGTGTTTCACTTTCTTAGCGCAGTTTAGTTTTGCTTCAAACATATGGAATGTGGGTACACAAAAATATTAGTGACTTTAATGTGTAGGCAAATAAAGGAGACTTGGAGAGTGTTATGTCCATAACAATTTCACAACAATTTCTAAGTGTCAAAGGTAAGGTGTTAGACATTGTAAAGAATTAATATCAAATTATTGCAATGATAAATTTGTTGCAATAAGCTATTAGTTCGAAATTTTCATTGCAATAGATTGCAGAAATAATTGTATTAATTTATTGCAATGATTTCTTTATTTTAAGTTATTGCAACAATTTTTCCTAATATATTAAAGTTTCTATTGCATCCAAAACTTATAAGTTATTACAACTTATTATTGTTAATGCAATAATTTAAAACTTTTAATTACTATTGCAACAATTTTAACTTGTAGATGTCATATTTTATCTAATACTACTATACATATTTTGTTGTATTAACACTTGATGTAGTGGACTTTTTTTTTTGTGTAATGAATGATTTCTATTCAAAATTATAATGAGTGACTATTGTACATAAAAATTGACAACATCTCTATTAAATTATAATGAGTGACTTTAGGATTAAGGTCAGTTTAGAGATGGAGAGACTGGATGCTTATCTCTTGGAGAGGCAAAAGATCAAGCTTTTGAGAGCCCAGAAGCGAAGAGCCTTTTTTCGCAAGGCATCGGCGAACATTTTTACTCATCAAAATGGCAACTATTTCTTGGGTATAACAGGAGTTTGCCTTGCCATTCATACTAACTTTTCTTCAGACACTTATTCGAGAAATGTGATGGCAAAGCTGACAATGATGGAAAAGCAGCTTTCCATTTGCACAGTACGGTGGTATATGGCACGGTGGACATCCCCCCTTCCAATGTGGTATCAAGGACCGCCACATTCTAGGACAGTTGCCCCCCCTACTTCAGAATGAGGGTGTTGTTCTTCTTCTCTCTGTTTTCTTTTGGTGTTTTTTTGAGAACTCCTTGGTTTGTATTTAAGACTCTTTTTTTTTTTTGGGTTTTTTTATGAGCTTTAATTTTCTTTAAACTAAAAGGAAAGAGTTGGGATGAGCAGAGACTAGGGCTCTTGCAACTATTTTGGATGATTGATACCTGATTGTATGCTTATATTTTCAGTCTATAGAGTTATATCAATTTTATGGTATAATGAGTGACTACTGTACATGCTTGAATATCATGATTATATATAAAATAAACTTGAATTCTTTAAAGAAGAAATACATGTTTCATAAAAAAAAAAAAAAAAAATTTAAAAAGTTAATACATATTTGACACTCTAATGATAAAAACTGAATTTGTCATTTGTGTATATCTTTACTAAATTTCATATATACCATAATAAAAGTTGATTAGGATTATACTTGTTAAAATATTAATCTAGCAATTCCACGAACAAGAGGAGTGAGAGAGTTTCAAAAGAAACAAGCAATATTTTTTTTTTTTTTTTTGGAGTTATTGTGTGCGCTAAGAAATAATTATTACAGATCTTTTGGAAAAAAAAAAAACTAATTATTTCTCAATTTATGGAAATAAAAGAATAATCATCCCGAATCACTACTACTTAACTATTACAATGAACTATTTTATTCTAGAGTCTATTCCTACATACCACTTGAAGTGTGGTCAATTGCTATTACTAGGTTTCTTATTATTATTATTACCAGCTTGTAACCTTATGCAAATGCATAGATATACTTAATAGATATACATTAAGATGCGTAGTATAATTTTTACATATATAATTTATATATTATTGATGGTTATTCTTATATTTTTTTTAACTCTTTAAAAAGTCTTATAAGAATATTATTAGGTAGAAAATGTAAATTGTCTATTTTTATTTTTTTTAAGATTCTTTATGTTCATTAATTTTAAACTCTTTGGTTTTTGTACGCAATAACTCACTTAGATAGATATTTATGATGTAGTCTCACATTTGACTCCAAAATTAAGAAATAAAACTCTCTCTAAAAATAATTAATTTAGGACACATGACTCAAAATTGAACTTCAATTGTAGAATCTAATTGGATTTTTTTCTAAACTTTGTCTATTAATATATATATATATATATAGAGAGAGAGAGAGAGAGAGAGAGAGAGAGAGAGAGCGAGAGAGAGATTATTATTATTATTATTATTATTATTATTTAAAATCTTACCTTACTTCATATCAAGGTTTAATAAACTTAGAGTCTCTTATTTACATGACTTTATTATAAATTGATTGGTGTTTTGGTCTGATGATAAAGAGCGCAATTATCAGAAGCAAACATCATAGGTTGAATGTTAAGGCTTTGGTACAATATTCTTATGCAGTGAATACTGGTACAGAGTTAGTTACAGAGTTAGTTAGTTGGTTAAGACATGTATTAAAAGCTTGTACTTGGTTAGTTGAGTGAATAAGCTGTAATGTGTTGTACTCTGTTAGTAGTTAAGCAGTAGTTGTTGTACTCTGTTAGTTAGAGAGTAAAGTATAAGACTAAACTAATTGTAATATGGAATTCATTGAAGAATAACACAGTGATTAGTTCTCTTTGAGATACCATTGGAGGCCTAGTTCCCTCGAAGAACTACTAGAGTAAAAGTAAAGAAAGATTAAAGATCAATTGATCTTTATCATTTGGTATCAGAGCCGATTCAGCCATGGTGCAAGAAACCAGATATTCTCTTTTGGGTGACTCTATTTCGTTGGTACAACAGAGATTGGATGATCATGCTTCTACCATGGAGATTATTTCAAGAAGATTAGAAAAGTTGGATAACAATTTTAGAGGAATGCAAGCTATGTTTGAAGAAAGGTTACCAGCAGTGCAGCAACAAGTTAATCAGCAAGAAGGTCCAGTTCATCATCAAGAAAATCATCTTCCTGAAACTGAGGTGCTGCAACAGCCAATGCGCCATCCAAGACCTGAGGTAGGTGCTCTAATTCCTAGGCCCATCAGGTTAGAATTTCCTAGATTTAGTGGAGGTGATCCTTCTACTTTGATCTTTAGAGCTGTGCAATTCTTTCGTTACTATGGAATACCTAAGGAAGAAAAAAATCTTGAATGCTTCTTATCATCTTGATGATGAAGCATTATTTGGTTCGAAGATTGTGAGAGATCTTTGGATTTTTGGGAGATTTTTGTTAGGGCCATTCAAGTTAGATTTGGACCTTCATCGTATGATGATCCCATGGAAGCCTTGACCAAATTAAAGCAAACTACAACTGTGGCTGTTTACAAGAGCCAGTTTGAGATGCTAAGTAACAGAATCATAAATTTATCTAAATCTCACAAGCTCAGTTGTTTTTTGAGTGGCTTAAGAGATGAAGTTAGATTGGCAGTGAGGATGCAAAATCCAAGAACTCTGAGTGCTGCCTTTGGGTTAGCTAAAATTCAAGAAGAGTATCTGTCCACTTGCAAGAAGGTCTATAGGCCATTTTTCGAGTCTAGCAGAAGCAATTGGCAAGAACAACCAATAGAAAAGCATGACAGTAAGAGTGAGTCTAAGGCAAGAGTTCCTATACAAAAGATTACCTCCACTAAGATGGAAGAAAGAAGAAAAAAAGGGTTTTGTTATTACTGTGATGAGAAATGGCAGCCCAAACACAAATGTATGGGTCTTAAGTTGTTCATGATAGAAGAAATGCAAGAGGCCAATCAAGGTGAAGCTGTAGAAGTGGATGATAATGCAGATTTTCAGTTGGATCAAGTTGATATCACTCTGTATGCTTTGATAGGTTGTCCTTCCCCAAGTACTATGAGGGTCTTAGGTCAGATTAAAGGACATTGGGCTATAATATTGTTGGACACTGGTAGTTCTCATAACTTCCTTGATTTCGGTTTGATTAGAACTCTGCAATTGGGTGTAGACACTACAAGGATTCTAGAGGTGAAGGTGGCTAATGGCGATTTGATTAGAACAAAGGGTGAATGTAAAGACTTGTTAATCAAGATGCAAGGTAAGGATTTCTTGGTGGATCTACATGTTTTGAATTTAGGGGGTTGTGATGTGGTTTTGGGCACGCAATGGTTGAGCACCCTTGGTCTCATCAGTTGGGATTTCAAACATTTGGAGATGGGATTCATGTACCAAGGGAACAAGATGTGGTTGAAGGGTGTTAAATACACAGGTTCAGTCATACAAGATGGTGATCAGTTCTTTAAACAACCAGTTCAAAAAGGTTTGCTTTTGCAGATTGTATCCCAGCAATTAGATTCTTCACCTACACAACAGCCTGTTCATCCAATGGTGCAACCTATGTTAGAAGAGTTTGCTGCAGTTTTTGAGGAACCTAAGGGCTTAGCTCCATGCAGAGGTCATGAACACCAGATTATTCTCAAGCCAGGAGCCCAACGAATCTGTCAGAGGCCTTACAGGTATCCCTATTACCAGAAAACTAAAATTGAAAACATTTTTAAGGACCTACTTAATTTAGGTTCTATTAGAAACAGTCAAAGTCCATTTGCTTCTCTTGTGTTATTAGTTAGGAAAGCAGACGGTAGTTGGAGAATGTGTGTGGATTATAGGGCTCTTAACAATGATACTGTAAAAGACAAGTTTCCTATTCCTATGGTAGATGAGCTTCTAGATGAATTGAGTGGTGCTTAGGTATTCTCTAAGTTGGACTTGAGATCTGGTTATCATCAGATTCGAAACAAGGAAGAAGACATTAAGAAAACAGCTTTTAGAACCCATGAAGGCCATTATGAGGTCTTAGTTATGCCATTTGGGCTAACTAATGCTCCATCCACATTTCAATCTCTCATGAATGATGTGTTTAAACCATTTCGTAGGAAATTTGTGCTTGTATTTTTTGATGATATTCTTGTATACAGTAGAGATATGACTACTCATGTATTGCATCTCAAATCTGTATTACAAGTATTGTTTGATCATAAGCTTTTTGCAAAGAGAAGCAAGTGTACTTTTGCTTGCTTAAAGGTGGAGTATTTGAGGCATGTTATATCTGACAATGGTGTCAAAACTAATCCTAAGAAGACTGCAGCCATATTAGAGTGGCCCATTCCTACAACAGTGAAAGCTTTGAGGGGTTTTTTGGGATTAACTAGTTATTACAAGAAATTCATCAGGAATTATGGTTCAATTGCTTCACCCTTGACTGATCTACTTAAGAAAGATGCCTTTGAGTGGACTGCTCAAGCTGACCAAGCCTTCCATAATCTTAAGGAGGCTATCTCCCATCCTCCTGTACTGGCCTTACTTGATTTTTCCCAATCTTTTTTGGTGGAATGTGATGCTTCTGGCTTTGGGATTGGGGCTGTGTTGATGCAGCAAGGCAGACCAATTGCTTTTCATAGCTAGGATTTGAAGGGAAAGAGTATCCATTTGTCAACTTATGAAAAAGAGTTTCTAGCCTTGGTTACAGCAGTTAAAAAATGGAGACCATATCTGTTAGGGAAGCCTTTTGTGATTAAAACAGATCATCAGAGTTTGAAGTATTGGTTGGAGCAGAGAATTGGCACTCCTATGTAGCAAAGATGGATTACAAAGCTACTTGGTTACTCATTTTTCATTTCTTATAAGCAAGGGAAAGATAATGCGGTAGCTGATACCTTATCTAGAAAATGTGAGAAAGAAGTCTTTGATGAACAGCAGGCTACTGAGGATACTCTACAACCTACCTTGTGTGATGATTCAGGTATCAGCCTATTTTGTATTGATTCTCAAGTTGACAGTCACTGCAGCTTGTTTCTTATTTCCTTTCCTACTCTTGCTTGGATTGATGAGCTTAAGGCATGTTATGAAGATGATGAAGAGGTGCAACAGATTCTGCAGACACTCCATCATAGTCCAAATGCTGTTGGTAAGTTCAGTTTGCAGAATGGCTTATTGCTGTATAAGGGTCGAATTTTTTTGGGTCCAAATTGCAATATGAAAGCTAAGATCATGGATTTGGTGCATAGTAGTCTATTAGGTGGGCATTCAGGATATTTGAAAACATTTCACAGGGCTAAAAGAGATTGGTTTTGGAAGGGAATGAAGAAAGACTTGAAGGATTATATCAAAGGGTGTGACATTTGTCAAAGAATTAAGCATGAAACAAGTAAGCCAACTTGATTGCTACACCCTTTAGCTATTCCTCCTGCACCCTGGACTTCCATAAGTATGGATTTTGTTAAGGGTTTACCTAAGTCCTTCAAGCAAGATGTGGTGATGGTTGTGGTGGACAGACTTACAAAATATGTTCATTTTCTTCCATTGTCACATCCTTATACTGCAGCTAAGGTGGCTACTTTGTTCATGAATCAAATTTTCAAGCTCCATGGGATGCCTACTTCTATTGTAAGTGATAGGGACCCTGTGTTTACATCTCAGTTTTGGGAGGAGTTGTTTAAGTTGCAAGGAGTGGAATTGGTAATGTCCTCAGCCTACCACCCTCAATCTGATGGTCAGACTAAGGTGGTTAATAGGAGTCTTAAGCAATATCTTAGAGCCTTGGCAGGGGATAAACCAAAACAGTGGGTGGAGTGGTTACCCTTGGCTGAGTTCTGGTTTAATACTAATTACCATACAGTTACTAAGTTGATCCCCTTTGAATCTCTATATGGTTTTAAACCCCTAACGATGTTAGACTACATTTCAGGACTCACTAAGGCAGCTGCTGTGGATGAGTACTTACTGTCTAGGCAGCAGATTTTAAGCCTTCTCAAGAATAATTCGGTGGTGGCTCAAGAAATGATGAAACTTCAAGCAGATAAACACAGACAGGAAAGACATTTTGAGGTGGGTGATTGGGTTTTTCTAAGGCTCCAACCCTTTAAACAGCAGTCCCTTCGATTAAACAAAGTGGGGAAACTGGCACCTAAGTTCTTTGGTCCTTTTCAAATTCTGCAGAAAGTTGGTGCTGTTGCTTATAAGCTAGATTTGTCTCCTAATACAGGTGTGCATCCTATGTTCCATGTGTCTTGCTTGAAGGCTAAGTTGGGCCAAAACATCTATCCCATTCCTACCTTGCCACCAATGGATAATCAAGGTCAACTTTCTCCTGAACCAAAGGCCATCTTACAACAATGGCAAGTTCAGCTCAAAAGGCATAAGCCAGCTACAGAGGTTCTTGTCCACTGGGAAGGGTCTTCACCAGATGATGCTACTTGGGAGCTACTTCATGTTTTTCAACACCAGTACCCACACCTTGTGGGCAAGGTGCTCTAAAGAGAGGAGCAATGTTAAGGCTTTGGTACAATATTCTTATGTAGTGAATACTGGTACAGAGTTAGTTACAGAGTTAGTTAGTTGGTTAAGACATGTATTAGAAGCTTGTACTTGGTTAGTTGAGTAAATAAGTTGTAATGTGTTGTACTCTGTTAGTAGTTAAGCAATAGTTGTTGTACTCTGTTAGTTAGAGAGTAGAGTATAAGACTAAACTGATTGCAATATGGAATTCATTGAAGAATAACACAATGATTAATTCTCTTTGAGATACCATTGGAGGCCTAGTTCCCTCGAAGAACTACTAGAGTAAAAGTAAAGAAAGATTAAAGATCAATTGATCTTTATCATATCTCTATAAAAATTATTCCACAACTTTTTTGCCACAACCACCTTTTTTTCTTCACCATTTTTTGCCACAACCACCATTTTTGACAGCCACCCAATTTTATGTCAGTATTTTGTCAATTTTATAAGCTTTAGGGTCAACTTTATACAATTTTTCTTATTTATCTATTTTTTTTAATATAAGTGGGACTCACATTATTGTAACCTTAACAAGCACCGTTTAATCTAATCTTATTCTTATCTAACCGTTTAATCAACTTAGACCATCTTATTGACGTGACTTTATTTTATGAAATTCTTATTCACGTTACTTGATAAATTCCTAGTACAAATTTGTAGGTGTTAGAGAAAAATGAAGGGAATTTGATAGAAGTTTTAACTGAAACAGACCATTTTATCATACACCCAAACAAAAAGAACATAGCTATCCCTACGGGGTGACAATGAGCACTCAAATGCTTTCGGTGGACATGACATGACTCTATTTATTTTGCCAAACTGAGGCTCACTTCCAAATGGTAATCGAGACAAGCCATACCACATTAAATGTTGAGTGAGTAGTTGTAACTTGTGAGCATAATAAATGTGATTGTGAATACTAAGAACTTTCTGTCTACTTTTTGAGAGATAATTTTCAAATCGGCCATTTAGCATGCAGTGAGATCAGTGGACGGATATAACTAACAACATTGCCGATATTAAGTTGGTATTGGCACATTCTAATCGCTTTATATGTTGTTCCGACCTCCATCACCCCCCTTGCCCCCCCCCCCCCCCTCCTGCCCCCCAAAAAAACACACACACACAATTTATCAACTAGTATATTGAGCTTAAAACTTGATGTTTCCAAATGCAACCAATGATAATGCTAAGTGGAAAAGATTTGTTCAAAAAAAATATTTCTTGTGTTGGAGGTTTCATGTTAACTAGTATTATTTTGATATTTATTTAAGATAGTGATAACGTGGTAAATTTTGAGCTATTCATTTAACCAAGAATGATTAAGAATTTTATGGTTGCCTTAGAAAATTTTGAATTTCAATATAGAAGAGTGGTGTTAAGTTACGAAAAGACCAAAGGGAGGCCATGGTCCCCTGGAACTTTCAAAATTTTTTAATTGTGTATAATAATATTAGACAAACTTTGAAAATTGTGGTTCTAAAGGCCCTCAAAAATTGAAAAGTAACTCCCAAGATTGAAAGTCGGCATAAAAAACCCAAAAATTAAAGTAGTCACCTAGCCTATATCTATTACCAAAAAAAAAAAAACAAAGAAAAATACCTTATCAACAAAAATTTATTATATCTTTTTGTTAGTAATGGAATTGCTTATCAATAAATTGATTTTTAGTGAGCATGTAGTGGAATTTCTTATTCTTAGGTCAGTTCTTCCTTGCACACGCATCTTATTTAAATTGATAATATTTGCTTATTAGTAAACAAGATTTATCATTAGAAATTCACAAATCATGAAATGCTATTTTTGAAAATAAAAATTCAACATTATGAATTATGAGCATAATGTAGTAAACATCTTGAATTCAAAAAATTGTCAAATATTTATGAATTGAGCCAATGACTAGTGCGTAAATATTGTTGTTCTACAACAAAAGGTAAGAGGATATTTTAATAGGGTTTTTGACTTTGCATATTAAAAAAAAATTGTTGCAAAATTTAATACTATTTAATCATAAATGATTTTCGAGATTTAAAATAATTTCGAGTTTCATGTTAATAAACCATAAATGATTAAGTTGAAGTGTATTAAAACAATAATTTTGTATCTTTATTTGTTAATGCTAGATAGATTCTAGTTTTATTTTTCACATATTAATTTAAATTTAAAATTTTAGTGTATTTCTGATTCTATAATAGTAAAAAAAAAATTGGGGTTCATAGTATGTTTTTTTAAGATTAAATCTTGGTTCCATCACTAGTGTTAAAGTAAACAACAACTCAAAATTGTGTGTTACTTTGCCAAAATTGTGACTAGTTTAAACCCAATGAAATAGCCATTGAGCTATAGTCCAACTGACATTCCATCCTCAGTTATGATGGTGTGAGACTGCAGGTTCGATCCCATTTCGACTTGTGTGTTACTTTGCCAAAAGAAAAAAATTAAAATAAAATAAAGGATAAGAAAAACTCAAACTCAATGAGAAATTAGATAAACTAGTCAAGTAAATTGCATTATCGAATTGCCTAAATGGATTTGGATTAGACCACTGGCTCCTTTATATAAAATTACTTATCCAGGAACGATGTGCCGGTGTGGGTGGACCACTTTGAAAAATTGTTGAAAATTAGTAACAAGAAAAGATTCTTATTCCTTTCAATCCTCTGTAGGAAATGGCATGTAAAAAAGAGAGTAGCAATAATTACAAATCACGTACAACTTCAACACTGCCTATAACCACCTCTAAAAATTTATATAAGAATGATTAGTTTGCAATAGGATATATGAGAGTGACTTGTAATTTACAGAATTCTCTGTTCCACTGCTCGCATAAATAATTAAGTCCATCTATAGCTCTATAAAATTCTCTATAGGACCATAGGTGTCACAGTGACAATTTTATATCCCTGAAGATAGCTTATAGATATGCCGACCTTATATTTCTTATGATAGTTACTGATGTTGTTTGACAAAACTTTTCTTTTTTTGGTTTTGCTTTGTTTTGGTTTTCTTTTTTCCTTTTTTTTTGGGCATAAGTTAACGTCAATTGTTTAGATCAAACCACTATCGGTGATTGGTCAGATTCCCAATCTTCTAGACCTCTTCCTTACTGTTAAAGCCATGACCATCATATACTTAACACACAGCAGGACTGCCTAAATTTATTTATAGGTGGCACATCCCAACCAACTGCTGGGGCACTATAATTTAGATCCTTGTAGAGTTATTAGTTATTACTAAGCGCACGAGCATTACTTGTTCAAGAGTTCTTGAAACATTTAATTCATTTCTAACTAGGAAAAAAAACTAGTACACAGTATGTGTTTTTACTTTTTACACCTACTGCAAAAATAAACTAAAAATATGAAAATCGCTTTTAGTGTATTTGGATAGTGTGTACTTTACGTTCTACATGCACAAGATCATTTATTACTAATACTAATCTTTTAATAGACTTCCAACTCAAGCCAATGTTTCTTAAGATCTCTTTTTTCAATTCCCCCCCCCCCCCCCCCTCTCTTACTCTGTTGCTTAGACTCCTCCATTCAAACCAGATATTATAGTTGAATAATAATATATGTAACTATACTGTATTAAGTTGAGTTTCACTAACTTATACCTTTAAAATATACATTAATAAATTATTTTAAGATATTTTTTATAGAAAAATAAAAAAGTAATTAATTTTGCTAACAATCTTTTTAATTTTTTATAAATTTTATGTTAATATAAATTATTAATACATACCTAAGAGTATGTTAGAACATACATTAGCTTCGATTACATGCCTTGTGTGTGAAGCTCTGAACTCTGAAGTCTACATACTATATAGTATATAGTATATCACAGGTTAAGACAGTTCTGAACCAGAATAGTTCTGAGAAAACAGTATGAATCTTCACTCCGTTTAAAGTTTCAAAAAAAGGGTCCAGCAAGTGGGGGTCCTCATAATCAAAGGCTGGCCTTGACGATATTTTTTTGTCTTTGCTTTGTTTATCTTCTACGGAAAGAAGGAAACTCAAATCCACCAACCACTGAATTACACGTCGCTCCCACTGTTCTCCTCAACGTACGTTTTCTCTTCTTTTGCTACAGTTTCTACTTCCTTCTCCCAAATACTTGTCGAGAAATCATTTGGGGAGTCCGTAGTTAAATAAAAAGACTTAGAATGACCAAAACACCCCTGAAAGCGACCTGACAAAGACTCGCTACTTGTCGTGAGAAAAAAAGGAGACTTTGGTAAAATTGGATGGATATGTACGAAGCCATGTGAGCCGTGTGTCTCGCGGGACAAGACCTCGGCGTCGACGGGCGGTCCTTACTTTGGCGGCAACACGTGGCTTTCAGTTTGTCTTGTCCTGCCAGCTTGGCAGGTGTCTCAGAAAGTTTTCAAAAAACTAACCCAAAGTGAGTGAAATTGAAACTAATGAGATGTTTCGTGAGATTTAAACGATATTTTAAGGAAGAAGACTCTTTTCTTTTTTCTTTTTTTTAACCGAAAATAATAAAAATGAAAAACGTCTCGTAGAAATAAGATCACGTGGAGTTTTCAGTTTGGCCCTTGGAAGGTAGCAGTCAATGCAAAAACAGTAGAGAAACAGCGATAGATAGTTTTTGCACCCAAAAAAACAAGTTGATTATTCCAAAAATTTAGATTCAATAGTATACATGCCAATTAGCTAGCCATTCATCTTGTACTACACTATATCTATATGCAAGCAATTGCTGAGTTTCAACTTTCATTATCAGTTGACTACAAGAGCTAGACAAGAGTGTTTTTATTGTCTTCAAAAGTTTATTCTGATTCTGAGAATGAAAAACTTATTATTTTCGAATGGTATATGGAGTGGGATCTTTTTCAATAAAAGAAGTTTCCTACAAGAAAAAAAAAGTTGTATCGTAAAATGTCCAAATTAAGGAATAGACAACCCTGAATGAATATTTCTAAAAGGAGAAGAGGACTTTTGTATGATATATGTAAAGTTGAAGATAAAATTCATTCGTTAAAACTGCTCTAATTGAATTCTTAGGGAGAAAATGAATGTACTACAATTTGTCATATAATCGATCGTAGTTATAGTGTAGATGTTTGAAATACAATATTCATAACTGAAACATATAAGAGGATTTGAGTAGTCTAAGAAAATAGAAATATGGTCAACTGTTGCGGTAAACAATTCATAATGACTCATGAGTTGTGGTAGTAGTTCAGAAAGATAGGCTCATCTCAACAAAGTGAAAGGTGGGGGAAAATATAATTGAATGAAAACAACAAAAAAGCTGTATCATATTCTCATAACATTTATTTCCTATCACCATTTTTTGCCTTAATCAAGATTGAATGATTTATTACCATTTTTCAAAGTACACCTTTGGTATTAATGTTATTAAGATTAATTTAGATACCAAAAAGATAAAAATCTTTAAGCTATTTCCAGTCTCCTCATTGTTCTCCAGAACAAGTTCTCATGACATAGTCTGTTGGAGGGGGGGCGGGGGTGGTGAGGGGGTAAAATATCTTCTTCTTTATTTTTTACTAAAACACACACATATATTAATATATATATATATATATATATATACACACATACGCACACACTAATGGGACAGGTTAAGAAGCTAACTTGTTTTTTGAATAAATGTAATTAAAAATGGATGAAAGAAGAATAGAAATTATGTCCCACTAAGCACTAAGGGTGTTTCACAAATAAAAATCATATGTTCCACACTGATTTTGCTCCCCCAATTACAGGCCATATGTTCCGTTTTTATTCTCCCCTTACAAAGTAATGAAAGTTTAAAATAGAGGGAAAATCTCAAGACACATGATTTACTACAAATTATGGAACATAAAATTGAATACTTACAATGGACTAAAAGATTTTTAGTCAATATTCCACTATATAATTTATATTCCATCAATTTGCAATATGTATCGTGTGTTTGATTTTCTTTCTTTAAAATTTGGTTACTTTACCAAGGGAAAAAAAAATTATATGGTAAGTTGTGGTTGGTGGAGTATGAAATTGAGCATAATTATTATATATACATTTTTATATGGGTATGAGAGAAAAATACTAAATTTGTGTGGGAAACCAAATGATTTGGTTTTATTATTTGAACTGTCTATTTTTTTATGTTAAGTTATTTTGATCTTATAACATAATTTCCTTCAATTTACACTTTTATTTATGGCATTATAAGTCTTTTTTCTTTTAAATTTTTTTTTTTTTTTTAAAGTCCAAAGATTGATTCAAGTGTCATATTTATATATGAAAAAAAAAATTATACTCTTAAATTGAATCATATCACTTTTTTATGTAATATCTTCACCTCCTATATATATATATATATATATATATATATATATAATGGTTCAATGTTGGGTTTTTATAACTATGGAGTCGAGCGCACATTAGACACGCATGAGTTGATCATAAAGTAGACCAATAAATAAAGCCAAAATAGAAAATTCTTATTCACTTATTGGCCACCATGTTTTTTTTTTTTTTTTTTTTAACTTAAAAGCGCCTCAGTTTTTACAGAAAAAATCTCACGCGAAGTGGTATTTTGAAGAGAAAGAGAGAATGAAGGAAGTGATGACGTCAACAACTGGGGACAACCATCAAACCATGCGCAATCGAGCGGTCCTCCCTACTCCCTCCCCTCCTTTTATATTCTCTCCATCTCTTCCTCCTAACGGAATTTTCTTTATCATTCTCTCTTCCAATTCTCTTTCTTTCTTCACTTCTTCTTCTTCTTCTTCTTCTTCTTCATTAATCTCCTTAATTTTGTCCTTTTCTTCTTTATTAATTCTGTCTTAAACCACTAAATACACTGATACCCTCTATCGATAGCAGGTAATTTAGGTTAATTATATTGTAGTTTGCATGGAAGATTAATTGCCATTCTAAAAACAAGCTCTTTCTTTTTTGTTTTTTTGAATTGTATAGAAGCAAATTTCATTTCAAATTAATGCTCAATATGTTTCTTGATTTCAAGTAAGATGTCATAGGCTCTCGCAAATGGGATGCAAATCTTTTGTCCAGGAAAGAAAGTAGGTCTACACCATTTTGATGTCTTTGCCTGAGTTCCCATTTGGACAGAGTTTCTTCCGGGCCTTTCTCACATCTTCAAATCTGTAAATTAGGTCTAGAATTATTGTGTCACTAACACACTCCTCTACAATTTACATGGTTATTCTTCCTAGCTAGCTAGTTTGATGTTCAGGTGATCTCACTTCCTCTCTTTCAGGTAGCATATCACTTTACCTATTTTGTTTTGGTCTTAGAGTTGAAAACAAGTGCTAAACAAAGACACCTCAAGAAGTTTAAGGTTTGTGGCAAATTGTTAGAATGTACTTTTCCTTTTCCTTGTAGCTTTTTACAGGTTCACCCACAAACCAACCATTCTTTCAGAATTAATACTTTTTATCCCCCCCTCTTGTGCATATGGCTATTGTTTCAGAAACCGTAAGAGTTCACTTCTGAAAGCAGCTTTTTCAGTTCAAACTTTGAGTCTGCAATGCATTACACAATTTCATTTCATTAAACTCGCCCAATCCTGTCTTAGTTTACAATATCAGTGATTCAAATGTCAGTACAAGGAGGCACACCCAAAAACAGCTTCTTTTTTTGGGTCAGCATTTCCCAACAGTCCATCAAAGAAAAAAGGCAGAAGTGCCTTGAAAATTCTCGACAAAAAGACAAAAGGCTCAGAGCCCCGTTTCAGCATTGAGATACAGACACTACAAGAATAGCCTAAGAGTGCTCTCTTTTCTGCTTTATATTATCCTTGGCAGGCCTGCTCCAATTGAACGGTGCTTCTCTTTTTGTCTCTCAACCTTTTCTCTTTCGAGAAACGCGTGCTAATTTGTGATAACGTCATCCGCCCTGTCCATTCCCACATCAAACCTTTCTACAATAAAGCTCTAAATCTCTCTGTTTAGTATCCCAACTCAAATTCCAAACTCAAATGTGTCTGACTTTTTTCTTAATTTTAGTACCAACATTCTTTCTCATTTTTTTTTTTTAAATTAGTATATTTTTTGTTTGTTTTATCATTACTGTTAATTTGTTTAGTGCTGTCCCATTAAAATATTAAATTAATCGAGTGTTTTAATCTATTTGTTTATTAGTGCTGTAATGGGAACCCCGTTCTTGATGCATCATTTCTACCATTCACCAACACAAGACAACATCATTAGCACAAACCTCTACTTGTCCGTTTCTTGCAGACCCTTGAAGAAATAGAGGCCAAGCTCCCAACTTCTCTTGGTTTTTATCAAACTCATGATTTGGTTTTCCTTTCCTTTTCACCTCCTCTTCTTTTATCACCCCAAGAAAATCATTGTTTCTGAATAATGGGTTTTGTTTTCTAACACGCGCTTATTAATTTCCTTTAGGAAATATTGTGTGGTGAGTGTTGTTGCTCACCACCAAATGAGTTGATGATTATCTCCCATAACACCCGTCACCTTTTTGTTTCCAGAATTCATTATTTCTTTTATATTTCCTTTTTCCACCTTGACAATTTCTAGACTTTGCCTTTTTTAGCCTTTTATTTCTTTGCCTTGGTTCGTTGATTTCTAGCTCTTCTATCTCTTTATAACTTCACATTGGTTATGATTTTGAGATGATGAAAGTAAAGGGTTGTGGTTATTAATGTTGGTGATGAATTTGATGCAGTAACCAATTGTTATGATGGAGTCGATGGAATCGTCTGTCCCACCTGGTTTTCGTTTTCACCCAACGGATGAGGAGCTTGTTGGGTATTACCTGAGGAAGAAAGTTGCGTCACAAAAGATCGATCTTGATGTCATCAGAGATATCGATCTGTACAGGATCGAACCATGGGATCTCCAAGGTATGTACGTAGGTAACATGTTCTATTTCTTTTAGGTTGTTTGATCTGTTTAGTATATATTAGGGTTTCAGCTATATATACCAACTCTTCTAGATATATATCATATAGTAGACTAGTAGTTGAGTTTGGATCCATCTTAATTATTAGGGTTTATGACAATGGTGTATATATCTTTCTTGTCGTTTGTGGATCCATAAATATACATCTAGTTCCATGATTCCATCCATCTAACGCATCACAGGGTTGCACTTCAATGACCATCTTCGAGTTTTTTTTCTTTTCTTCTTAATATAATTTAATACTTACAACAGGGATTTGAACCATGATTTGTTATTGAGTTGCAAGGCTCTTGGTGTATGAGTATGTATATTATTATGTGTGTGTGTGTGTGTGTTTGTTTAACATGAGCGATCTGAATGGCAATGAACAGAGAGATGCCGGATCGGATATGAGGAGCAAAATGAGTGGTATTTCTTCAGCCACAAGGATAAGAAGTATCCGACGGGGACGAGGACTAACAGAGCTACAATGGCGGGGTTTTGGAAAGCGACCGGCAGAGACAAGGCAGTGTATGATAAGGCCAAACTGATTGGCATGAGGAAAACCCTTGTCTTCTACAAGGGACGCGCACCAAATGGCCAGAAAAGTGACTGGATCATGCATGAGTATAGGCTTGAATCTGATGAAAATGGACCTCCACAGGCAAGCATCATCCAATATACATATATATGCTACCTACACTATTATCTATGTCCCTTTTCCTTTCTTGACCTACTCTATGCTCTCTTCTATTTTGCATAAACAAATGTTTGAAATCCATTATTTTCTTTTAGTCCCTTGTTTTCTTGCCGTGCCAGTACAATCGGTTCATGCTATAAAGTAAACCTATGGCCGTATTGGTACTTCTTTCTCTTTCTCCAAAGTGCCTAATGACCTTTCGTAAGACTTTAAACAAAATAAGGGGTTTTATAGTGTGAATTGATTTTTCTACGACCAAATTATTCACCTTCCCAATCACTTTTGCTTTTCATTACATAGACCACTAATATCTGCCATCTCAGTCACACCGCGAATGTTTTCTACGAAGACGACTTCCACCAACTCTTAAGTCAAAAGTTAATACATCCAAAAGCATTAAGCTTTGTTTCAATTCCTTTTCCGGTATGAGCTTTGTCCCATACGGTTTTTCAAAAGAAAAATTCAAATTCTCCACTTAATTCGTTCATCCCCTTTGACTATATCTACTACTTCTACTTCTCTTTACCAAACAGAAAAAGAAAGCTCATAAAAGCAAAAAGGAAAACGTATGTACCAAAAAGAAGTAAAATCTTTCATTTTCTTAATATTACAACAGGCTTTGAGCTAATAATCAAAAAATTTTGTACAAATAAATTTGAAAAAATGTGGAACGCTTTAATCTCATAATTGACTTTGGTTAAATTATTGCAGGAAGAAGGATGGGTGGTATGTAGAGCATTCAAGAAGCGAACCACTGGCCAAACCAAAAGCATTGAAGGGTGGGACTCTAGCTACTTCTATGATGAATCAAGTGGGGTCAGCTCAGTGGTGGATCCGATCGATTTCATCTCAAGGCAACCCCAAAACTTTTTAGCACAGAATTTCTTGTGTAAGCAAGAGTTAGAAGCGGAAAACATGAGATTCAGGCAGTCTGATCCGTTTGTACAACTTCCTCAGCTAGAGAGCCCATCTCTACCATTAATAAAGAGGCCGAGCTCAATCTCTCTCATATCAGAAAATAATGAAGAAGAAGAGCAAATCAACAATAGCGGGTGCAACAACACTAAGAAAGTGACTGACTGGAGGGCCCTTGACAAGTTTGTTGCTTCACAATTGAGTCAAGAAGACAGATTTGAAGGTGATGTAGAATCAAGCTTTGGCCTACATGATCATAACTCAGATATGTCATTGCTGTTATTGCAGAGTAGTAGGGATGATGAAGGGAAGTTGAATGGATTCTTGAATGCAAGTTCAGACTGTGACATTGGTATATGCATATTTGAGAAATGAAGATAGGGGAGGTGGAAGAGATTTCTATTTGTGGTATTATTATATATAAATGTATGATGGTTGATGGTTCTTAATTGGAGAGATATATGATATATTTTTGTAAATTATGGTTGTGAACCAGTGAAGCTCTCTCTCTCTCTCTCTCTCTCTCTCTCTCTCTCTCTCTCTCTCTCTCTCTCTCTCCATGCATCAAAATTGGTACCAATGTTAGAGATGTTGTGTCTTAAGAGCCAAAAGACCAAGTTTATTACAGGTCTAAGTAGCTTGTAGAGCAATTTGCTTCCCTTGAACGGCAATAAATATATATATATATATATATATATATATACATACACTATTGTGTTACCCAATATAGGGCATATATTTTTGCAAACCATAGGCTAATTCTAACCTTAGTATATATGGTAGCAAATTATAGACTAACTCAAGGAATATTGTAGTACTTGCACTAGCAATAAACAGAATTATGATTACTTTACTTCCTCTATAAGTATATAAACCTACAGTACGCAAAAATGATAATATCTTTAATACACAAAAATTAGTTCAACCAGCAACAAAACAACAAGTAAAGCACAAAAGAATAGTAAGAAAATCTTTAAGAAGACTTCTTTACAGCATGCTGTCTTTTGAAAAAGATTCTTCATTTAGGACAGCCAAATTATCTTACGTTATTGCTGAAAACTAAAAACTGAATACTAAAAATACTATAGTAAAAGAATTTTTAAATGTATGAATAGTGCCATGTGATTCATTTTTAATGAAAATTTTGCTTAAAAAAAGAAGTTTGTGGGTCCTGTGAACAGTGCACAGGATCCACGCACAAAACACTAGACACTCGCTACTATCCAAACGTTGACTTACTGTATTTTTCGTCCTTCGAAAACTTTAATATTTAATATCTGCCTACTCTTCATTCTTAATAGAAGAATAAGGCTTAGAAAGATTTATCAATACATTCAAATTAGAGAGAAATTTTACTATGTCTTCATTTATAATTTAGCTAGTCATTTTTGTAGGGGTAGCGTTAATTACACATACCAGCCTAGCTATACATTAAAAGCATGTCTTCAAGTTATAGTTTCAGTTGCTTTTCATCTGTGTGTATGCATGGATGTATGTGCAAGTTGGTGAGTGCAACAGGTTTTATTGTTATTTTAAGCCATATTTATCTAATGGAGTACTAATTCATTGTTCCCTGATCTGTATTGGAATTGGATTGGGGTGGACATCTAGCTTGTATGACGAAAATAGGTTGGGAAAAATAGACTAAATCTAAAACAAAGCATATATAATGTTTCAACTATGATATGCTGTGTCTCATATAAAACGTTATAGAGAAACTACGAACAAGGTAAGCAGGCCAGTTGACAAAACCGCCCGCAGATCTTGTTTGTTCTTGGAGATTACTTAGGCCATAGCAACAGATAGGGTAACCAAGGAGCTGAGTCAGCTGACAAAGGAAGCAGCAAAGGTTTCAGTGATTAACTCAAAGCTACAATTCATATACATCTCTTCCAAGTTGTAATTTTAGAGACAGAAAGTCTTCCATAGAGTTGAAGTGAAGTCAATGACACTTCATGGAACAAATTCAGCTAGCTAACTAAATCTCTCACTGCTTTGTGGTTAAATCCAAAAGTAATCTTAAGTGGAAGAATTGTTGAGATTAGAGCCCCGTTTGGATAGCGTTTTGCTCCTCACGTCTGGCATTTTTGCGTTCTTCTTTTTTATTTATCAGCGCCTCTTGCACTGTTCATGTCCCAGTAATTTAGTAATGAACAGTAACTTATAAATTAGTAATAAACAATAATTTATAATTTTTTTTTATTGTTTTCAGCAATAAGTTTTCAGTTTTCAGCAAAATAAGTAGTATTCAAACACACACTATATTTGACTTCTTTAATATAAATGTTGTGTTATTACCACATGGGCCCTAGCTTGATTGACAAAGAGCTTGGGGCAGTAGCAACTCCCAGTAGCTTCAAATGAATTCATTTCATGGTTCAAATTAAACATTACAAATATAAAAATCTATTTAGTGTCTTGTTATTTAAAATTATAAATAACATGTTACTTTGGACACTAAAAAAAAACGTGACATCTACTACATTAACGTACTACTACTAATCTTTTTTAAGTCCCTATTAAGAAGAAAAGGAGGTAAATTCTTCCTCTCTTTATAAATGAATTCAGTATCAGCAATTCAGCATGACACGTTTTATTGGATCATTTGTTGGCCCCAGCTAACTTTTCTTAATTAACTAGCAAGTCATTCATGATTATTAAAAAATCACGTCAAAAAAAGATGATTTGATGGTTCATGTGTGACATAAACATCTTGGATGAAACTACAAAAGCTGTTAAAAAGATCATGGAAATGCTCAAAGCCAGTGTACTTAAATGAATAATAACCCTACATATATATTTGTGAGGAAACAGCAAAAAGAGTTCGCTTTCCCCTGATGGAAATTACTGTGCACTTCCTGCCGAGCTTGTGCAAGAAATTCATAAACAATAGTGAACAATGCATGATATTGGTGAAGTACAAGACACTGATCACAGCATTTTTTTTTCCTTTTTATTGCTCGATATGCTATCACACTGGCTATCACAGTATATGTCTAATGTAAGAACATGATAATTGTGATGAACATTGTATGTACGCTGAGAGAATACAAGGCTTGGAAATCCAAGTAGTCTTTAGGCACCAAAGCATATAAAGGAATCTCTATGAGAAAGAAAGAAATAAGAGCAAGTATAAAGGAGCATGAGAAAGGGAGAGGTTAATTGATTGAATTAAATTGATCGTGGTCAGCATGGGAGCATATATTGGGTGTGAGTTTTGGTGGGCCCATGGGCTGTCTAGCATGCGCTGTGCATCGTGGCTCCTGTTGAGCATGCTTTGTCTTTATGTACATTTTGACCCCTCTTATGTTTAGGAGCCTCTCATGTCCTCCTAGTGCCACACATCACTAATCTGATAAATAACAACCCCAATTTAATTAAGTAATTAAAGGTTATATATATATATATATATATATATATATAAAAGATCTAAAGGGAATAGTCCATATATATTCTCTGATTCTTATTAAGATTTTTTTTTCTTTTTTGCTAAATTCTTATTAAGATTGTTTGCTTGTTTCATTTGTGTTTTGTGATAAATGTGTTTCAAAATTTAGCTGACACTGCAAATTCTGTAATTCGCTTCTGAGCTAATCCATGTAATATGAAAAACGTAAGAGATCCTTACCACCATTGAGTCTATACCTGTCAATTGGACTCAATTGTAGTTCCAATTTCTTGCCAAATGGGCCTATTGACTTCCATTCCACTTACTGTATCATTTTTTTCTTTTGCTGGGATTCACTGTATCATATTATGGAGATTAGGTTAAAATGATGTACGTTTCACTTGCATTTTCACTTGCACTGACACCCATTACACGAATTCCACTACTGTAGTGCTCAGTGCTCAGCCAAAATAAGTACACAGGTGAATCCAATTTGGGTGCCTGCTACAGTCATACAATTTAACCCAAAAACAAAAAACTAGCTTTCTATTTTCTGACCTTGTATGTAAAACTTTTCAAGATGCCCGAGCACTCCCCTGGAAAATTCAACAGAAATATGATAAAACTTTAACCAAGCTCACATGCTTAAATCACCTTCCACAACATTATCAGTTTAAATGACAAATGCCAATAGCTCCATGTCACATCGCTGTGCGTCTTAATTATAGCCATCGCCGCCAGGAATAATTGCAACGCCTTAAGCCACTCAAATAATGCATGGGATCCATACTGTAGGCTCGACATTGTCTTTTTAAAGTCATAATTTTGACCTAATTTGTAAAAGTAAAATAACTAATGAAATTTCATGACTTTTTCTTCTTCTTTTTTTGGTTTTCTATAATAAAGTAAGCGTCGAATACTTGCGTTATAATATTTTCAAATTTTGGCGTCAACACTGTGTTTTAAACTTTGTTCCATTAAACCTGGTTGATATTTTATCCTTGCGAAAAGACTTTTATTGGCTGTAAATTTCAGTGGATGAGTAGGGATACTAACACCTTATATGTGACAATCAAACGAATTACTTGGGTGACCATTAATACCTCTTCTCACTTAGCAAAAAAGAAAAATGAATCTCTCTTCTTAGACCTCTACTAAAGGGTTTTTACTTAGGATTTGGATCAGCGGTGCAATTAATTACCCCCACCTTTTCTCACATCAATTTTTTACCACTTTTATTTTTTAACTTTCTTCAACCTTTTTTTAAAAACTTTTTTTTTATTAATTCAATGATTAAGACTGAAAATTATTTTTTTTCGAATCTCAACTTTAACCATTCAAAGCTATCGGGTACTGCACCTATCTTAATCCATTTACTTACACTATCATTCACCACGTGGCACAGTGTTTTTCCACCATGTCAATTACTAATTATTTTGCTATTACACAACAAAAATGTTCTTGCCGACCCCGCCACTAAAATGTCTAATCGGCTGTCATATAAGAAGTTCAACCAATCACGTTCCCACGAATGAGTGCAAGTGAAAACTAATTGGTTGAATCAATATGCCAAAACAATTTCAACTTATTGCGATTGTTTTCGGTTAAGATTAAAAATATAAACAGAGATTATATTTAAGCTTAGCGGCCAACCAAAGTGTTCCACGTAAAGTGCTGTTCAAGCTTTTGAAAATAGAGTAGGGCAGTGTCAGAAAATAAGATGATGAACAACTACTATAGTTGTTTTCAGAAAGATGATGGAACATGGATAGCAATTACTATCATGGTTGACTCAAATGAGCTTCCTTTTTAGACAACAATGATACCTATCATGGCACGCATCAATTTAAATTCAACCTTTTTTTATGAACTTTTCATGCAAAGATATATAGATGAGGATGAAAACCTCTCAAAAGTTCGGCTGCAAAGAAGAAAAAGAGATAACCTCTCAAAAACAAGAAGAAAAAAAACAGGAACAAAGAAGAAGAAGAACAACTTTCCTAGCCTCCCCTCCGCCTCAAGAAGACTGTATTATGAAATATGAACCTCTCTCTCTCTCTCTCATTATTAATTAGGAACTGAAGACCAATTTCTGAAAGTAATAATCATTTGGAAGCACTCAAAAACCCAAATTGACATAGCCTAATTGGTTCGCACCAATGGGAATGCAGCAATTTCAATGTATAAGGGAATCATTTGACGCAAAGAATTTAGGGAAATATTCACTTGTGGGGAATCATTATGTTGCGGGGATAATATTAATGGCATGGGTTCAAAATATATGATTCCAGATCGAGGTGCTACACCTTAAACTATGTTAGGCTAAAGTTGCGTGTGAAAGTAATAATATCTTTCCTCAAGGACCCATGAGAGGGAAAAAATTAACTGATTCAATTAAGGCTTGGTTCTCTTTAGTTTTGGATATTAATCCTACACAATCCGAACAAAAGAAGGCTATCAAAAACTTTGCCCATATTCACATTTATGCTACATCTACCAGGTTAAGTTTGACCTGCCCTGAAGTTACAGTTCTAAATCTTTAAGAATACATTTATATTGTAAAGCATTCTCATTAATCTGGTTTAAGCCGTAATAAAATTCACCGACTAGCCTACTATTATTTTGAATATCTTGTGTGATTGTTGTTAGATATATATAATCCATCAAATATCTGTTGTTTTTATTATAAATTTAAAAAAAAAAAAATATCCATCCAATATTTTTTTTTTTAATTAAAATGTTTTGGCCTTAAAGGGAAAGGGTAGAGACTAGAGAGAACTAATGAGTAGTGACTAGGAATGGCAACGGGTCAGACTCGAGCCGGGTTTTTTAATACCCGAACCCGACCCGCAGGTCAACCCCCGACCCGAACCTGGCCCGATTATTAAACAGGCTTTTTTTTCCTGAGCCCAAACTCGCCCAGCCGGGCTCCACGGGCCCCGTGGGCCCCGTTTAGTCCAACTAGATTTGGGCCCAGCAGTGGCCCAAATTGCGGCCCAACCAAAAAAAAAAAAAGAATTAAACTCCAGCGTACACATACAAAATATGGTTGTGTTTATGTAAATGAGATTGTTGTGTTTATGTAATGAACTCCGGCGTACACATAAAATCCACCATATATTGCCTGAAGAGAGGCTGAATGCCATGAGACCTAAAGAAGAACTCAACGACATCGTTGTGTCCGCCATTGTTGTGCCATACAATTTTTTAAAAAAAAAAAAATCACAAACACAGATTCCCTTTCAAACATAGATTCACAAAATCACAAACACAAACTCGGATTTGAGAGGACATGAACCCAAAAAAAATTGGAGAAGGCTGAAGCGTGAGGGGCTAAAGGCTGAAGGCTGAAGCGTGAAGCTAAGGGCATGAAGGGTTGAGGCGTGAAGTTGAGGACTGATGGGAATGAAGCATATGAAGCTAAGGGCGTGAGGTGCTGAGGCCTAATGGGAATGACTGAATGAGAGGGGCGGCTGGGCTGTGTAGTAAGGAGTGACTAAAGGAGTTAGGGTTACAAAATGATATATATATATATATATATATATATAGGGGGTTGTTTTAGTAATTTAACATACCGGGTATTTATCCTGGCCGGGTTTCAAGCCGGGTTTTAGATTTTTTTTATAAGACCCAGACCCGCTTTGGGTTTTTTTTTTAAAAACCCATACCCGACCTTATTCTTTATTGAACCGGGTAAACTCTGGCCTATTAGGGTTGGGTTGGGCCGGGTATCTGCAGGTCGGATCTAAATTGCCATCCCTAATATTAGTGACCTCCATTTTATTGTAACCTTTGTTGAAAAGTTAATAGGCATGTGTTTGCTTTTGACTTCTTAAAGTATAGATTTCCTTACATTTTCAAGTTAAATCTATTAACCACTTCACTAATTGGAAGCCTATGTCAGCAGATAAGCAATTTTAGTCAATATGAAAGTGACATAAATAGGTTAAGGTAATGTTGCATCTGAACTATTTATTACTTCGTAGAAACGTTGCTGAGAAAAGTCTTCTATCTCAAGAATTGGTGAGGAATACCGTAGGAAGCTTGGTCCAGCTCATTGTACAATTAAACTGGATTATATGAAGTATTAAAATAGTGTTGGTTGGGGGCTTTTGTTGAATTCTTTAGCTGTTGTAGGTTTTTCCAAGAGATTTTAAGGAATACATACATCTCTCTCAAATTCTCCAAAGCTCTTAATGGGAGTTTAGCTGGGCATTTCAAAGGTAGGAAAGGTCTTAGTTCAACAAATCCCCTTCCTCAACTTTTGTTGATGGGTATAAATTTACAATAGTCATCCATAAGGCCAACGGTCATCCATAGTATTGAATGTTAGATCGGCCATAGCATTGAGTGCACTTAACAGCAGAAGAGTAATGTAAGGGTCCAACAGATGAATGACCATTGAAGACCATAAATATGAACATTCATTGCAAGAATGAATAAGAGGGCTATAAAAACCAACACAAAGTGAAGGGAAAAGGTACACAACACACTCTGTTCTCTCTAATTGATTCTATTAGGTGAACCTTTCGCATTCTAATTTGATCATTGAGGAGCCTTTAGCCAACACCACACCAGTGTTCTCTCCCTTTGTCCATTCACCAACTTTTTTATAGTATGATCGTCAAAAGAAACCACATCATCACCCTATATAAATAAACGAAAGTGCAACTGAAAATTTTTTGCATCATCAATAGTTATGTAAGTTTCCTCCAAAATGATAAAGAAGTTGACTATTTTAGATAAAGAATGTGACTATTAAGGATGGTAGCTTGCATCCTAACGTGAGAAGGTGAATTAATCTCACCAATGCTTTGCAGACAACCTAAACTCAATTGAATCATTCCAAAGCATCCTCAATCAATTTCATCAATTTTCTGATTTTGCTACAAATCCAACCAAACGTGAGGTCTTTTTTTGGTCTAGGGTCGCTAAAGCGTTTTAAGGATCAAAGTTCATCAATTCTACAATTTCGAAAAGACTTGTTTTTTTTTTTTTTTTTTTTTGATAAACGAAAAGACTAGTTAATTGTTAGATATTTGAGGTTTCCTCTCACTTACAGTAAGTTGCATTCTTTATATTGCAGAGTTCATATTAAGGCAAACGCGAAGCCTAACGTGTTGACATAGATTCCTCTTATACAATGCTATGTCTGCAGCAAACGTGGGGGCTAAAGGAACAAGTGATGCGACTGAAGTTTACCCCTAGAAGGGACCGAAGATAGAGCAGCTGAAGATCAATGCCTCAGTGTTAGGATCTTGTTATCATTAAACTTCCTGGAGATAGGGTACTCATCCTGTTATCTTGTATGGAATTAGTGATATTATGTTGGTTGTTATCTCTTTATTTTAATTAGTCGCTGTTGATGTATTAAACCAGGAACTGTGGAATAAAAGGCAAGCAGATATTATTTCCAAAAAAATTTTCCTTTCTAATTGTACTTGGAGAGTTGTCGCCTTGAATACTGTTAGTTATTTCCAATCATTCAACCAGGTCACAGCATTCATTCAAAAAGGAAACAATAAAGAGTAATGATAGTTATACGCTCCTTATAACACATTTACTATATACATATTGCCATATGGACTGACTTGTGTTTTTAAAAACACAATTTCAAATGGGAGTGTACACTGAGTATGCAATAGAGAGTGTAATAAGATTTTCCGAACAATAAAAACCCAGATTCAGCAGCCCATCATTTCTCAGAAATTATACAAGTCATTCTAGAAGGGAAGGCGGACACAATGTAGATAAAACCCATAGTATATTAGACATTTACTATATACATATTGCCACATGGACTGACTTGTGCTTTTAAAAACATGATTTCAAATGGGTGTGTGCAATGAGTATGCAATAGAGAGTGTAATAAGATTTTCCGAACAATAAAAACCCAGATTCAGCAGCCCATTATTTCTCAGAAATTATACAAGTCATACTCATTCTAGAAGGGAAGGCGGACACAATGTATATAAAACCCATAGAAAATTATGCAGAAATGCTGGGTTTGGTTAAAAGTGGGTCAAACAATAAAACACGTTGTAAATATGACATTCCGAATTGATTGTGGGGGAGAGGAAAGATGGCATTCGACCCACAGACATCAAGTACGGCAAAGGGGTGTCCCAGTTCCAAATACAAATATGAGGAGAAGATGACCACACACACACACACAATAATTAATCGTTTCAGATGTCACGCAATGGAAGATCCCTAACACCCCTTGAATTGGACCAACATTTCCTACAAAGGCAATTCCATCACCAGATGCAGCAATAGAAAGCCAGGTTTCCTTAGCTTCAACTGCCATGGCAATATCTGCATCACCTAGACTGTATACAACCATGCATCAACTAGGACAACAACTGCATTCCCAGTATTCAAAAGTTCTACGCAATGAAATTATATAAATTACTTAATATCAACTAGCAATCACAAATTGTAATCATAGCAACAAAGCCTTAGTCTCAAGATTTTAACGCTGATTATATACCCTCAACAGATTAATCAGTGTTGACCATATGTCTTCATCTCCACCTTTCTATCCTATCCAAAAACCAAAATCATACTCCTTGTCACCTCTTTACTAATTCTACCAATATTACTTTGTGTTCCTCTTACCACTATTCATTTTCTCAACTTGAATCAATTAATACATTCTCACTATCTTTAAGGAAATTTCTTCATTTCATATCATATCTAGTATTTCCACTTATCCACCTTAACATTCTCATTTCAATTACGCTCATTTTATAAACATTTTACTTCTTAATAGCCCAACATTCAATACCATAGAGCAACTGGTCTTATAAAACTCTCCCTAACTTAATAGGTGTTTTACAATCAAAAAATAATCTGGTTAACATCCTTTTCAATCTCTCCATCCTTGCGAATTATTAGTTCAAGATATTCAAAACACTCACTCTTTGGTACCTCATCATCATCAAGTTATACAACCCATTCATCTTTGTTTCTAATTTTACTTGAAAATTCAACTGTTACAAGAGGAGAAAAGGGGGGGGGGGGGGGGGGGGGGGGTGTTAAAACATTGGTTCTCCTCATAAAAGAGACCAGGCATTGCCATTTAGCTACAAGGCTTTTGGCATGTTTCTATTTTTACTAAACAAAGTGCCCATAAACATAAGGAAACATCAAGTCATGCACACACCGAAAACTAAAAGGCAAGTCATATAGGGTTATACATTCCCTTCCCCTCAAAGGGTTTAAATGAAGTTGCAGAAATAGATGTTTCCTATTTCCATAGCCAAACAGCAAACTGAGAAAGGTTTCATGGCAATGGGGATTAAGGTTCAGCATCTTCATCTGATTGCCAAACATATTACTAGTGATAATGGAGGTCAATGTTTTAAGCACTTCCACCATAATACTTGTTCATAAAACTCAGAGCAAGTCATCATTCTATGACAGGAAAAATTGCCAGCAATCTACTACTACTACTATAATTGACGCAAAACTGAGGGACCAGGAAAGGAGGGATACAGCATCACAAGAATGAAATTGAGGATTTTTTTTTTCAAGAATAGTACCAATATTTCAGTACATAGTTGTACTCGGCAAAAAATATATATATTTCAGTACATAGTTGTAGACTAGACCCACAATATGCAGCAGTTCAAATTAGACATGCCATAGTAAACCAGATGTTAGAAGCAAATTGAATATCCAACTTCAATGAACTAAACAAGAAGCAACTTTTATGCCCTTTCACCTCGAATTCGTCGTGCAAGCTGGATGTCCTTTGGCATTATAGTCACCCTCTTGGCATGGATGGCACAGAGATTTGTATCCTCAAACAAACCAACAAGGTAGGCTTCTGCCGCCTCCTGAAGTGCAAGAACGGCATGGCTCTGGAACCTCAAATCCGTCTGAACAAAAAAAAAAGTAATTGTTTATAATTGAATCAATAACTGCAATAGATAAAAAGACAACCAACAGAACGAACAGAGACATTGCCTAAGAATCATTACCTTAAAGTCTTGTGCAATTTCTCGAACAAGGCGTTGGAAAGGCAGCTTGCGAATCAAAAGTTCAGTACTTTTCTGGTATTTCCTAATTTCACTGTCCAAAACATATCGAGTAATAACATTATGAATTATTTTCCCGGCTCAGAACAATTAAAACAATTTTTTTTTTTTTTTTTTAAAGTTGTACAAGAAGAATATAGTGATATATCCTGGACAAAACATCCATACCGAAGAGCAACAGTTCCAGGGCGATAGCGGTGAGGTTTCTTGACTCCACCAGTGGTAGGTGCAGACTTCCTTGCAGCCTAATGAAACCAAAGAAGAGAAAAAGTTTTAAATCATATGATCCTACACCCAGATAACCCAAGTTGTACTGCCCTCAGCGCATGGGAGTTTCTAGATTTCACAAACTCTAAATAAAGCAAGATTACAGAAACTAAAGAAACCCTCATATAAGATGAGTTGCTTCATTAATACACTCAAGCAGGAGTTTTTATGCATGAGTTTTCAATTATACAATTACCCCCTTTTTTTTTCACTACAATTTGTGACTTTTGTGTTCATAAATCATAAATGCTTTTTCAGCAAGCCGCTAATTAACAAAACTAAAATTTATACCTCTGCTTACACCTATAACAACAATAAGGCAGACAATAAAAATTGAGTGTACAGATAGTCAATGCATAAAGAAAACTCCATTAAAAAAAATTATTGAAATCAGATTTTGCAATTTAAAAACCTAACTCAAACACTTCCAGAAAGGCAGAGAACCCTTACCCCCCAATGAGATACTACTAGAAACAATTTACCGAAGCTGTGATTGAAAAATCCTAATGAAATCAGAAGCGAAATTAAAATTTGATTGCGAAATCAAAAAGTAGCAGAAAGTAACAATAATAATAATAATAATAATATTACACACAGAGGATTAAAATGAAGAATTTAAACTCTAATGAAATCGAGATATAACAACTTCCCAAACAAGAATGAGAAAACCGAAAAATAAGAAATCCGAAATCACATATTACAGACACAGGCACAGACACAGAAAATAGAACGAGAGTTAAGACCTTAGTGGCGAGTTGCTTCCTTGGAGCCTTGCCTCCTGTGGATTTACGAGCGGTTTGCTTTGTACGGGCCATTATTAACAAGATCAAGCCAAACTAAACCTGTAAACGCGAACAAATTCCTTAAGATTAGCGAAGGAAGAGACTAGTTAGTACTTAGGGTTTTCAACAAGTTTCGAGGATCGTTCAAACTTCAAAATAATTAGCAATGGTACAAGGGGAGCGTGGTACTGCTAACGCTATGCGAATAATATTATATTTATAGGCGGGGTGGGGTTTTTACTTTTTAGAATTAGAATTTAGAAGAACGAACGGCTACTACATATCTAAAATTATACGGCCTTTAAAGGTGGGCCTAGCTTAGGTTTTTCTCAACGTATTAGGCTATCAGTCCATAAGTTTCTTTTAATCTAAATTCCTTGAACCTTAGCCCAAAATAAGTGGGCTTACGTGATTGCGGTTTTTTTTTTTTTTTTTTTCCTGGGGGTATTAATCAGTTGGGATCTCATGGCCTGTTTGGCCATATGTACCCAGTTTACTTTCAATTTATATTTTGATACATGTTTCCCTCTTTTTGTTTTCTTTTTCACTAGTTTTTTTTTTAATTATTGTGTTTAGATGGATGGTTTTGATAATTTTCATTGTGGATGAAATTACCATTGATTTTTGAAAATTTTCGAGTAATATCGATTTTTTTTTTTTTGGAGAATTTTGTTTGGGTAAACCTTTTTTTTTTATTTTGATAAAAATTCTTTATTCCTAATTCATGCCATACATAGGACTAATTTACTTTTCTTGGTGGGTTCCAACTAGCTCAATTAGTAAAAAAATTTATTGATAAACCAAAAACCAATTGATGTTTTAGTTTGATGATAAAAAACAACCATCAATAGTGGATGTCATAAGTTAAAACTCTCTCAAAAAGCAAAAGATATGTATTTTCTCTTATGAAAACATAGGAGAAATTATTTCTCAAGTAAATTACAAAGAATATGCCTTTTCTTGCATTAAAATTTTAAAAATAAATAAATAAAAGGTAAACAAAGGCACTCTCATGCAAATCTTATTTGACAAGGAGAAACATTGTTTAAGATAATTAAAAAAAAAAATACTCTACTTACAAGTCACAACTAAAGATGTATGGGCATTTAGCATCAACTTATTTCATTTTTTGCTTATTTTTTTTTAGAAAAAGTATACTAAAGTATACTTGTATTTTAAAAAAAAAAAAAGAGAGAGAGAGAGAGAGAGAGAATTTGAAAAGCTATACAACCACAACAACAACAAAAACTAAAATTAAAATGATAATGAAATTTTTAAATTTTAAAAATTAAAAATTAAAAAAATTTTAAAAAAAAACCTAACAAAAAAGCTGGACAAATGAACATTGAGAGGAAACCTCACCTTAGGAGTTAGTATATGACTTACACTTCTTGAAAGCTCTTGTTGATGGTTGTTTTTTCAAAAAGTCCTACAAGACCGGATAAAACAAGGCCCAATTTCTTTTGGGCCCACTATCCCTAGTTGTAGCATTTTTTTTTCATTAATGAACCAAGCCCATATATTTATTTTGGGGAATTGAAGGAGTGTGACATGTAGGGTAAATAATGTGCCTATTCAGGTTTACATATGGACCAAAACTTGGGCTTTACATAGTGATCTAGGAACACTTGTAAAAGCCGAAGGTCCATGAACAAGCTCATGTGCCGACCACTAACACATATAATAACACTTGGACGAGAACAAGTAAGTCATTAATAAGAGGATTCAATGCCATTGACAGTTACTAACTAGCTGTCAGACCGTTAGAGCCCCATTAAGACCTGCAGTAATAAGCCCTAAGGCGTTACAAGAAGAGCATTAAAACCACAATCAAAAACCCCAACGGCTAGAAACCACAAAGCTATATATACACACTCATTAGGAACACTGAAGGTACATAATCCTTACCCAAAGAAATACTTTTATGATTCTCATTTTCTCTCAAAAGATTTCTACATACTAACTTTGGCATCGGAGACGTTGTGGCAGGTGCCACACTGGTGTCCATCTCAAGAAAGCTGTAGTCTCATTTTGCAAGAGAAGTGACGAGGGCCAGACATCATCTGAACGAACCCACTTGACTAACGATTCAGGCATCATTAGCGGAGGTGACCAATCGAACACTATTCAAGATCGTCAAAGTTAGACTGGACGATGTTAAGGGGGCTTGGCCGGAGGAATTGCCCAATGTCTTATGGGCTTACAGGACAACAACAAGAACCCCGACAAAAGAGACCCCGTTCAGACTCACTTACGACACTGAGGCGATGATCCCGGTCGAGGTGGGAATAACCAGCATTAGACGAGAGACATTCCATGAAGAAAGTAACGACGATCAATTAAAGGTTAACCTGGATTGCTTGGACCAGACCAGAGATGAAACCTCCGACAGATTGACGAAGTATCAGCGGAAGATGGCCGAGTACTATAACAAAAGGGTGAAGCTCAGACGACTTGACATAGGGAACCTCGTCCTGCGCAAAGTCACCTCGACAACCAAGGACCTAGCCCAAGGGAAACTCAACTCAACCTAGGAAGGACCCTACCAGGTCGTCCATTACTTAAGACAAGGCAATTACCACCTAGAGACCTTAGACAGATAAAGACTTCCACGACCATGGAACATTGAGCACTTGAAAAAGTACCATCAATAAATGTAACAAATAATTGTATTCATTTTTTAGAAGTAATAAAAGGATTATTCAGCCAATGACCTAATACAAGCAAACCTAGCAGCCTAAAAGCCCAAAAAATGGCAAAGTAAAAAGATTCTGCATAGACGGATGTAAGTTGCTGACAAATTCAAGAATGACAAACCCCTTTAATTGGGTGTAAGTCACAAAAAAAAAAAATTGCTAAGTAACAAGATTCCCCCTAAATGGATATAAGTTACTAACGAAGTCAGGAATGACAAAATCTCTTAAATGGGTATAAGTCATAAAAAAAAATGGCTAAGTAACAAAATTCCACCTAAACGAATGTAAGTTACTGACGAAAATGAATGAACGACAAAATCCCTTCAAAGAGGGTAAATCATGAAGAATGGCCAAATAACCAATTTCTGCCTAGACGGAGATAAGATACTGACGGATCAAAACACCCTTCAATAAGAATGCAAGTCACAAGGTACTAACGCAGAAAGAGTAACTAAAGGAATGAGGCAAACAGAGATCGTGTAAAAACAAGAGTACAGACAAGTAAGTATACAATCACAGATGTAATTAAAGGCCCAAAAAGAATGGGTAGACATGGCAAAACGGGTCAAAATTTTCTGACCCGACCCGACCCAACCTGAAAAATACTCAACCCGAACTCGATTTTTTTAAGCCGAAACAAAAACGAGTTGACCAATGACCCGACCCAAGTTTTTCGAGTTTTTTGCGAGTCAACCTGACCCGAATCACTTTTTTAAAACTTTTTTTTTGGTAAAAAAAAAAAGTAAAATTAAGACAATAGTAGTTGATTTGTTTATTATGAGTTTTGAGGAAACAATTAATACATTTACATATGCAAATTAATTGAAAGATAAAAGGTTGAGTATTCTGTAATGAGTAAAGATTTTTAGATATCAAATAACAAAGTACATGCCAAAATAATATGGTTACAGTAAAGTTAAAAATATAGATTTAAAATTGTAGACATGTGTAAGAAACTTTTACAAGTGTAAAAATCGTGAAGCCAAAGTATCAAATTAGCATAAATTATGAATGCTTAGACTTATTTTTTAACAATTTATGTCCATAATAAACGGCTTTTCAAAATAAATTATGATATTTTCTAGAGTGTGTGTTGCTTAACAATGATACGATATTTATAAAAGAAAACATGTATAAATAAGTAAGCAATCAAATTTTAATGTATATCTCAAATTGAAATAGAGTGCCAACCACAATTGATAATAGATTATAAAATTAATTTTCAAGATTGTAAATTTCTTATATGTTTTTATTCTTTATCAAATGAGTTATCCAATAAGTCATTTGTAATTTTGTTTTATATTTTGGAATGTTGATACTGTGTAAAAATAAAACATGTGTATTTGTTTTACTTATGTTTGTGTTATTTTGTTTTAGATAGCAATATTAGGATTTGTATAATTTTGAAATTATTGAATAAACTTTAATAAATTTAACTGAATTCATTCTTGATATAAGTGGTGAAGTCAAAATAATGCATTTTACATCAAATAATTTATTACATAACTTTCCAAATGACAAATACATGTTGTTTTATTTATAAAAATAAAAAATCATGTGAAAAATACGGGTCGACCCGACCCAACCCGACTCGACCCGAACCGCAACCCGATTGACCCAAACCCGTTTTCAACCCGCTTAAGATGACCCATTTTTTACTCGTGACCCGTTTGACCCGCAACCCAATTTACCCGACCCGACCCGCCCGTTTTTCCATGTCTAAGAATGGGCAACCACCATTATTTTCATACTAAAATTAAAAACCCATAAACACTAGGCTAAAAACATTATTCTTAAAATAGGAATATTGTTCTGAAAATAGAATCAAAAAGCCCAAAACACACTGGGCACCTAAGAAAAAAAAAATATATATATATATATATATATGAAAAAAACCATAAAAAAAAAACAAGTTCAGGCGTCTGGAGGAGGCAAAGGGGCGTCCCCAAGAGCATCATCCTCAGGAGTAGTGGACAGAGAAGCTTCACCAGCTACCATCTCTTTGTCCACCTCTTTAAGATCAAGGTTCTCTAAGTCCACTCCAGCTGGATGCTTGACGAGATACCGCCTCAAAAGCTCGAAACCTTTGAAGTACCAGCTATAGAGGACGGTGTTGTACTCCTCCGTCGCCTGGAAGGCTTCCATGAACTTCGTAAAAATTGTCTTAAGTTTCTCCTTTGCTGCTAAGAGCTACTCGTCCTCCTCCGAGACTAGCTGCTTTTTCACCCTCAGATCGTCGAAAAAATCCTTAACCTGCTCCTTGACGGTGTTAGCCTCTCCCATAGCAATGATCATATCCTTCTTTAATTTGGAATTTTCTGCCTCCAAAGCCTCCATCCTTGAAGCTGCTAACGACACCTTCGCCTCCTAAGTAAGAAACTCCGAGGTAATGTGAAGGCTCTCCCCCAGCACCTATAAAAAATGAGCTTGATCTCAAAACAATGAAAAAAAAAAAAGGATTAATTTGCACAAGTGCACTACCTGGACGAGCTTGTGGAGATGGCTGTTCACGACCTCGTTGGGAGACGAGCCCGAGAACACTTTCATATCCTTGGCAGTAAAGGACTCGTGCGCCCTCTCCAGCGTGACCCTAGCATCGTCCCAAACGTTGGACGAACGAGAGTCTGGTTTTTCCTTTCCCTTTTCGCCAGTCCACAGCCTCTTTCGTTGGGGAATGATCTCCTTAACCGAGGTAGCCGGGGAGCCTGTCCTCGTCGTCTCAGTCCCGGGAGTGGCTAGGGTACTTGGAGTGATGAAGGCCCCTTATTCGTCACATGCACAACCCTAGTCCTGATGTTGGAAAGGGGCTCGTTCTTCTTAGCCCTCATTGGTGCATTCATCCCTTGATTAGACTTCGTCATTATCTCTGCAAAAGGAAAATACTTGTAAAAAAAATAAAAATAAAAATAAAAAGTGGGGAAGAAGAAAGGAGCTGCGCGGACAAACTCAACAAACACTTACTCTTTTTCTACTCGATGTCTAAATTTTGTAGGACAAAGGCAGACGGCTCTAGACCGAGGCAGTAAAAATCTAGAGTCTGTGGATCAACCAAGTCGTCAAAATCCTTGATTGTCCTTGCGTACTCAATGGCCTTCTCAACCCACTCCTTATACCTGCTCTTAAGCTTAGGCCGTCTTTTAACAACACGAGACAAGGAACAAAAGAGTTAGTAACGATGAAATGAACACAAGAAGATTAAAGCTTAAGGGGTTAGAAAGAATAACAACACACCTAAAATTGGGGTTCTCCACCGACGGAGCAACCTAGGGAGATCACCCTAAACTTCGTCAGAGGGAGTCTCCCAGTCATCCCTGGACATAAAAAAGAACCGAGACTTCCAGTATCTGAATGACAAAGGCAGGTCCCGGACGATCTTAGTCCTCTCCCAAGGCACCAGTTCGTAGTACCCATGCTCTTTAAACGGCTTTAGACGGTACAGGTAAACAAGCTCGTACACCCTAATCATGTCCCCATCCATAGAAGCCAGCCATATCTCCATACAACTGACCAATATCCTTTACAAATTGGGCATAAGTTCCTCAGGAGCAATACCAAAATGTCCTAGAAGCTCCATAATAAAGGGGTGGACGGGTAATCTAAGCCCACTCATGAAGGCGGCTTCATAGAAGCCCATCTTCCCAAGCAAGAATTAGCAAGCTCGTTTCTTCTCATGAGGTAGACGAACCCTAACCCTATCTGGGAATTGAAATCTATTCTTAAATCTGGAAAGTGTCTCTCTGTCCAAACCACACACCTCCTCAAAGACGTGAAAAGCCCTAACGACTTGAGGGACGAAGACGGCAGTATTCCCCTCCACGGGGTCGTCACTAGATGACAGTCCAATCTCAAGTTCACTCGATCTCACCTTAGACATTGCCTCTCTCTCACTCACCAAATTTTCAAACCAATTGATCGATTTACAAAGCGCAAGGGATGACTCACCCAATACACACCTAAACCACTACCCTTAAAAATAAAATTCCTAACCAAAGAGACAAAAGCACGGGAAGTACCTAAAGAAGCCCCCAAGCGTGCAAAAAAGAAGGAAACCAAGGGGCAAGCTACCTTAACCTTAACACTATTGACCATGAAAACCAGAAAATGAAAAGAAAAAGATGAATCCTACAAACCCTAGAAAACCAAAAACAAACACACGAAAAAGAGAGAAAAAGGAAAATTAGAAATTTGCCATAATCTATGTCCGTGCTATAAAAGAGGGAAGAGAAGAAAAACAAACCTCCAGAGGAAAATGCAGCCACAGAACACACCGACTCAGAGAAAATCACAGGGAAAAGTTGGAGAGGAAGAAGCTCAGAGCAATAATTGGGAGTTGGAGAAAGTGAAAATAAGAGAGTTTAAAAACTAGGTACAAATACTGAAATTCAGTGGGAAAATCAAGAGTCACCTAATTGGCACATTAACTGTACTAACCAGAACGCGCCACGTGGCCACGATGTGTGTGGTGCCGCCACGATGTGTGTGGCGCCACCACTACACATTAAATGTAGAACAAACCCCAAGAGCCACATCTAGTTAGAAAACTGGTTCCAATGGTCGTCGTGACACACCACGACAACCATGGAACCTGGGAGGGCATCTGATGGGACTGACGAGATACTTTCACTTGGACGAGCTCATGAAACACCTTTGTCCACCCACAAAACGGCATGGACGAGGACAGACAAGTCATTAATAAGGGGATTCAACGCCATGAACAGTTACTAACCAGCTTTCAGACCGTTGGAGCTCCATCAAGACCTGCAGTAATAAGCCCTAAGACGTTACAAGAAGAGCATTAAAACCACAATCAAAGGCCCCAACGGCTAGAAACCACAAAGCTATATATACACACTCATTAGGAACATAGAATGTATATAATTCTTACCCAAAGAAATACTTTTATGCTTCTCATTTTCTCTCAAAGTATTTCTATGTACTAACTTTGACATCGAAGACGTTGTGGCAGACGCAACACCGGTGTCCATCTCAGGAAAGCCTTAGTCTCATTTTGCAGGAGAAGTGACGAGAGCCCGGCATCATCTGGACGAACCCACTTGACTGACGATTCAGGCATCATCAGGTAATAGATGACCCTTTATTTGCTAGAAAACTCATTCTTAGAGTGAGGGATAAATCATTTTCAATCTAACTCACCAACTATTTTATTACCCTTACTTAGAGTAAACAATAAACTTGAGAAATAGTTTTTGTGCGTGTGGTAACACGGGTAGTGTCTACTCTTTCTCCTTCATCACCTGATTCACCTCCCCCATTCTCCTAACTTCGTTATACAGTATTAAAGGCACTTATTTGAGTCAATATTTTAATTGATAATTCCTTTGTCTTTATTATAAACTCGAGTGCTTGCATGTTCATCTTTGTCTTACGCCACTGGCCAAGTGAGTAATGGACCTAACTCACCATGTTAGAATCCAAGTCAACCAGATTTAATTCCTCCTTTCACTATCACTTCAAAATGGACCTCGAACAACTTGTAATCGGTCTGTAATCCTACGACACTCATGTAGGTGCTTGGCAAAAGGTCTTAGAAGTGGTTCATATTATATTATCTACATTGCATTTGCCACAAATAAAAATTTTCTACTTATGCATGCGAAATGTTCCACTTTATACTTTATTAATTATAAATTACTTCGAATTTTTTTTCTTCTTATTATAAGGTAAGAAAAGCAATGTTTGAGTGTTTTTTATATATGTGTGGATAAAAATATGTAGAAATATATATGAGTGTGTTACAAATGCTGAAAATTATTTTTGAAAGGACCTACCAAACAGACCCTAAAGAATCGAGGAGGTTTAGCCCTCCAAAATTTTTTAAAAAATTAAAAAGAAATTGAAAATATCTTAAATAATTTGAAATTTTTTTAATAACCTTAACCTCATACATGATAATAAACATTATCTACTCTTAAAAAAAGATTTATGATTACCCTGAGTTTTTTTTATGCCTAATAAAATTAAACTTGGGTCCATAATTTGGTCCACTTAACAATATATTAAAACTTTTCAAGCAAAAAAAAAAACCATAAAAAATTGCTCATTACTATTTTACATTTCATACAAATAAAAAAATTATATATTGATAAATCTCTAACTTCGACGCTAAAAAAAATAAAAATGTAGACAATTAGATACATTTACACTAGTGCATATATTGAAAGACCAAAAGTGGGATGGAGGATTATCATTCATTCACCTCCTCGACTTACATCGTCTAGTGATAAGGATTTGATAGAGAAATTAAAGACGTTTTGCATTAGAGAAGGTAAACCCATTAACAGAAAGTAGGAATAAACATGACAGAAAATGGTTGATGACTTGATGGGAACATGAGGTGGAGAATTTAGAAAGGAAAAATCTGTGTTCTAAAGAATACCAGAATATGCCGAATTGCCAATCAAAACACCACGAAGCATTACCAGAACGACAACGAATTCCAAAACTTGGCAGAATCGTAAATACACTTACTCCCCTTCCACCTCAGTTTAATTAGCAATAGCCATCCTCAGATATGTTATTCTCATAGATGCGCAAAAGCAAATCAAATAAACGACCGTCTGGTAATATTGGCCTGATAATGTTATTTGTACTTTTTACAAATTTATATAGATGAAAAAAAATGTAAAAATATAAATAATATTTAAAAGTTAAAAATATGTATTTAAACACATCCTAAAAGATCATTTAGTACATATTTTCAAAAAAATATTTTTAATTTTTAATTAACATTACCAATACAATTTTTTCGTAAGTTTTTACCCACACATTACGAAAATATCGTTCCCAAACCGCCCCTAAATTTTAGGGTATTCCTTCAGAGTGTAAAGTTTCATTGTCACTTTTTAATAAGCTCCAGTAACCGTCAATTGATTAAGCCAACGGATGATTGAACAAGATAAAACTTCAAAAAATTAGCAACCCATCTCAGAGGAAGCAGAGAAAAGTCAGTTACATTGAGCATTGATGCCTTAACAGACAAACAAAAAAGACTAAGCAAACTCAAACACTTCCGTCATTGAAACCATAGACTTCATATACACAGAGACCTACACTTACATCTAAAAACAAACACCACTTATTTTTATCTAATTTCTACAGACTCAAGCAACGGCCCTCTTGGCTCTCTTAGCAGCAGGAGACTTAATCGATTTGGGCTGTTTGGGCTTAGCAGTAGTCGATTTCTTCGTCTTCTTAGGCCCAACTTTCTTCGTGACTTTCTTCACAGCCTTCTTAGTAGCCTCTGCTTTCTTCACAACCTTAGTTGTAGTCGTTGCTCTGGTTTTCCTTGGCTTTTTTTCTGTGTTAACCTTTGCAGCCTTGGTTGTTGTAGTTGTAACCTTCTCCTTTTTAGCCATTTCAGATAGCTTGTACGAGGCCTTGATTTTGATAAGCTTTCCTCTCACAGCAGAGTTCTTCAATTGGAGACCCAAAATCTTCTTGTAATTCGAAGGAAGCACATCCTTGTGCTTCTCTTCCATGTACTTCGCTATAGCGTATGGGCTCGACCCACCTCTCTCGTTCAAAGCCAACAGAGCATCCTTGATCATCTGCAAAATCCCATTAAACAAAAATCAAAATCACCGTGCCAACATGAAATTTAACCTTCAAAAAAATATAAATAAATAAATAAAAACTTTAAGATACCTGAAAGTATGGAGGATGATGAACGGTAGTTTTGGGCTGTTTGGGCTTTTTCTCCTTTGGGGCCTTAGGGGCTTTGGGCTTCTTCTCCTTAATAGGCTTTTCAGCCTGCTTCTTGGGCTCTCCGGCGACTGTGACCTCCGCCGCCACCAGTTGCTCAACCTCTGCGATTGCTGACATTATGAATTCACAGATATTTTAGTAGTTAAATTCACTAATTCTCCCACTGATTTATAAAACTATATTGCCTCACTATGACGCAACTGGCAATGGCCTTGTAAGTATTTATAGCGAGAGAGCGATCCGTGTGGTTAATGAAATGCGGCTTCTGATTGGTTAGTTTTGAGGTCGCGCGGATCGCCAACCTGTGCAAAGAGAGATCTAGAACGTACACGTGGGACGATATCTAAGCGTTGTTTAGAATGGGCTGTTTTTTTTAGTGCGTCAATGGGATAGGTATTGTAAATTGAGGATAGGGCTTCCAGCTTGGCTTTGTGTGAGGAAGGTGTGTTTTCTGAATGGTTTTGTGACTAATTTTCTATGGATTAGATTTAAATTTCGGAATGAAATTTTTTTCAGATTAAGGCCAAGAAACCAAGGATTATAATGTGGGTTGAATGAAGTGAAATGGTTAGGATTTGGGTGTGATAAAAAGACATCAAAGTAGAACAGTTTTTGTTCATTTCCTTTATGCTTTTATATAGGTCCTTTTTTTGTAATGATATCAAAGAGATGAATGAAATTAAATTTTTCCAATTTAGTAGATTAACCAATAAGGGCATATTTGTTTCAATTTTATTTTTTTTCCAGTGTAAAATGTATATAATGAAATAATTAGCAAAACTTGTCTTTGAGGAAGTGTTCCAAGAAATGAAAGTGATTCGTTGTATATAAAATTAGGAATAGAAATATTATGGTTTTTCGTATTCAATAAAAGATGTATATTATAAGGTCAAAATAACAATTTTGTCCATTAACTATAATTTCAAGCTTCAATTTCATCCTACGTTTTTTTGTACTATTCCTTTGTAAAATATTAACTAGTCAATAATTTGTAAGATGCATGGAAAAACTATTAACTCTAAAAAAAAATGATGAAATATTTAACTTCTATATTTTTTCATAATTTAGATATGTTATCTAACATTTATTATTGAGTTGCAAGTGCATACTGAAACCTACAAAGTAATTTACAATTTTTAAATTAATAAAGCAAAACTTGTAATAGTTATATATACACACACTCAAAATTAATATAAACTGCAAATATATAAACAAAGACCATAATATGAGAAAGACACACCAAGTTTCAAATTTTTTTTTTTTTTGAGAAACAATTACAAGTTTCAAATTTGAGTAGCAATATAACCTTCTTGTAGTAGAGCATTACCATCAGGTGTGTCAAATGCCAATTTGGCATTTGACACACCAAACACCACTTTTTAAGCCTCATGAAGTGCTTTAAATGTGTCAAAAATTTAGAACATGCTACAGTATCGTTATCAGTTTGGCACAGTAAGGACCAATATAACACATCTGTTTATTGTTTTTTTATTCATCTTTCTCTCTCATCCCAATTAAAATATCTCTTTCATCTTCTCCTTCAGCCATAGGTTCACCGCCTCGTTCTTTTCTTTCATATGAGTTTGCTCTTTTCTCTCTGCATCTGAGTTCTTCTCTCTTGCCGATCTCGCCGAAGCCGCAAATCTTGCTGCTGATCTCACCGGAGCCATAGCCATCCTCCACAGTTCCCTCTTCGCTCTCATTCTCTTCCTCTCACATCCTCAAGCTGCCTGAAGTCGATCTCGCCTAAAGCTACCTTAAGCAGTTGAAAATGACCTCACCTGAAGTTGCCTAAAGCCAATCTCGCCGCTGACGTCTCCCACCTAAAGTCGCTGCTTAAGCTATGGGTTTGTTTGATTTGGGATGGGTTCCGATGTGTGGGTTTTGGGTCATTGATTGATCGGTTAGGTTGGGATTTTGGGCCGGTGGTGGTGTTGTGGTTGTGGTGGTGGTTGGTTAAGTTTTGGGCCGACGATGTTTGTGGCTATGGGGGGCCGACAGTGTTTGTTAAAGATTTTGAGCTTTTTTTTTTCCTCTTTTGTTGAGGTTTTTGGATTTGGAATTTGTTGTGGGTATTTGGTTGTGTTTGTTTTGAGTTATATTTTGGGTGTTAGAGGAAGCTCTTGGCTGTGGCGGTGGTTGTCGCGGTGGTTGTTGGTGGCAACTGCCACTGGGTGTGTGTGGGCTGGTTTTGAGTAAATATATTAATTAATGTGATGTATATATATTATTTTAATGTTTAGAATCAAATAATAGAACGTCTGATAAATAGTATATTGTAAAATGATATGCTAAAATGATAAAGTAAGCTTTTGGTGTGTTAAAATGACATTTTTTTATAAAAATCTGATAATAATGCTCTAACAATATAGACAATTCAAAACATAGAACAATAACAAAATTACAATACCTAATTTCATTATCTATTATGTTGAATCCAAACAAATAATTAATTAGTATTAATTCAAACAAATAATTAATCAACCAAAAATCATATATTTTAATAAGAAAACAAAAAATCACATGAATCTAAATAAAAAGTATTTAAAGTGAAGAATTAAGATTAATCCACTGAGACGCAAATACCAAAAACCCCAAGACCTAACAAGAATCTCCCTCTTTCTCTCTTTTTCTTAATCTAACGTAAGTCTTTTTTTTTTTTTTTTAGTCCTATTTTCAACGTGAATATCTTTTTTTCTTTGTTTTTTTTTTTTTTTTTTGACTCCTATCAAAATTTTTGTTTTTATATAAATTATCAATATTTGAGTTTGAGTTTAAGCTGAACTTATTAGAAAGATAGAGTGTCACTTCTTGTTAAGTTTGGATTAAAAAAAAATTGTTGAAAAAAATGATAATGATGAGTTTGAATTTAAGTTGGACTTTTTAGAGAGATAAAATTTCATTCTTTGTTAAGTTTGAACTAAACAAAAATAATTTTATTTAAATATTTTTTAAAAAAATGATATTGATGAGTTTAAGTTTAAGTTGGACTTGTTAGAGAAATAGAGTTTCACTTATTGTTAAGTTTGGACTAAAAAAAATTATATTATTTATATAAAATGATAATTTTATTTAAATATTGTTAAGAAAAAGGGGAGAGAGAGTCCTAACAAGAGTCTCTGTCTCTCTCTCTCTCTCTCTCTAATGTGACTCTTTTTTTAGTCCTATTTTTAACATGAGTCTCTTTTTTTCTTTGTTTTTTTTAGTCCTATTAGAATTTCTGTTTTTATATAGATCATTAACGTTTGAGTCTGAGTTTAAGTTAAAATTATTAGAGAGATAGGGTTTCATTTCTTGTTAAGTTTTGATTAAACAAAAATAATTTTGTTTTAAAAAAATGATAATGATGAATTTGAATATAAGTTAGACTTGTTCGAAAGATAGATTTTCACTCCTTGCTAAGTTTAGAATAAACAAAAATAATTTTATTTAAATATTGTGTTGACATGGAAAATTATGAGAGCTTTAAAAGTTTCGGTTTTATATATATACTAGTCGCTAACCCATGCGATGTACTGAAAAACTATTGACTCTAAAAAAATCCAACAATGACTAAATAGACATTCTAAAAAAATAATTAATTGAAATTAATCCAAACAAATAATTAATCAACCAAAAATATAGCTTTTAATAAGAAAACAAAAAATCACATGAACCTAAATAAAAAGCATTTAAGGTGAAGAATTAAGATAAACCTACTGAGACGCAAATACCAAAAATCTCTAGACTTAAAACTTCAAAATTTATAGAATCCCCAAATTCTACTTCAAAACCAAACCAAATTTAACGAATTTATATATAACTGTGGTGCCCATGGGCCCCAAATCACGTATTGGGCCGGCCCAAAAGCCCCCATAAAGAAAAAAGTCCAACCTAACAGCTCAGGATGGTCCGAGGACATAATAATTCCTTTCTGCGTTGCCACGTGACAAAGGGAGTTGCCATGCATGAGCGTAGCACCACAGGACACAACGTCCGAGGATGATATTGTCCTCGGCAGCTGGTTGCCGAGGACAGTATTAATGGCCTGGCGATTCAAAGACTCCCACATTAAGAACCTTATATACGAATGACTAAGAAAGTGGGGATAAGAGGCACAGTAAGTTGATGGGTAAATATTAGAGAAAAGGCTGCTGCCACCGCATTGAAAGCATTATACCTACCCCCCTGGCCGCATTAATGAAGAAGTGACATCTGAACATTGAAATTCAGTCCTACCTTCACCGCCAGAGATTTGAGTAAGGGGAAATGATGGGACAAGTATCTAAAAAGGAAACACCTGGATTACATGTGGAAGGAGGAAGAAGGAGAGAGGCAGGCCTATAAAAGGAAAGAGAGAGAGAGAGAGAAAGAGGGGGAGAAAAACAAAAAACAGTTATCCTCGGCAGTCATATAGAAAGAAATACTTCGTCCACTTGAGAGAAGTACGCATATATTCTGTGATTGAACCGATCCTTTATGTTATCTACCGCCCAAACCCCTAGATTAGAATCCTGCTCTCTATAAATTCATTGTTTAGGGCTCATAGGCTTGATCCGAAGGTTTAATTCAACCCAAAGCTTGATTTGTGCCCTTACAATAACATACCAAATAAAAATTTATCATTCCCTAGGTTGGAAGATATCTTTGATTTTTCTTCAAAAAAATAGAGACGTTTTTATCTACCATGTACAGTATAAAAAAATAATTAATAGAAATTTCAACTCAAAAACCAAATCCACGATTATTAACGTGATTCTCTTTTTTTTTCAACGTTAGTCTTTTCTTTTCTTTTCTTTTTGAATCCTATCATAATTTTTGTTTTTATGTAGATTATCAACGTTTGAGTTTGAGTTTAAGTTGGACTTGTTAAAGAAATAGAGTTTCACTCATTGTTAAATTTTGATTAAATAAAAATAATTGTATTTAAAAAAAAATGATAATGATAAGTTTGAGTTTAAGTTGGACTTATTAAAGAGATAGAGTTTCACTCCAAGTTAAGTTTGAACTAAAAATAATAATTTTATTTAAATATTGTGCTGACATGGAAAATTGTGAGAGTTCCAGAGGTTTTGGTTATATATATATATATATATATATAAATAGACTAGTCACTAACCCGTGCAAAAGCTATTAACTCTAAAAAAATAAAGAAATATTTAACTTCTATACTTTTCCATAGTTTAGAAGTGTTGTTTAACACTGAACGTTATTGAGTTGCAAATGCATAGTACCGAAACCTACAAAGTAATTTACAATTCTTAAATTAATAAAGCAAAACTCTCAATAGTTATACACACACACTCAAAACTAATATAAACTGCAAATATATAAACAAAGACCAAAAACTAACACGAGGAAGACACACCAAGTTTCAAATTTTAGTAGCAATATAACTTTTTGTAGTAATAATAATATAGACAATTTAAAATATGGAACAATATCAAAATTATAATACCTAATTCCATTATCTTTTATCTTGAATTCAAACAAATAATTAATTGAAATTAATCCAAACAAATAATTAGTCAACCAAAAATCATAATTTTTAATAAGAAAACAAAAAGTTGCATGAACCTAAAAAAAAAGCACTTAAGGTGAAGAATTAAAATCAACCTACTGAAACGCAAATACCAAAAACCTCAAGACTTAAAACTTCAAAATTTATAGAATATTCAAATTCTACTTCAAAACCAAACCAAATTCAACAAATTTATATATAACATACTAAATAAAAATTTATCGTTCCCTAAGCTGGAAGACATAGGTTGCAGTTTTGATTTTTCTCCAAAAAAACAAAAATGTTTATCTGCCATGTACAATATAAAAAAATAATTAGTAAAATCCAAAAACCAAGCCCACGAAAATAATGTCAATATAAATATGGAGATTAACCCAAATACTCAAAAGAAAATCAATTCTAAATATAACAAAAGAATAAGATAGAAAGAAAATTTCAAGCACATATGAAAGCAAATAACAAATTCGAAATAAAAGATAAAATTCATTATAACAATATAAACAAATATCCACATATGTTGAATTGAAATTTTATTAATAATAACAATATAAACAAATTCGACATAAAATTCATTAATTAAAGAATAAAGTTGAATCAAATTGCTTGCGTTTTTATTTTTATTTTTATTTTTTTTACATTAGTCTCTTTTATTTTTTTTAATCCTAAGGTGAAATTAAGTTTAGGTTTTTAAGGTATTGTACATAACACTACTAAGGCATGTGAGAATGCATAAATGGTTTAACTTGGACTTTACACGTGGAGCAGCTATGAGAAAAGGGAGAGGAAGCGTTGGTTAAGAGATTTTGTCTTGGTCAGGGGCTATGAGGACACCCCTAATTGGTTGAATGCATGATGAGCTACCTTAGAGACACATGTATCAATTACAGTACTCCTTATGTCCCTCTCAATGTCCAAGACTTATCTCCCAAGCAATGACAAAGTCACCTACCGACGAGTCTCAACTCAATGCCATATTGGCACAGTTCTTATTCTCTAGTCAACAGATAATATCACAGCTGTGAAAAGGTCTAAAATAGGAAATGATGACTTGACACCTGTCTTTGTACTCAGCCATATTTCTCAAGTATAGAGGAACATACAGCTGTGCTATTAGGGCAAAAACTCAAGTAGATATTTTGAGAAGAGAGTTGACAATTGGTAGGAAAAGAAAGACAACCTGATTGTAAGAAATTGATTTCTTTTCACACATGATACAAGATGAACAGAGCAAGAATGTAAAACCGTGATTTTTTATCCATTCTTTAAGGTTTTCCACATACATCTGGTATTTTTTTTCTTGTAATCAGTTTCTTTTTTTTGTTTAAATGTGTCTTTTTCATGTCCCATCATTACTTTCTTTTTCTTGTTCGAGTGTCATGTCAAAGCTAGTATCTTTTCAAGCTTTCTCATGTAGATGTATTGTTAAATAACTTATTTCACTTCTCTATATAAGCTCAAATTTAACTTGTACGTACAGGTAGTAATTACTAAGGTTTTAAGGAGGGAAAATAGACTCCTAACAAGAGTCCTTCTCTTTTTTTTCTTAATCCTAATTCTTTTTTTGTTACTTGAGTCTCTCTAGTTTTGAGGTGGGAAAAGAAACTCCTAATAGGAGTCCTTCCCTTTTTTTTTTTTTCTTAATCCCTGCACCACAAAGGCACAATTTTAGATCCTGCACCACCAATCCCTACTAATATGATTCCTACCTTTTAAGCTTCTACCACATGAAGATATAATGAGAAATTTAAATATATTCATCGCATGGTCCAACATTCTCTTTAAAAGTCAGTCCACATATAAATCATTACTAAGAATTGAACAAATGCAACTCAAAAACAAATTGTAAGTTATTGTAAGTATTTCCCCAAACTAATTACATTATTTTTAACTTACCACCCAATTTAACAGTTATGAGGTTCACATGAGTTAAGGATACTTTCATACTAAAGAGCACCAGAGCTTCACTATCATATCCTAATCTATCCTTATTAAATTTCTTATGCTATGAACAATCTACTTCTAAAACCATTCAAAAAACAATCATACATTTGATTTGTACCCACCTGATTGCCACAAACTATAAAAACAGGATTATGGATCAAATACCATTCATATATATATATATATATATATATATATTGATTAATATCACTAGTGAACAAATTCACAAACTCCTATCACATATCTTTCAGCCAAATCCAAATGCAGTACAAGAATAAGAAAACCAAGAAATAAATTAAAAATAACAAATAGTCCAGAAAAAATACTTGGCATTTAATTAGAACTAATTGAGCTAGAATTATTAAAATTACCCAAACCTCATCATTATACGTAATGTGTCTAAAAATGTTTAGGTGTTGAAAAGGGAAAATGCATAATTTAATAAAAATTAGAAATAGATGAAGAAGAGATTTATCATGCCCACAAAACAACCAGTTGCAGGAACATAACAAAGCCTCTGAATTTTGTGGCAATAGACAACTGCGATACTTATCAAGAATTCAACTACCAATGCTAAACGCAGACTCTGAGGAAACAGTAGTGATAAGAATACTCATAATGTCACGAGCCATTAGTGAAAGTTCTGGAAAGAGACAACAATTTAATTTCCAATATTGAAGAATATCCAAGTCCATGTGAGTGTTATGGTCGAACCAGGTCTCTTCCAAGTACACATCTAATTGCGACTTACTGTCAATTGAACCAAAAATTTGACTCTCAATGTATCAATATCAACATCTCTCACCTTCTCATTAGCGCCACTACTAGATGCATTTTCAGCCATATTGTGTACTTCATAATTAGTGGTGCATAAATATCTATCGAAAAGGGAATATAACTTGTCATGAAGATCCATCACCATTTTTGTCCCATTTTTGTCATAAAGACGTCTATAATTGAACTCCACAAATTGCAACTTATACCAGGGATCTAAAATTACAGCAAATGATAGCACAATGCTGTAACAATCCCAATATTTATCAAAATTTTCTTTCATGACTTTTGCCATGTCACTAATTATTGTACCATCATCTTCCATCTCTTCTAAAATACGCAAATGAATTTTCCATACACCATGAAAGTATAAGTTGGCAGTAGGGTATTGAGTGCTTGAAAAGAGAGTGGTGATGTCATAAAATGGCTTCAAAAACTATGCTATCTTCCAGGACTTATCCCATTCATCATTTGAGGGACAAGTGCGAAAGCTTCCATCAACAATACTCAAATTGTGAAAAGCATCCCAAAATGTAAGAGCAGTGTCAATCATTAAATATGCCAAATTACATCTTGTCGCACTTTCTTACTTGTTAGATTAGGGAGTTCTTGAAGACATTCAGCAAATCTTAACTTCCTCATATCATTGCCTCTCACATATTTAACACTTTCAAGTATGTTGTGCACAGGTTGCTCTATAATTTTCAAACCTTCTTGTACAATAAGGTTTAAAATATGAGCACCACAACAAACAAAAAAGAACTCACCACTGCAAGGTAAAGATGATCTAAAAGATGGGTTTTTCCTCAAACTATTCACCAAGGTTTCATTGTAAGAAGCATTGTCTAAAGTGATTGTAAATACTTTTTTCTTAATGCCCCATTCTTTTAAAATGTTAAACAATCTCTCTACCAAAATCTTACCACTACGAGGGGGTGGCGTATGAGAAAAACATAAAACCCTCATTTGCAACTCCCAATTTGCATCAATGTAGTGTGCAGTGAGAACCATGTACTCATCTATTGTGGAAGATTTCCACAAATCTGATATTAAGCAAATCTCGCTGGGACTAACTCTAAAACATGTCTGGGATTTTCTTTTTCTCTATTATAGATTTTCTAAACATCTGACTTTGTTGTATCCCTAGATATTGTCTTAACATCAGGATTTAGAAGGATATGAATCTCTCCATTAATCTTATGCTTCGCAAATGAAAATGAGTAATTATGCTTAATAATTGCCATTGCAATCTTTTCACAATACATATCTTGATCAAGGGAGGATGATAAGGCCCACTGTCATTTTCTTGATGACATTTCTTTGCATGACAACGTAAATTACTAGTCTCATTCTCCTTATCTGCCGTTAAAATATTAGTACATTTTTTACACTTGACTTTTCGATGGCCATCTTCATATAAAGGTAATATTTCAAAATCATTCCACACTTCAGAAGTCCTTCCCTTACTTCTTTTGCTGGCGCTTGAATCTGTTTGTTCAAATTCATCCATCCCTTCAGTTACAGACATGGTTCACCTTAAAAGATAAAACAATCAAAACGACAATTTCTATAAATATATATTTCAAATCAACCAAGATCAAAAAAAGGCAAAAATATAGGTGACAATTTGAATAGAACCCAAAAAGTAAAAGAGGATAGATGCAAATTATCAAACACCCAAAAAATAAAAAGACAAACCAAAACCTATTAACAAGAATTATATAGTAACAGAGAGTATAAAGACATATTTTTTCATAGTAGCAGGATCACTATAACTAACTCCATTCAGTTTGCCACCATAAAACTCCATAGTCACACCTACTTGTTCGACACTATATTTCGACTCTACTGGATAGCGCTTGCATTCTTTGTATTATCGAGGCTGCTAGTAGAGAGTTAGCTGATGCTTATTCCCCAGATATCGTCATTACTTCTTCCGCAAGGTTCGTCCACGGAGGGTGAGTCAGGGCCAAGATCAAGCCAAAAGGCGTAGTATGGACAACAGGTGAATATTCATGTACTGCCTCTTGTTGGGGTGCATGATCGCGCAAATTACTTTTGAATAAATTAAGAAATCATATTTCAGAACCATAGCATTTCGCAATTCATTAGTAAATTTGCTTTAATGCAAAAACAACCAATTGGAAAGCAATAGTCATGTTTCTAATCCTCCAATTTAGGGTCGGTCATGCAAAAATTTCTTGTGTTGCTATTTAGTAAATCCAATCTTAATAAATAGTTTTAAGCTTACCCATAATCACTAGTTGGTCTTTGAAAACCCCAACCCAAATTTCTCGAAAACTTTATTTTAGAACTCAACCCAAGAATTGAGTGACTTGCCTAAGAAATCTGATGTGAAGATTGGAAACCTAGTTCATGTTGCACTCTAATATGGCCTTTGACAAGTTTCTAAGAGGGAAAGTGAGTGAGAGAGAAGAATAGACATGACCTACAACGATGCCTTCTCACTTCTACGCCATTGTCGAACCCTGACCTTAAATTTGCTCTTCAAGTACCTTCCATCTCTCTCTAGATTTTCCTTAGTTTGAAGTTCTAACCTGTTTGGTTATTGAGAAAATTTGAGGGAAAGTATGTATTTTAATGTTGAGGAGAGTGAGACTGAGAGCTTGCAGAATTTTTTGGTTTAGATACATAGAGTTTATGTTATTCATTTAAATTTTAGATGAGTTTAGTGGGTATTGGTGGGTTTATCCATTTAGACCCATCTAATTAAATAACCTAATGGGTCTCTACCCATTTAACCAAAATATTCAAATGAGTTGGATTAAGACTTATCTAAACGAGGTGGGTTATATGGGTGAGCTCATGGATATGAATAAAAATTGCCACCTCTAGTCATAGGACCACCTTGACATGAAAAAAAAATATTATTATATATAAATTTTAAAAAATTTAGAATTTTTTTAATCTTTAAAATAAATTTGTAACCACCCTACATTTTTCTAGGCCCAGCATAAATAAACTTTTCACAAATTTTGGCAACAATTAATATTTTTCAGTCCTCTAATTTTTAAGTTTATTCAATTAATATTTTTCTATCAACTTTTGCTATATGTTGTGGTTAATTTTCTAATTTTTCAAATTTCTCTTCAAATTTTTTAATTAAAAAAATTAATTAATGATTGAAAAATATTTTCCAGATTTTTTTTTTTCCAAAAAATTTTAACAAAAGTTGACAAAAATGCCTTAAATGAATAAATCTGAAACTTAGAGGAAAAAAATGAACGAAAGCAAGTTAGAGAACTAAAATGAATTATAAAGAAATTTAGAGATTGAGTTTTGCATTTTAGCCTTTTTTTTTTATTATTGAATGTGAATTTCGATAAATTCATTGTTGGATTACATTCTCTTTTTATATTCTCCATGATTGCAAAATATCAAAAAAATCAAAAATCAAGAGCTATGTTATCAATCAAATATTTAAATTTTGAGTTTTTATAATATAAAATTATACATAAAAAATAGGTTTATAAATTGAATAGTAAATAACATCCAATTGATATGAAGTTTAACATGTGTTTAAAAACTTAAATAATATGCAATTCAATAATTAAATTTTTAAAATATGCAGTCGTGTTAATTTGTTTAATGAGAGTTGTAACTTTAAACTATAACTAAGTCTGTAGCAAAATTTTGTACTTAAACTTTAGTTCCCTTAACAATATATTAGGCTTTTACAAATAAAAATGAAAAGCTCAAATTTTTTTTTATTGAATTAAAATATTAAAAGAGATGTAACTTGTAAATAATGAAATTATCACGCAACAATTGTAAAATTTTATGTATTTGAGTGTTTTTTCTGTAAATTTTTTATTAAATTTTGTATAAACTATTATTTAAGTTTTATAATGACCATTTATTTATACAAATTTTGTATTACTTTACTATATATATATATATATATGCATAAAAAAACAAAGATTAATAAGGTGGTAAACGCACGTTACTCGCTGGTATACGCCGTTGATAATGCTTCTTTAAAGTACACCGTGCTTGACCACGTGTTTTGCAATGCACGAAATGGTCCAATTTTAATTATAATAAAGACCGGTTAACACTTAACAGGTCCGTAGACTTTTCTCAAAGAAAAAAAAACAGTCCGTAGACTACGAGACTGCTCCAATCCAAAGGAGTACATTTGTTTTGTCTGATTGGAGGAACGAGAGAGAGAGTGTGTGTGTGGGTGATAAGTCATGAGTCATGACTCATGAGTTATTATTATGATTCCTCTTCCCTTGCAGCAACGCTGATCAAAACGATGCTCGTGTAACTTGTAATAGTTTCGTTTGACATCATTACATTACATTACTTTTCTTTCTTTCTTTCTTTTTTTTTTTTAAAAAAGACTGAAAAAGCTGAAACGTGGTCGTATTGCCGCCCCTTCTTAATAAACCTTAACTTGTCAAAATGGACAGACAGACAAACAGCTAGCTAGGAGCCTAGGAAGAGAGACCGCCTCTCCCAAACTTTCAAAGAAGAACCCCAAAAAAAAAAAAAAAATTTCAATTTTAACTCCGTGCTTCTTCTCTATTTCGAGTCTTGACTCTTTCTCTCTCTCTGGTAAGCTTCGTGTTCTAATTCCCACTTTTTTTTTAATTTATTACAAATTTTATTAGAATAAGATTCAATATAGTTTGTATTGTTATATTCTTGTACATTCAGTTGTTCCTTATTAGTATCTTTTTGTGCCGTAAGTATTAAAATTTCAAACTCTTACATGATCTGAGGAAATTTAAATACAGGAAAATTTCTTATGTACTATATAGTTTTCATTGTGTTTACTCTTATTTCTGAGCTTGACTATAATCCTTATGATTTTTTATTTTTCTAAAAAAAATTTCGTGGTATTTTATGAATATATCATTTGTCAACGGATTGTTTGCATATGTGTAATTTCTAACTGTTCCTATCATGTCTTCCCATTTTTTCCTTTTTTTTTTAATTTATGTTGATATCAGATTTTTTTTTAAAAGAGCAATATGCTTAATAACAACAATAGAGAGAAGCTAAGGGAGATGTTGTTAGGCTTTTGCAGTGGAGCCAATATATAATGTTATTTTAAGTAATTACATATTGCAAATTCATGGTCCTCGGTGTTGTTATGATTTAGCTAATAAGCTGTTGACTTTGATGTAAAACTTGGTGGTATTGGCATCCTTTTCTTGTTTATAATAGCAGCTGCAGAACAAAGAAACAGATGATAAAAGAAACAATATTAGGAAAAAATATATGTGGGAAGTAGGGTGGTGCCCAATGGGTTACTTTAGAGAAAATCTTAGGCCTAGGATTATATGAGGCTGTGATTGCAATACCTTGGATTATGTGGAATGGGTTTGATAACTGCTTGTTGAGTCTCTTGGTTATATGCTAAGTTGAATTGAGTTATTATGAGAAGCTCTAAAGGCCATTTTGGATTGAGGGGCAGGGAAGGAGAGCAGAGAGAAGTAGAGTAGAATTGGTTGGAAACGACGCTAATTTTCGGCCAACTCAACTCTAATCTACTTCCCTCTGCTCCCCCTCAATCCAAACTAGCCATAATTGTAACTTGACTAGTCCTTTTGGGTACAACGTAGATGTGCTTGACAGTGATTGCAATGAGAAACTTAACTGGAATGTTCAGTAGTACACCATTTATGTATCGTTGAATAATTCCTATACTCGTGAAATTCTTAAGCACTAAAGAAACATTGTCCTTGGGATAATTTTTGAGTTTGTCAACCCTGTCGTTGGCATCCTTTTCTTCCACATTGATCTAAGATTTTGTGCCTTTTACTGCTGCAGAAAGGTAATGTTTGAGGATGGATTTATAGCTTTGACTTCTACTGTAGCTGCTGATGGTATGATCTTTACTTCCCTGTATTGGTTCTTATATATGCTTCCAAATACAGTGGGTGCTTTTCAAAATTATCATTGTTTTTAACATGGAAGTTATTCCTAATTTGAAATATGTAAAAATTCAATCTGTATGAAAGCTGTTTATAGCTGAGTGAGCTTTTGGTTTACATATCAGCCTCTGATTTATGACAAATGGGATTAGAAGATGTGATTAACTGAATTTGCACTGACTTTTTGTCATAATGTGATTAAGGAGCATTTGATGCAAACGTACATGACCATTGTGGCTGAGAAGGATGTTGCTGTCCAAGAACGTGATATGGCTATCCAAGAACTAAAAATTGCGCTTTTTGAAAAGGAAGAAGCTCTTGCTGAGCGAGACAGAGCAATCCAGGAGCGGGACGCAGCAATTGCGGAACACAAACTTATATTGGAAAGCTATGATGCTCTTAATGCTTTGTACTTCAGAGAATGCTCTATGAATGATGATAAATCAATCACAGTTTCGCTAGGAAATGGAATCTCTCCTGGACCCAAACATGGGCACCATCAGTTGTCTGAAGCTGCACTATCTACTAGGAATGTTCCTCTAAGTGATGCATTATCAACTTCTGCTGTAGCTTCTGGGGTCATCAAGTCTTTCAGAAAGAGCAGGACAGGTGCCATAGATGCAAGAAAGCAGGTTACTACCTCCACATCAAGTGGATGGAAAGACGAGCATGATTTTGGTGGCAATGGGATAGACAGTCAGCCTGGTACGTCAGAGATTGAGTGGGAAACTAAATCGGGTTTGGACAAGGTCAATTTTGACGAGTCCACAATGCCAGTGCCTGTTTGCTCTTGCACTGGAGAAGTTCAGCAATGCTATAGGTGGGGAAATGGTGGATGGCAATCGGCATGCTGCACAACCAAGATGTCAATGTATCCACTGCCCCATGTGCCCAATAAGCGCCGTGCCCGTGTAGGAGGCCGGAAGATGAGTGGTAGTGTCTTTTCTAAACTACTTTGTCGGCTTATTGATGATGGTCATAACTTGTCTGCTCCAGTAGACCTTAAGAATCACTGGGGCAAGCATGGGACTAATCGCTATAGTACCATCAAGTAGCTTGTAAATGTAGGATTTGCCGATTTGGTAAAGGATGGAAGAAGAATTTTAGTAACAAGGTCAGTGTCCAAATTTTTTGTTAGGGAAATGGGCATAACAGAGATGATATTCTAATCATTCACAGTTATGTCTATTAGGCTATTCTATAGGAAGCCTTGCTGTCATAAATCTTACTTTTGTTTGCTTATAAACATTTTTTCTTACCGTGAAAAAAGAAAGCTGAAAGGAAATTCACCTGAGGCCAGACAGTACTCAAATTTTTTATTGAGCAGTGATCGAGTAGTATTATCTGTCATGAAAAAAAAAAGGTGAAGATACAATTTTAGTCCCTAAAATTTACTTGCTGAGTGCTTTTGGTTCCTAAAATTTCAAGTGAGCATTATTGGTCCCTAGAGTTTATAAAATGAGCGCTGTTACTTGTTAGTTCCTTCTTCAACTTCTATTAGTGGAGTAGTGATGTGTCAATTTTTTTAATGATGCGGCAACAATTTTTATTATTAACAAATTACATGACAGCAAACCCACCATGCTCTCTGTCATCCCAAGTTTCTCTTTTCCTGCCTCAAGTCTGCCATTGTCTCAGGCGCCACAGATGGCTCCGGTCAGTACTTCACTCCCTCCTCTTGGTTCTGCTCCCAACCCCCCTACTTGTCACCGACGACATCAGCAACGATCTCAAACAAACTCAACAGCCATGAAAAGCAACCAAATGAATACCTTAGATTCCAATTGAGTCCATATTTTAAAATCACCTCAGTGTTTTTTAGGTTTTGTGAGCTTAAACTTGTTCTCTAACAGACCCAATTTTTTTCTTTTTTCTTTTTTGGGTGATTTATTATGGTTGAGCTTGTTTCCAAAGAGACCCACTTCAAGATTTATAGCCAGATTTAATTTGTCGTAACTGGGGTTATTGGTCTTCATAGAAGATGTTTTGTAATGGGTTGCGTAATTCAAGCTTAGATCTTGGGTTGATCTTCGTTTAATATGGATTGTTGCCCTTTATGAAAGTTGAGTTTGTTTCATGGAGGTTGAATTTGGGATTGTATATTGTAAATTTATAATTATAATTAAGAGAGAACACAACTTTCATTCTTTCTCTCATGGAGCTGTCTCTCAGTTTCCCCGTTCTTGATATTTGCTGCACTACTTTCTTCTTCATAAATCTCAGCCTTCACGCTTCTCTGTGAGAAACTTTTACTTGGCCCATTGTTGAAATTTTAGCTGTGACCAAGTAACCAGGCATTCACATTGCACTGGTAAATGGCGGACATGAGGCACTGGCCACGGGGATCGGAAGAGAGAGAGCTTGGGATTGGAGGGTGGTGGATTTGCCACATCATGTAATTTGTTAATAATAAAAATCATTGCCACATTATAATAAAAAATGACACATCACTATTTTGATACATAAGCAATAAAATTTAACAAAAGTTGATAGAATGACCAATCGAGGTCATTTTTTAAACTTTAAAGAATAATAACACTCATTTGAAACTTTAGAGATTAAAAGCACTTACTAAGTAAACTTTAAGAATCAATAGTCTATTTTTGCCCCCCCCCAAAAAACAAAAAAAAAAAAAAAAGAATAAGCAATTTTCCTGTGCTTTACCGTTAACGTTCATATCTTTTTAGTTCTTTTAACATCAAGGTAAATTATTATTTTAAGCTGTATATGATAATTTGGGGATTCAGAAACTAGCGTGGGATACATTCATTTGCATTTTACAATTTGTTTTCAAGATTGATATAACAATAGATAATCAATCAAAATGACTCTTTTAGCTTTTTCTTCATCTTCTTCTTTCCCCAAACAGTTGATCCCTGTATAATTTTGCAGTCATATCAAACTCCAAGACCCTTCCAAGAAAGTACATTTTTTATTTGGCTTACAAATGGGATTGGAATTATCATTAGATCACAAGGCCATTGATAGATAATTGAATTAGATAATACACGGAAGAAGCCACAGTCGTGTATTTCTGTTCAGATTTTATTTCTTGGCAACTCAATTACTCAACCTGCTCAATCGGGCCCCATTGCAAATCAATAAAACAGATCGTATCAACCTTAAAAAAAACCCCATGTGCTGGCACGCAGTAATTAAAGTACACAAAATTAGCTGGCCCAAACCGAAAACTCAAGTTCAAGTCAAATAGAGTTTTATATTTTTTTAATGTCACGTCACATTTAGAGCATCCACATCAGATATAAACTTATCCTCTATTTTCTAAAAAAAAAAAATTATTTTTTTATTTTACAATCTCATTTTTACAATACATCCACATCAATCCATCTATTATCCATTATATTTTATATAAATAATATTATTATATTCTTTTTTTAATATTATTTTATCTCCCATTTCTTTTTCATATTCTTCCTCTTCTTTCTTCTTTCTTATCTCTCTTTGCCGTCTCTCTTTCTTTTTCTTCCTCTTCTTTCTCTCACGATCAAATCAACATCACCATCAAAACCCAAAACGCCTCTCCAATCCACCGATCTCCGTCAACACTCCATCATAACACCACAACCATCAAAAAGCACCAATCAACATGCAGCGACAGCAATGGCGACAGTGATGAACAACTCTCCAATCCACCAATCTCTGTCAACACTCCATCACAAGCACCACAATCATCAAAACCCAGAAGCACCGATCAAAACCCACATCACTGATCAAAATGCACATCACTGATCACTGATCCAACGATTACCAATCACCGATCCAAATTGCCTCTCCAATCCACGATCATCGATCCAACAAGTTTGTTCCAATGGTTGATTTTGTGGTTGATTTTTTATTTTGTGTATGTGGGAATGTGTGTATCAGAGGAAGAAAGAACATGATGAGGATGAGGAAGAGGATGCATTAGTTTTGCAAATGGAGAAGAGAGAGAGAGAGGGGAAAAAAAAAGGAGCGAATTAGAAATTATTAAAATGTTAAATGCAAGAACTACAGTAACCGTGCATATTTGCACGATTACTGTAGCTCTTATGCATTTATGCACAATTATACACCCATTGATGTGGGTGTTTTTTTGCTCAAAATGTGTAAAATTAATTACTCTATTTTGCAAGACTTTACACATCAGCTCGTTTAAAAATTTCGTCTATTTTACACAGAAAAACCTATTTTTTCAATTTTACACATTTATTTTTACACAACACTCACATCAGTTTGTCTATTATACACATCTTTTAATTAAATAATTAATTTCTTCACATTTTTTTATTATTCCTATAACTGCTGATATATATTACGCGCCTCACTCTCTCTCTACCATTTCTGTATGTTGCTCTCTCTCTCTCTCTCTATACCCATCTCTCTCCTGAAAAACTCTCCCCCTCCCCTGAAAAAAACTCTCCCTCTCGATCAACTCTCTGTCCGCTTTGATCCGCCAGATCCACTCTGATCTCCTCTCGATCAACTCTTCGTCCGCTTCGATCCGCTCCGATCTCCTCAACCAACTCTCCGTCCGCTCCGATCCGCTCCGATCTCCTCTCGATCAACTCTCCCAAGCTCCGATCCGTTCCGATCCACAAGCTCCAAGCTCCGATCCACGATCCACGAGCTCTATGTTTGTGTATTTCTATTTTTTTTTTTTTGAGCAAGTGTATCTCTATGAACTGGGTTTGTTGAGCATGTGAACTGAGTTTGTTGAGCATAGAGAAGAGAGAGAAAAAAAAGAGCGAACGGTTATTAATAAAATAAAGGATAGACGAGCTACAGTACCCGTGTAAATAGCTCGTGGATAGATTTTCACAATTTTGCATACTTCTACATCCACTGATGTGAGATTTTTTTTGTTCAAAATGTGTAAAATTGGTAGTTTCTTTTATTTTAAAAGATTTTAGAGGCACTGATGTGAATGCCCTTAGGTAGTAACAAGGAAGAATGAAAAATACGCATAGAACAAAAATGCAGTCGCACACCATACATGTACTGAAATATCTTTAGATAGGATGCATATGACTTCCACGATCACAATGCATGTAACTTCCACGATTGGACTATTGTGATAGTAGATCCATTTCTCAAGCTTAGACTTTTCTAGAGACTTCTGTCTTACGGCTCAAATAAACTACTGTTACATAAAGATTTAAACTTTGATAAATGGGTCATTAAAAAAAGTACAATGTAATTTGTATGGTAGATCTGAAACAAATTTCAGCATTTAGAACCAGATAGTTAAGTTGATAGCAAAGGGGGAAGGATAGAGTGAGAAATTTCTAGTACATGGCTGAAATGATTGGTCATCTGCAATGCTGATTATATTCTTCAAATGATTTAATTAAATTCTAAATCGACCAAATTCTTCAGATTATATATCAATTCAAAAACTTATACCAGGCTAGCAGTGATTTCAGCTTTCATTATTTTACAATAGCCCACTGATCCAGCTTTTTTGATGTGGAGACAAACACTAGCATAACTCTGAGCTAGGTCACCCAAAATACATGTTTTTGTTAAAAAAAAAGAAAAAAAGATGAAGAAATAATAAGAAAACTCTACAAGTAGGCATCACAACCATCTTGAAACTTGGTATCCATCAGAACAGATAAAAATTAGACTGGGGTACTTCATTGATTAAATATGACACTTTGTAGCCAACAGCCAAACATACAATAGGTTTGCAAAAAGCTGTCATAAATGCACAGGTCTAAGTACCTGGAATAGGTAGCCAAGAAGCCACTCTTAATTCTACAGTGCCATGCAAGGAGGCTCCACCATTTTGCTCAGCTGTGGAGCCATTGCTGTCAAGCATCCACTTAAACATAGATAAAAATTATGAACCACCAACTTTAAGAAGTAACCAAATGCATACTTTTAAAATAATTTCAATGAGTTTATAGCCTTATACAAGGCATATCATAATCTTCAGAAAACACCACAAGAGATACCTCAACTTTTCCCATTCTATCAAATGAAACTAAATTCTACATGAATTAATCACACAACCACCCTTGCATCAAACATTCAGGGATGGTAAGCAGACAAGATGAAAAGGAGGAAAGTTGAGGGAAAATATTTCTAGAAGCATCAATATATTTCATAATTATCAGTCATTATAGGTCAAATTTTGAAATGATGGATCATTTGTTGTGAAATTGAAAAACAAAAAAACAAATGTTGAATCCACCAACAAGAAGGAATAAAAACACTCTGTTATTTTTTAGATAATGCATCATTCATTGTGAAATTGAAGTACGAAGTTTTTTTTTTGGGTTAAATTCAGCACAAGAAAAATATAAGACAGACTTGAGAAGTTAGAAATTACCATTCCAAAACTACCCTAATCACACACCAGATATTGGTAATCTATTAATGAAATTTAAATTAAGAAAGATCTTTCATATAATTTTAAAAGGCCACAAAACCTAGTATTAGTAAATGAAGCAAAAAGAGAAAGCAGCATAATTTTCGAAGGGGAGATATATTGACATACATCCAAACTCATTTTTGCATCAAACCGTCAGAGTAACAGTCCCTATGACCACCAGCTAAAAATGAAAAAACACAATGTCCTATGTCTCAGCGCCCAATAGTAGCCAATCCTAAAACAATCTATAGAATCATAACATCTAACACCACAAATAGAGACTATTGTACTTTCAGAAAATTTCAAACCAATTAGCTCACTAATGCTCATTTGGAAATACAGTGGAAACCGACTGGTTTCAATTAAAAACCAAATCCACTCAAGCTAATGCCCTCAATTCACAATGGAAGAGAGAAATAGCACATATAACACCACCAGAAATGCTAACAAACTAGGAAAGCAATTCAACCATCTTAGGTTCAAGAAGCAGATTCTTTTCCTATCAAACTTCAAATTCGCGATGGAACGCCAATATTGTTTTACTTGCCAGTGCCTTAGTAAAAATCAAAATTAGAATGCAATTAAACCTTAAAAACTTTCTGACTGTTGTCTCACCAAAAAATTTAAATTAAAAAAATCAACTACGATCTTAACCAACACCAAATGATGCAAGTTAAGTAAGAATACTACAGAGATCTCCCACAGAAAGAAAACACATGCTATTGAACTTGATCAAGTACCATAGTTGACCAGATCCGTCACTTGCGTTCACCACAGAAGCATCAAACAAAATATTTCAAATCTTGATTCTATAAAGTGGCAAAATTATTTTGTAAGATAAAATGCAGAGGCCTACTTTCAGATGAACAATTTCATCAACCAGCAAGATACTGCAAAGATTAACTGGATGTAACTAAGGACAACACAGTTAAACGACCATCCCCTAAAATTCCTTTCCTTTCTACTCAAGTAGGCATTAAGAAGAACAAGATCCTCTCCATAACCATAAGTAACTCCAATAATATTGCTTATTAATCAAAACAATATGAATCCTCTGTCATGCATACAAAATATTAAACCTCTTTCTCTCTCCAATAAAACACTAGAGGTATTCTCCAAAGAGCCTCTATCTGCATTTTAAAATTTTAACCTCTGCATCCCCACTGATAAAAGGTTAAAACCTAAATCTGATTCATCTGAACTTGTTACTTCAAGTAAATCACCCAATTTGTTTTCTATAAGCATCAGAATTTAGTATCATCAACAAAGCATGAAGGCAAATTGTTGCTCTTTAACACAACAGCTCATATCATAAAATCCTCAAATCTTTTCATACCTAAGCCTAAAGGGCAGGTCCATTCAATCTCCATAATACAGAAATACATCAGTTTCTTAGGAAAAGATCCTTGAGAGACGGCCTAATCTAGGAACATTCAGGATAATTCTACCACAAACTTCATAGAGAGAAAACCAAATAGTAGAAAGGAATAGGAGGAAAGTAGTACGAAGACATTCAGGAAATATATAGTGCTACTTCAACTTTTCTTTCTAGCAGCAAGTCATTTGTTCATCACTGATAAAGTGCATCCCGCATTTCCAAGCCCACCTAAACACAATTATGAACCTTTCAAACATTAATAGAAGAGAAAACACTACCATGATTAAAAATTAGAGATGGAATCATTGTATTACCATCGGTTTTATAATCTAATAGTAGTAGCCACCACCGTATGGGCGGTCACTCCCATAGAAAGACGAATATGGAGCTCCACCATACTGCAACGGTAAATTTATAATATAACATCATTAAGTTGTCAATATAAAAGTCAAATACGATAAGCTAAGAGGCATTGCTCACATCAGGGCCATAATAATCATGAGGGTAGCTACTGCTGCCAGGTCCATAATTATCTGAAACATACAAACATTTTTTTTTTTTTTATCAATCTCAAAAAATGAGAATGCCCAGAAAAATAAATATCACCACTGAATATAGAATTCATACCACGATAGCGATTTGAACGGAAAGCTGCTGGATCAGCATAATCCAAACGTTGGCGAAACCTACTAGGTTCCATGTAATCAGGATCATGGTCCTAAAACCAAGAAGCATTGTTTCAAAAAGTGAGAAATGTTATATAAGTCATTTAAGATTAAGAAAACACGCAATTTATATTAAAATAAATGAAGCCAAAAAGAAAAAGAAAAACTTGCCGTCATATAAAACGGGCGTTTCATTCCATGTGAATTGTCATCATAAAGATAAGGGTCATCATAATGCCTCCCAAAAGGTCTATCCAAGCGTCCCTCTGGCGAATATGGTTGCCTCCTAGAAGGAACATGCATCCCACGGCCTCTATCAGGGCCACCATGCCAGGGACGATCAAGATTCGACCTAGATGGGGCAGCAACTGTACTTCCCGAACCAGATGCATAATTACCACCTCTAAATGAATTCCTTCTTCCCCCTGCTTATGCAGAATAATCACACATATTAAACTGAGAGAGCAGCTATTTGTATGTGCTTTTTTGAGAGACAGACAGACAGAGAAAGTGAGAATAAAAGAATAAGCTCGACAAATAACCTCGTCCAGTAAATTGTCTCCCATGAAATTCAGCATATTGATTGTCAAAGTCATACTCATTCGAAAAATTCATTCTACCAGTTTGACCACGTCCACCACGATAGAAACCCCTGTTTCGTTGGAAATTTGCACGGTGGAAGGGTTGTCCCCCCCGCCCAAACCCCCTTCCTGTAAGCAACAAGAAATTAAATGAAAAATACTTACAAATGTCAACAAAGCTTCAATTCTCAAAAATAAATAAACAAACAAATCACCAAAGTTTGACATTGCTCCACCAACGCCACGGCCAATTCGAAATCCACCACACATTCCACCCTTCACAGCCTGTGTTTTGGGCAAAGGATTTGACAACCGTGCTTTCACTTTCATCTAGCAGTTTACATGACAACAACATAACGCACTTTATTAAAACTACATCAATAGGAGTCTAACAATAAATTAGGCAAAAATATATTGTTCTTGTGTACCAAGCACTTCACATAAACACGGTTACAAATATATGAGGGATAAAAATCTTGCAGAAAACATAAATATGACAGAAATCCAGACTGTCTCATGTTTATTCCGTATGTATGTATATAGATCAATTACTTTACGGACATTGCCTCCAACCCCCCCTTCTGCCCTTACTTCTTTTTACCTGGTCTGTTTTAAAACCATTCAGTCTGTTTTATATGGTTCCAGGGTGCCTATCACTGATCCACCATTTTATTTTTTAAGATATATGCATAAATTAGAGAGAAAAAGAATAAAACAAAAAGATAAATACTTCAAAGATTGATATATCAAAACACGTCGAACTAAAAGAAATACCTTCCCATCACCAAGTTCTGCTTTGTTTATACCAGCAACGCAGGCAACAGCAGCTTCATGGGCAGAGAAATCAACAAATCCATAATCCTTCCTCTTGGCGGTTGACATATTACGGGCCAGGACAATTCGTACAATCTCCCCATAACCTTTAAGCAACCCTCTAACACGGTCTTCATCCCAGTGTGGTGGAAGCCCATCAAGAAATACAGATTTCACCTGGGACATGACCTCCGGATCAGGTTCACGTAAAGGTTCAGCAAAAGCTACCTTAGCAGTTCTCTCAGGGTGGCCAAAAATAACATCAGGCTTTTGAAGCCTTTTGTATGCAAGCATGGCATCTGCATGAGAAGAGAACTCAAGGAACGCAAAACCCCGGCTCAACCCTTCTCGTTGAACATCTGGGACAAGAGTTATGTTTTCAACACCTTCCACACCATATTCTTTCAACTTATGCTTTATCTGTCATTCCATTTAGTATCAAGAATCAGTACATTAGCCTAACAAGTTAATATGAAAATACTAACTCTTTGATACATACAGCTTCCTTTGTCCATGTGTTGCAGATGTTACCCATAAACAATGTGTCATTGTCCTCACTGGGTGCAGTTCCACATCGTTTTCCATGAATCTGAGGACAAAAAGGAATCAGAATGACAAGTATAAATATTGATAACAAAAACTATGAATAGTTACATACAACAGGGTTCTTCATTTCTGACAAAGCTCGCTTTGCGTGCTCCTTATTAGCAAACGTCACAAATGCATACCCCTTATTCTTATTTGTAGATGGATCCTTATGCAACCTAACTTCAACTACCTCTCCAATCCTCTCAAAGACCTTTCTCACGTCTTCCTCCTCTGCATCCCGATCCAACCCACCAACAAATATCTCATGCTCTTTCTTAATCTTACGCTCCTTCGCAACAGCATTTAATTCCCTGTGTTCTTCATCCAATGCCTCAGTGTCTTCAGCAGGCTCCTCTCGATCATCCTCCTCCAGATCATCCTCAACAGGCTCCTCTGGATCATACTCAACAAGTTCCTCATCCCCATGTTCTCCAAGGTCCACTCTATCATTGTAATCCTCCATTCCCTCATCAATCACATACTCCTTTACAGGTTGAGTATGTTTTCCTCCAAACTTCTCTATGATATTTTGTTCCACGTTAACATGCTCAACATTGGCTTCATCCTTATCTCCAGCATATTTTGTTTCCTCATCATTTCCTTTTTCCATAACTTCCTCCCCCACCTTCGCACCAGTGGTCTCCTCATTCTCAACTGATTTCACAACTACTTCAGCTATAGGATCTTCTTGCTTTGAAGAATCACCAACAACATTTGCAATAGAAGCTAGTTGCACCTTCATCATGCTTTCCTCCTCAACAACATTTTTAGCAGCAGGTTCTTCCAATTCCACTGTGACTCGTTCCTTCTGTGCAGAATCTCCAGCACATTCAACAACAATAGGTTCTACTACTTCCATAATGGCTCCTTCCTTCCTCACGGATTCTTCAATGTGTTCAACATCTGGTCCTTCAACTTCCATCAAGGTTTCTTCATTCTTCACAGATTCCACTACATTTTCAACAACGAATTCCTCCTTACCGATAACCACTACACCTCCCTCCTCCTGAGATTCTTCAACATTTGACTTCATAGATTCAGCAAAATTGGGTGTCTGCACCATAACAGCTCTCACCAAAGTGGGCGTTTTCGTTCTTCCCGGGGTCCTCTTTGCTACTGTTTTTGTCACTCTAACAACTTTCGTCCCCGGTGTCACCTGAGCAGCATCAGCTGATGCTTTGGGCTCTTCACCTACTACTGCAAAACCGCATAAGTTATGCAGACCATCAATTTAATATTACAATTTCAACAGTAACATGAAAACTATCCGAATTATAATTATAGACACTAAGCTTCCCCAAGCATAAGATTTAAGCCAAAATACATAAGCAATTTAAGTGATCGCTTTTAGTCCCAATAGAGTGATGATTATCAGTTTAAAATTTGGCTAGCTATCATTTATAACTTCAAGGACTAAAATGGCTCATTGGATAAACTTTCAAGGCCAAACCAGTCTTTTAAGCTAAGGTTAACTAGACCCTATATGATATTATCCATTACTATCTCCTAAATCAAAACCAATTTGCCGTTAGTTCTGCTAAATGAACCCTAATTGGACTATTTGATAATTGATTCAGCTGATTTCATATAAACGCAACTACGAACAAGTCACTTTCTTTTGCTCTTTATGTAAACCTAGAAACTAAACTCGGTACACAAAAAATAAATAAAAAAGATAAATATTTGAAAATTACTCGGTGATTGTTCAGGCTTGGAATCAGAAGCCGAGCTTGGATTGGGAGTGGTGTCGCTCTTCTTCACCGGCTTGGCTTTGGTGGCGGGGGAGGGGCGCTTCACCGTCTCGGCGGTTTTCAGAGTAGCAGCCGCCGATTCTGCGGCGGCCGACTTGGGAGGCGATTTGGAGGCGGATTTCTTCGGCGGCGGGGTTTTCTTCGCCGCCGATTTAGGGGTTTCCGAGTTACGAGTTCTCATTGCTGCGTAAAATTATGGAAAACCTCAATCGAAATTATGATTGAACTGAAGCCCTAGGTAGGAGAGAGATAAAATCATAAAAATTGTGGAAATTAATTTTGTTTATTTTTAACGGTTTTGAGCGAAGATGGAGGTGTTGGAAGGAAGTAGAGTTATAAATAGAGTGGGAGGGCGACGTGTACTAGATAGATGGATAGAAAGAAAGAAAAGGTTATGAAATGGAAAGAACGGCTACGTTCCAAAACTTTTTATGGTTCGGGCAACGTGCTAAACTACGTCGTTTGGAGTTTTTATGATGATTTGCGTTGACGAAGTCGCCACGCACATAGGTGTATCACCGGGCTGCATCTTCATAATCATATGGGCTAGGGCCCATGGGCCTATTGTTTTACCCAAAATATTATCTCGAGCCGAATAATGTAAGTCGGTAAATATAAATTTCATTTAATTGAATTATAGTTTGTAATTGCATTGGTGGTCATTTTTATTTTACCCTTAAAATTTCAAAACATGGGTTGTGACCCCTAACTTTTATCTATTGTTTTGATTTGAGTCATTCAAGTCATTATTTCAAAGCCATAATTACGCAATTTCCACATTTTCAACTTCATTCATTGTCTCTTTAAATTCAATTGAAGAACTATTACGTTGAAACTATGACCAATTTGTGCATAACCAGCTCAACATTTTGTAGAGAATGATCTTCTTAATGGATCTAAGATGAAACCCCTAATAATAAAATGAGATGTTGATGTAATAATTAAGGCTATCCACGGTTAGCTCCAGATCAAGTTTGTGCTCAATTTGGAACCAACTCGCTCACATCAGGTGGCAAATAAAGAGACTCGCCTCCAACAACTACAAACCATAGGTTGAGTTGGTTTTGGTTTAGATGGATAGTGGTCAATTTCAGCCAAAACTGGTGAGGAGAAGTGGTGAGACGGTGGTCGTTTTGGTTGCCAGATCTAGTTGGATCTAGCGAGATCTCACCAAAACTCAAAGAGATCTTGACAGATTTGGTTGAGATCTTTCTAGATTTGAGGTTAAAAGAGAAAGGGAGGGTGATGGTTGATAGTCAAGGTGTCCACGAGTCAGTCCAGGTCAAGTTTGTCCCAACCCACAACTGACCGACCAAGTCGAGTGGACATTTTCCAAACTCACTGCCAATCAGTCATAGAGTTGGGTCAGATTGGTCAGTTTTTCATTGGATGACAATTGGCCGAGATTTGGTCGAAAATCTGGCAAATCTGGGTGAAAATCGGTCGTGTTTGGCTCACCTGATCTATACATGATCTCACCGAATTTGATGAGATCTAACCAAGGAATTCCTCAAACGGTAGATATCAACACCCTTTTGGTGGTGGAATAGGTCGAGTCAGTTGAATTGGGTTTCAATGCAACGAATCACCAACCAACCCGTTGAAATTAGGTTTGGGACTCAAAAACCGCTATCAACTGTCACATGAGTTGGATCGGGTTGTTTTCGAATTAGGTCAGTCGGCCTAGATGGGTGGATCGAGACCATGAGTGCTCTAAATAGCCCTAGTTGACATAGAACAGAAGTTTCCAATGAGCTTTATGCTCTTGCATCGGTTAGATCAGTTTACGTCGAGTTTTGAACTCCAAAATAGCCACTTGACCCATTACTTGTCGAATTTTGAACTCCTTAACCGCCGCCAGCCTTCGCACTTAGAAAATTGGTTGAGTTTTGATTCCAAGCCAGACAGTTTTGGTGGGTAGGCGAGTTTTGGTCGAGTTTAGACAACCCTAGTAACAATGAATTAGAAATAGGCAACAAATCTCTTTTGCTTGTGCAATGATTCGATGTTGGGATAAATTCACTTTCCCTAAATCTAAAATATCAAAATATTATGCAATGAATCTTCACAATCATCCTGTAAATATCAATTCAACCTTTAATTTACACTATACACTATCCTCTTTTGCTAGGTAATAAGCAAAAATACTATTTTACCTTAATTCCTCATCTTGCACATTAGTATCAATTATAGGTGTAGACTATTGAGATTCAAAAATAGACTACCCACTTAACCCTTTACCCCACTTGAGAAATTTGCTTGAATAGATTATTAATGGCCATAAAATATATTCAACGCATCTTGCACCTTAGTTGTATTTTTTGAATTTGCTCCCAAATCCCTATCATACCATTACTTAGACCAAAAAGTCATACACCTCAACTTATATCCTCTTTTGCTAGGTAATAAGCAAAATTACTATTATAGCTTAAATCCTCATCTTGCACATTAGTATCAACTATAGGTGTCGACTATTGAGATTCAAAATAGACTACCCACTTAACCCTTTACCCCACTTGAGAAATTTGCTCGAATAGATTATTAATGGCCATAAAATATATTCAACACATCTTGCACCTTAGCTGTATTTTTTGAATTTGCTCCCTAATCCCTATCATACCATTACCTAGACCAAAAATTCATACACCTCAACTTATATTCTCTTTTGCTAGGTAATAAGGAAAAATACTATTATACCTTAATTCCTCATTTTGCACATTAGTATCAACTATAGGTGTAGACTATTGAGATTCAAAATAGACTACCCACTTAACCCCTTACCCCACTTGAGAAATTTGCTTGAATAGACTATTAAGTATTATTGGCCATAAAATATATTCAATGCATCTTGCACCTTAGCTGTATTTTTTGAATTTGCTCCCTAATCCCTATCCATTACCTAGACCAAAAATTCATACACCTCAACTTATATCGACGATTGAGCACATAAACTACAAACAACATAAGATTGATATTCTTAGAAGTTCCCAAATAATTTTAAAATTCCATCTTCACATGAATGCTATCATGACAAGTCATTTCAACTTACAAAAGAGACAAGTTACAGTGTGTGTGTGTGTGTGCGCGCGCGCGCACTCTGAGCCTGTCCCAATCTAAGGCCCAATGCTTACTTGAGTTTTAAGTGCCACAACCCTACAACATACACACACACACACACACACACACACACACACGCCCAAAGTACGCCTTTCCAAGAAATGAAGCCCAACTATGAAAAAGCATACCTCAGAACAAGGGTAAAAGATGAAACAAGAGATCATCAAAAGTACCCCAAAGATCCCGAACCTTGAGAATCGACCAAATGAGGCCCACATCCTCCGTCTAAGAATGAATGGACCACCTGAACCATCCGAGGTAAATGCCCATAAATGAAATACAAAAGGCTGCCCACCAAGATACGCATAGCGTTCGAGGAAGCCCTCTGAATCTTCCTAATAAATTCATAGCAACCCACCTGACGCAGTGGCATTTAATTCAAAATATAACTTATCAGAATAAAACGAAAAGTTTCAAAAGTCTTTATTCATCATAACCTTAAGAAAAGAAGAGCTTGATGGAATAAAAGGCTGCCCAACCAAACCAGAACAGCACCTACTATAACACATGCTGGAGAAGAAAATAAAGGGAATCGAACACAGGATAAAGATGAAGAAGAAGAAGGAGGAGGGAGAGTATTAAAGGAAAAGAAGAGACAAAAAAAAGGGGAGTGAAACACAAAGTGAGAATTGTAACAAAGAAAATTCATATGAATAATAACTTTTTTGCATACTTTTATAAGAGTGAGATAGTTTCTGGATTCTTGTTCAAATTCCCAATTGCAGATTGTTTTAAGCCCATAATCTAAATTAATTATGTCCTTGAGCGAGTAATTAAGCTCAGGTTGAATTCTTGCACACGCGCGCGCGCGCACACACACACACGTGTGTGTGTGTGTATTATGGAAACAAGTTATAGTATCATTTGTTCAATACTCAAATAGATCATTTGATTTGAAAAAAAAAACCAGCATCAATGACTTGCAATAATACGAGAATTTAAAAATGATAGATAATTATAAATATATAACGATAAAAAATGGAGTGCAAACCCAAAGGTATATATAATATATGCTTTGTGATTTTTTTTTCCCTCTAAATAATTGATGATACTAAAAAATCAATAGGCTAAATGTTCCAGGATTCAATGATGATTGAATGACCTGAAGAGGAAGAAAGAAACGATCGAAGGTGACCAGGATGAACTGGCCAAGAACCCTCCTACGGTTAAGTCAATTTTCTCTCTAGAACACAAGTGTAGTGAGTGAATGAGTAGTATAACATACCTTGGTTGGATGAGACTTGGTCCCTTTTATAGAGAGTTTGGAGTGGATCCACTTGTTAGGTGCCCCTAACATCGTAGGAGATGTGTGGACAGTGGGGGGCATAAAATGGATAATATTATTGATGGTGATCAACAAGTAGTCTCATCCATAATGGTCGTGTAGCAAATTTCAGAGAATTCACCCTATGTTCTGAGATGAGGGTTAGTGGTATAACCATTCAAGAGTGTGGAAAATGTTTAGAAATTTACTAAGGGTTTATTGGTCATCTGTACCATGAGAAGTTATGGATGACCATGTTCTCTTTGGATGACTGATGATATGTTTGGACGTCCTTATTTTATGTTTGTGGTGCATATTCATTTTTTCTCTTTTCTAAATACTATCTTGGACGTTACTATTCTTGGACGACCATTATGGACGAAGAATAATTGTTGATCACCATCAATAATTTTATCCATTTTATGCCCCCCACCGCCAAAAAAAAAAAAAGACGTAAATGTACTTTTAGTCTGTACATATTATTTTTACCACTTTTAATCCCTAAACCAATTAACGCGAAACATTTATGTCTTTTTTGTCACCCAACTAACGGGGAAAGCTAATGTGGCTGATGGAGACAATAAAATAATGATCTTTTTTACACATGGCTCACCCACGAAAGACACGTGGCTTTCCCACTCCACACGTGTGTCACTCACCAACCAATTTGGCGCGCAGGTAAAGGGGTTTCCCAAATCAGACTTTAATCCCTAGCCTCTCTCTCAAAGATCAGCTTTCTGCCTTTGCCAAACAGCCATCATCATTAACCATAAAGAAAAATCCCACTTCTCTCTCAAACCACCATCATCATCAACCATCTCTCAAAACCATCTCTGAAAGACACTAACTTGAAGCACCATCATCATCAACCATCTCTCAAAACCATCAATTTTGTCAATCTCTGTCACTTAATACCCACACTTTTCATGGAGTGGAAAAAATGAAAGCTGGGAGACCTCTATCTTTGTGAAAAGGCCTTCTTTCTCTTCTCTTTGTCCTTATTTATAGCTTTACAATAAGCTTATTGGTTTTTTTCTAGTAGGGGCCACAATGTTTTTGTATATTTTGGCTTTTTGATTGTTTGTTGGTCATTGTCCGCATGTGTTTTTTTGTGGTTTACATTATGGTCCATGTGTTCCCCGTGTATGATAAAATTACTCTTCTCTGTTTCTTTTAGTATGACAAAACTATTGAAGTAAGTGTTGCATTATTACTTAAATATTTGATTAAGTGTTGTGATCACCTAATACTTTATTAAGTGTTGTGTTGTGTTGTATGCATGCAGAATGGAATATTTTATTAGGTATGAGTGTTGTTTTGTTAAATATAATATATATTTTGTTTCTTGTAACTAACATTGTTTAATTGGTTTTGGGGTTATGTTGCATGCAGAAGAGATGAGCTATTTAGTATATTTATGCATCATGGTGGCCATTTTACTAAGAATGGTCGAAAATATGTGGGAGGTGCAGTAGATGTAGTTGATAATTGTGACCCTAAAAGGTGGTCAAAGGTTGAGATAGAGAGTATATGTAGGGACTTTGGTACACATCTGTTAGCAAACTATGGTATAAAATGTCAGGAATGGACAAAAAACTGGCAGACTTCCATTCGATTGTTGATGATATTAATGTCATGTACCTAATAGAATTAGTGAGGGGTCATGAAGATATTCATGTGTATGTAGAATACCTAATACATGACCATGTATTAGTTGATGAAGGACAAGATGTTGGTGAGGGTGTGCAGCCATTGACATTGGAGCAAGACTTTACAGGTTATTATGACAATGATGATCGCAGTGAACATGATGACTTTGATGGAGATGATTTTTACAGTTTTTATGATAGTGATGACATGTATGCTAATGATCAAACTTTTAACAATGAGGATGAGCTTGAGGTTAATGCTGATGTTCCTACTAAGGTGGCTGCTTCTTAAGTGGGTTCAAGGAGAGTAGGTAAAGAACCTATCATTGAGCACCCATTTGAGGTCTTTTCATATAAGTGATAGTAGTGATAGTGTGGGAAGTGATGGTGGGGGAAGTAGCCTAAAAGATGATGTAGAGTTGAACCATGGTGTTAGGGACTTTGTTGAAGATAGTAGTGACAGTTGGGATGGTAAGGATGATGCTAATGTTAATGAACCAGGCTATATGGGTGCTAGTGTAATGAACTTTGATTATGAGAGTGAGGAATTGCACAGTCTTGTGGAATCATCATATGATGATGAGCTTGGGTATGATAGTGATAATAAGTCTGAGGATGATAACAAGACATATGTGGGAGATGAAAGGGAACAGTAAAAAGAGTAAGTAAGGAAGTTCCCTGTGTTTAAGCCAATGTCTAAGGCTGAGCATATTTATTTTGAGAAAGATATGTTGTTTACTACACCTAAGTGATTCAAGAAAGCTATAATAGATTATGCAGTTCATGGGGGATGGGGGATCGAATTTGTTAAAAATGATCTGCAAAGGGTAAGAGCTGTCTGCCAAGAAAGGTGCAAGTTTATTGCCTATCTAACAAAGATGCCAAGGGAGAAGAGCTACCAACTAAGGACATTGACATTGGAACACACCTGCTCTAGAGGTTATAAGAATCCTAGTTGTACTTCATCATACATTGGGAAGAAGTTGATGAAGAAGATGAAAAGACAACCTAATATCAAGCTGAGAGACATTCAAGAGGCTGTCCATGACAAATATACCCAAAACATAAGTGCAAGAAAAGCAAGTAGGGCTAGGGATAAGGCTCGAGAATATGTTAATGGGGCTTATACACAACAGTATAACCAACTGTGAGAGTATTGTGAGAAATTAAGGAGGGCTAGTCTTGGTAGTACCATACTAATGAAGGTACATACCTTCCATGATGATAACTTAGCAGTTGAAATAGATTTGGTGTGTGGGGTGCCTTATTTTGAGAGGCTATACATACATTTGGAGGGCTGCAATAAGGGGTTTTTGGCTGGATACAGGCCATTCATTAGTTTGAATGTTTGCCATTTGAAGAACAAGTCAAGGGGTAATACTGCAATATGCAGAGATCCTAATGAGGAGTATTTTCCACTTGCATATGCAATGATAGAGGCTGAAACCAAGGACTCTTGGACTTGGTTCATCAATCTGTTACTTGCAGACATAGGTCAGATTAGAAAAAGGTGTGTAGTTTATTCTCTATTTGGTTGTTTTTTTTCTTCATTTACTCATAGTATCTATCTCTAAGACATATTTTCCTTTGATACTGTTTTTGACAGGGGTTGGTGCAAACTTTCATTGATAACTGGCCACAGTAGGAACATAGGATTTGCTGCAGGCACGTCTATAACAATTTCAGGAAGAACCATCTTGGTGTTCTGATCAGAGAACAATTTTGGAGGGCTGTCAAGACAACTTATAAAGAAGAGTTTAATATGGTGATGGATGAGTTGAAAGGTATTGGTGCTGATGCACACAGTTGGTTGGATGCTCATTCAGCAACAAAATGGGCCAGACACATGTTTAGTGAGGATGCCTTGACTGACATTATAGTAAATTATATATGTGAGAGTTTCAACAACAGGATTCTTAAATTCAGGTCTAAGCCTATAATTAGCATGGTATGAGTCTTTGTGATCACCTACAGTTAATTAGGTTCATTGTTTGGTATTGATTTTAGCAGGTGTTGCAATTAATATTTAATGTTTAATTGTACTTGTATATGCTTGCAGCTTGAGTGTATCAAGTTATATCTCATGACTAGGTTTCAAGAGAACAAAGAGAAGAACCTGAGAGTAGAGTCAGATATTTATGCCAAGGTTCTGAAAAGGTTGCACAAGGAAAAACTAGCAGCCAGTAGGTGGTTAACTTGTTGGGTAGGGCAGACCCAGTTTGAAGTAAAAAATGGTCATCAAAGTTTTATTATTGACTTGGCCAAAACACACTGTAGTTGTAGGAAGTGGATATTAGTGGCATACCTTGTGCTCATGTAATCACCTGCATATTTTCAACAGACAAGATGCTGAGCAGTATGTTCACCCATGTTATTATGTCTCTACATAGAAGGCCTGTTATGAACTAATCATTTCACCAATCAATGGACAGAATATGTGGAGACCTAGTGGTCTGACCCCAGTTCAGCCTCCTATCAAAAGAAGACCACTTGGTAGACCTAAGAAGAAGAGAGCAAGGGAACCTAATGAGCCAAAAATAGAAGAGCTGACATCTTTAAGCAATGCAAGGCCTGTGGTAAGTTAGACCATAATAGAAGAAGTTGCAAGGGTGAGATTGGAGGGAACTCCCCACTGCCAGGCACCACAAATAGAACCAGTACATCTAATAAGGTCATATATGGACATGTGTGTGAAATAGTTGTTTTTCAATATTCAATATTAATGTGTGTGAATTTCATGTTTGTAGGCCAACAAGCCCAGGCTAGGTGCACCATCTTAGGCCAAGACAAGATCAGCCACTCAATTTGCACCATTTCAGACAGGATACACCAATCCAGTCCAAATGTAACACCTCATGCCAGGACAAGCTCATCCAATCTATTTCAGGCCAGCAGCACATTCATCCACTCATATACACTGTAGTACAGCTCTAATCCAGCTGCACCACACCAATCAGGCAGCACTACACAGAATCTAGGTCCACATCAGCAACCCAAATCCAAGGCAAAAAAAGACAAGGGTGGTCACATCAAAGACTATAAAGGCTTCTAAGAATGCATCCAGATACATGGAAGCAATCAGACATAGTGGAAGTCAATCATCTGTGAATGGTCCAAGGAAATAAAAAGAGCACAAGTTCATTTTCCTTTACTTGTTTGTGTATTTATGGTGATAGGGTTAACTATGGAACAATGCCCTTTGTTTTGTAGAAAGTGATAACATTATATTTGTTTAATCAATGTAGTAAAATTTTGATTTGAAGAAATTTGCAGCATAAATTTTATTTGATGCAGCAACATTTACTGAGTTTTGTTTGATGTAGCCTATAATTTGCAGAATTTTTCAATGCGACAGATTTTATTTGCAGTCTTTATTTGTATTGCAGAAATTTTCAATGTAGTAGAAATTTGTATTGTAGAAATTTTCAATGCAATCTGACATAGTGGTTGATTCTTGTCATTTGATAATCCATGTTGCTTGAAAATTTGATTTCAATGGAAATGTTAAGTAGGTTGTAATCTATTAAAGCTCGTGCAAAATAGATCTTTCTCACAAATCTACTCATGGCCTAGCCATTTTATTTATTTGTTCGTGTTTTTGATAATCCAATTGATTCAGCAATATGAGTATGGTTATACTTATGTGATTCTCCCAACCAATAAAAAGAAGTTATTACTTATCAATTGCCAATTTTATGAAGTCCATTGTCACTGAAACTCACAATGGCTTAATTGAATTGGCCAGTAAGTAAATTTTAATCCTCCTGTGCTTCTGATAACCTTTTAAGTCTTTTTTTCATTTTGATGAATGAAAAAAATTTTATTCAAACAAAAACCAGGGGAAATTCAATCTCCAAAGGCAACACATTTATTTTGGATGGAACTCTTAGTTTTTTTTCTTCTGCAGCAACATCCTACATCTAATGTTTTTTCTTCCTTTGCACTCCAAAACACAGCAAAACATGGCTCTCCAAATATGATATTTCAAGGAGGATCATTATTAATATTTTACCATTGAAAAACACAGTTAGAAAAACATTGACCAACCAAAACACAAAGAGAACTTCACACTGCTAGTCTAGTCATCAAGGAACAGGGGTATTCATTTCATTCCAGGTTTGGTACCCAAAAAAAAAAAAAGCAAGTGTTTCTATGCTAACTACCTAACCAAAAAATTTACACACTACCAGCCTTGTGCATAAGCAATTACAGGATATTGAAACTCCCACATCTGTGTAACATGCTAATCAAACATACACTTCTGCCACCCACCAAACCCAACATAAACACTTCCACACTTCCCATTTGCTACCTAACCAAACTTCCACTACCTATTTAACTACCTGTGGTAATAAAAAGCCCAAGGTGCATTTTTTGGCCATGGGCTTTGTCCAAGGATGTTTACCTGTCCGAGGACGGATTAATAGTGATAAAGATGTCAGACCTAGAGACCCACGAGCAAATTGTGGCAGAAGGGGTTAAGGGAAGTAATCCGAGGAAGGATATCTCCTTGGTTAATCGAAATAAGGATCAGATGGTGCGTTATGTTGTCCAGAATGATCTTCTAGGAGGACTTGTGGATGAGGATATGTTTCACGGGACTACGGAGAGCAAGAACAGTTGGGAAATATCTAAGAGAAAGCTGCTACCACTGCATTGAGTATTCTATACCTAAGTCTTTGGCTGCATTAATGAGGAAGTGATATCTGAACAGTGATTTTTAACTTTACAGCTATTACTTTAAGACTTCCGGAAGGTGCTGATGGGACAAGTATCAATGTTAGCAGACTAGACTTACACGTGGAGAGCAAGAAGGAGGGGATATAAGGGGGGAGAAGGTCCTGGAGAAAAGGGATTGGGGGAAGAAAGAGAAAACATTGTAGACTAAATATCTGTAATCAATTTTTAAGAAACAAGAAATATAAGAATCTACTCTTCAGCTTGTGTCTGAGAACAACTTTCTTCATACAAACTAATTCATCCTTATCATATTGAATTTTTGGACCATTGTTGTTGTTATGGAAGCTCATTAGAAGCAAAATTTCTAACTTACTCTTTACAAATTTATTGTATTGGGCTCATTGGGCCTATACATTTCCTTTTGTTGGGCTTAAGTACAAACTGCGACCTTACACTACCCATACAATTAAGGGACAAATCCCACATATCACCAATAAGAATGCCAAAGCAACAGTGTAAAACTTCTCTCTCTTGTAGCATCTTGCAACCTCGGCCTCTAGACTGATAATCCGTTGCCTTTGCTCTGAGTTGAGCACCTTACCACGTTCATATATCTCATCATCATGCCATTGGAAGAATCTACACTTTTGCCCAACCTGAAATGCAAACCAATTTCTTCATCCATCAAGCTACTTAATGACCAATAAGGACTGTATAATTAACATGAAATTGAAAAAACATTGTTGTTTATATATAACCATTGCAATCCAATTTTTAAGAAAACGTTAACATTGAAGATCAACATCATTTAAGCATGCACTCCATAGCAAAGAAATAACTCAACTTCAGCAAAAACAGGATGAATGAAAATATGTGGTCTTTTAGCCCTCCTCCCTCCTAAACCAAAAAAAAAAAAAAAAAAAAGTGTATTTGAATTTTATCGAAGGAACAGTAATGAGTGTCTTAAACAAATGAATATAAAAGCATATATGAAACTCTCAGTCCATTAAGTCCACTGAAAAAATAAATGATTATCGAACTTCTTAGTGGGGCAATTTTGACCTATATAGATTAGAGGCATAAAGAACCTCACAAAGCATTACATTGAACAAGAAAACACTCTAGAGTCATAGCTTGAAATGAATTTAATAATGAAACACAAGAAAATTGAAAATAAACTTCCACCGTCAAAGAAGAATTTAAACAAAAAAATTGAACCCCGTAAAACAAAGTACTCAAATTGAAATCCCTAGTAGTCTGGACAGCCATAAAAACTTCTGTCAGGGTTGTCTACTGTCCACGAAACGACTAACATTGGTTTTTCAACACAACAACACCTAAATGGAGCTCTCTTCCTCAAGTTTGAACGGGTTGAAGAGCTTGCTTCGATTTGACCAGGGACTTCAAAATGGTTGAAGATCTTGAGAGATGGTTGATAATGATGGTGGCTTCAAGTGGTAGAGATGGTTCGAGAGAGAGGCTAATGGTTTGGGAGAGACAAAGAGGCTAATCTAGGGATTAAGGTATGATTTGGGGATTTTTTGGAGGAATTGCGTGCCAAATTGGTTGGTGAGTTCCTCACGTGACTGGGTTTAGGGCCATGTGTAAAAAAAATCATTATTTTATTGTCTCCGTCAGCCACATCAGCTTTCCCCGTTAGTTGGGTGACGAAAAGGTTAAGAACTAAAAGTGGTAAAAATAAAATGTAGAGACTAAGAGGGCGTTTGGGAGGGGCTGAAACGCCCACGTCTGCGTTTTAGCCCTTTCAAATTTTTTTTTTTTTTTTTTTCACTTAAGTGGGACGAGCTGGTCATTGTTCATTGGCCATGAACAGTGATTTTAGGCCAATGAACAGTGATTTTATGCTTGAACAGTGTTTTTTACACATTAAAAAATTATTTTGCTACAATATTTTTCAGTTTTCAGTTTCAGCTGCATCCAAACGGACCCTAAAATGTAAAAAAGTCAAAATATAGAGACTAAAAGTGTATTTACATAAAAAAAATCTATATGTTTGCTTAAAAATATACGACTGTCGTTCTATAGATTAAACGCCTTGTTGTGTATCAGTTCAAATCGATTTGAGACGTATTATCAGGACTTATTCGGGCCGATTTTAGATTCCACCACATTTGGCACAATGTAAAATGATTTCAGAGTGTAAAATATTTTCATGTGAAAATATTTTTTAGAAATGAAAATATTCTAAGATGTTTGGTTGCATCACAAAAAATGCTTTGAAAAATATTTTAAGGTGTTTGGCTGAGTTCTTGAAAATCTTTTAGAAAACATGTTTTATCACATTTTCTCAGCTTCTGAACAAATATTATAATATGAAATCTAAATATATAAACCAAATCAACAAAAAAACATAACAAAAAAAAAAATCAGAAGTTATTTGGTTTGTATTTTCTAACAATAATTTTTAATTTTTAAATAATATTACAAATTTTTTCATTCTCTTTTTGACCACAAGTATTTCTAGAAATATTTTCAAACAACTATTTTTAATTTTTAAACGAGTATACCAAACCGCCCTCAATCTTTCTCAAAAATAAGCCACCGATCGAGAGAGAGAGAGAGAGAGAGAGAGAGAGGTAAAGGACCACAGATCAGTGGGTGGGTCTGACGGCAATGAGATCGGCGGGTGGGTCTGAAGGAGGCGACGGCGACGAGATCGGTTTGTAGATCGGAGAGGAAAAGAGAAGAGAACGAGCTTCCTTAAGTCCAAAAAACGAAGGCGACGGCTTCAAGTTTGAGGGCGGCAGCGACAACGAGGGTTAGGCCTGGGGCCGTGCCGGAGTTCAGGTGAGTGGTCTCTCTCTCTCTCTCTCTCTCTCTCTCTCTCTCTAGTAGGATGAAAATGGAGGTGTAAGGGGTTTCAAGGCAAAATAGAAGCGTAAACTATTTTACACTTTAGGGGTTGATATTTTACGGTCAATGGAAATCATTTTCCGTTTGACTGAATTTTCCGGCCAATCCAAACAATCCTCGTGGTGTAAAATATTTTTCATATTCCTTTTACAGCCGAAACAAACACAGCCTTGGCTGCAAAATCACTTGCAAACTCCGTTCTCCATAGGTGAGGTGACAATCGGACACAGACACAGTTTCTTGAAACGCTGCGTTTCGATCGTAATCTGAAAAGAAATGGGTACCTCAGAATCCACACTCTCAAGCTCACAGGTAGCTCTTCAATTTCACCATACATTTCTAAGATTACCTTCCACTAAATGCCAATCGTTATATTAACGTCTATTTTACTATGAAGGGTCCGGTCGATGAAATCACCACCGTTTCCGATCGATCCGAGGTCGCAGATCCAATCTTAGAGAGACTCAAAACCCTCAAATTAGTATGTCTTTTCTTCCCTTTGTTTTTAGGGTTTTGTATTTAATAATTTTATTGGTTGTTCTCTTCTTATTATTTTTCCTAAGTTGTTTTTGATGCGTAATTTGTAGACAACACCAATATTGACGTCACCACCGGCTGAGAGTAGCTTAACTGACATACTTGTGAGGAAACCTTCGTCTTCTTCGGCTCCAGGTGGGCTTTCTGTCGAATTATATAGCTAAATAAATAAACTCTCGTTATATTCTTTACTGATTTGTGGATATATGATATATATACTAAAGCCATAACTAGTAAAGGAAGTTAATGCTGCATGGAAAAGGAAAACCCACTTTTTACCTTTTTTACTTACAATCAAAACCCCCCAGGAATTCAATTCTCAAAATGACTTCAAAATTAGAGCTTTTAGTGAATAATCATGGGATGTAAAATTGTTAATTACCCCAAAGCAAAGCAACCGTATGAGAGATCCGTAGGTGGTTGAGCTGATGCATCTGTTGGTGAAGATTGTCTGTGCCGTTAAGATTTTATTTTTTGTATCTAACATTTTATACCAGTGGATATAACTTTAGATTTTATAATATTTAATTTAAACATAGAATGAATCTGTTTCAATTTCAAATGAAGAGGATCATTTTCACTTTTGAGAGTGGTTGCCAATTTATAATGGTTTATGAGATGCCGTCTGTCTCAGTGTCCTAGTTCAGCACATAGGTGGTTTCATGAAACCTTTTACTGGTTCATTGGATGATTTGCTAAATGAAAAAGGCATCAGGATTGCTTATTTTACATCATCCTTTCCCTTTTTTTTTTCTCCTCTTTTTCAATCATTGCTTTAGGAACTCCTTTGCGTTGCTCTCATATTTTTTTTTGATAAGTGATAAGTTTATTGATGTCAAAAAAGGGAACACCCTAGTACACAGGGAGTGTACAAGGGACGAAACAATCAAGAACAAAAATTACAAGAACCTAAGAAATCAAGAAAAGATAAGAATGATTGGTTTCGCAATGCAGCCAACCAATCCATTAAAGTTCTAAAGAAATATAGTTTCAAGTCTGATATGGATCTCTCCTTATCTTCAAAGCACCGACTATTTCTCTCCCTCCAAAGGCACCACAATAAACAATGGGGAACCATCAACCATATATACCCATTTCGATGACGACCAAATCTGCCTTGCCAACATGCTAGAAGCCCCATTACCGATTGCGTCATAACCCAGCTCACCCCAAACAAACCAAGCACCATAGCCCACAGATCCATTGCAACCGGACAATGAAGAAAAAGATGATCAACCGATTCACCATTGCACTTGCACATGTAGCACCAATCCAATATCCAAACCTTCATTTTCCTTAGATTGTCAATCGTTAAACATTTCCCTAAAGCAGTAGTCCAAACAAAGAAAGCTATCAAGAAGGAATGTTTTGTTTCCAAATGCTTTTCCAAGGAAATGAATAGTCGTGAGGTGAGAGCCTAGTAAGAGACTATAATAAATTTTAACCATGAAGCCTTTCTTACTATTGGATTTCTAGCGCATCTTATCCTCCCCAAACCCTGTCACCAAAGTACCATATATGGTATCCATGAAACCAGCCAGCGCCTCTAATTCCTGAGCATGCGCACCCCTAAAGAAACTGACATCCCAAAACAGGGTTTCATTATCAAACTTCATAATCTCAGCCACACTAACCTATTGATTTCGGCAAAATCGAAATAATTCAGGATAGCTGACTGCAAGATATGTTTCACCACACCAATGGTCTTTCCAAAATTTCACCCTAGAGCCATCCCCAATATCATATAGAATGTGGCGAGAGAAAGAAGGCTATCCTTGACTAATAGCTTTCCACAAGCTAACACCATATGGGCCATTAATAGGTCTAGTACACCAGCCACCCCATTCACAGCCATATTTCACTGCTATCACTTGCCTCCAAATGGCAGCCCTCTCTATCCCAAATCTCCATATCCACTTCTCAAGCAAAGCTTCATTAAAAAGTCTTACCTTCCTTATCCCCAAACCACTTGAAGTAATGGGACTGCAGACAGTAGCCCAATTAACCAAATGGAATTTTGGTTAATCACCAATGCCACCCCATAAGAAATTCCTTTGAAGTTTCTCAATTCGGTTAGCCACAGCAGCAGGAATAGGAAATAAAGATAGAAAATATGTGGGTAAATTAGATAGTGCTTTTAATTAAAGTGACTCTACCTCCCTTGGATAGGTACAAACGTTTCCACCCCGCTAATCTTCTTTCTATCTTCTCCAGAATTGGATTCCATATTGTCTTATCCTTGACTTTAGCACCCAAGGGAAGACCCAAATATTTCATTGGAAGAGTACCTTGTTTACAGCCAAGGACAGTCAATAGTAAGTCCAAATTATGCACCATACCAACAGGAACCAGTTCTGACTTGCCCATATTTATCTTTAAACCAGAAACTGCCTCAAACCAAATGAGGATCATATGAAGAAACAAAACTTGATCCAGATCAGCATCACAAAAAATTAAAGTGTCATCTGCAAAGAGAGGATGAGAAATTGCCAAAGATCTTCCCTCTAAAAGACCCACACCAAAGCCTGACATGTGACCATCATGGATAGCTTTATCCAACATCCTCCCAAGGGCTTCCATAACCAAAACAAATAGCAAATGGGACAATGGGTCACCTTGTCTCAACCCCCTAGAACTCTTAAAAAACCCACAAGGAGAGCCATTTATCAGGATAGAGAAGCGAACTGTAGATATACAAAAGAAAATCTATTGCCTCCATTTAGTAGAGAACGCACCCCGTTCTAGTAACTGCATGAGAAATTCCCAGTTTACATGATCAAAAGCCTTCTCCACATCTAATTTGCAAAGTAGCCCTGGCAAACCAGATTTCACTCTACTGTCAAGGCACTCATTAGCAATAAGCACAGGTTCAAGAATTTGCCTTTTCCTCACAAAAGCATTCTGCGAAGATGAAATTATATCTTCCATAACTGTGCGAAGGCACTCATTAGCAATAAGCACAGGGTCAAGAATCTGCCTATTCCTCACAAAAGCATTTTGCGAAGATGAAATTATATCTTCCATAACTGTGCGAAGTCTAGTGGCTAAGACCTTAGCAATGATCTTATAAACCCCCCCAACAAGACTAATAGGTCGAAAATCCTTGACTTCAATTGCTGCATTATTTTTTAGGGATGAGAGTGATGAAAGTTGCATTCAAACTTTTCTCAAATTGACCTTTAACAAAAAAATGATGAAATACCACCATAAGATCAGGTTTGAGAACTCCCCAACAAGCTTGGAAAAAGGCCATTGGAAACCCATTCAGTCCAGGCAAATTATCACCATTAAAATTCTGAATGACATCAAAGATTTTTGCCTCCTCAAAGGGTCTATCAAACCAATCTGCATTATCATCGGATATCCTTGGAAATACTAAGACTTCTGGGAAAGAACGAACAACTTGCTGCTTAGAGTATAAATTCATAAAGAATTGAGTAATACAATCTATGATGCACGAACACGACACGGACACGGACATGGACGCGGCGATACGGCAATTTTTGAAAAACAAGGACACGACACGGCATGGACATGGCAATTAAATAATTAATTAAATTATATATTTAGGCATATTTTTTAATATTTTTAGACATAAAATACATTTATGTCTAAAATTTAAATTACGTAAGAACTACAAATAAGCAAATTAACACCCAAAGTAATACAATAATATACATAAAATTTTTAGAGTACAAACCAAAAGTTTAAATAGGCCACATTCAACATCAAACTAGAAACATAAAAGGAAACTAAGTTTTAAACTTTCAAGATTACCATAGAATAAGAAGTTCAACATCAAACTAAAAACATAAAAGGATAACTAAAAACATCAAAGGATCACAGAACAACAACATCATCATCGACATCAACAAAGTCATCATTCTCAACAAGGCTTATCTCCATCTCTGGCTCATCTAGTGTGAGATAAGCAATCTCTAGCAACCCAGGTCCTCCAAATGGTTCATTCCAAGTATCTCCACCAATGTCCCACTTCTTAGAGTGTCCTTTAGTGTACTCTTCCCTCTTCCTTGAAAGAAGTCGAAGATTAGAATGAACAAACACTAAATCTTCAGCACGTTTAGGAGTAATTCTATTCCTCCTCATAGAATGGATGAAGCCATATGTACTTCAATTCCTCTCAGCACATGATGATGAGCAAGGCTGTCCTAGAAGCTTTAGAGCTAAAGTTTGAAGCATTGGTAACCTTGACCCATAATTTGACCACCAAAGCATTGGATCCAAGATCCACCTATCATCCATGTTATCATCATCATAAGCCCCAATTCCTGAAAAAAAACCAAACTCCATAGTAACATTCTTCCTATCATCAAGATCAGGAAAGAATCTTCTGAGGCACTTGTTTCTTTCCGTAGAAAGTTCAGCATCCTTGTGTGGCGCAACACGGCCTCTACCTTCCTCAAGCCATTGATTAGTATAATACCTAATTAAAAGCAAATTAGAAATGCCTAAAGAATATAAAAGAAAAGATTAAAGAGATAGAAAATTTACTTCGGATTCAAGGAGTGGGCTAGGCAATGAAGTGGTGTGCAATTTTTAGTCTACCGTTCAATGAGTATAGCGTGCACCACATCATAGAATGGAGAATTCTCATAGTCTTCCTTGCCTTCTTGCCGGTATATTTCTTTCTTCACATTTTCTATCATGGAATCCCACATTTCATGCACCTTATGAAGAATAGGTGCATCCGTGTCAGCCACTTGAAGCATCTCATAAATAGGCCCTATGAATCTCAGAATATATGCAACCTTGTCCCACCACAAATCATTCAAAACATAATCCCTCACAGTTTGAGTCTTTCCTACATCATCTTCTCTATATGACATCCATTCTTCACTAATGACCATATTTTGAAGATGCTGTTTTACTTGAAACAATCTTTTAAGCATGATGATTGTTGAAGCAAATCATGTTTCAGCAACATCAAGTAACTTCAAAGGGGAAAATGAATTAAAAATTGCTAACCTCATAGAATGATTTGTGATGAAAATACGAATGAAAGTTGCCTCATCTGAAATTTGTGCAATCCATTTACATTCATTATATGGAACCTCGTTCTGCAAAGAGTTCTTGGGTGCACATATATTCCTTAAGGCCAAATTGAGGGTATGCACAACACAAGGTGACCAAAATATATGAGAATATTCAGCTTCAACAATAGATCTTGCAGCTTTCATAACAGGTGCATTATCAATAATAATTTGGACAACATGAGTATGCCCAATCTCACCAATGACCTTTAGAAACAAATCAGAAATGAAGTGCTTGTCTTTGTACTCTTTGGTACCATCAATGGATTTGATAAAAAGTGGCCCCTTATCTGATGTAGCCATAAAATTGATAAGTGGCCTTTTTTGTGGATCTGTCCACCCATCACTTACTATGCTTAAACCCCTTTCTTTCCAAGTGTCTTTAATTTACTTCAACAACTTCTCAATATGTACCTTCTCTTTATGCAACAAAGTTGTTCTTAATTTATTATAACCCGGAGGAATATAGCCTGCTAAATTATTATTACATGCAAATTTAATCATCTCAATCCAATACGGGTTCTTAGCAAAGTGAAAGGGTAAACCAGCAGAATAAAATGTCCTAGCAATAAGAGAATCTAATTGCTCTCGACATTGATTGTTAAAAGCCTTCTCCAAAGTAGCATTCCCAACCCCTTTTTTTTCCTGAAAAAATGGATGACTTGTAGTTGTACTACTCTCAATAGGACCTAAATGAGGACTACTAGGAGAAACAGATGGTAAAGACACTAGCTTAGGCTTCTTACGCGAAGATTCCTCATACTCATCTTCTAATTTTTGCATTTCATTCAGATACTCATCTCCAACATTAAGCTTAGCACATGGTTGTATTCCAAAATTAGACAATTTTAACAAGTGTGCCTTCACCCTTGAATAAGACCCCTTAAAAGTTTTTTCACAATAGTTACATCTGAAAGTAACATTCCCACCACCAGAGACAGCTTTTTCTAACTTAGTAACATATTTCCATAGAGGAGCAATTCCATCATTTGATTTTTCACTTTCAGTATTCATTTTAATAAATCACCTACAATATTTAAGTAATTTAACTTTAATAAATAAATAAAGCTATAGCATTAACAACTAATAACATTAGCACATAATATACAACCTAATATTATATTTATATCCCACTCTCATGGCTACTGTGTGACCGTGAGAGAGGGATTAAAAAAAAAAAACGTTATAACTTAGAACTTAATAACTTATAAGTCAGTAAGTCACCCAACCAAATGCCAAACAAATATTGAAAAAAAAAAAAAAAAAAAAAAACAGAGAGAAGCTTAATGGTTGGACCTGAGTTGTCCATGCTGAGAGAGAGAGAGAGAGATCGGACGGGTCAGGGACGGCGTCGACGTCGATGGAGCTCGCCAATCGGCCCGACCTAGCTTCGGCAAGGGACAGAGGGCAGCGGGAGGAGAGGACGAAGGGAGAGGTTGAGATGTGGGTTTCGGGCTACTAACTCCTAAGTTCTCACTTCTCAGACTTTTGTTTTAGGGTATATCATGAGATCAATGGTTCCGGTAAGTCCATCTGTCAAAATCTGTGATTTTCCCTTTTTTTTTTTTTTTTTTTCACTGCTGGCGTGTCGGCGCAGCATCGGAGCCGTGTCAGCGACGCGAAAAAAAAGAAGAAAAAGGGACGCGTCTCGGACATCGGAGTCTGGCGAATCGTACCCGTTTCGGTGTCCAACACGTGTCGGACACCGACACTTCGCCAGAATTGCCGTGTTCGTGCAACACAGAATACAATCAACAATCATACCTTGATCGGAAGACAAGATTCCATCAACCATAAGGCTCTCTATACCGTTATTTCTTCTATTGGAATTAGCCATTCTATGAAAAAATTTAGTATTTGCATCCCCCTCCTTCAAGTGAAGCATCCTGGACTTCTACCTCCAACTAATCTTTTCAAAAAGGGTGAGCTTTTCAATATCAGTATGGAGATTAATTTGTTCTAACTTTTCCTCAACTGTTAAAGGATGAGTCTCCTCTCTAACATCCAAATCATTCAATTTGTTCCAAAGCTGCTGTATCTTAAAAGTGACATTGCCAAATTCTGCTTCATTCCATTTTTTTAGATCCAACTTGAAAGCTGCCAACTTCTTAGCTAGTATAAAACTAGGGTTTCCTTGGAACAAATAGGATTCCCACCAGGCTTTTACTTTATCAACAAAATTTTCCACCCTCAACCACATATTTTCAAAACGAAAAGGTGTTCTACCTCTCCGATGACTCCCCCCCTCCAACATAATTGGGTAGTGGTCTGAAAGTACTCTGGATAGCCTTTTTTGTGAAAATAGAGTGAAGTGATCCGCCAAGAGCGGAGAAAAAAGAAACCGATCTAATCTAGAAGCGGAGGAAGTATTGGACCAAGTATAAAGACCTCCTTCCATAGGTATATCCATCAGCCCATGAAGAGAGATAAAATCAGAAAATTCATACATTGCCCGAGTATGTCTTGCAGCCCCTAATCTTTCTGAAGGAAATTGGATTACATTAAAATCACCTCCTAGACACCATGGCACATCCCACCAACTAATCAGTCCTGTCAGTTAGTCCCACATTTTCCTACGCCTCTTGTTCAAATTTGGTCCATATACTCCAGTAAAAGCCCACTTAAATTGATCACCTACATTTTTAAATTTGCATGAAACAGAAAAAACGCCCTACTGCCTCCTCCACCTTTTCCACTGCCCTTCGATCCCACATCAAGACAATACCTCCAGAAGCACCTTCCGAACCTAGGTACAACCAATCTACATATGGACAACTCCATATACTCCTAACAATTCCTCTAGTAAGCCATTCAAGTTTAGTCTCCTGCAAACACACAATATCAGGCCTCCATGCATGCAGCAAATTACGGATCTGAAGCCTCTTCTCAACCTCATTCGGTCCTCTAACATTCCAAGAAAGCATCTTCAGGTTCATTTAGGGATAGATAGAGTCCACTCCTTACTAGTAACACTGCGCCTAGTTGAAGTAGAACCATAATTGATCGAGCTGAACAGACGTTCTGCTCTCTTATACCTTTCACTCCAGAGCTCTTCAAGTCATGGGCTTTTTTCTCCAAAGCAGCCCTTCAGAGTAATTCAGCCTCAACAGCCAACAAAAAAGTGGTTGCTGGATTTTCCAAACCTTTTAGAGAGGTGCCTAGGAAATTATCAAACCCGTTAAATCTGCTTTGGAACCACTCAGAGTAAGCTTCTTCCCTCACCGAACTCTCCACACTCACTACTTCTTGTCCTTCCATTGTCAAGGGTAGAGAATAGGCTAGTGGTTCCACTACTAAAGGCGACAAATCCCCTGCATTAGGTAGCTCGGCAGACTCTGAATAGGTGTCCGAAACCCAATCCTCCACAAGTACTTCGTTGTCATCACATTGACTGATGACACCTCCGAAACGTTTGAAGGCTTCAATAGGACCAAGGCCAGTTGGGTTTGCTCTTCCAAAACCTCTGTGGCTTCACCCGGAGGCAGAGAAATTTGAATCGGCACCGCCACTCTTCTTCCATCTTGGAGTTCAAGCACCCACTGCTCTGAATCCCCCCACTTCTTGCTAACATTCCCAGAATGCTCTTGAAGTATCAAGCGGATGTCTCGCTGCAAGTTCTCGTCAGCATTGAAGGTGTTTACTGACTCATTGGTCTCATCGGAGCAGAGAAACTCCGTATCGGTCCCGTTGGAGCCGAAGATCTCATTATCGGGCTCATCGGCGCCGTTAAAGTCAATATCGACACCATCGGAGACTTTCGTTGACTGGGCGATCCTCAACGAGCTTCGTGAATCAGCTTGAGGTTGAGGTTGCTTTGAGATGGCAACCACATCGCATCCTCTGGTACCTCGCATTGAGCTTGTCAAAGTCGAAGTCGAAGGTAAGTTTCCTGGGTTCTGGGTATCTCCAATTGTAATTGTTTTCTTTGGTTTGGGTCGCCAGACTTTGATGGGCTTAGGACTAAATTTGGTCTTTCTATTGAAGGGAGCTTTGGGCTTATAATTTTTGTTATTATTCTTGGGCTTATTTATGCGGCCCACTTCCTGGACTTCCTTGCCTTTGGACCACTTCACCTCCCACCCTCCATCCGGCCCACGTTCTAGACCTAGGCAGACATCCAGCATTAGAAAAAATTCATTGCCACCGCTAAAATTTTCTGTAATTTCAACCGACAAATTTGCCTTCGACGTTGCTTATTTCTTCTTAGCATTCAAGTCGCGGGTATCTTGGCTTTGATTGCTAAAATTTGATTTGGTTGAGATTTGAAAATTTGGCATTAATTGCTTTCCTTTCCTACTACCGCTACCCTCCCTCCGATCACCCTCCGCCGCTGCCAACAGAAAAGATTTGGATTTCTCCACTATCGATTTCACTACAGAGTTGGGTGGCTGTTTGATGGCAAGCGTCCCAGGGGCAATAGCTTTTCGTAGATGCAAACCAAAACCACGCCACCCATTACCCGCTTTTCCTTTTGGCACCACAAGTAAGCCTTTCTAACAACCATGGATAAGTTCCGAGATCATTAAAAAATTGCCATGTGCATTGGAACCCAACTGCAAAATAAATACTTTCTCACCATCCCTGAAGGTTCGTGCAAAGTTACTAGGAGTTGTATTGGACATACGATCCTCCACGATAGCCAGGAAATGCTTTGCACTCTCTTTGCTCATGAAAACTGATCGGAGAGAATCCCCGATCTCGCTCAAAAATGCGTAACATGAAATAAGTACCACCCTCCTCAACTGAGAATTCAATAGTCTTGGACTCAACAAAAAAGAAGATTGAGCCTCCCATAACAACAGTGAAAAAACCACCAGTTTTGTGACTAATTCGAGGTAGCCAGGCCTCTCAAAACATATTCCATTTTTCACCCAAACTAAAAACACAAAATCTAGTGCCAGTATGACACCATTGTAGTAACTCAACCTACTCCCAAATTCAAACCCCAAAAACCATATCATAACCAATCAACTAATTTAATGATCTCTGAGTCCTTTGATCTCTCTCTCTTGCTCTCATAATTTTACTTCGATTGTAAAAAGCTGTTGTTCTTACTAGAACTTTGGTGTTCCTCTTACTAAAATTTTAATGCCTCCAAGTTCTAACCTGTTAATGGTCTATTGAATAGATGCAGAAATGATCAAACAACCAAAAAGAAAATAATGCTTTCTTGGATCTAAAATCAAGGTGTTAGATGGTACTAACTCCTTTACAAGTATGATCTTTGAAAGTGGGTCACACATTGTGTGTAAAGGTTTTCTTAATTTATGTCTGAAGTATTCACTTATTATGGCTCACAAACATAAAAAATAGCAAGGATGTCACATGCATTTATGATTCTGAAGCCAAAGCATAGAGGGAAGTTGGCCATCACTTTCGTAATCTGTTGATACCACACACCGACCACAAATTCATTAAGCTTCATGCTCCTGTGAATGAGTATTTGGGTATTTATTTATCTCAGTCATATTGTTGCGATGCTATTTATCACTTTTTAGTTCAGATGTGGTTCAGTTGTGAGACTAATTACTATACTTTATTTTCTCTGATTGATATAGCTACTGTGAATCCTAAGGTGCTGTTGGAGCTCTTCTCGATGTACCGTGATTGGCAGGAGCAGAAGACTCAAATGATTAGCAAAAAGCAGGTTTGCTGTAAATAAAATTTGAGTTCACAAGCAGTGTTTAGTGAAAAAGGAGATGACTTCAATATCATAAGGCATGTAAGATCAGATCTGCGGAAGATCTGCACTCTGATGATAGGATCTGGATCTGATTCATAATCATAAAAAAAGGATTTCGATCTAACCCAAGATCCTTTGGAACTCATATTTTGGCAGGTTCACATTTAAATTCAACTTTAAATCAAGGTTTTGCAAATTCAAAGATTTTTTTAACATCTGGTTTGGTGATTAATTAAACAAGGTTGTACCCAATGCACAAAACTCTCATTTTTTGTGGGTTCAGGGAGAGGTGATTGGTAGATAGCCTCAAGCCCTCCCCCCACACCTTTTTTTTTTTTTGGAGAGGTTGATTCCCAAACTATAACTTGCATCTTGTTGCTTTAGGTGGAAGGCACTTGCCATTGCACCAAGGCCTAACTTCTAGTTTGGTGATTATTTATGGACATGAAAAAGCAAAATGGTTAATCAACAATCATAAAATGGTTCAAATAATCAGATCCTTGGTCGGATTAGAGGAATTCAAAACTACTTTCAATTACTGTATAAAGTAAAATTCTATTTGGATCCTTAAGGTTAAAGCTGGATGTGTATGGATAGTGATTGGTTTGGATTTTGGCTAGTCTTGATGCTTTTGTGGGTGGATAAAAATGCTTGAGTAAAAGACTAAAACTTCAATCTTTCTAAGGTTCTTATTTTGTGCCAACCCAGTCAATCATGTAAAAGGTGGTGACCTCTGTAGAATTATTTTTCTATAGATTCTAGTAATTGCTCTTCCTAATAACTATTTTTCATTTGATGAAATGTGAGTTCCTTACTGGATTTGAAAACTGTGCATTTAGTAAAATTCTATTTGGATCCTTAAGGTTAAAGCTGGATGTGTATGGATAGTGATTGGTTTGGATTTTAGCTAGTCTTGATGCTTTTGTGGGTGGATAAAAATGCTTGAGTAAAAGACTAAAACTTCAATCTTTCTAAGATTCTTATTTTGTGCCAACCCAGTCAATCATGTAAAAGGTGGTGACCTCTGTAGAAATTTTTTTTTCTATAGATTCTAGTAATTGCTTTTCCTAATAATTATTTTTCATTTGATAAAATGTGAGTTCCTTACTGGATTTGAAAACTCTGCATTTAGGGGCAGGCATCTGAATTCATTTCCTATTCTTGTTATGATCTGTTGTGCTAGTTTTCAGGATTGTAAGATATTGGCATCACATTATGAAAATTAACCTGTTTGCTGTCCTTACTGCTTTATGAAACAAAGATTTTTTTTTTCAAACTACATTCACAATGTAATTTGTGTATAATTGTTACAGGAAGAGATAGAAAATAAAATAGATGTTGCAGATGCTTTGGCAGTTAAACTTCTACAACGTTTTAATTTCTCAGTGTCGGCAATGAAGACAGCTTCACAACATTTATCAGAAGGTAATTGATCAGACAAAGTGTCACTTTCTGCTAGTTATTTGGCTCCAGAATATCACACAATCACATATGCATGATGGACCCGCTAAATGTTGAATCTCGCATGTGGAGCATAGTTTTGCATCATAGGGAGTACAGATTAACCAGAACTTTTCAGATGCTGCGCCTCTCTTATTATTGACTTTTTACCTTGAAAAATGCATGCAGTTCATGCATTGCAGGTGGACATTGGAGAACTTAAAGGAAGGTTAACAGAGGTTATTAGTAACTGCGATGCATTGTGCAAGAGAATTGTGTCAGAGGGGCCAGAATCTCTTCGTTCATCTGTCAAACCATTTGCAATTGCCACTGCTGACTCAGAAATCAGCTCTACTTCATCTTCTTTGCCAAGAGATTTAAACAGAACTGTAGCCAAGTTAGAATAGATAGCTTTGTTCTTGTATGTAGTTACAAGGATTTTTAATGATTCAGATTGAGGTTAATCCTCAGTGGCTAACCAGAGTGGCTTCATTACAAATCTGGCTGGTATTGGACAACCCATGTGTAAAATTGAGCCTATGAAGCATTTCATCATATAAAATTTAAGGATTATTGAATCTCCAGCACGTAGAATAAGTTATTCAGTTGTGGACTCGGCAGGCTTTTTCCAAAGAGAATGAAAGAAGCCACTCTTCAAGAAGGAAGAGGACCTCCTTCCACGTCTGCCACCAACAAATATAGTAATTCTATAATGCTTCTTTACAGTTTCTTCAGCCTCAAAAAAGATTAAAAAGCAAAAGAAAGACTGAAGGAAATAACAAATCAGGTTTATTGGATTCTTTTTCTTTGGTTTGTCATTTCTGCGTCTTTGATCTGTCAAGACAGATTCATAAGATCAAACAAGTACCAAAGCTTGTAAAAACTAGAGTTACTCAGTTTGTTTCAAGAGAAAATTTCATGTGAATATAGTTATTTCCTGTAGTTGGTAGCATCAAAAAATAATTGGTCAAAGAAACTCTGTTTGGTAAGAGATTTTTAATAATGTTATTTGTATTTTTTAAAAATACATGTGAATGAAAAAGTGTGAAAATATATATAATGTTGTTTAAATATTAAAAATTATTATTTAAACAACGGTAACAAACGAATCCACTTAACTAACATTATTTAATTTGATATAAGATAGAATTGTTTTTTAAAAAAATTTAGTAAAAAATAATCCTATCAAACGCTAAACAAACTAATTAAAGAAAGGCAAAATATAATTTTTCGGCTCGTTTTAAGGTCCTATAGGAAATTCAAGTAGTTTTCTATAAAATATTTTTCAAAAAAATGATTTTTATTTTCTAGAAAATCTTAACGTGAAAACAAACTGGAATCAATCTATCACTCTATCAGCATGCCTACACGTTTATACAAGCATATTGCGGAGAATATTATAAAATAAAATAAAAAGAATATCGTGGAAAAAGAAGTTGAACCGTAGACACATCAATTAGGAAGAAATTAACAAAACATATGTTAACATGTTAAATGATCCGGGAAGATGATGCGGAATTAACACAAGTTAACACCAACCATTTTACTAACTTATTTGACCATTTGGATTAATGTAGAAAGATATATAAACGAACTACATTCCTGCAAATTGAAGTGATCAGATTCAGCATCCCAAAAACAAAAAGGCTCCGGTGTTCAAAATTGCAAGATGTCGAACTTATCCATCCCATCCACATTGCGACTCAAAGAAGCAAAATAAGAAGAAGAACAAGTATGGGACTGGCTAGAATCAAATTAATGGAATTACAGATATTGAAACAATGCATAACATGATGACAATAACATCTTAAAACACCAATGATATAAATTACTGGATTGAAAACCATATCAACTCTAAGAACCTCTTAAATAGAATCATTTGCAAACCCCCATTTGTTGCGGATCTGAAGCAAAATTGGAAAGACCCAAGCTGATCATGGTTGTTGCTGTGCATCCATGTAACCAGCATCGACAAGCACCTTCTCCCTCTTGGCCAATTCAACATCTTCATCAACCATCATCTTAACCAATTGCTCAAACCCAACCTTAGGCTTCCAACCAAGAACTTTCTTAGCTCTGCTTGCATCTCCCTTAAGGTTATCAACCTCAGTAGGCCTAAAATACCTCTTGTCAATCACAACATGATCTTTCCAATTCAAACCCACATACCCAAACGCAACCTGCAAGAACTCCTCCACCGTGTGAGAATCTTCCGTGGCCACCACGTAATCATCTGGCTTCTCTTGCTGCAACATCATCCACATAGCTTCCACGTAATCCCCAGCAAAACCCCAATCCCTCGAAGCTTGCAAATTCCCAAGAAACAGCTTGCTCTGCAACCCAATCTTGATTCGCCCAACCGCGCGTGTGATCTTCCGGGTCACGAAATTCTCACCCCTCCTCGGCGATTCGTGGTTGAACAATATCCCATTACACGCGAAAATCCCATACGCTTCCCTGTAATTCACGGTGTACCAATGCGCCGCGCATTTCGACGCGGCGTAAGGGGATCGGGGGTGAAACGGCGTCGTCTCCGACTGCGGAGGCGGCGTCGAGCCGAACATTTCGGACGATCCAGCTTGGTAGTACCGAATATGGTTGCGCCCAGTGGCGGCGATGTGGGATCGAACAGCTTCGAGGAGACGGAGGGCCCCGGTGGCGACAACATCGGCAGTGTAATCTGGGATCTCGAATGAGACAGCCACGTGGGATTGGGCAGCGAGGTTGTAAACCTCGTCTGGGAGAATCGTGTCGAGCCAGCGACGAAGAGAGGAGGCATCGGTGAGGTCAGCATAGTGGAGCTTCATTCGAGCCTTGTGGGCGTTGTGGGGGTCGATGTAGATGTGGTTGATTCGCTGAGTGTTGAAGTTGGAGGACCGTCGGATCAACCCGTGTACCTCGTAGCCTTTGTCGAGTAAAAACTCGGTCAGGTAGGAACCGTCTTGGCCGGTGATTCCGGTGATCAGTGCGACTTTGTGTGGCGCGCATGGAGGAGATTCGCCGTTGGTTGTAGATCCGGATCTGGAATTGTCGATCTCGGACGCCATTGTTGTTGTTAAGACTGTTTGATTTGTCGGGTCTGAGAAAAATGTGAAAGAGAGAGAGAGAGAGAGAGGACTGTTGTGAATTGAAGGAGGTGATGGGAGATTTTAACAGTGATTCAAAGAATGGTACGCGGTTTCTCCGGTTTCGCAGCTGACTAATAGTGTGGTGACACCTCATTATGGTCAATGTAGCGAAGGGGGAACTAGACATGTTATTCATTTTTCCTAATTGACTTTTTTATCCTTGGGGCGTCGGTGCGGTGCGTGGTGATTGGTGAGTCGTGCTGAACAATTACTGCTCAATTAGGACTCTATTTTTTTTTTTCGGTGGTACTGTAGTAATATGTTATTCACTGATTATTCTTACCAACCAAGTTAGAAACAAACTTTTCTAAAATAAAGTTAGAAACAAACACCAATAATTAAGGAAAGATTATTTTTAAGATACATATATGACTATTGGGTGATTGCTTTGATTGGGTTGGCAATTGAGACCATTTCTTACCTGACATCTTTGTTCTGCAAAACCTCATCTATGAGAAAACTAGGAAACTATTTTAAATTTCTTTTATAAACTCAGATTTCAAAAAAAAAAAAAAAAATTGATAAGGTAACTTGCCATTCCGCGAAAACCTGTTTTGATGCAATATTTTTAACATTCTTTTCTAAAACATGCTTTTCTGATTTGCAATCTACTCTAACCAAAAACTTTTGATTTAACAAACTTCTTTGAAATTTATAATTATTGGTAAAAGATATCTTGGACTTGCCTTTAAAAAAACAAAGGACAAATTTAAGTGTAATGAATCTACTTTCTTTTTGTACGTCGAGGGATTCGAAATAGAGAAGAACCACACATCATTGACTTCGGCTTTGCTCAAGTTTTAGCCACTTGGATGCTCGGTATCTTTGGTCCATTCTTGCAAAACACAAATGAACTTACTAGATCAAGTATAAAATTTTGTGGGTTGATATCACATGCTCCAAATATAACGTGAGATAAGGGATTACGATTAGGAAGAAATAAATTAGTAGTAACGAGGAACGTCACTGGTAACTTTCACACATTCCTTTACAATATTGGGGGACATGCAAAACAATTTAACTTGACCTTACTAAGTGAATAAAGATAAAGAAAATAAAGATGAACTTTTAGTGTGCATTTGAGATTGTTTAAAAAGTCAGTTTTTTTTTATTATTTAGCTTATTTTTATTATTATTCATGAGTTTCATTACACTTTTTGGTACTATTTATGGCCTCACTGTACTAAATTAGCTATATTTTAGCTTTATTTACAGTATTTTTAGTAAAAAAATTTCAATTTTAGCTAAATAAGCTATTTCCAAACAAATACTTAAACCTTCAATTTTTTTTAAGAGCTTGCTTTAGCAAGACCTTCTCACTCATGCAATGAGGGTGATTCCCTTAAGAAATATAGTTATAATTGTTGGAAAAATACATGTTTGTATCGCATACAAAACATATGTAGCGAAAAATTAGCGAATCTACTTCATTCACAATTGATAACATGTATTATGTAAATTTTAGAATTCAAGAACAAAAGAGTGTGCCTTGGTATGGTGAAATTCAAAACCAAATATTAGAAGTATTTGGGAACACTCTTAATCTTCACTCCAATTCCACTTTATACTCAAGAAGTGTGGTTTCTCAATCAGTTTCCAAAGGAGAATAAGAGATTGGCTTATACTCACGTACACACCATTTTTCTCCACACAAGTACCTATGAAATTCTGTATGTTTCTCCTCTTATATTTAACTAATTATCTAATTGAGCTAGCATTTTGGGCCATTCCAATTAGGTTTTAGTATGTGGTTTGGAGTGGGACCAAAATGGAACATATAAGACTTTATCTCTAATGGGTCTTGGGCTTTTCTGTCAACTCTTGGCAAGTCTAAAATTACCATTAATTATATTTAATACTACCATATAAATATAATTGCACTCTAGGCCTTATTAATAAATTATATCTCAAGACTTTATTATACATACAACTCTTTCATAAAATATTCGTAGTAATACAAAGTCATGAATGTAGACTGCCACTTTGAAGATTATTACATCTTAATCCTTGAGTACCCTGTTTAATCCTTTAAGTTATTCTTCATATATTTATGAAATCCAATTTTATAAATATATACGTTAGTAACTTCTTACTAAAGTGGTTAGGCCTAACACACTGAATAACCAAATCCATTAAACTTATTTCAATGGAATATTTTATATCTCCGTTAAGAGATTATGAATTGCATCTTGAAAATATATGTTCCATCAACTCTAAGTGTGGCTACCAACATACTGAAGGTTTGATCGTGACGTTAGATCTCACTTCTAATATATCAAAGTAACCTACACTTCATAATTAGGTCCATTGTTCTTTCAGGATTAAGAGTTCATGTAAATAGAAGTCATGAGATTTATTATTTATTTGACAGTTGTTAGGAGAATAATAAATCTCACTCCGGTCCAATTCAATATGTCTTAACTCTTAAAACATATCAACTAGAAGTCTCCACTTCCATGATCAAGACAAATCATCTTAGTTGATATGTTATAGTTTTCGTAGATGAAATACCTAATTTTATCACCGACTACGAATTAAAATTCTGAGTTTACAACGAACTTGTGATCTATATCTTTAGTAACTAAATCACATACTATGCATCTCATGGACTATATGATAATGTCCAAATATTCATGTTACCATTATTTTAGATAATAATAAAATAACTTTATTAATCACAACAATAAATCATACATAATGCTATACATTGCATCATACATAGGTCTGTCCATGGGTCAAGCGGGTCAGGATTTTGCCCAACCCGTAACCGACCCGTAACAGTTTGGGTGGGTGATTTTTCAACCTGCAAACGACCCATAACAGTAACAGCTTCGTTGGTTCGGGTTGCCAACGGGTGGTGGTTAGTTTCGGGTGAACCCGATTTCATTGGAATCCTTTGAAACGAGGCAAGTTCTCGCCAAATTCGGCAAGATCTTACCAGATCCATCCAAGATTCGGTGAGGTCCCATAGGATCTGGCGAGATTTCTGCCAAATCGTGATGAGAAATCATTGGTTCGGCCAGATCCGTTGTTTATTGTGCCAAAAGTCAATAGATTTGAGTGAAAAAGTGGCCGAAATCTAGAAAAAAATGATTGAAATCTGGAAAAAATGGCCTGATTTTGAATGGACTTCGGTTCGAGTTGGGTTGGGTTTCATGGGTTTTGAATTGAAAAAACAGTAATTGACTCGCTGGGTGTCGGGTTAGCAAAGTCAAAAACCGTGTTCGACCGCTGGAGTCATCGGATGGGGTGGCGGCGGGTCGGACGGGTTAGGCGGGTCACCGGTTTGTCTAGACACCCCTAATCATACAATAGGATTTAAAGGCACTAATCCTAACAATCTCTCATTTGCCCTAAAGATTATTGTGCACTAATCTAACTCCTATTCTCTCCAAATGTGACTAAAAAAAAGTCCTTTGGGATAAAGCTTTGGTAAAGGGATCTGCTAGATTACTTGCATTTTCAATCTTTGCTACTGCTACATCTCCTTGAGCAACAATGCCTCAAATGATGTGGTACTTTCATTCAATGTGTTTTCCTTTCTTATGATTCCTTGGATCCTTGGATTGTGCAATCGCTCTACTATTGTCATAGAATAATGTGACAGGAACTTGCTCCATTCTCACAGCACCAAGATTAGAAAGGAATTTTTGAGCCAAATAGCTTCCTTTGCTGCTTCACAAGTAGCAACATATTCAGCTTTCATGGTGGAGTCGGCAATACAAGATTGCTTAACACTCCTCCAACTTATGGCTCCACCTCCCAAGGTGAACACATAACCTGAATTAGACTTTCTGAAATCAAGATCTGACTAAAAATCTGAATATGTACAAACAATAGGTATCAAATCCTCATAACAATAAATAAGCATATAATCTCTCGTTCTCCTTAGATACTTGAGAATATGTTTTATAGCTTGCTAATGTTTAAGTTCTGGATTTGATTGATATCGACTGACCATGCCAACTGAATAGCAGATATTCGGATTAGTACATAGCATGACGTACATGAGACTTCCCATTACAGAAGCATAGGGAACTTGTCTTATCATGTTTTCTTCCTCAAGAATCTTAGGTCTTTGGTCATCAGACAGAGGAACTTCATGTTTGAAAGGAAGTAATCCTTTCTTGGAGTTTTGCATGCTAAACCGTTCTAGAATCTTATTTATATATCTAGCTTGTGACAAGTCTAACATCTTATTCTTGTGATCTCACCAAAACTTGATCCCTAGAATAAAGTTAGCTTCACCCAAGTCCTTCATATCAAATTGGCTTGACAACCAAACATTTATTGATGACATAACCCCTATATCATTTCCAATGAGTAGAATATCATTAACATAAAGCACTAAAAATATTACTACTTTATCTCGATGTCTTTTGTACACACATTGTTCATCAAGATTTTGTTCAAAACCAAAAGACTTGATTGCTTGATCAAATCTGATGTTCCATGATTTAGATGCTTGCTTAAGTCCATAAATGGACATTTTCAACTTGCATACCATATGCTCGTGGTTTTTTACTATGAAACTTTCTGATTGCATCATATAGATTTCTTTTTCAAGATTGCCATTAAGAAATGTAGTCTTGACATCCATTTGTCAAATCTCATAATCATAATGAGCAGCAATGGATAAGAGAATTCTGATAGATTTAACTATGGCTACTAGTGGAAAAGTTTCCTCATAATCAGTATCTTTTTTTTGTGTATACCTTTTCGCCACTAGTCTTGCTTTAAAGGTTTCAACCTTTCCATCTATCCCTCTCTTCCTTTTGTAAACCCATTTGCAACCAATAAGTTCAAAATCATTAGGCACCTTTACAAGATCCCATACATGATTGGAATACATAGAATCCAATTTAGATTTCATAGCTTGGACCCAATGATGTGCATCTATATCATTCATTGCCTCTTCATAATTGTAAGGATAAGAGTCAGCCTCTTCTGGGATAGTTTCATAAGTTTCTCCCCAACCTATAAATCTTATAGGTGGCCGAACAATTCTCCCACTACGACGAGGCTCTTGTGTACTAGTCATCTTATGAGTAATATCTTGTGGTATATCTAATATAGCCACATTATCCCTAGTTTCATTCATTGATTGTTCAATTACAAGTTCATCTATTTCAGCCAAGACAACTTTACCCTTAGGATTAAAATAATTCACATACTGATCCTCTAAAAATTTGGCATTGGTGGTAACAAATATTTTGTTATCCTCATGATTATAGAATAAATAACCCTCAGTTTCTTTTGAATACCCTAAAAACATGTATACTTTTGTTTTTGTTTTTGGTTCCAACTTATCAGACTTCCCTTTCAATACATGTGCCAGACATTCCCAAATGTGGAGGTATCTTATATTAAGCTTATGCTCACTCCACAATTCCTTAGGTGTGTTGGGAACTAATTTTTATAGAGCTAAATTTAAAATATGCATTGCAGCTTTTAGTGCATATCCTTAAAAGAAAATTGGTAAAGTTGAGTAATTCATCATGGTTCTAATCATTTCTAAAAGAATCCTATTCCTTCTCTTTGCTACACCATTTTGTTGGGGAATTCTAGGTGCAATCAATTGAGATACAATCCTATTTTGAGTTAAACAGTCCTTGAAATCTCCAAGAAGGTATTCGCCACCTTGATCGGATCAAATGATCTTTATGCATTTACCTAATTGATTCTCAATTTCAGCCCTAAACTCTTTGAACTTTTCAAAGGTTTCGGACTTCCATCTCATTAGGTACACATAATCATATCTTGAGTTATTATTCGTAAAAGTGATGAAGTACTCATAACCTCATTTTGCTTGGGTTGACATAGGACCACATACATCCGTATGAACTAATTCAAGAAACTCTTGGGTTCTTCTACTTTTTGCATTAAAAGGTTGTTTGATCATTTTTCCCTCCAAATAAGATTCACAAACTGAAAATCCATCAAAGTCCAATGGCTTTAAGAGTCCATCTTTGATCAATTTTTGAATTCCGTTTGAATTAATATGACTAAAACGCAAGTGCTAAATATATACTTCATTAGTAGGAGAAAACTTTCTCTTTAATCATTTTACATGAGAGTAATTATCTAATTCAGAATTGTATAAGTCATGCTTATTAGGAGTTAAAATATAAAGACCACCTACAATATTGCCAAAATAGATAAGCACTTTATCTTTCTTTATTATAATATTGTCTTTCAGGATAACACAATATCCATGTTTACCTAAATAAACTGCAAAAATTAAATTCTTACGAACATTAGGTACATATAGACAGTCTTCCAATATTAAAACTTTAGATTCAAAACATAAATTAAACACTTCTATAGCTACAACTGGAATTCTGCTCCCATCAGTCAAGGTAAGAAACATTTCCCCTTCATTCAGCTTTCTGGTCTCTTAGAACTCCTACAAAGAATTACAGATATGATTAGTATAACCTGAATCCACACACCAAGAATCCGTGGGATTCCGTACTAAACATGTTTAAAAAAGGAACATACTTTTCATACCCTTGTTCTTGAAAGCTTTAAATATTGGACAATGACTTTTCTCGCCACAATGGAAACATTTTCCTTTGGAATAGTCCTTTTTCTTTCCCTTGTTGGCAAATTCTAAGGAAATTTGTTTACCATCTTGCTTGGTGAAATCCTTCTTCTTCTTTTTCTTCTTCTTCTTTTTCTTCTTCTTCTTCTTCTTACCCTTGCCTTTCGACTTAGGTTGAGAAGTATAAGTTTTAGCCATATTAGCATCAACATTAGATGTACCAAGAATGCCTTCCGCCGCCACCAACTCATTCATTAATTTAGACAATGAATAAACCTTTTTGTTCATATTGTAATTAAGCTTGAATTTCTTGAATGATTCTGGTAGTGACTGGAATATCATATCCACTTAGGATTCTCCATTAATATCGACACCTAAAACTTCTAGTGTATTCAAATTAGAGATCATCCTAAGACAATGCTCCCTTACTAAAGTACCTTCAGCCATTTTTGTATTATAAATTTGCCTTTTAGTTTCTTGCCTGACAGAACGGCCTTATTCACCAAACATCTCCTTCAGACTTAGCATTATATTCGAAGCCAGTTCTACATTATGCATTTGATGCTGTAGAACATTTGAAATAGATGCTAAGATATAGCACTTGGTCATCTCATTAGATTTCTACCAGTGATTATATCACTATTTTTTCTCAAGAGGAGCATCTAATGATGAAAAGTTAGGACAAGGTTAACTAAACACATACTTGTGCTCTTCAGCAGTTAGAACAATGTCCAAATTTCTTTTTCAGTCAACATAGTTGGATCGAGTCAGTTTATTTCGATTAAGAATAGCAACAAGTGGGCTAAAAGATGCCATGATTTAAATCTAAAAATAAAAAACTTGAATATAATAAGTAAACCAGACATTATCAATTTAGCATATAAAAATATAGTATAGAACCTTAATAAAACCATAATATAAAATATGCAACGACAACTCAATCCCATGTCTATAATTCTTTGGTAGCAAGTATATTATAAGCACCACGATTGATTGAAAATTATTCTCATTATTAGTGTTATCATGATAACTCTTATCAAACACTAATAATATGCCTTATTAACATTGGCCTCTAAGTAAATAATGGCATAGCTCCTTTGGGAGGTTAACATTACAGTTAGTCTAGTGTACACCATTATTTAGAATCATGTGTAGCCATATTTCATCTCCCTTGTAGTGTTTAAACTTGTAGTATCATGAAACAAGATACCCTCTTTTGGGATCGCGAGGCATATACGCCAAGACTATGTGCTTGTTCACACTACCTTAAATGGGTAAGTTCAATCTTATAGTATTATAAAATAAACACCCCCATTTGGGATTGTGAGACATATACACCAAGACGAGGTGTTTACCCACACTACTATGAACGGTTAATGGAGGCCGTGAGATCCAACCCTTGTACCTTTCTCCCACTAGATATTTGAAAATAAAGTTTTTTAATTAGAAATCATTTGTAATCTCATCACACATAGCCTTGCACTTCATCTGTGTTTTAAACTTAGTGAGATTTCAAAAACAGGTCACTTCGATCGGTCGAAGCTATTTCCTAATCGACCGAAATCTTCATCAAAAACATTTCAAAGCTTCTAGATGACTCGATTAGTACCCGATTCCTATTCGATCAATCAAAAAGAAACATTTGATCGATCGAAGGGAATTCTCGATCGATCGAAAAATTGAAAAATTCCTCTCCAAGTCTCGGGTTGACTCGATCGATTCTCGATCATTACTCGATCAATCGAAAAGAACATTCAATTCATCGAAAGTGATTCTCGATTGATTGAAACTCGTGAAAACTAAAATTTTCAAATTTTCTGATAACCATTTTTTGATGTTTCACTTGAATAAAACATAGTTTTTTTTATCACATTAGAAGGAGATTAAGAACAAAACTGAATTCCATTGATGCTATAGCTTTAAGTTCAATCTAACATACTTAATATCAAACTTAAACAATATAATAACATCAATTTCAGTTTTCATCAGACAATAATTTCAATAACCATGCAGTAAATTGATTGCATAATCCTCTAACATCATGAAATTACTATCTTCGGTTCCAAAACTCATAAAACATGTTATACAAATTCGAAATTGAAAACCTGGTTTTGATACCAATTGTTGGAAAAATACATGTTTGTATCATATACAAAACATATGCAATGGAAAATTAACTGATCTACTTCATTCACAATTGATAACATGTACTATGTAAATTTCAGAATTCAGGACCAAGAAAGCGTACCTTGGTGCGGTGAAATTCAAAATCAAAGATTAGAAGTACTTGTGAACACTCTTAATCTTCTCTCCAATTCTACTTTATGCCCAAGAAGTGTGGTCTCTCAATCAATTTCTAAGGGAGAATAAGAGAGTGACTTACATTACATACACACACACACACACACACACACACACACACCATTTTTCTCCACACAAATATTTATGAAATTTTGTATGTTTCTCCTCTTATATTTAACTGATTATCTAATTGGACTAACCTTTTGGGCTATTCTAATTGAGTTTTAGTATGTGGCTTGGAGTGAGACCAAAAGGGAATAAATAAGACTCTAGTTCCAATGGGCTTTGGGCTTTTCTGACAATTCTTGACAAGTTCAAAATTACCATTAATTATATTTAATACCACTATATAAATATAATTTCACTCTAAACCTTATTAATAAATTATATCCCAAGATTTTATTATACATGCAACCATTTCATAAATTATTTGTAGTAATACAAAGTCATGAATGTAGACTGCCACTTTGAAATTATTATATCTTAATCCTTGAGTACTCGGTTTAATCCTTTAAGTTATTCATTATATATTTATGAAATCCAATTTCATAAATATATACTTTAGTAACTCCTTACTAAAATGGTTAGGCCTAACACTCTGAATAACCAAACTCATTAAACTTATCTCAAGAGAATATTTTATATCTCCGTTAAGAGATTATGAATTGCATATTGAGAATATATGTTCCATTAACACTAAGTGTGGCTGCCCAATATACTGAAGTTTTGATCGTGACTTTGAATCTCACTTTTGATATATCAAAGCAATTAACATTTCATGATCAGATCCATTATTCTCTTAGGATTAAGAGTTCATATAAATAGTAGTCGTTGCATTTATTATTTATTTGACAGTCGTTAGGAGAATAATAAATCATACAGCTATCCAGTTCAATATGTCTTAACTCTTAAAATATATCAACATATCAACTAGAAGTCTCTACTTCCATGATCAAGACAAATCATCTTAATTGATATGTTATAGTCTTCGCAAATGAAATGCCTAATTTCATCATCAATTACGAACTAAAATTCTGAGTTTACAAATAACTTGTGATCTATATCTTCTGTGACTAAATCACATATTATGCATCTCATGGATTATATAATAATGTCCAAATATTCAGGTTAACATTATTTTAGTTAATAATAAAATAACTTTAGTAATACAACATTAAGTCATACATAGTATCATACAATATGATTTACATAGTATCATATAATAGGATTTAAGGGCACTAATCCTAACAATAAAATGTATGATTTTGCAAAAAAAAAGAAGAAGGAAAAATACCTGTTTGAGCCCATAATGGCTAGTAACAACCTTAAAAATGTTTTAGGGTGCTTGTTCCAACATAAGTGATATTTTAAAGGTGCATTCTCACTATTTCTAATTTTCAAAAAATGAAACTTTGTTCCTCCAAATTGTTTAAATAATTGACACTCTACTCCTTCTCTCACCCCCTAAAGTGGCAATTATTTTTATCATTTGGGGGTAAAGTATTATTTATTGAAAATCATATATAACAAGTTTAATTTCTCTATAGTATATACCTTAGTGATGTCAATGAAATTTACCCTACACACAATCTTACATCATACATATTCAACTATTTACATATTTCTAATCGTTTTAAAAGATGCTACATATTTGATACACCAAACATATAACATGAAAATATGAAAGAAAGATGCAAATACATAAACGCATGATAGAAAAATGCAGATACATGAAAACAAGTAAAGAGAGTCATATTTTAGATAGAAAGAATTAAAGTAGAGGACAAACAGAAAAGACAATTAAGTCTTAGGCTCTTTTCTTACCCACACAGCATGACTCTTTGGCCTTGAAGATGAAAAGGCACGTGTCCTAGTTTGTCTACTAAAGGACATAGAAGAATTAAGATTCTCCTGAAATTGAGTTAAAAAACTCAAATATTTTAATAACTCACCAAGAGATTTCATGACAACGGGGGTCAAGGATCACATTCAGGAAATTAATATAATCAGAGTGTACCCGCTTTGATACCATTTGTTGGAAAATATAGAACCCGGTTGATAGAATTAACAAGTTTTTAACCCAAGTTGTTAATTAGATTTATTATGAATAAACTTGTTAAAAACAAACAACCATCAATATCATGTCAAACAAACAAATATCAATATCATGTCAAAATCATGTGTAGCGGAAAAGTAAATAAGATAAGATATGATGATCTAGAAAAACCAATGAAACCAACCAGTTTTACAGTAAAAAACCTGGGGGGAAACTTTCCCGAAAAATAATTTACTATTGTAAAGAGAAGTTTCAGATCTAGTACAAAATCTTTGTCCCTAAACTCTACAATCCCCTTAGATGAACTTACAGTAGAAACCTTCTACCGCATCAGAATCTCTAAACTCTTTAATATATGAACGCCACCCTTTGATGCACGGATCCCAGTATATGACTAACTTCTTTCCATGAATCTCAGTACATGACTCACTCACCAACTTGAGGAAGAAGAATGTTAGCTGCAAAGTTCTTCACTTTATTAATAATGAAGATCAAGAAGCACTTGGTTACAAAATCCTAAGGCGCAAAGACGTAGTAGCTTCTTTTAGAGAGAATAAGACTTCGGTCACTTTTTGCATATATTCTCCTTGTATTCTCTTTTGTGACGGCTTCTAAAATAAGCCTTATAAATGTCTAGGATTGTGAGAAAAAAAACCCTATACAAATACATAAGCATGGGCCGAAAATCAAATTTGAAAATTTGAATTTCCGTAACCTGGATAGATAGTATCTGTCGAGCCTCATTAAACCTCGATAGATAGCTATTTGTCGAGCAGCTGTCGAGCTATCTGTCCACAGGTGTCGAGCTATCTGTCCAGCTTTATTGAACACGTTTTCTTTACTTGTTTCTTGGTCCAATGTTCATGACTTTTATACTAGACTTGAACAACAAATTCTTTGAAAGATTAAACACATCCTAGATCTACCCAAATACAAGTAAAGTGCGTTTTGTCAAAGGATTAGCCAATTACATAAAATATGTCCTTAACACATGTGGTGGTGTGTACTTAGATTGTATGCTAATTAAGAAGATGTTGCTAGAGAATGAGGAATGATTCCCAGCAATTGGGAACTTTCAATTGTCTTTGTGTTAATTCATCATAAAGAATTATTACACAAAGACTGCGTGAGAGAGGGAGAGAAGATGAAGCTGATGATGGAGAGTAGAGAGTTAATGCTGTTTTTATTTTTTTATTTTTAATTAGTAGAGTTAATGACTTAATTACTAGTTTCTAGGGAACAATAATGACATGACCATGACTTTTTTTGCATCCTTAGATCTAATACAAATCAATGGTCTAAAAAAGGTGTAACTCTTATGAAGTTACACCAGGTGTAACTTGAACACACACACACACATACACATATATATAATCGAAACCTCTGAATCTCTCACAATTTTCCATGTCAGCATAATATTTAAATAAAATTATCATTTTATTTAAATAAAATTATTTTTGTTTAGTCCAAATTTAACAAGAAGTAAAACTCTACCTTTCTAACAAGTCCAACTTAAACTCAAACTCATCATTATAATTTTTTTTAAACAAAATTCTTTTTATTTAATCAAAACTTTTTCCGCTTCAGCACAATATTTAAATAAAATTATTATTTTTTAGTTCAAATTTAACAAGGAGTAAAACTCTATCTCTAACAAGTCCAACTTAAACTCAAACTCATCATTATCATTTTTTAAAATAAAATTATCATTTTATTTAAATAAAATTATTTTTGTATAGTCCAAACTTAACAAGGAGTGAAACTCTATCTCTCTAACAAATCCAATTTAAACTTAAACTCATTATTATCATTTTTTTAGTCCAAACTTAATAAGGGGTCAAACTCTATCTCTCTAATAAATCTAACTTAAACTCAAACTCATCATTATCATTTTTTTAAAACAAAATTATTATTTTTTAATTAAAACTCAAAAAGGAGTGAAACTCTATCTCTTTAATAAATTTAACTTAAACTTAAACACAAACGTTGATAATCGATATTAAAAAAAAATTCTAATAGGACTCAAAAAAAAAAAAAAAAAAAAAATTTTTGTTTAGTCCAAACTTAACAAAGAGTGAAATTCTATCTCTCTAACAAGTCCAACTTAAACTCAAACTTATCATTATCATTTAAAAAAAAATATTTTTGTTTAATCAAAAATTATTCCACGTCAGCACAATATTTAAATAAAATTATCATTTTATTTAAATAAAATTATTTTTATTTGGTTCAAACTTAACAAGGAGTAAAACTCTATCTCTCTAACAAGTGTAACTTAAACTCAAACTCATTATTATCATTTTTTTAAACAAAATTATTTTTGTTTAATCAAAACTTAACAATGAGTGAAACTTTATCTCTCTAATAAGTTCAACTTAGACTTAAACTCAAACATTGATAATTTATATAAAAACAAAAATTCTGATACAACTTAAAAAAAGAAGAAGAGACTCACGTAAAAAAAACTCACGTTGAAAAAGAAAAAAACTCATGCGAGAGAGAGAGAGAGAGAGAGAGAGAGAGAGAGAGAGAGAGAGAGGGAGAGAGATTCTTGTTAGGACTCTCTCTCCCCTCCTCAAAATCCTAACAATTACCACCTCAAAATCCTAAACTTAACTTCACTTTAGAATTCAAAGAAAAAAGACTCAAATAACAAACAAAAAAGTTAGGATTAAGAAAAAAAAGAGAGAAGGACTCTTGTTAGGAGTCTCTCTTCTCTCCTCAAAACTTTAGCTATTACCACCTTAAAACCTTAAACTTAACTTCACTTTAGGATTAAAAAAAGAAAAAAAAAGAAAAGAGACTAACGTTAAAAAAAAAAAAAATGCAAGCAATCTGATTCAACTTTCTTCTTTGTTAAAAGAATTTTATGTCGAATTTGTTTATGTTGTTATTATTAATAAAATTTTAATTTAACATATGTGGATATTTGTTTATATTGTTATTATTGAATTTTATCTTTTATGTCAAATTTTTTTATTTGCTTTCATATGTGTCTGAGATTTTCTTTCTATTTTATTCTTTTGTTATATTTAGAATTGATTTTCTTTTGAGTATTTGGGTTAATCTCCATATTTATATTGACATTGTTTTCGTAAGTTTGTTTTTTGATTGTAATTTCTACAAATTATTTTTTAATAATGTACATGGTAGATGAAACATCTCTATTTTTTGGAGAAAATTCAAAGCTGTAACCTACGTCTTCCAGCTTAGGGAACTGTAAATTTTCATTTGGTATGTTATATATAAATTTGTTGAATTTGGTTTGGTTTTGAAGTAGAATTTGAGGATTCTATAAATGCTTTTTATTTAGGTTAATGTGATTTTTTGTTTTCTTATTAAAAGATATGATTTTTGGTTGATTAATTATTTGTTTGGATTAATTTCAATAAATTATTTGTTTGGATTCACCATAAAACATAATGGAATTAGGTATTATAATTTTGATATTGTTCCATATTTTGAATTGTCTATATTGTTATTACTATGAGAAATGCATATTGCTACTCAAATTTGAAACTTGGTGTGTCTTCCTCATATCTTGGTCTTTGTTTATATATTTGCTGTTTATATTAGTTTTGAGTGTGTGTGTGTGTGCGTGTGTGGGGATAAAAGAACTGAGTGGGAGTATTGGGCCGTGGGCTATGCCTGAGGATGCCAAGATGTCCAAGGATGGTCAAGCAGTAAAAAGCGCCTGTGATTCGATGAGCTGAAGACAAGGGCCTATAACAATGAGCAAATGATGCTTCTCGAGGAGCCAAACTTTCTCGGGAGACGATGTGAGAGTCTGGAACTCGACCACCAGCATTTGCCGTGTACGAGACAACCATGCTTTGGAAGATAAGTTTTAGAAGAAATATCTGAGAAGAAGGTTGCTATCATCACATTAAATGCTTTGCACCTTAACAGTTGGCCGCATTTATGTGGAAGTGATGCCTGAACAGTGATATTCAACCTTACAACTATATACAAAGGCTTTAGGAAGATTCTGATGGGACAAGCATCCAAAAGTTCATCTACCTAAGCAACAAGTGGAGGGCTAGGATAAAAGGAAAGGGAAAGACTATAGAAGGGGAGGACCTTTAGGGGGATGAAATTGGCAAACGAAAACAAAATACATGGAAAGAACTCTTTGTACTTAGAAACAATTGAAATAAATATAAGAACATTTCTTCCTCGGACTTGACCGAGGAGTATTTTTCTCTTCAAGTTATACTTCTCAATCACTCTAACACTAGTTCAATCTACTATGACACCAAATTGATTCATTATGTCTTCACCTGTAAACTCCACTCTCTAACAAATCTATTGTATTGGGTTTATTGGGCCATCACTCACATCTTGTGGGCTCAGGGTCAATTTTGGTCCTTACAATAACTATTGAGAGTTTTGCTCTATTAATTTAAGAAATGTAAATTATTTTGTAGGTTTCGGTAACTATGCACTTGCAATTCAATAACGTTCAAAGCTAAATAACACTTCTAAACTATAGAAAAGTATAGAAATTAAATATTTCTTTATTTTCTTTTTGAGTCAATAGATTTTTCGTGCATCGCACGGGTTAGCGACTAGTTATATATATAGATAGAGACTATTATGTAACCCATGCAAATACATGGATACATTTAAAATTAAACACATTTTTATTATAAAACTATAAATAGTTAATCAAATTATTTACAAAAAAGCATGTAACATATGCATATGTATAGATACATTTAAAATTAAACACATTTTTTATCAAAAAAATACAAATAATTAGTCAAATTATTTTTTTAAATTAAATGTAATTAGTCACATATTAAAAGTCTTATCTAAATTTAATACTACTTATAATATATTTTTTTTCTAATTTATAATTAGATAGAAAGTATGACGATTTTTTTTGTGTGATGATTTTTATTGAGTATATATGATTAGTTTTTTTTTTTGTTCATTAATATTAGATTTTTAGTATTTTGCACTCATTAATTCACTTGACACGAAAAAATTTAAAAAAAACTTAAGTGGACACATGACATAAAGTTAAGTAGATAATTATAGCGTGGCCCCCATATAAATTTAGACACATGGCGCAAAATTAGATTTTAATTGAACATTCTCTAAACTTTATTAATTACCTATTAATATATATATATATATATAAGTCTTTTGGACTTAGAAACCTATTAAGCGTATCTCTCATGTCATTTATCTCATATTTATCTATCAAAATGATGGGATAAGAAAAACTATCAGAAAATTAGAGCGAACAGATGAAATGCTACATTATTATATTATCGAATTAGTGGATTAAGTGCTAATCAACACTTTGAGTTCTAATTTCAATCTATGCTCTTATGTAAGCTTGTTTTTGGATTTTTTTTTAAGAGTATAATTGCAAGTTTATTATCAATCTCAGGCCATTTTATGATTGATTTTCTAATTATCAATATATATTTGATTATTCATAATTGTATGTATTTATTCCATTTGAAATGATGTTTCTCGGTCATTGAAACTTGATTTCTCATGATTTTTCAATATGGTACTTTGATCTTTGTGAAAAAAATAATTTTGGATCATTAGGTTCTAATTGTGTCTTAGGTTGGATCCTTAGTCTCAATGACACAAAATAACGTCTTTATGGTTAGACTATTAAAATGACCATTTTACCCAACATGAATTTTTTGACAATTGTGAAATAGGGTGTCTACACATTGTAAAATGCATTTTCCTCCATTGTGCAAAGAATGTTGAGCTTCCTTCATTTATTCAGTTCACTTCGTTACTCCATGTTCTTTTTTTAAGAAAAAAAGTTAATGAATGCCCTTAAGCATTACTTTAGGAAATATTTTTATAAATTTTTTAGAGGAAAAAAAAAAAGCAGCTAGTTTTTTTACCGTTTTTTATATTTAGAAGAAAATATACTTTATCATTCTAAACTATATTCCAGATTACGTTTTGTACCATAAACTTTTTAAATGCACATTTTGTATCATAAACTATGACCATTGTTATATTTTGCATTCTGATATTAAGTTTATTGTTATGTTGGATGAAAATATCAAGCATGTGACTTGCATGTGAGTCTTGCTAAGGATTTGTTTAGTTGGAGGGGGTGAAAAAATGGGATGATAGAAAATGGTGGGAGGATGGAAAAGTGGGATGATAAAAAATATTTTAATTTCCCCCCTCCTTATTTGATTGAAAGTGGAAAAGTGGAATAATGGAAAAAATGAGTTTGTATAAATTTATTCATATATCCTTATTAAAAAATGATGCACAACTAAAACAAAAAAGTGACAAACAATCACAAAAATAAAAATCATGTCCAAAAAAAAAAAATCACATCTAGTTAAAGAAGAAGAAGAAGAAGAAGAAGAAGAAGAAGGGAAACAAAATATAGCACTGTCACGCCCACACCCCAAGAAATCAAAAGAATTAAAAGAAAAAAAAGGGGGGGGGGGGGAATGGGCAACATCCAGGAAAGCAAAAGAAAAAGAAAAAAAGAATGAGTACAAGAAACAAACACATAAAATTGGAACTGGAAAAAAAAAAAAGTGTCAACATAATAGACATAAGCCCATTGGCCGATTTGCAAGTGCACATGGACATTTTGGTTAATAAACAAATTAGACTCCTCTCATAGTTTCTTCTCATTTTGGAAAAAAAAAACTTTTTAGTGGATATGAGAAGAAAACACTCGGGCCTCATCCTTTCTTTTCCTTCTTCCCTTTCTAACCAAACACCCTCTAAAAGGTTTTCCCTCCTCATAATTTTTTTTCATCTTCCCTAAAATTTACTCTACCAAACACATCCTAAGTGGCGCAAAGTAAAAAGACCAAATGCCCGTCCCAAATCATGAATCAAAGAAAAAAAATTCTTCATCCTAATCCCAAAATTCATTAAATCAAATGTCATTAAATTTTATATTGATATTTTTTTTCTTCAAATCTTTTGAAGCAAAAACTTGCACATGGAAACTTGTTGGAACTTGCACAGAGAAAGCAAAAAAGAAAAACATGGAAGACTAATGTGTAAAAATAAAAATGAAGGAGGTGGTTTGCGAAATTGGTGGGCCTAATGCTAATTCAATCCATTAAGCCGTGGGATCTGACGGCACATAATCTAAAAAGATCCAAGCTTGTGTAGAAGAGAAGAGAAACTAAACCCACATGTAAAATAGGTTGAAACTTATGAACCGGTCGGTGAAGGGAGGTGGTGCCCTGGATGATTTTGTTTTGTGTACTGAACGGCGAAAATACCACAAATAACATCTTGAAAATACTTCCGGCAAACTATGCTGTAATCTATCATTATTTTGAAGATATGCAAGGATTTACTAATTTTTGGGTACTTAAGTTTTGCGAAATCGAATTTTCCATGGTACTCTAGTTCCATGAACTCCAATACTATGGGGGGTAAAGGTGTCAAAACACCATGTAGGCCTTGGGCCTGGTCCGAGAACGTGGACTCCGCCAAGGGGCCATAAGTTGAGAATATGACCTCCTAAAACGGGGGCCCAAAGGCCTGCTGACTAGGGTGTTGGCCAGTTAGGAGAGATTCCATTGAGAAGGTCTCCTCAGACAGCAGGGCCGGGGACTGAAGAGCGCAGCACGACGCCTAAAGAAGAACTCTTAAAGCTCAACAAGTCATACCAAGCTTCAACGGAACGCCGAGGAGGGGCACAAGTGGGACATGCATGGCATAAAGCAGCTGCCACCGCATTAAAGGCCTCTCACCTACCCGCCTGACCGTATTAATGAGGAGATGACCTCTGAAAGGACGACAGTCAGCTTTATAGCCATTGGGGAGCATTTTCTGGGAAAAGATGGATGGGAGAGGGGTCTGACTTGATGGCTCCACGAATGGGAAACAGGGATGGGGAGTATAAATAGAGAATGGGAGGCCACTAGAAAGGGAGGCCACCAGAAAGGGAGGCCACCAGAAAGGGATCCAGGACTTTCTCCTAAAAAGAAGACTCTCTCTCTCCTCCTAGATAATAGAAGGGAAGCCAGGAAAGAAGCTCCTCGGCCCACGTCTGAGGAAAGTAAAAGTCACTCCATCAGCTCGTTGCGCATCAGTAGTGAACTTAGTCCTTACGCCATTGCTTACTAGAGCCCCAGGAAGTCTAGGCTTTGAGTCTACTCTCTACAAATTCTATTGTGTAGGCCACTTGGGCCGGCTCGGTCACGTATTTGGGCTTAAGGCTTACTTTGTGTCCTTACAATTGGCGCTGTCAGTGGAAAGCCTTGACGAAAGGGATGTGAAATACCATGGCAGGCTCAGGTTCACGTCGTTCAGAACATATGGGATTCCAGCACGAGGATCACTTTTCGCGGCTAGAGCGGGAGAGAAACCATGAAGCCAGCGTACATATAGGATGTACGTGTGGGAGGAGCTATGCATGGGATGGAAATAGAGCCTTCCGCGAGAAAAGCGTCGAAACCCTGCAAAGGGAGATTGACCATTTAAGAAAGAAATTGCACCGGGAGAAACGACGATGCACGCCCTTTCCTCCAGACCGGTCTTCAGCCGACTCCCGCAGCAGCATCGGCAATTCTAGGTCGAGGACCCCCCCAGCGGATCCTTCTCTTGCGAGGACGAACGCCATCGCGACCCTAAGGATAAGAGGGCCCCTTCAAGGGGCTTGGCCAACAACAGCTTGAGTAAGGCGCTCCACTAGATTTCCAAGCGCCCTTCACTCGGAGGATCGAGAAGGGAAAGCTTCCAAAGCGGTTCACACAACCAACATTCACCATCTACAACGGAAGAACGGATCCAGTAGAACATATGAGCCATTTCAGCCAGAGGATGGCGGTGCACTCAAAGAACGAGGCACTGATGTGTAAAGTTTTCCCCTCCAGCCTGGGACCGGCCGCGATGAGGTGGTTCAATGGCCTGAAGGCGGGTTCTGTCGATTCCTTCATGGAACTCACCAGGGCATTTGGCTCACGGTTCATCACGTGCAGTAGGGTGCCTTGGCCCTTGGACTCACTGTTGTCCATGGCCATAAGAGAAGGAGAGACCCTCAGGGCATATACCGACAGGTATTGGGAGATGTACAACGAGATCGATGGAGACTTCGACGAAGTCGCCATAAGCACCTTCAAGGTTGGCCTTCCGAACGAGCATGACCTGAGAAAGTCACTGACCAAAAGGCCTGTTAAGAGCGTGCATCGGCTCATGGACCGCATTAATGAGTACACGTGGGTTGAGGAGGATCAATTACAAGTAAAGGCTAGGGTGAAGGTTATCCCTCACGAGAGGAGGGATTTCAGGTCGGACCGATACAACAACAGTAAGTCGAGGAGAGAGTTCGTCGGGCAACCTCACTCGACACTTACGCCGATGGTCAGCGTCGTGTTCCTCGAACCCATACAGCGGGTGTTTGAGAAGATTCGTCACGAGCCCTACTTCAGATGGCCCAGTAAAATGATAGGTGATCCTGCAAAACGTAACCAGAACCTCCACTGCCAGTACCATCAAGAGAACTGCCACACGACAGAGAACTGCAGGAGCTTATGGAACTACCTAGAACAGTTAACGAAGGAGGGAAAGTTGGGACAGTTTGTGTACCAGCATAGAGGGTAGAGAGAGCACCCTAGGCCGACAAACTAGGGCCATCATACCCCGAGGCCTCCTCTAGGAACCATCAATGTCATCCTCGCCGCTCCTGGAAGGACTGACTTTTGTCCTTCCAGGGTGATGTTTGTGGCCCGAGCCAATGCCGAGGGCTCGAGCTCCGAGTCGAAGAAGATTAAGGGCAGTGTGTCGCCCACTTTGGCCTTCTCAGACGCGGACAAGGAAGGGACCATCCAACCCCACGATGACGCCCTAGTCATAATGTTGAGAATTGGAGGTTACGATGTAAAGAGGGTGATGGTGGACCAAGGAAGTGGCGCAGACATTATGTACCTCGACTTATACAAGGGGCTGAACCTGAGGGAAGAGGACCTTTCGGCATACGACTCGTCACTGATAAGCTTCGAGGGGAAGGCAGTGGTCTCGAAGGGGCAGATTAGATTGCCTGTACAGTCAGGCCCAGTAGTGGTAGAAGTGGATTTCATCGTGGTAGATGCCTACTCCCCTTACACGGCCATTGTAGGGAGACCTTGGCTGCACACCCTAGGGGTTGTCTCCTCCACTCTCCATGCCAAGGTGAAGTTCCCTTTCGGCGACCAAGGCGAAGAGATTATTGGGAGTCAAATTGCGGCGAGGCAGTGCCTAACGGCCGCAGTCATGCGCAGGCCAAAACTTGAATCGTCGGCCCAGAATGCGCTGACCCAATAGCAATTAGCCTCTTTCGCTGCAACGGTGGGGACAGCGATGGAAGAGCCCGCGTGCGAGGGGCTAGACAAAGTTCTCGTGGATAATGACCCAGATAGGTTCTTCCAGGTAGGAACCCAGTTGTCGGCCGAGGAAAAGGAGGGACTGGTCGCATTCTTGAAAGAGAACATTGACATGTTTGCATGGGACGCGTACGAGATACCTGGGATCGACTTGAACTTCATTTGCCACCACCTGAATGTCAGCCCGGCCACCATGCCGAAGAGGCAGCCCCTTCGGCGTTCTTCCAAAGAACATTCGATAGTCGTTAAAGAAGAAGTCATCAGACTTAAGAAAGCTGGGGCTATCAAGGAAGTGTTCTATCCCGAATGGTTGGCAGACATAGTCGTGATGAAGAAAAAAAATGGAAAGTGGAGGGTATGCGTGGATTTCACAGACCTGAACAAAGCTTGTCTCAAGGACTCTTTCCCAATGCCTCACATATATCAGTTGGTAGACACGACGGTCGGCCACCCTCGTATGAGTTTTCTAGATGCCTTTCAGGGGTACCACCAGATACCTTTGGCTTTGGAAGACCAGGAGAAGACAACTTTTGTTACCCCTACTAGCAATTACCATTACAAGGTGATGCCCTTCGGTTTGAAAAACGTAGGGGCTACCTATTAGAGGATGATGACCCGGATGTTCGAGGCGCGATTAGGAAAAACTGTCGAAGTATACGTGGATGACATGGTTGTGAAGAGCAGGGCTATATCAGAACATGTGGTCAACTTGAACAGCACATTCCAGACTTTGAGGGAGCACAAGTTACGTTTGAACGCCTTTAAATGCTCTTTTGGCGTAGGGTCTGGCAAATTTCTGGGCTACATGCTCACCCACAAAGGTATTGAGGCCAACCCTGCCCAAATCACCGCAACCTGTAACCTGCAACCTCCTCAGAACCCGAAGGAGGTCCAGAGGCTAGCAGGGATAACGGCTGCCCTCAATAGGTTCATTTCCCGGTCTGCGGACAGGTGCCAACCCTTTTTCCAACTTTTAAACAAATGGAGGGGATTCGAATGGACCGAGGAATGCTCTTTGACCTTCCAGGAGCTGAAGGAATACCTCTCTCGGCCACCCGTTATGTCCTGCCTTGATCTAAAAGAAGTGTTGTTTGCATACCTAGCCATACCTGCCCATGCCGTCAGCCTGGTTCTGATACGGGATGACAACGGTATACAGAGACCGGTCTATTACGTGAGCAAGTCTCTGCAAGAGGCTGAGATCCGGTATTTACCATTGGAAAAGGCGATTCTAGCCGTGGTGCATGCGACGCGTCGGCTCCCGCACTATTTTCAATCTCATACGGTTGTCATGCTAACCCAACTCCCACTCAAGTCCGTGCTACGGAGTGCTGACTACTCCAGCAGAATCGCTAAATGGGGAACTGTCTTGGGAGCCTTCGACATCAAGTACTTGCCTAGTACATCTCTAAAGGGACAAGTCCTGGCCGACCTAGTGGCGGAGTTCACGGAGCCTTCCCTAGAGGAAAACCTAGAGGGATGGGGCACGGATGGAAGGCCAGTTGGCGTAGTCTCGTGTGAGAAACCTCCGGTGTGGAAGCTTTACGTGGACGGGGCTTCCAACCAGAAGGGTTCAGGCGTAGGGATAGTTTTGATGTCCCCGGAGGGAATCGTTGTGGAAAAATCCTTGAGGCTAGTGTTCTCGGCTACCAATAACGAAGCCGAAGCCGAGTACGAGACTTTGCTAGTAGGAATGGACATGGTTCGAAAGATGGGGGGAAGAACGGTGTTGGCGTTCTCGGACTCACAGCTAGTGATCGGCCAGGTGGAAGGGAAATTGGAAGCCAGGGAATCAAGAATGTGAAAGTATTTAGCCCACGCCAAGCACTTGCAGGCCAAATTCCAATCCTTCGCGCTATCGCATATTTCCAGAAGCGGAAACACCCACGCCGACTCGCTAGCCACACTTACAACCTCTTCGGCCCAGGGCCTACCTCGGGTCATTCTCGTTGAGGACCTGTTTAGGCCAATTGGGCCAGAGTGTTATGCCGTCTGGGCCCAAGAGGTCAGAACAGAACCCAGTTGGATGGACCCCATAGTGTCTTTCCTTAAACACGACACTCTGCCGGAGGAGAAGTCTGAGGCTGACAAGATCCGTAGGAAGGCTCCGCAGTTTTGGCTGTCCAAGGACGAGAAGCTCTATAAACGCTCCTTTTCGGGGCCCTACCTACTGTGCGTGCACCCGGAAGGGATGGAGCAGCTCTTATAGGAGTTGCATGAGTGAATATGTGGTAGCCACACGGGCGGAAGGTCACTAGCTCACAGGGCCCTCACACAGGGGTACTGGTGGCCAAACATGCAAAGAGAGGCGCAGGAGTACGCGAGAAAGTGCGATCAATGTCAGAGGTTCGCTCCTAACATTCACTAGCCGGGTGGCGTCATTAACCCTTTGGTCAGCCCTTGGCTATTCGTACAGTGGGGCTTGGACATAGTGGGACCATTTCCGAGGGCAGCAGGCAACAAGAGATGGCTGCTCGTCAGGACAGACTATTTCACCAAGTGGGTGGAAGCCGAGCCCCTCTCGAATATCCGAGATGTGGACGTGAAGAAATTTGTCTGGAAAAACATCATCACCAGATTCGGGATCCCACATACTCTCGTTTCGGACAACGGACTGTAGTTTGACAACAAAGCCTTCAGAAAGTATTGTGGAGACTTCGACATCATAAACAGATACTCCACCGCTACCTACCCGCAGGGGAACGGCCAAGCCGAAGCAATCAACAAGTCGATAGTCAATGGGCTCAAGAAATGGCTAGACGATGCGAAGGGCAGGTGGGTAGATGAAGTGCCACACGTGCTGTGGACTTAGCGAACTACGTCACGAAGATCCACAGGGGAGACACCTTTGGCGATGGCGTATGGCACCGAGGCTATGATCCCTTTAGAAATGGAGTTCCCGACGATGACGACAAGTTACTGAAGGGGCTGGACTTGGTGGAAGAAAGGCAGGAAAATGCTATGGTTCGGCTGGCTTGCTATTAGCAGAAGCTCAAGAGGGGGTAAGACTCTCACGTACGATCCAGGCCCCTCGCTCCGGGAGACCTAGTCTTGAAAAAAGTTGTCAGAATTGCTAAGGACCCATCGTGGAGAAAATTGGGACCAAACTGGGAGGGGCCCTACCGTATAACCTCAGTGGCCGGTGTAGGGTCATATTATCTCGCCGACTTGGAAGACAAGCTTGTAAAGCGACCCTGGAATGTAAACAACCTCCGAAGGTACTACTATTAATAGAAGGCATACATGCCAAACTTTTGGACATTATTGTATCACGCCAATTGTTATATATATCAATCTCTATCGCCAAACTATGCGTATGTGTTAATGTCAACCTCGGCTAGGCCAGGCCCTCGGACCTTCTGCCTTGGGAAAATTTAACATGCAATTCATTTTTTAATCAAGTGTTAATGTCAACCTCGGCTATGCCAGGCCCTCGGACCTTCTGCTTTGGGAAAATTTAACATGCAATTCATTTTTTAATCAAATGTTAATGTCAACCTCGGCTATGCCAGGCCCTCAGACCTTCTGCTTTGGGAAAATTTAACATGCAATTCATTTTTTAATCAAGTGTTAATGTCAACCTCGGCTATGCCAGGCCCTCGGACCTTCTGCCTTGGGAAAATTTAACATGCAATTCATTTTTTAATCAAGTGTTAATGTCAACCTCGGCTAGGCCAGGCCCTCGGACCTTCTGCCTTGGGAAAATTTAACATGCAATTCATTTTTTTTATCAAGTGTTAATGTCAACCTCGGCTAGGCCAAGCCCTCGGACCTTCTGCCTTGGGAAAATTTAACATGTAATTCATTTTTTAATCAAGTGTTAATCAAGGTAAACGCAATCCATCACGGAAATTACACTATCAAAACAAAACACTGGGATTCATCAAAGTTGTTTACATCAAAGTTAAGAACAAAAAGCTATTACAAGGCAAATGACTAATGACAAACTCCCTAAGGGAAAAGAAAAACTGCGCAGAAACAGAGCCAGGGGCGGCCTATCCCTTTATCTTCAGCGGAGGTTCCTCTCCTAGTTTCACCAAGGGCTCCTTAACCTTTTCCTCTAGTTCAGCTCCTCCTTCCCCAGCCTAGGGCAGCACTTGGACCTGCTTCCCCTTGTCTTTGGCTCTGGGAGGAGGTGCAACTGGACCGGCTGGCTCGTCGAACCCCTCTCTGGCCACCTTCTCAGCAGCGGCAACCTCAATGGCTGGGAGGACTTGCCCTTGGAAGGAGGGCGGCAACGAAGGGGCCACAGTCTCAGGAGCAACCAATGGGGTAGGAGCGTCTTCGATAAGCCTGATATCCTCGGGATACCAGACCTCCTCTGCTGTCCTCCACTCGGAGCTAGCAGGGGCTCCCGCAGCATTTAGGGCTTCTACCCAAACTTGCTGGCAGTATTCCCTGCACAGCTCGGCCAGCTCCTCGGTCAGGCGGTTCTCTGTCGCCTTTACCCCTTCGTTGTAGGTGGCTTTGGTGGCGGCCTTTATGGTCTCTTTTATGGTGCGAGCCGCTTTCTTGGCCTGGGCAAGCTCCCTTTTCAAGCTGAAGACCTCCTGCCCTGCCTTAGACAGTGCCTCATCCTTTTGGTGCAAGAGCTTGCGTTGGGTCTCCGCTTGTGCCATCGCCGTCTTTAAACCTGCATCTAGGCTTCTCCTCTCGGTCTGCTCTAAGGACAATTTGGTGGCCAGGTCAGCCTTCTCCGCCTCGGCATGGCCCAGCTCCTTCTCGACCTCCGCCTTGGCCGACTGCTCGGCACCAACCTGGTTTTAGTAGTGCTCCACCAGCGCGTCGGCAGCAAAGGCCTCCTGGATGGCCTGCAGAGGAAAGTTCCAACGAATACATGGTAAACAAAAATTAACATGTACAAAGACTAAAATGACAGGGAAACTAGGGGTATAGCACGTACCAGGCCTAGGTTCCTCTTGAAGGAAAGAAAGAGGTGCGTCCGGCCCATCCTCCCTAGGTCCTCTATGTCCCTAGGCAGTAGAAGGAGCTGCTCCAGGGCATTGGCTAGGTGAGAGGCATGGCCTTTCTGGAAATCCCGGATGCTCGCTTGGAGACACACCGGAGCCCCGTCCACCTCCAGAGCGGGGGACCACCTAGACTCCCCTCGGCGGACCTCAGCTTGTCCGCGGATCTCCCCACTCTCGACGGATGAGGCTCGCCCCTCACCCTTAGCAACTTGCTGTTGTTGCTGCTGCAGCTGCCTCTGATGTTTTTGCTTCTTCTCCATCTCTCTGTCCGCCTCCTCATTCTCATTCCTCCTCTTCTTTCGGACGACAAGGGCAGGAGGAAGTGGGTCAGATGGAGGTGGAGGGGGAGGCAGGGGCAATTTTGGCTGGGATCCGGAGGCATCCACTCTGGAAACTTGGGTCCCCCTTTTCTTAGCAAAGAGTGTCCTCAAACTCGTCATGTCGTCATCGTCCTCTGAGCTGTCTTCTGGTCGGGTGATCACTAGGCCTCTGATACCGGAGTTCTTGTCCAAAGTGCCCTCCTCTTCGTCCGAGACATCGACCACGTGGACCCCCAATGGTTTCTCGGCCTCCTCTAGACGGAATCGGTCAATTTCTTCGTCAAGGGATGGAGGGGAAGTCGCAGACTCTTCTCGGACAATCTAGTCCTCCTGCTGTACCGCCAAAGGGACAGCTTCGACGGCTCGACCGTACAGGATGGTGGATGGCTCGTCTAGTATGGCTCGTAGGGCGAGGAATTCAGGATAACGCACGTCTATCCTCGCACGTCTGCGATCACCCACAAGGATAGTGTCCTCAACCTCGCCAAAAACCTTCGATATTGGATCATACCCTAATATGAGGTGGGCGGCCCTCACCTGCAAATCTCCGGTTACAAAGACCTCGGATCTCAGAACCTTGTTAAGGTCCGAGATGTTGACGTCGCCCAAGCGAGGAGAAGTATGCCGTTTGTCTGTAAGGAAAACAACAGAGGAGCCAAACATGGTTAGATACTAATGGCGAATCCGATAAAGAAAAGCAGTGAATGGCAACGCATCTACCAAGGGAAGCATAATGGGGCAAAAACGAAAAAGAAAGAGGGGGAGGAACCAAAAACTCCTAAGTCCTGGGAAATCACACTTGGTTGCCCCTCGCTCATTGGGTAATGGGGACCGTCATACCACCGTCCGGTGGCGATAAGGTAGTCATCCTTCATACCCTTATTGGATTTGGGCAGACAAGAGATGAGCCTGACAGTGTTAGACCTCAAGTTGAGGTAATAGCCAGCGTTTCTCAACCGGTGGCACTCGTACATGTACACGACGTCGTGCCATGTAAGACGCAGACCCATCTGCTCGTTCAAGGCATCGACGCAGCCTAATATCCTAAACATGTTAGGGGTACACTGATCTGGACACAACCTATGGTTACGGAGGTACTCGCTGGTCACGTCCTTCATGGGGAGAGTCATCCCACCCTCCAAAAAGGTGATCAAAGGGATGACTACTTGACCTTCTTGCCTAGAATCCGCTACGGCCTCTGAGGGGCAATATTTCAGGCCCACATCTAGAGGAATGTGGTATTTGGCCTGAAATCCCTCCATACTAGAAGCCGTATCAACCAGACACTTAAATTTACCCATTGAAGTTGAAAATTAATGTAAAGAGTTACGAAGAAAGAGAGGAAGGGCTGACAGTCGAGGAGAGAAAGGTTTGAAGGAGGGAGGAACTTACAGGAGGGAGGTATGCGAACTTCTAAAAGCTTCTGGAGAAAGAGAGAGGGATTGAATGACTCCAGAGGATGCCTGCTCTTTGGAAGAAATGGGGGACAACACGACTACCGAAGCGTTTTTGATGATTAAGGAGCGGTGGTTTGTGAGGAAAATCCCGCTCAAATTTTTGAGAATAAGCCCAAGCCGTTGGATCCCCATCTCGCCGTTGGATCCCCATCTCACCGTTGAATGTGTGCTACATGAAATTGCTCAGTGCAATTAATGCAGGTGTTGCGTGTTATGAAGCGTCAAAGGCCTCCCCAAAAGACGCGTGTGGATCTTGAGCTTGCGACAATTAAGAGGTCACATGGAGGAAGGGTTCGCAGGTCAAAAACTCATCTGCCTCCTCGAATCGGGGTTAAATGACCTTTTGAGAGGCGATTGTGGGGCGTAAAGGTGTCAAAACACCATGTGGGCATTGGACCTGGTCCGAGAATGTGGACTCTACCAAGGGGCCGTAAGTCGAGAATATGGCCTCCTAAAACGGGGGCCCAAAGGCCCGCCGATCAGGGCGTTGGCCAGTTGGGAGAGATTCCGAGGAGAAGGTCTCCTCGGACAGTAAGGCCGGGGACCGAAGAGCGCAGCACGACACCCAAAGAAGAACTCTTAAAGCTCAACAAGTCATACCAAGCTTCAACAGATCGCTGAGGAGGGGGACAAGTGGGACGTGCATGGCATAAAGCAGCTGCCATCGCATTAAAGGCCTCTCACCTACCCGCCTGGCCTCATTAATGGGGAGGTGACCTCTAAGAGGACGGCAGTCAGTTTTATAGCCATTGGGGAGCATTTTCTAGAAAAAGATGGATGGGAGAGGGGTCTGACTTGATGGCTCCACGAATGGGAAACAGGGATGGGGAGTATAAATAGAGAAAGGGAGGCCACCAGAAGGGGATCTGGGACTTTCTCCTAAAAAGAAGACTCTCTCTCTCCTCCCAGATAACAGAAGGGAAGCTAGGAAAGAAGCTCCTTGGCCCATGTCCGAGGAGAGTAAAAGTCACTCCATCAGCTTGTTGCGCGTCAGTAGTGAACTTAGTCCTTATGCCATTGCTTACTAGAGTCCTAAGAAGTCTAGGCTTTGAGTCCACTCTCTACAAATTCTATTGTGTAGGCCACTTGGGCCGACCCGGTCATGCATTTGGGCTTAAGGTTTACTTTGTGTCCTTACAAATACCATAAAAAATTTTCTAGAAAATTTGAAGTATATTTTTTCAAATAATTTAAGTTTTTGGAACTCAAGTTTCACGGCAAACTCAAATTTCAAAAAAATGGTAGATCTCTATATATTTTTAAAAAATTGGGAGATTGCTTATTTTTTTGCTAAATAGTGGTAGTGAGTCATTTTTCCTATGTACTTACTATTTAGGATTTTATTATTTTATTTTTGTGAGAAGCGAGAAAAGAGTTGATGGCCAAGAGAGAGGAGAAGCTGCAACGCAAAAGAGGAGAGCTGGGTAAGAAGCGAAGAAACAAATTTCTTTTCTTTGATTTATGATTGGGAAGAGGGACATTTTGGTCCTTTTACTCTTTGCCACTTAAGCAAGACTACGTGTGAGTCATATGCTTGAAATTTATGTCTAACGTAATTGAAAACTTAACATTGGAGTACAAAGTATAACAAATGTCATAATTTAAGGTGCAAAATATGCATTCAAAAAGTTAAGTTTACAAAGTGTAATTTAAGGTATAGTTAAGAATGGTAGAGTGTAATTTTTCCTTATATTTATCAAGAAAGTGATATTAAAACTTTTTAAAAATGATTCATTAACAAATGTTTTTCTTTTTAGTTGAGATAAAATTCTGCCTCTCACATCTCACACCTCACAAGCACTTATACTTGTCATGCCACACAAGTATTTATACTTATGGAGTCATCATCATGTGAACCGTGCATAATGGTTATTGTCCATTACTAATGGGTAATGAACCTACAATTCTTCTATAATTATACTGAATCCATGTCACAAGACTCACAACTAATAAAATTCCAGGCTTCCAGCACACACACACAAAGTCACTGAAGGTAAATGTGACTACCACTACTTACCTTTCCACCTAAACAAATGACTATCACAATCCAGCCCTCTACTGGACCATGAGACCACCAGTAAGCACCAAAGCCATTTCCTTTCATTTTTGTGTTCTGTAATTACGTTCTTGAGTTTTCACTTCCTTTCATTTTCCTGACAAGAAGTTGGAACCATCCAGAGTAGGAAAACTAAAGAGAACTCAACGACTCTTTCTTGAGACATCTATATATATATATATATATATATAACCTGAAGAGCCACTCATCTGTGATCGGTATATGTAAATTTACTAGTGTGCTTCTTACTATTTATTTACTCCTATCTTTTTTTATAATGAGATTCTTAATTTTTATTTTGAAGGCTTGTATTTGCAAAATGACACCGATTGTCATGAAACTATAATATTTTCTTTTTCTCATCCCCTTCCCTTATATATATGTGTGTGTGTGTGTGTGTGTGTGTGTGTGTGTGTGTGTGTGTGTGTGTGTGTGTTTCTAAAAAAAAAAATGATAGAATTGGAACTCACCAGATCTCTTTGAGGCATTTATAATTCTATATATAACCCAAAGAGTCACTCATGACTCATCCATGATTAGTATATGTAAAAATTAAAATTACTATTGCGCGTCTTACCGTTTATTTTGATGGTTGTGTTAATCCAATGACATTGATTGTTTATAAAGTTATATTTATTCTGTTAATTGTATTGACAAAATGACATTGATTGTTCTGTAAATTGTTGCCCTACTTAAAAAGGCAAATATTAAAGGCTACATAACCCCTTTGGACTCTCCAATGATACAGGAAAATTATTGTGTACTTTCGAAGTACCATAAATGCATATTTTCTTCTCTCACATAAATAGTAGGTCTTACTAATTAAATTCATGGCAGGACTAACCATTCATGTGAGGGAAGGGAGTACGCATTTATGGTACTCCGAGAGTACCTAATAATTTTCCTGTATCATTGGAGAGTCCAAAGGGGTTATGCATTGCATCACATTAGCATTCTAACAATATTTTCATGCATTTAGATGTGTGCAAACTCATTGTGTACTGCTAGGATTGGATTGGGCTGAGCCCATGATGTTTTTCAGTTTGCATGTCACATGTTCATGCATTTCTCATGCATACGTTCTATCTTTTCAATATACTTGTTATATATTGAACTGCTTTGGGACTTTTCTGAGTGTTTCTCTCTTTCTCCCTCTCTCTCTGTTTACGTTAGTAGTGTCTATGGCACCAAAATATAAGTCCATTCGGTCCTAGAACCCTCTTCGTTCTAGGGGCTCTTCGTCTTCTGATCCTACTCCTTCTTCTGTTCGGTTCCGTGATAAGAAAGCCTAACAAGACTTCTCGGAGAACTTTTCTAAACAAGGTGTTCATTCAGAACGCCAAGTTATTCTGGCAGACTTTGCCAACACCGACCTTCCCGATGTCATTCACAATAAGGGTTGGGAGTCACTGTGTGACGTCTCGGTCACTTGTCCTTCCGTGCTGATGCAAGAGTTTTATTTCAACATGCATAGAATTGATTCTTCAGTACCTCTCTTTTATACTCGCGTTCGAGGTATGCACATTGTTATCACTCCGGAGTTGGTCTTTGAGGTGCTTCATTTTTCGAGGGTTGCGCATGCTAACTACCCTAATTGTGAGCGTCTGTGAACTGTGTCTAAAGACAAGATGATATCCGCTTTTTATGAACGCCCCTCTGATTGAGGTGAGCGTCAGTTCACACTATGTAGGCCTTTTGCTAAATGTCCTCATTTCCTGAACATGGTGATGACTTTTGTATTGCACCCACTCTCTCACTACAACTCCATCACAAAGCCTCGTGCTCGATTTTTGTTGTCTCTTTTAGAGCACCTCACTATAGACTTTCCTTCACACTTCATCTTCTATATCATAGATGTCTATAGGGATATGGCTACCCGTGATAAGCTCATCTTTCCTTCTGCTATCACGAGGATTCTACGCCACTTCTCCGTCCTGTTTCCTTCGTCCGACCCTTCCTATGTCATGGCTGCCATAGACGCTGCTACAGTAAAACGTGATAAGGCGTAGTTTAGGTTGTGACAGACGGATTCAGCACCTCCTTCCTTCCGTCTGGCTCCATCTCGATCTGCTCGGGTTACATCTGCTCCTTCCTCTTCCTCGAGCGATGTGTCACTCGGAGACATCATGGCGCAGCTTCGGCACATGGATGCTCACCTCGATACGCTCTCTACGGAATTGTATCAAGTGAACATTCGTGTTGGTCGTATTGCCAAGCGACAAGCGACCATGGGCTGTTTTGCTTCTGAGGCTTCTCCTCCACCTCCTCATGTGGCTTCTGAGACTGAGGATGATGATGGTGATAACGATGATGCTTCGGATGATGATGATGGAGATGCTAGCTCTACTGATGAGATGTCTACTTGACACTCTATCCTTTGTCACTCGTGACAAAAAAGGGAAGTCGTTTTGGGTTACTTAGGGGGAGAGCTTGTATAGGATGTACGGGTGTTGGCCTCGCTAGGACCACCCGTCCACGAAAGCCCATCGCTACAATGCCACGTGTCCGTAGTGCTCGGCTCGGACTCATTGGTGTGTCCCGTGTAATCTTTTATACTCAGTCATATCCGGCAACCCCTCAGGAAACCCACCCTGTCGAGCAACGGACCTAAGTGTGAAGCTAGTTCCAATGCCACTATCTCTACTCACCCATCACCTAACGCCCACTCCGGAGCAACGATATTGGACCTCTTTCTCCATTACCTAGGGAGCACCCCTGCCGAGCAACGGACCCAGCCGTGGGGCTAGTTCCAATGCCACTATATCCACTCACCCATCACCTAACGCCCACTCCGGAGCAACGGTATTGAACCTCTTTCTCCATTGCCTAGGGAGCACCCCTGCCGAGCAACGGACCCAGCCGCGGGGCTAGTTCCAATGCCACTATCTCCACTCACCCATCACCTAATGCCCATTCTGGAGTAACAGTATTGGACCTCTTTCTCCATTGCCTAGGGAGCACCCCCGCCGAGCAACAGACCTAGCTGTAGGGCTAGTTCCAATGCCACTATCTTCACTCTCCTATCACCTAACTCGCACTCTGGAGCAACGGTATTGGACCTCTTTCTCCATTGCCTAGGGAGCACCTCAGCCGAGCAATAAAACTCGTGGTGGACTTAGTTCCAAGGCCACTGCCATTTCCCCGACTCACATTAAAGGCACCCACTTAGGAGACGGGACATTGGACCTTCCCCTCCACTGATCAGGAGAACTGTTATGCAGTCACACCAACTTAATCTATAAATAGGCAAGGGATATACAAAGCAAGGGGTTGGCAACTCCGGGAAAAAGGGGGGGGAAGAGGGAAAAGACAGACTCCCTAAGACAGAAAAACGGGAAAGGTGCTAAGTGAAGAGAAGTAATCATAGGAACTTGAGAATTGGGCTTACTAAGTACAGGACTGCCCATTGTAGGAAGCACAAAAGCCCACCAAACAAGTAAATTGTGAGCCCAGATACATATTAAGCCCAACGGGCGCTAGTGGGCCCGCACAATTGAAAGAGGGAAAAGACAGACTCCCTAAGACAGAAAAATGGGAAAGGTGCTAAGCGAAGAGAGGTAATCATAGGAGCTTGAGAATTGGACTTACTAAGTACAGGACTGCCCATTGTAGGAAGCACAAAAGCCCACCAAACAAGTAAATTGTGAGCCTAGATACACATTAAACCCAACAGGCGCTAGTAGGCCCACACATAGGACATTTTTGATAAGGGGAGTGTTACTATAAGGGATGTAGTGAGGATTTACATGTATTTCTTTTCTTTTATTCCTTTTAGAGATACATTGTTCATGTACCCCGGTCTTGTGACCAGTTTTACATACATTGTGCTTACTTGCTTACTTGTTTTATATATATATATATGTCGATGTATGTTTCTTTCACCTACCTTTACATGTGTTGTTTCTTCTCTATCTTTATATACATGTTTCTTTATTTGTATGCAATCTATTATTTCTGCTTCACACAAAGATGCCATGATATGTTTTGTTTAAAAGTTTTTCAGAAATACAGGTTGTCAAAGTCTACTTACCATAAACTCTCTTCTTGCAAAGTTTTTCAAGAGTTTGTGTTATGATAGATTTTATTGTATTCAACAAGTGAATATGAGTTGAGTGATTTATGACTTCTCTCATATGTTCATTTGTTTGTTGTGGTTTTGTCACGGATTGCAAAAAGGGGAGATTGTTAGGACATATGTGGTTCAAGTTGTTTTGAACATATGTCATTATTTTATGTAATTAGCTTATCCTTTGACAAAACGCACTTTACTTGTAATTGGGTAGATTTAGGACGTGTTTAACACTTCAAAAAGCTATGTTTTAAGATCAAGTGTTGAAGTCATCAAGTCTGTCCAAGAAACAAGCTGGAAAGTGCAAGTTCATTAAAGCTCGACACTTAGCTCGACACATGCATCTATCGAGTTTTAAGAAGCTGTTTTAGCCTTGAAACTCGATAGCTGCTCGACAGCACCTCGACACCTCTAGCTGTCAAGATTTAAGAAAAACAAATTCTAAATTCTGTTTTGATTCCAATCCGTACTTGTGTCTTTGGGACTTCTTTTCTTCTAACCCTAGACATATAAAATGATTATTTTAAGGGCCGTCAAAGTACACAAGTTGCACAAGCATTGAGAAATCCTTGTTCAAGCATTGAGAAATCCTTGTTCAAGCAATTTGTAATCCGAGACAAAGTTCATGCCCTAGTTCATCTTTCTTGTGAAGAAGTTACTGTGTAATGTACACCGTAGGGTTTTGTAACCAAGCATCTTCTTGATATTCATCATGTGGATGAATTGAAGAACTTTGTAGCCAACAACTCTCTCTCTAATTGGTGAATTGAAGTCATGTACTGAGATCCGCGCAATTGGTTAGTCATGTACTAGGAGCCGTGCATCAAAAGAAGAAACTGTCACTACAGAACAAGTCCAATTGGGTATTAGGGCAAGGGTTCAACTGTAGGTTGGTAAGGTACTGAGATTCCTTTACTTGTAACCGCTTCTTGTGATAATAGTGAAATTTCGAGAGTGGTGACCTTAAATCAACTGGTGGGGTTTTTGCCATGTAGGTTTTCCCCATTCGTAAACAAATCACTGTGTCATTTAATTTCCGCTGCATATTCTAGATTATTGATGATTTGTTTGTACTACCACGATATTTGCATGTTAACTTGATTAATTAAAAACTTGGCTAATTAATCAATTTAATTAATCACAAGGGGTCAACACATTTGTGGCCTATCATAATGCATGCTAGGAAGAAGGGTAAGAAAGGGTCCATGGCATTGAAGCTAGATGTCATCAAGGCTTATGATCGGGTGGAATGGTAGTTTCTTCAGGGGATTATGGAGAAAATGGGTTTCCAACACAATGGATAGAGAGGGTGATGAGTTGTGTCACCATAGCATCCTTCACTATGTTGGTGAATGGCAAACCTTATGGTATGGTACATCCCTTACGGGGAATACGATAAGGAGACCCATTGTCACCGTACCTTTTTCTATTATATGCAGAAGGCTTTACAACTTTATTGGCAAAAGCAGAATTGGAAGGGAGTATAAAAGGAGTCTCTATTTGCAGAGGGGCACCCAGAGTTACTAACTTATTGTGTGCAGATGATTCTCTGTTGTTTTGTCAGGCTATACAGAATGAAGGGGAGACTATTGTGGAGATTCTCCAAACATATGCAAACGCTTCAGGCCAAAGCATAAATTTGGAGAAGTCCTTTGTTTATTTAAGCACTAACACAACTGGAGTTTAGAAGTAGCAGATGTTGCAGATTTTGGGTGTCAAGGAGGTGATGAAATTTAACTCTTACTTAGGGTTGCCAACCTTGATTGGAAGGGCTAAGTACCACACCTTTTTTTATTTAAAAGACAAAATTTGGAAGAAGCTGCAAGAATGGAAAGGAATGCTGTTATCTAGAGCTAGGAAAGAAATTCTCATCAAGACAGTTGCTCAATCTATACCGATATATACTATGAGTGTTTTCCAACTTCCTATGAAATTATGTGAAGAACTGGATAGTTTATGTGTCAAATTTTGGTGGGGTCAAGTAGGCAATGAAAGAAAAATTCATTGGACGAATAGGGATAAGCTCTCAACTTCAAAGATAGAGGGTGGTATGGAGTTTAGAGATTTGAGAGATTTTAATTTAGTAATGTTGGCTAAACAAGGGTGGAGAATGCTTCAAGGCAACGACTCATTGTTATACAAGTGCTTCAAAGCAAGGTATTTTCCTCGGTCCTCTCTTCTTGATGCTAAAGAATCTCTTAGGTTTTCTTATGTGTGGAGGAGTTTGGTGGCTGCAATTCCCATTCTTAGATCGAGTTATTGTTGGAGGGTGGGCAATGGGTCTTCAATAAGTGTGTTAGGAGATAATTGGATTCCAAATTACCCCACAAATGAAGCTCTTTATCCAACTAATGAGCTCGTTGATGAGATGGTTGTTACAGAATTAATTGATTCGGATTTGCATGTATGGAGAAGTGATGTGATCATGACTTTGTTCCATAGAGAAGATGCTGATGCAATTACCAAGATTTAGCTTAGCAGAAGGGTTGTTCCAGATTCAATCAGTTGGCTACACAATAAAAATAGGAAGTTCACTGTTAAGTCTGCATACAAGGTAGCAAAAAGAATGAGAGGCAATGGGAATCGGGTTGAAGCTTCAGGGGGCTGTGTTAGAAAATTTATTTGGCCGGTCTTATGGAAGCTTTGTATTCCAAATAAAATAAAAATTTTTAGGTGGAGAGCATGTAATGATATTCTACCTACACAGATCAATCTAGTGAAGCGAAGAATTATCAATGAAGACAAATGTCCTATTTGTGCAAAGGAGGCGGAGATAGCTATTCACGTGTTATGGGGGTGTGCTGCTGTAACAGATGTGTGGGCTGGGAGTATAACAAAACTGTAGAAGGGAGATTCAGGTTTTCGAGATGTCTTGCAGCTAGTGGAGTATCTTGTGGATCGGCTCTCAACTAAAGAAATGGAGCTGTTTTGGGTGCAAAGTTGGCTCATGTGGAACCAATGTAACTGTGTACTGTATGGAGGACAGCTAAAGAATCCGACCAATTTGAACATGAGGGTAAAGGAGTTTTTGCAGGACTTTAAGCAAGCCCAAGTGGAGCAACCAAGCGTTGAAGTCCGGTAGCCACCTCCATCAATGGTATATAAGCTAAACTTTGATGCAACAATATTTTCAGGAATAGAGAAATCTGGTATAGGAGCAGTAATTTGAAATGAGAGGGGTGAAGTTGTGGCTGGTATGTCTGCTATTGGGCTGACAGTTGAAATAAGTGAGGAACCTGATCTTTTGGCGAGTAGAAGATCTCTTGAATTTGCTGTGGATGTTGGTGTCACTAGAGTAATGATTAAGGGAGATAATACCAATGTTATGCAAGCTATTTCTTCAGATGTGGCTAACTATTCATTCCTAGGCAATGTGGTTGATGATATTCGCCATTTAATTTCTGGTTTATAGTGGATTAAAACTAGTAAGATTAGGAAGGGAGGCAAAAAAGTAGCGCATGTTCTTGCGCCGCATGCTAGAAATTTAGAATCTAATTTGTATTGGTTTGGGGGATTCTCCCCCACCTGCTGTGGATGCCTTGTATCAGGATTCGTTATTATTATGATTAAATGAATGAAGTTTCTTTCAAAAAAAAAATGATAGTGTAATAATATTTGCCAAGCCCGCACGGATTTGTTCTCGAGTGGCATGGGAGCTACGGATTTTCACCTCAGAGGATGACCCCGTGTTGGCTTGACACCATAGTCCCACATCGACAAGAGACGCGCCCCACTCATGCCTTATAAGCTCTTGGTGCCAAGGCATGGTGTACCACTCCCACACTCAGAGTGTTGGAGTGGTACACCATTTGATATAAGGCAAATGGCGCGTCTCTTGAATAACACGGGGTCATCCCCTGAGGTGAAAATCCGTAGCTCCCATGCCACTCGAGAACAAATCCGTGCGGGCTTGGCTCCCCATAGCGGACAAATAGCCTGTGTGGGAAAAACCCCACACAACATATTATGAACAAAAATATACCTTTTTTATTATTTTTTTATATAAAAAAATTAGAAGGAGAACTACTTTTTTTTTTTTTTTTGAGAACGAGCAGGAGAACTACTTGATATAATCACAAATCCTAGAATTTATTTATTTATTTTATAGTATGATATTATTAACCTATAACGCAGGCTAAAAGACCATCCTTTTCCCATAACTAAGTGGAGTGGTGTAAGTAAATCACTTTCACTTATTAGCAAGAAAAGTGAGCTTAATTAATTCAACTGGTAAAGTTTCTTATAATTGAATAAGAAATTTAAAATTCCTCGCATACATTAAAAAAAAAAATTGCCCTAATCATACTCTAAAAAAAAAAAAAAGAGCAAGAAAAAAGAAATTTATTTATTTAAAAAGTAATAGTAATAATAGCCGACAAAGGTTGGTATGGTATACAAAACTGCATAGGATACGACGCAATCTACTCATAAAGCAAATAAAAACTAGAAAGGTCTAAAAGCAGCGAAACGGCAGCGTAAGCAAAGCCATCCACAATTGATACGCCAGCGCAGCACATATATCATCAAAGAGTAAAATATATATATACAGCCCTACATTCACAAATCACAACCTCCACCTCATAAAGGTCGCGCCGAAAATAGTGTCTCTGCTAATTAGTGCTCATTATAATTATGAGTCTAGGGTTTCTTCCATTCTCTTCCTATTAGACATAGAGTTGCGTCTCAATCATACTCTCTCTTCTTCTTTTTCTCTTTATTGGTCACTTTTTTCTTCTTCTTCTTCTTTTGGCTTAAAAAAATCTAGGGTTTTCAGATTTGATTTTGAATTAAATCAAATAGATTAGCTCTACATTACTCTTAGATTTCAGATTTTCACTGATCGATTGTAAATCTGGTTGTTCGATTTAATATATGGAGCGGTCGAGGAAATCGAACAAGGTTTCGTGGGCTCCTGGAGGTGGGCTTTGTCAGGTATAACCGCAATATCTCTGATCGAAACTTTGATTTTGATTTTCTTAAATTACTCGAAGCTTTTTTTTTTTTAAGCGCTAAAAATCTAATCCCTTGAACTCTATGTTTACGATTTATATTTTATTGCATGAGAGGGGCTTCTCAGTTATTTATTTATTTTTTAATAATTTTTAAAATTTTATTTTTATTAAAATAACTTGCGATTGAACGCGATTCAATCTTTTCCAGTTGAAAACTGAGGGATTAGGCCATCGATCAGATTGTTTAAGTCCTTTTTTATTTTGGTTATTTATTTATTTTAATTTTAAATATGTATAGTTAGGTTATAATCGGTTTGAATTTCCATCTCTATAATTTTTTTTTCTTTTCTATCTTTTTCCACGATAAATCTGTAATCTGTTAATATTTTTGAGTTTATTGCTTTATTTCCATGGATTTTATTATTTTAATGATGCAGCAAATACTTCTAGAAGATCTGATTACAATGATATGTTGATAGCAATTTAAACTAGAAAAACCATTCAACCCAAATTAAAAATAAAAATTAAGAAAGAGAGATATAAGTAGGTGCTCTTTTAAATCAGCGATCAGTCACGGACTGCTACTGAATTAATTTAATAAGATTAATAATTCAATAATTTAATATCAAATACAAAATTATGCCACTTGATTAAATTAAATAAAATTTGGAGCTCCCTGATAGTGATAGGTGTTGAATTGGTAAAAAAAAGAGGATTGATTTTGTTGTTACAAAATATTGATGAAGGATGGTGATTTTATACCAGCATTTGTGCCATGATTAATCCAAGCAATCATTTTTTTTTTAAATGGTACTTGTAAATTTATTAAAATGATCTACAGAAAGTTAATACTTCAATCATAGCTCCCAAATATTCATCAGCTCAATGTTTGAAATTTGTCAAGTCAATATTCTTTATATGAGTTCAAAAGAAAAAAAGAAAAAAAAGAAAAAGAAAAAAAAAAAAAAAGACAAAATTCAGTTAAAAAGTTAGCAGTAACTTAAAATTTTAATAAAATAAATATTACTAAATATTTATAAAATTTAACAATTAAATTGCATGTTCTCTATACATTTAATACGTGTGTCAAATATTATGTTAATCAGATATTATTTACTATGTGATTTATAAGCTTATATTTTATGTATAATTTTAATCTACAAATCTTACAATTTAAACAATTTATTAATAACATAGTTATTAATATTTAATTTTCAAGAAATTTGGTAAGAAGAGAAAATATAAGGAGAAAATGTAATTGGACGGATTTGTTAAAATTTGCCTAATATAAAATATATTGAGTTTATCCCCAAAAAAAAAAAAAAGTTTGCAATGCTTTCTTTGCACTGGATGAGATACGTGCGGCGATTTTAATACATATGCCGTGCCGTGTAAACCCTAGGGTACAGAAGCATTGGACGAGTCAATTCCAACCTAATTATTTTTAATAAAATATATCTATATTTTAAATTTAGGAGGAATATCAGGGTTGCTTGTAGTTCCAAATAATTTTCATGGCTCTATTCACACTTGGAATTGTCTTTATTGATAAAATATTATTATGAATGGTATACTTCTAGATTCGTCCAATAAAAAAAAAAAATTGTACCAATGTATATATTTCAAGAATCGTGACAAAAATCATAAGCGGTGGTGTTTCACTATTTCTCAAATACAAATTCATGGTACGAATAACTGGGCTTCAGGACTTTACTAATATTTCTCAATATTCCTATAAAAAATTTAAAAAAAATCTCAATATTTAGGAATTTGGTTTTTGAGGAAATATATTCAAGAGTATATAATAGGGGACGGATCAAAATTTTCAAAGATCTTTTAAGAATCAAAATACGTTTTTGTATTCTGGTAAAGGAAAAAAAAGAAAGGAATTATGAGATTCCGCGTTTTACGTCGGTGGAAATGGTTAATGGATCAAAATGGTATGATTCATATATTAAATTTAATGCGTCATAATTAATAGCATTTACTTAATGAAGTAATTATTTGTGCACTCCATGTCTGTAATATTGAACTTTGACAGTCATTAGTTTTTCATAAAATTACATAATTTCTTGACTAATGTAAACTCTTTGCTATTAAAATTTGGGTTCTTTTTCATTTGATTATTTACATTTCAAAATTTTTAAGTTGTCATTTTGTGTTTGATTTTGTTTTTTATTTGGCCTTTTAACTTTCCAAAATTTTCATTTACATTTTAGCATTTCATGAAAATGAAAATTTTGAAATGTAAAGGGTCAATCAGGAAACTATCTCAAACATGAAAGGCTAAAATAAAATTTTGAAATGCAGAGGGCCAAAATAAAATAACACCAAACTTTAAGGGTCAAAAATATACTTTAGTCTAATTTGTTGATAAGTCATGATAATTTGCAATTTCATTTAATTTGAGATCACTCAGCCTCTACCTTAATAATAAATGGTAAAATTTTGACTTTGTTGCTTGAAACGTATGCATTACAATATCTTAGGTTTTTTTATTAGGGTCTCTAATCAAATTCCAATTCAAACACATGGTAGGATTGACCAATAAACAAAAAATATATTTTTTTCTAAGGATAATTAACTTCAACTTGGCCATGTGTTTACATTTAATTGATAATGGGACATTCATGTCACAATGTCAATACTAACTCCTCTTCAATAAAATATAAATAATAATAATAAACTAAATAAATAAAGTACTCCACTCTCCCTTTCATTTTTTTTTTTCTTTTTAAGAAGGAAAAAAAAAAAAAAAAGGAGAAGAGAGCAATTTACTAAATATAACTTTATGTAATTGGATTTTTTTAAATTGCCACGCAAGTTGCCACCAATTTCAACTGAAAGAGTGAACCCTGACACTTGGAAAAAGATAAAATTAGGAATGATATTAATCACTTAATTGTCTGTTGGTAGAAGCCATCTCAATTGATTGGAACTGTACAAGTTACCTGTTTTGCAAATGTTAATCTTAGGCAACTTTCTGTGAAAATAGTTTTAAAATCATTTCTGTTGATGTTTGAGGTTGGTGAAAGAAGGAAACTCCTATGATAATGAATAATGCATTAAATTTTCAATTGTATTGCCATGCAATTATGTTTGCATCTCATTTTATATGAGTAGTTAATGGACATTCGGTTTGTTGATTATTTGTTTGGTTAGCTACACCCACCAATTGGGGCTTGAACACACAACCTCACTGTTTACAGCTGACTAAAGTGTTTTTCTAAATAATTATTTTCAATCTCACGGCATGATCTTGTAAAGTGACAGTAGGTTGAAGATTTATAGTCTATGGAATTGTAGGAGAAATTACAAAAGGGTTTGAAAAGATCATTTATGGATCAGAATGATGGAAAGTGAGTCCTGTTTTTAAATGTAATTTCACATTTTTGTGATAGATAAAAAAAAAATTAATTACAAAGTTGGTGGCATTAAATCTTGTGATAAATCATTAAATATTGTGATAAAGAATTAAAGATACAGATGGTCTTAGTGAATTTTGTTTAGAGAGGGAGAATGCAGAAATGGACAGAATGTATATGGCATCCTATGTTCAATCTAATAGGAAGCTTCTGTGGTAAAAATGGAAGTAGTAGCTCAGGCAGATAATTATGGTTCTTGCCTATTTATGGGTAGATTATTTGTCCACTGATAGGAAGTAATTCTCATTACCTTGGCTTTTGGACTATTAAATATGTTTCTTTACCACCATTTAGGCCCTAATACTACTTGAATGTTGAAATTGGGTTAGAAAATTTTCAGAACCAAGTAATTGTTGTAAAGCTCGATAGATGCTTTACAGATGTTTGTTGCCTTCCCTTTTCTTTTCCTTTTCTACTGTGTTGGTCCATTTGTCAGTTTATGGCAGAGGATTAATGCATCATGAATTCCTCTATCTCTACAGGGACTTCTTTTGAAGTCGAATGCTTTCCTAGAGTCCCTTTTGATCCTTCTTTTTCTATGATGTGGTGGATTGAGGTGTTTTTGAATTGTCTTGCCAGAGAACTCCACGTCTCATTGATAATAAGAGATGGTAACTGCTATTGAACAATGCAGGGATGGTATGTATCCCGTGGACTGGAAATTATTGGCAATCCTTCTGTATCCTAATCCTTCTGTATGCGGTCTTGTTGCTGTCTTTTATTGTGGCATTTTCGTTTGAATTTTTGTTGAAGCCAGCATCTTACTCTGTAATGTATAATATATAATATGCTGAATGATATTTAGTTCTTGCTATACTAATTCACGGTTTTAAATAGATAAAGCTCTTTTCATCTGAGGATTGTCCTGCAAAAGTCGGCCTGAAATGTCAAGATCATCTTCAAGCAAAGACATCATGGATGTTGCATTCTAATGCTATTGAATCTAATGATTTGCCACCTGGGTTTGAAGGCTGTCCTGAAAGTAATTTGAAGAAAGAACTTCTTCACATCCCTCAGATTAAATGGAAATGCCCTGCCAAGGTAGGTTTATGTCAGATTGTTAGTGTCCATGCCATCAGAATTCTTAATGTCCTGCAAAAGTCGGCCTGTTATTAACATGTCAAATTCTTAATGTAATTTTGGTTTTGAATCTACGTTGATGTATGCCTTCCTTTACTCTTATGTGAACAGTTTGTTATGAGTTGTAACTGGCAAGTCGTGGCTGGTGAAGAAAGCACAGAGGTAGAGGCTGAAAAGTTAAGGGAGATGAGAGTGCTTGAAGCAGTTTATCCAAGACTTTCGGCCACTCCTCCTAGGTTAAGCTTCCTTCTTATCTCTGCAACTTTCTGTATTTGCAGTTATCCTTTCTATAGCTGAGTTTGACGCTCTTCTTCTATTACTCTTTTTCTTTTCTTTGCAGTCCCTCAGTTTCTTGGAACATAGAAAATGAAAATTATGATGATAGCCTCACTCCTCTAGTCCCCATCACCCCTATTGAAGAAGAGTCCCCTTCTGATTTGACAGTACCCACGAATAACCCTGTTTGCTCACAGCCAATGGCATTGCCCCCAAATCTATCAGCATCTGGAACTATAAACACTCCAAAATCTGCTTCTCTAGATGCTCCTTCCACTGAAAAACCTGCACTTGAAATCTTACCTAGTGTAGGTGCAGACATGATTGCCACAATCATGAAAAGCAACCAGCAGGGAAGCTTGATTGATACAGACTTGCTCATTAAAATCCTTAGCGACCCAAAAATGATCCAGAAATTGATTAATGATCCTCAGCCGCCAGTAAATTCGGTAAGTGCACTCGGAAATATAGTTAGTGCAACTTCTAATACAGTAATTGCACCTGTCAATATAGTAAGTGCACCCACCACCGACACAGGAACTCTACCAATGTCTGCGCCAAAGCCCTCGACTCCATTGTTTCACATGTCATCAGTCTCAAAACCTGAAATACAAAGGCCTTGTATACCCAATGGAATGAAGCAAGTCACTTCATCTGTTCCCCTGTCCTGCTCTGAACCCAACCTAGGCTTATCGACCACCCCGGCAAATGGAAAACTTTATGCTGTAACAAATCAGATGCGGCCCACTTTAAATGCATTATCTACCAAACCAATTACCACTTCAACATCTTCTACTTTCATGGTCAAGGAAGCTCAACCTGTTAAGGATGCCAACTACTATAAGAACCTCATTAGGCAACATGGTGGAGAAAAGCAAACTCAGGAACCTATTCATGCTCAAAATGGTCATAATCACTTCCAAGACTTGAAACTGGTACAAAATATTAAACATGGAGAATTGAAAGCCAAGAATCAAAAACCTTGTGTGTATTTTAATAGCCAAAAAGGATGTCGAAATGGTAATAAATGTCCTTACAAGCATGATATGTGGCGCTCTGGTGGCATTCTGGATGCCCAGAGTACAAAGAGAATGAGACTAAGTGGGGAAATCACTGGGAGGATATAACCCAGATTCTTCTACCAACTTCTGAGACTGTTGTTCACCGGTGTTTTGGGCCTGTAAATACAATTTCCTTAGAACAGATTGTGAGGACAGAGTGGGCTATTTGATGGTTTCACGTATAACTTAGGGGAGCAGCCGATATTTGATTTTGAAAGATTTTTTTTTTTTTTTTTAATTCTGGATAGAATTTTGAAAATTTTAATGAATCTCGTAATTTTTTAATTTTTTTTTCAATTCAGTTCTCTAACTTTTAACTTTGTTCTATTCAATTAATAGATCAACTTTTTCTAACTTTATATTATATATTGTAGTATTAAGCATTTATTTATTATTATTATTGTTATTATTATTATTATTATTATGTTTTTAAATATGGGGACCCTTGAAAAACGTACATCATGTTAGGCTTGGGCTGTTTGGAACAAATGAAAATTCGAAGGGAAGTGGAGAGAGAGAGACTCCACTAGTGATCACTGACGCCAGTCCCTTTGGTGGAAGCATACGTGCTTCTTATCTGCGGCCTAGGAGTAGTGGAGGAACGCGGATTTCAATTTAAAAAGCAAAATTAAAAGTAAAACTTATCTTAGAAAAAATTAATCACTGTTAATAAATAATTATACATTAATGGAATTGTCATATTTTTCTATAATTTCAATTCACTACAAGTAAATATTGCATATCATTAAAATAAAAGAAAACAAAAATAATCCATTAATAATTAAATAACAACCAAATGAAGAGATTAATGTATGTAAAATTTAAGTAAGTCATTTTCATTTTTTAAAAACAAATTAATGTAATAGTGTTTGCCTCATTAGACAATATTACATGTTCAAAATTTGTTCATTTTCTAATCGAGCAAGCTTGAGTTTGTTCTCGAGTTATTATATTAATTTATTCTTTTTATATATAATAAAATCATGACTAAATTTTTTTTCCTATGTAAAAAATTATGAATTTAATTAAGAATAAATTGTTTATGAATTTTAATAATTTGATTAGGTGAACTTATTTACAAATTTACACTTTACAATTTTAAGTCTATATAAATATATTTCTAGATAGTTATACATAAAAATATAATATTATATATAATTAAATTGATTCGTCGTGAGTTCGAGCTTGCTCATGAACACATTATTATATATAAGATTTGTTTGTTTAATAGTCGTTAGACTTAAGTTAGACTTGTTTACTAAACAAAAGAATATAAAGAAGTAGGCTGTTTTTTTAAAAATTATGATTATGTTGGAGCCACTAATTGGAGAGATAGTATGTTCATAAGCTCTCAGGCCTCTGCCTTGAATAATAATGCTATTTACACAATTTTATTTTTCAACAAAATTCACAATTGCTGAAATGGTAATGTTGTGAATCGGGATAATTTGTTGAATATAAAAGATAGTCAATTCAAGATGACCAAAATCTTGAACTTGACAGAGAAAATAGACATTTTTTTTTTTATTTTCTTCTTAATTCTCATTGATGCATTGAACGGACATAAATAGCTAAACATGAGATAACCTCATCAACAAATCCTAAAACATAGGAACTAATCCTATCTACTATTTTAGGGATCAATTTGAATAAAAGCAAATAACTATGCTAATCTGTTACTCTACCTTATTCTGATAAAAATCTATCACTAAGCCTAAATTTAAATACTTCTAACTCCAATAACAATTTATCTAGCACATTATCTGGGGTCATAACATTGACTGTGGGTGGTGAACACAATTAACATTTATGAATTTATTATTTTTTCTCTTACCATTCATAATTTATCTCTTCAACAACAGTAAGTCCATAATTACATTTATTTTTTCATAAATTTTTTCACAATCATTAAGTTGGGCAATTGTCAATGGTAAACAATAAAGAGACTTAGTGGCGTGCCTTAACAAAAATTACAACTCCCCCCCTCTCAAAAGAGAATTACAACTAAACATCATTAGCAAAAAATTTATTTTTATAAATATTATGTAGCATGATAGCAATGCATGAAAACATGGCAAAAGCACAAAACTTTGAGTCTTAAGTGCGACTCGTGAAACATAATTTTTAGTTGTAAAATGAGGAAAACGTGCCATGTAGTTTTTATTTTTATTTTTTTATATGACGTAGTTACGGATATAATACATATGGTTTCTTTTCGTTAACAGAAGAGAGGTTTACTTCCCATAAAATTAAAAAAGAAAGAAAGTTTTCCTGATTTATGATTTATGGTAGTGGCAAAATCGAGATGAAAGGAAGTGTGAGGGGCAAAATTCTTTATATGCTAACTAGATTGGCCCAGCCGCGGCTCCACATTTATTTCGGATGGTCACAAGACCACCGTTGCTTACTAAAAATTAGGGATGTGCATGAGTCGGGTTGGGTCGGATTGAGGAAATTTTTTGACTCAACTTACCATAATAGGTAAAAAAAAATTCGACCCAACTCGACCTATCACATATGTCCGACCCAACCCAACCCAACCCAACCCACATGGGTTGAGTTAGGTCGGGTTGAACCCATGGGTTAGAATTTGTTTATTTTTTATTATTATTAAATTGAACCTATTTTTTTTATTAATTATATAATATATTTAAATATATATTAAAGAAAGTAATAGGATTTTATATTATATATGTTTGTAGGATTTTATTTTATATTATATAATATATTTTATATTATATATTACTAGGTTTTAACTTAAAAAAAATATTTATTAAATATATATTAAAATATGTGTGGGTCGGGTCGGGTTTGGTTTGGAGGGTTTGAAATTTTATGACCCAAAACCCAACCCGACCTGCTACAAAAAAAAAAAATTATAACCCAACCCAACCCACCAAGCCTTAAAAACCCCTACTAAAAATCGGTTTGGCGAGTCGGTAGGTTTTCTGCACATCCCTACTAAAAATTTATATATGATTAAATTACCGATTGTCTCAAAAGTTTAAATTCATAAAACATTGTGAGTTTAATCAATTAACAATAATTCTAACACTCCCACTCATGTGTGTCAAATTCCCTTTTAATAGGTAAGACCCAACATGTGAGAATTTAAATGGGAGATAGAGTGGAGGAAATAAAAATCGAACTCAGGATCGCATAAATGCTTGGAATTTATAAAAATCAATTAGACTTGAAATTTTTATTATTGGGTAAAATGTTGTTTTGGTCCTTAAACTTTACTAGAAATTTGTTTTTCATTCCTAAACTTTAAAAAAGTTCGTTTTCCATTCCTAAATTATTTAAATGTTCATTTTTTGTCCATGAATTATTGAAAATATTTTACTTTTTGTCTTTAAACTTTACCAAAAATTTGTTTTTTGTCCTTAAACTATTTATTAAAAAAAATCATTTTTTCATCAATATTTTTGTCTCTAAAATACTAAAAAAACTCTTTACAGAGTTTAAGGATGAAAAAAGCACTCTTTAAAGTCTAGAAATGAAAAATAAAAATTTAATAAAATTTAGGAACCTAAATAGTATTTTACCCTTTATTTTATTAATAAATTAACATATTTACCTTTAACTTCTTAAAATAAGTAAAATCTATAAAATTATTTCTAAAATCAAAGGCATTTTGGGGTGCGCATGCTTATCAGATTAAATGTTATGCATTTTAGTATAAGGAATGAATCAATGAATCTAGGTTGTTGGAATGGTATCTTCTTTATATATATATATATATATATATATATATATATATATATATTTTTTTTCTATTTTAAATATGAACGGACAAGTTAATTTCTTATTTACACACTAGTTTTTAGATGTGCACGCTTTCATGTGTATTGGAAGTGGGATTAGACAAATTAATTTTACGTTGGCTAAACTCCATTTGGGTCCTCCTAAATTTAGCCATAGGGTCCGTTTAGTTGAAAGGATGAAAAAAAAAATGAAAGGATAGAGAATGCTAATAGGATAGAAAATATTTTTTGTAGAAATTTACTCTCATGTGCCTATTAAATAATTTTTTATATAAATATTTTATTAGGGAATAAAAAACTGGAGTTGGGTATTGTAAGGGCTCAAATTGACCCAAGGCCCAAAAGGTATGAACAATAGCCCAACAAGTCCACAACAATAAATTTGATAGAGAGTGGGTTTAATAAATGAAGACTTAGTGAGTTAAATGTGAATCACAGTGAATTGGTTTAGCATTGAAGTAATTGTAAAGTACAATTTGAAGAGAAAAACACTTCTCAGTCAAGTCCAAGGAAAGTCTGTTCTTATATATCTCTCTCTTAGAATTCTACAAATATTTAGAGTCCTTAGTTACAAATAGTTCCTTTTTTTTTTTCAGATAATCCCTTCTATAATGGAACCATTTCCCTTTTATACTCCTTCTCTCATCTTAGTCTTCTACTTGTTGATCAAATAACTAATCTTCTTGATACTTGTCCCATCGGAACCTTCTTGAAACCTTTGTGGGTAGCTGTAAGTTTAGAAGTCACTATTCAGGCATCACCTCCATATTAATGTGGCCAATTAATTAGGTGCAAAGTATTCAATGTGGTAGTAGAAACTTTCTTCCCAAATATTTCTCAATTCTCTGTTGGCTCACCTCTCTCCGAAGCTTATCCTCCTCCCAAGTATGGTTGCCCACTGCCGAGTACTTGTTGGGTGGTGAGACTTCAGGCTTCCACTCTGTTTCCCCAGGAAGTTTGGCTCCTCGGACAACATCACCTTCTTGTTGTGACCAGCTCTCATCCTTGGCCCAATAACCTACTTGCCTTTATTAATACTTGTTTATTCTCGAGCTCTTTGGAATCCTTGGGCCTGGCCCACGGCCTAATATCCTTATTTGGGTCTCTTATCCCCCCAATAGCCCCTCGAAACTCTGTTCTTTCTTTCCCTCGAGAAAAATGGAGTTTCGATTTTGCGTTACTGTACTTCCCACACTTATGACATTTCCTCCCATGCGAGTGTCTTTTCACCTACAAATGGGCACACTCTTGACGCTTTGGCATCTGGGACGCTTCAGCAATTTCTTCACATGGCGCCCTGTCCCCCACATTATACGGTATGATGAAAATCTTACGGTAAAGGTTTTCCATAAGGATTTGAGCGGGAACTTTCCCGCTCCCTCTCTCATTCTATATAAAACACTTGAAGAATCCAGATTCCACACTTTTTGAATCTTCAACTCTCAAGAAATAGTTTGAGGTGCTCTTTTCCTATATTTTTGTAAGTAACATTTAGCTCACCTACTGAGTGTTAGGATCTTTTCTTCCTTGACCCTTTTATTTTTCACTTTATTCTTCTAACACCCCTTACTCACTTCTTAAATGGGTAGATTTGCTAGCTTGGTAGATACCCCTGAGGGCATAGAGAACTTTAATGCTTGATATAACATACCAGCTAGGGTTTCTATTCAGCATTGCCTTCAAGGAGAATGGTGATTCCCATGATTGTCTTTATAGAGGGAAGGATGAGGATCCCTATGGGTAGAGTAACTAGGGATTTCTTAATTGCCCATAGACTTTGCCCAACCCAGTGTTCCCCAAACGTATTTAGGATATTAGATAGTGTAGACGCCCTCAACAAAAAGATGGGTGTAAACTTCACCCATCACGATGTTAACTGGGTGTATGACTGCCTACTCCTTAAGAGTACGGGGTACTATCTTAAGACTAGGATCCCTGAAGTCAAACTCATCTTGTGTCTCCCCGAATCTAACAAGGGCATGGACCAAGATTTTCTAATTATCTCGGGTGAATGGCATGATGGACTTCATTGCCCGATATGAGAGGGGAAACCAGGTGGGGTACTTAGGTTTAGGTTCCCTATTTTAACCATGAACATTTTAAGCTCATAGTCTCTTATTTCTCCTTTTGTAATGTGAAAACTGGTTTTTTATTTCTTTTAACAAACTTCCTTTCTAACGATACTTCTGTTTTTGGGACTTTTGCAGATAAAAAACTTCACAACCCCTAACTTCAATTTCATCAATGAACCTGATCTGACGAGGATCCTCAAGTTTGAGATCTTTCTCCATACAAACGGGCAATTACGGGCCACTCACGTTGTCCGTAGGTACAAGCCGATATCCATAAGCTTTCAGTCCCCCAAATACGTCATAAAGGCGAAAGATCCTTGACTACACCAAATAAATATCGTCATACTTGGTTTCCTTAGCGATCCTCCCCCCGCGGGCACTCATTTAGTTGAACTACCTACCCAGCGAGCTTCCAAGGAAGAAGCGGCGTCTTTAAATCTAGCACCCAAAGAAGAAACCAAAGTGAAAGAAGTAGTAGATTCCGGCGAGGATTCCGACAAGGATTTTGGAGTATACGACCAGCCTAACCTCCCAGAGTCTCCATTCACTACCTACTCTCACCTACCCTTCGCGCAAGTAAGCAGCAGTTAGGAGCCTTCCCGTATCCCTAAAGCCATGGTGCTCCAGTGTAAACAAAAAACTAGCCTCCTTAAACTTCTAGAATCACACGTTGGGGGAGCTACTCTCGAGGTGGCCGTCCAACCTCGACCTCCAACTCCCCTCCTTGCATACACTGCCCCTTCTAAACCCGCAAACAAAAAGAGGAAGCGGGACAAAAAAGGTAAAGAGGTGCTTGAATAAGGTGAAGTGATACCCATTAAGGACTGGAACCCCAAAAAAAGGGCCAAAATCGCCAAAGGGGCACAAAGGAAGTCCTCGGCTAAAGGAAAGGTCACAAAGAGGGTGTGTGATCGTCGCCCTAAGGTTCTGATTTGGAACCCCCACTAGAGTTGGACGGAGCTCCCCTTCCCTTAGACTTTTCCATCTGAGACTTTCAAAAGGGGAAAGCTAGTTACGTGGCTGATGCACAAGAGCAACCCCTACTTTTGCCTTAAGACATGGCCGACCTAAAGACATTAAAAAAGCATAAGGTGTTTCTAACTTTGAAAATGGACTTGGCCATGGTAAGCCCTTCAACCCATTACTCTGACCAAATATACATGCTCTTTTTGCTCTTGAAGATTCAATTTAATGCTTTTTTTTTTTTTAAAGGCAATCCAAGCAACAAACATTACCGAAGAATGGGTATATGATGCCCATAAACCATAGAAGGACGAGGAGGGACGACGTATAACGGCCGTTGAAACTCTCATTGTGGCTGAAAAGAGAATCAAAGACCTCAACACTAGACTGACTGAGGCAGATAGAGACAATAAGAGTGCCGAAGTTGCATTGGCTGGGGCTGAGGAGCAAGCTGAGGATCAACACCAACAACTGCATAGAATCGAGTATCAACTTGCCATTGCCAAGGAGCAGATAGAGGCTTAGAAGAGAAAGCTGAAGAAAGCAGAGGAGACTGCAACTCAGGCCGAGCAAGAAGGCAGCAACATAGGGGTAAAAGAAACAGAAGAAAACCTAAGAGCTCTAGTCACCAGAGTCTGCCAAGGTTATTGCCTCCAGGTATGGACTAAGGCATTAGCTCTGGCCGGGGTAGATGCTTCTTCAGAGCTTAGAAAGGCAGAGAACGTCTTCTATCCCCCAGCTCTACGCATAACATCTTCTCCTAGCTCCCAAGCAGACACCATTCCCAAAGTGCTTGAGTTTGGCCAGGCCGCCCCTGTTGATACTCTTCCAGCCACTTCTAAGATTTCTAAAGAAACTGACCGAGTAAGCACCATGGGAAAAGAAAAGGAGCCCACCAAAGAGAAAGTATCTGAGCCAGCTAAACTTCTACTGGCGCCCAAAGAAACTTCCAAGGAAAAATGAGCAACCCAGGGCCAAATATTTGGGCAAGCCAACCTTCCTTCAACGACCAAGGAGGTTTCCAAGGAGAAAGGTGCAACTTAAGTCAAAGTGCTTGAATCTTCTACCCAACTAGCAGTGAAGACCAACCTCCCTCCATCCAAAACCAATTAGGATTTTACACCTTTTTACATGTACTTCTTTTATTTATTTGAAGTATGTATTTCCTTTGCCTTTCCAAGGCTTTATTTAATGAACAATGCCATTTACTTTTACACTACTACTGCTCACATGTGACTCATGATAATACCTGTTTATTATTCAGCATAGACTAATCATTTAACTATGATGATGAGAAGAAAATCAGTAGGCTAGATGCTTCGGATCAGAAAGGGCTCACGATTACCTTAGTAGCCTGAAAAATGAAAGAGAAGTGATCAAAGGTGATCAAAGGTGACCGAGGTTGCTGGCCAATAACCCTCCGATGACAAATTCAGTTTCTCTCAAATATTTTCAAGTTCCAATTTTTTAGGAAATGATTTCACACGTACCTTTTCCTGGTCTGAACCAGCGTTTATATAGTGTCTTAAGAGCGGTTATTGGATTTGTAACTTTCCCTTGAATTGAGGAGGTTTGTATTTGAATATAACTTCCAACTGTTTAGAAGTTATCCTTTTTGTGTGCAACGTTCACTAGAGGTTATTCGTAAAATACGGAGACATTTTACACCATAAATTTTCCAAGTGCCCACGTGTCGTCCATAATTCCTCGTCCTGATCAAGTCAGGGCAGCTTGCCTCGTCCTGAGCAAGTCAAGGCAGCTTACCTCGTCTTCGGGAAGCTGACAGCTTACCTCGTCTTGAGCAAGTCAAGACAGCTTACCTCGTCTTGAGCACGTCTAGACAGCTTACCTCGTCTTGAGCACCTTGCTCGTCCTGGACGATCTCCATGGACAATGAAGAGTCGCATTTGTTTATACCACATCAGTTTCCCCCTTGTCCATGGGTCATCTAGGATTCACATCTACTAACGCCGTTGTTTGGACAAGTGTCCTTATACCAGCTGTTGTAGGTGCCACTTATCATGATTTAACTGGAGACCAATCATGTCAGCTCGTTTTTCGAGGGATGTGCCATTTGTCGCTTTTTGGCTAGTCGCGTCGCTTCGTGTACTGGGGTCAATGCCTATAAATAGTTGAATTCCTCTGCTACCCTCCTCATTTTCTCAAATTTTCTCCTTCGACCTTCCTCGTCTTAGCGCCTCGTCTAGAAGTTTCCTGCGTCAGTTAGTCTCCTCTCGTCTAGTTCTAGGTACTTTCTTCAATCTTCGTCCTTAGATTTTAAGCTTCTTCCTTAAAAATGTTTGAGGTAGTCCTTTCCTCGTCTAGCGATAGCACTGTCAAAGCTATAGACGAGTACCAGGACCCAAGTAGCTTTAGTGGCTCTAGTGATAGTTCTAGGAGTAGTAATAGCAGTAGTGATGGGAACACCACAGACGAGTATACGTCTGGTGTCCCAGGGGTTCCTTTAGAGGTGTTTAGGGAACAACATAGGACGAGGGTCAAGTCTGGTTCTAGGGCTGGCACAAGTGCTCCCTCGTCTTCTGCTCAAGACGAGGAGGAGGAGGTAGTTTACACTTGTGCTATAGGGGTTGGTTCTAAGATAGACGAGAAGAAGTTGGACCTTCTCAAGACGAGGTACCAAATCCCTGATAGCTTAAACCCTAGGCTACCCGTCCGTGACGAGTGGTGTTGTCAACCCCGTTTTGGTGTTGGCATTTACGAGGCTTACCTCCTAGGGGGTTTGAGGTTGCCTCTAAATGCCTTCGCCAGGGAGTTGCTTTCTAGGTTAGGTATAGGGATATGCCAACTTAACCCCAATGCATGGCGTTTAATAGTAGCTATGCAAGTTTTGTGGAGGGAAGTGTTTGAGGGGAACCGTCCTCTTTCCGTGGACGAGTTCCTCTACTGCTATAAACCCTCCGAAATTAACCAGTCCCTTGGCTTTTATCAATTTACAGCCAGAGGGAAAGATTGTAGATTGATTAAGTCATTAGTCACGTCAGACAGAAACTGGAAGACGGAGTTTTTCTTCGTCTCTGGTTTCTGGGCTGGCCGTCCTAATGACACTGCCAAGGATCCATTCCCTCCCTATACAGGGGAGATAGGGAACCTTCGTCCTGAAGGTATGCATTTCTCATTGTATTTGTTGCACTCGTCTTTAATAATGGTCATCTAACGTGTTTTTGTTTGTTTTGTTTTGAAGGTGTTAGACGACCCCATTTGGATAGGTTCCATTTGGAACGAGTCCAAAAAGCTCGTCTTTACAGCGACAGGACCTTCCATTTTTTGGTTACCTTACGGCGTCTTGCCACCTGGGGTCTAGGTCCTGACCCTTCAGATGAGGCAATTGCCCACAAAGTTACCGTGAGAAGACGTAAGTCGTCCTTACCCTCGTCGTCTTCTTTTTTTTTTTTTTTTTTTTTACTGACGTCTTTACTTGCATGAATGGCAACGATGAAACAAAATAAAGGCAAGGATGCGATGGACGAGGAGACTAGGCCTGGAGTGAAATCCAATCCTCGTCCAGCTTCTGGCGAGAAGAGGAAGAGCCTCTTTCTAGGCCTAGACTTGGGAAACCTCCCAAGTAGGCGCAAGGAGAAGAAAGCTAGGCACAAGTCATCCAAGCCTCAAGACGTCCAAGCCAAGGATCAACCTGGCTCTCTCGTCCCTCCTACCCATCCAGTTCAAATTTTGGACGTTGAACTAGAGCTTCATTCTCCACCCCTCCCGCCTAGAGTAGTCCCATCCTCGTCTCAACCTTCTCACCAAGTTCCTCACAATCTTCTTGAGGACGAGGACTTGGCTTGGGAGAAATTTGAGAAGGTTTTGATGGATGAGGATGTGACGGCATGCTACAACATGTCGTTGAAGGATTTTGAGCGCTCCAGCGTCCATGACCTTTTCAAGGTATGTAACTTTCATATGTTTGTCTCGTCTTGCAATTAGCTTATGCATGCATTCTAATGAAGCTTTGTGCTATGCAGGCAATGTCTAAGTTCATTGCAGCGTCTAGGCAGGCAACTGAACTGGACAAGACGAGGGTGCTGTTGGAGAAAACGGTCCAAAAAGGAAGGGACGAGTCCAAGAGGTGGGCAGAGGTGGCAGCTAAGTCCAAGGACGAGGCGGGGAACTTGAAGAACCGCGTCACTGAGCTGGAGGCTGAAATCCTTGAGAAGGACGCTCGTCTTGACTCCCTTCAAAAGAGGAATGAAGAGCTTGACGTCCTTCTGGAGAAAGCTAGAGGAGACGCCGTTGCGGAGTTCAAGGCGTCCAAAGAATTCACTGATTCAATGGACGCCAACTATGCAGCTGGCTTTGAGGATTTTAGGATGGACGCGATGGACAAATTCCCTGAAGTGGACTTCAGCTCAATCAAGCTTAACCTTGGCGGGGCGTCTACAAGCTCCCTCGTCCAGACCAGCTCAGAAGACATCAACGTGGAGGATGATGCTACCACCTTGCCACCTCAAGACGAGCCAAATGCCAACACCCCATCCGTTTAAGATTTTTCTTGCTTTGATGTAATTTAATTCTTCTCTTTTCTTTTTATTGAAATATATTGGAGTACAATTATCTCGTCTAGAGTGTTATAGACGAGTTTATTAACAATTGCCTTTAAGGCTTAATTTGTAAGGGTTTTTGGACGGTGGTCGTCTACCCTTTTTTTTTTTTTTAAACTTCAATGAATATTTATCTTTATTCACTATTTGTTAATGTATGGACGTGTTTCCCTTTGTTTTTGTTGTGCTTGAAACTTGTATATTTCTTAAGTATTAAAGGGTCGTCCATATATTTTGCTTATGGATGATGTTATTGATCCATCCTTTTGTTCTTCTATAGACGAGTTAATGATCACCTTTTTTAGACGTTTCTTTCGTCCATAGGTCTGACCTATTTGCCTCGTCCATAGGTTTTGGCCTATTTGCCTCGTCCATAGGTTTTGGCCTATTTACCTCGTCCATTGGCTTATTTTCGCTTCGTCCATAAGCCTTTCTTTGGCCTTTCGTCAAGGACGTTTTCTAGCGTTTGACTTGTCCTAGAGCATCTGTTTTGGTCAGATTCTCGTCCATGGACTTGTAATTTTTGTGCCTTGGCTTATTTTACGCTTTATCCTCGTCTTGAGGAAAGCTTGTGAATGTTACATCCCTGCGTCCAAGGATTTTTCATTCGTCTTAAGGTTTTGCCCCCTTCGTGAGTTTTACCATGGGAGTTAGATTTTACGCATAAAATACATTGAAAATACAAACTATATCATTACATAAGCATTTTTCACAAACATGGCACCTGCTTAAAAGCTAGCGCCTTATGAAAGTACTTAGGAAAATACTTAAAATACACAACCTTGTTTTTCACAAACTTGTTCGTAGACGGTGCAAAAGTTTAAGAACTAGTGCACCTTTATTCTTAGTACACACCATAGCAGTAATAAGAACACAAAAGTAGATATTATTGAACATAGTAGTAGAGTCGTCCATCATTGTAACCTCGTCCTTGAATAGCTTCGTCCAAGCCCATTATTGATAGTACCTTCTCAGGTGCTCCACATTCCAAGGATGCTCTAGCTTTCGTCCGTCCAGAGCTTCCAAGTAATATGATCCCTGCCTCTTGCAGTTGACTACCCTGTATGGTCCTTCCCAATTGGGTCCCAATTTTCCATGAGCTAGATTCCTAGTTGCCAAGGATACTCTTTTGAGAACGAGGTCCCCTACGCTGAAGCGCTTGGGTTTCACCATGGTATCATGCTACCTGGCCATAAGATTCTTGTACCTTGCTGTCCTTCGCTCCGCCTCCATCCTTACTTCATCAATAAGATCGAGGTCAAGACGAAGCAGTTCTTCATTTTCCTTCTCCTGATACTTCATTACTCGATGGCTAGCCATATGAACTTCTGCCGGTATGACCGCTTCACTTCCATAGGCTAACTTGAAGGGAGTTTCTCCTGTCGGGGTTCTCACAGTGGTTCTGTAGGCCCAAAGAACGCCTGGTAACTCGTCTGGCCATATCCCCTTTGCCCCCTCAAGCCGAGTTTTGATGATTTTCAGCAAGGATCGGTTTGCTACCTCTGCTTGTCCATTTGCCTGTGGGTGGGAGGGTGAGGAATAATGATTTCTGATTCCGAAATGCTCACAGAAGTCCCTGAACGGTGCGTTGTCAAACTGTCGTCCATTGTCCGATACCAGTACCCTCGGTACTCCGAACCTACACAGAATGTTCTTCCAAACAAAATTCTTAACATTTTGCTGTGTAATTTTTGAAAGGGGTTCAGCCTCCACCCACTTAGTAAAATAGTCAATTCCTACTACCAAAAATTTCATTTGTCTGGTTCCTGGGGGGAAAGGACCTAGGATATCCAGTCCCCACTGCGCAAAGGGCCACGGGGCCATCATCGGGGTCTGGTACTCCGACGGCTGCCTAGGGACGTTGCTGTAGCGCTGACATTGGTCGCATACCTTGACATAGGCCTTAGCATCTGCCTGAACCGTGGGCCAGTAGTAGCCTGCACGAATGATCTTATGGACGAGTGATCTTGCCCCTGAGTGATTACCACATGCTCCTTCATGAACCTCCCTCAAAACATAATTTGCTTCGTCCGGAGCTAGGCACCTTAGGTAGGGCTGAGATAAGCCTCGCTTGTAAAGCACTTCATTTATAAGGACATACTTTGCAGCCCTAACCCTCAGTTTTCTAGCTTCGTTCTTGTCTTCTGGAAGCTTCCCATCCTTTAGATAGATAACAATCGGACTCATCCAACTTTCTTCCCCTCCAATTAGCTGTATTTCCGGGAGGTCTATGCTCGGCATGTATTGGACTTTGCTATACTCGTCCATAATTCCACCTGCCGATGCTGCCCTTGCCAACGCGTCTGCTTCCATGTTTTCCTCCCTCGGGAGTTGAACAAAACTTACTTCTGAAAACTTTTGCACAAGCCTCCTCACTTTGCTGAGGTATCTCTTCATTCGATCTTCCTTGGCATCACACATTCCATTCACCTGGTTGATGATTAGCTGAGAATCTCCTCTGACTATTACTGACTTTGCTCCTAAGGACTTAGCCAATTCCAGCCCTTTAAGTAGTGCTTCATATTCAGCTTCATTGTTGGTAGTTTGGTACTATAGACGGGCTGCATACTCCAACTTATCTCCCTCCGGGGACTTAAGTATGACTCCAATCCCTCCTGCGTACATTGTAGATGATCCGTCCACGTCTATGATCCACCTTCTTGCCCGCTCGTCCTTGACCAGCTCGTCTTGGCTTGGAGTGAACTCCGCAATGAAGTCCGCCAGCGCCTGCGCCTTGACTGCATTCCTTGGCTGGTACCTGACATCAAATTCACTGAGTTCCACTGCCCATTGGACTAGCCGTCCTGCAGCTTCCAATTTGTTCATTGCTTTCTTTAGGGGATGATCCGTTAAGACAATGATGACATGAGCTTGAAAGTAGTGTCTCAGCTTCCTTGAAGCCGTGACCAAGGCAAAGGCTAACTTCTCCATCATTGGGTACCGTCCCTCCGCTCCTCTAAGTGCCCGGCTGGTATAGTATACCGGTTTCTGCACTCGTTCCTCTTCCCTGACCAGTGCGGAACTTATGGCATGCGGGGATACCGCCAAATACAAATACAGCTCTTCGCCAGGTACGGATGGACTTAGCAACGGTGCCTTTGTGAGGTAAGTCTTCAAATCTTGGAAGGCCCTTTGACACTCGTCCGTCCAGTCAAACGCCTTCCTGAGGACTTTAAAAAACGGTAAACACTTGTCAGTAGCTTTCGAAACAAACCTGTTGAGGGCGGCAACTCGTCCTGTAAGGGACTGGACTTCTTTGATATTTTTTGGCGATTCCATGTTAAGTATTGCTTGGATCTTATCTGGATTTGCCTCAATGCCTCTATGTGAAACCATGAACCCCAAGAACTTCCCTGATGAAACGCCGAAGGCACACTTGCTTGGATTAAGTTTCATGTTGTACCGTCGTAGTGTGTCAAAGGTCTCCTGAAGGTCGTCCAGATGTTTTCCCTCGTCCAAACTTTTTACCAACATATCATCAACGTAGACCTCTACATTTCTTCCAATTTGAGGATGAAACATTTGGTTCACCAGCCTCTGGTAAGTTGTCCCCACGTTCTTCAAACCAAAAGGCATTACCTTGTAGCAAAACAAACCTTGGCTGGTGATGAATGAAGTCTTCTCCTGGTCTGCGTTGTCCATTCTTATTTGGTTGTAGCCTGAGAAGGCGTCCATAAAGCTAAGCAACCTGTGTCCAGCCGTCGAGTCTACCAGCTGGTCAATGCGTGGCAGCGGATAACTGTCCTTCGGGCAAGCTTTGTTTAAGTCGGTAAAGTCTACACACATTCGCCACTTACCATTGGCCTTCTTTACCATGACTACATTCGCCAACCAGTCCGGGTAGTAAACTTCCCTAATGAACTCCGCCGTAATCAACTTCTGTACTTCTTCTTTGATGGCGTTGTCTCGCTCAGGAGCAAATACCCTCTTCTTCTGACGCACGGGTTTAGAGGAGGGACATACATTCAGACGATGAGTAATAACACTCGGATCAATGCCAGGCATGTCTTCATGACTCCATGCGAAGACATCAAGGCTTTTCTTCAAAAACTGGACCAGTGCATTCTTCGCCTCTTCTTCCATGCTCGCCCCTATTCTAGTAAACTTCTCAGTTCTACTATCGTCTAAGGGGACATCTTCTAACACCTCAACAGGCTCCGCTGTGATTCTTCCCTCGTCTATACTCATCGCCTGTAAATGCTCGTCCATAGCCAACATAGCTAGGTAGCATTCTCTAGCAGCTAACTGATCTCCTTGCACCTGACCCACTCCATGTTCAGTTGGGAACTTGACGGACAAATGGTAGGTAGAGGTTACCGCCTTCCAGCTATTCAAAGTAGGCCTTCCAATAATAGCGTTATATGACGATGAACAATCGACTACGAGGAAGTTTACCTCTCTGGCTATCTGCTGTGGGTATGCTCCAATCACTACGGGCAGTGTGACGGTGCCCACCGGTTGTACTTTCATTCCCCTAAATCCTACCAAGGGCGAACTCACTGGACGAAGCTGATCTCGTCCTAGCCTCATTTGTTGGAAAGCAGGGTAATACAGAATGTCTGCCGAGCTGCCATTGTCTACCAACACCCTTCTGGCCGTATAATCGGCAATAAGTAAGGTAATGACAATCGCATCGTCATGGGGTTGGTGAATTCTTCCAGCATCCTCGTCCGTGAACGTGATTGCTTGCTCGTCAGCTTCCCTCGTCCTTGGAGATCGTCCTGACAGCTGGACGTTTTGCACCACCTTCAGGTATGTCTTCCTCGATTTACATGACTGCACTGCTGAGGTTCCTCCTACAATAACTCTTATTTCTCCTAGCGGGGGTCGTGAGGACTCTTCCACCTTGGCTTTCAACTTCTCATCCTTGTGGTCTCGTCCAAGGAAATTCCTCAACTTTCCCTGCCTGATGAGGTTCTCTACCTGCTGCTTTAAATCAAAACACTCGTCCGTGTCGTGCCCATGGTCCCTGTGAAAGCGACAATACTTGTTCTTGTTGCGCTTGTTAGGGTCTCCCTTCATTTTCTCCGGCCACTTCAAGGACGGATCATCCTTGATTTGCATAAGGACCTGCTCTAGCGGGGTATTCAGGGAAGTGTACTGCTGACTTCTTGAGGATGAACTTGCCTTCCTACCATCCCTATCCCTTTTTTCTCCTACCTGGGCCTTCTTAGGACGAGGAGCTTGATCTGAATGTCGTTGGTGACCAGCTTCCGAGCGTTCTGACCTTTTCCTCTTCTTGGCTATTATTGCGTCCTCGGCGTTCATGAAATTCTGGGCTGAATGGACGAGTTCAGCCATGGTCTGAGGTTCCTGCTCGTACAATTTATGAATGAACAAGTCTGAATTGACCCCATTATGGAAAGCAGCCAACAGCAACTTATCGTCCATTTCGTCCACCGTCAAGGCCTCCCTGTTGAATCGGGTGATGAAGGACCGTAAACTCTCATTCTCCCCTTGTTCGATGGTTAGCAAACTGGAAGAGGAACGCTTGTGGCGTTGTCCTCCGATAAAGTTGTTAACAAACATCTTACTCAACTCTTCGAATGACCCGACCGAATTTGGAGGTATCTTGCTGAACCACACCCTTGCCGGTCCCTTAAGTGTGGTAGGAAATGCTCTGCACATAATCTCGTCTGGAACTCCTTGGAGGTGCATGGTTGTCTTAAAGGTAGCAATGTGGTCACACGGATCGCGATTTCCATCGTACGAATCCAGGGAAGGCATTTTGAACTTAGGGGGTAAAGGATGGCTGTTGATGGAAGCCGTGAATGGGGAGTCCGTTCGGTGAACCAAATCTTCCACGGGGTTTGCCCGCCTCATATTCTCCTTCATTTCTTCCATGGCTTTTCTCATCTGGTCCATTTCTCTCTCCAAATGTGGCACCCTTCTCGAAGTAGTACCCCTTGTCTGATCCTCGGACTCAATATTTTCTCCTCTACCTTCCTGACCCTGGGGTCGTCCTTCTGCATGTCCTTCACGGTGTTGCCTCCTTATGTTGATTTCCCAGTTCAACTCCTGATTTTGGCGGGTCAGTTCTGCCATAGCAGCAACCATGGACTGCACTTGTTGAAGGGACGGCGGCTGCGCGACAGGTGCTGACTGGCGATCGCGGTAGGGATTACTAGAAGCATCCCTACTCTCCTGGTGGCCTGGGCTGGTAGCCCTTGATCTTGTCCGAACCATTCAGCCTTTTGTCTAGGAACAAAGAATGATCGAAATAACGAAAAGAAAACGAAGATTATTTTCTAAGTTCCCACAGACGGCGCCAACTGATGATGAGAAGAAAATCAGTAGGCTAGATGCTTCGGATCAGAAAGGGCTCACGATTGCCTTGGTAGCCTGAAAAATGAAAGAGAAGTGATCAAAGGTGACCGGGGTTGCCGGCCAATAACCCTCCGATGACAAAGTCAGTTTCTCTCAAATATTTTCAAGTTCCAATTTTTTAGGAAATGATTTCACACGTACCTTTTCCTGGTCTGAACCAGCGTTTATATAGTGTCTTAAGAGCGGTTATTAGATTTGTAACTTCCCCTTGAATTGAGGAGGTTTGTATTTGAATATAACTTCCAACTGTTTAGGAGTTATCCTTTTTGTGTGCAACGTTCACTGGAGGTTATTCGTATAATACGGAGACATTTTACACCATAAATTTTCCAAGTGCCCACGTGTCGTCCATAATTCCTCGTCCTGATCAAGTCAGGGCAGCTTGCCTCGTCCTGAGCAAGTCAAGGCAGCTTACCTCGTCTTCGGAAAGCTGACAGCTTACCTCGTCTTGAGCAAGTCAAGACAGCTTACCTCGTCTTGAGCACGTCTAGACAGCTTACCTCGTCTTGAGCACGTCTAGACAGCTTACCTCGTCTTGAGCACCTTGCTCGTCCTGGACGATCTCCATGGACAATGAAGAGTCGCATTTGTTTATACCACATCAAACTATAAACCCAAATTACAAGTTCTACCAACTAAAGCACAACATCACTTTCCATATTGATATACACTTACATAATTAGTTACCCAATAACTTAATTCACATTAAGGCTGCATTCACAATTTCAAACAGATGTGAGGCATTAGTTGGAGAGACCAAGTGTGGTTAGGGCTTTGTTCACCACTTAGCCATATAAGAAGCATTAATTTACCCAAGGTATGTGGTCCGAGGAACCAAGTATGACTAAGGTTCTGTTTAAAAATTAGAGAAAAAAAAATACTAATTTACCTAAGGTATGTGGTCTGAGGAACCAAACATGACCAAAGTTCTGTTTAACACTTAGAGAAATAAAAAGTATTAATTTACCCAAGATATGTGGTCCAAGGACCAAATATGACAAATGTCCTGTTTAACACTTAGGGAAATAAAAAATATTAATTTACCCAAGGTATGTGGTCCAAGGAACCAGGCATGACCGATCTTCTTTTTAACATTTAGATGAATAAAAAGTGTTAACTTACCCAAGATATGTAGTCTGAGGAACCAAGCATGATCAAAGTTCTGTTTAACACTTAGATGAGTAAGAATAAAACACATAATAGCAGAAATAGAGGATGGCAAGATTGTCTTTCATTAATAATAATAACTTTGTAAATTGTTTACATTCCATGGATGTGATACAACATTTTCATCTAAATCTTCTAAAAAATAATCTCCTATACCAGCTACCGAAGTAATGCGATATGACCCCTCCCAATTGGGCTCTAGTTTTCCCTAAGATGGGTTCTCTATCGTACCCACTACTTTTCTTTACACCAAGTCACCTGGTGCCAATGGTCTTGCCCTTACACATGTATCATACCCCTGCTTAAGCTTTTGCTGATATTGTGCCTGCTGTACCATAGTTGTTTCTCTTCGTTCATCAACCAAATCTAAACTTCTTTCCAACAATTGAACATTATTGTATGGGGTGAACAAGCTTGTCCTTAGTGTTGGAAACCCAGTTTCTAGAGAGATCACAGCCTTGGACCCATATGTCATTGAAAAAGGGGTTTCCTCGGTTGACCAACAAGGAGTCATCCGATTTGTCCAAAGAACATGTGGTAGATCTTCAATGCATCTACCCTTTGCTTCATCCAACCTCTTCTTAAGCCCATTAACTATGACTTTGTTGACCGCTTTAGCTTGCCCATTCCCTTGTGGATAGGCTGGAGTTGAATATCTGTTCGTAATTCCTAGTTCACAACAATATCTCCTAAAGGCTTTACTATCAAATTGAAGCCCATTGTCCAAGGTGAGGGTGTGAAGGATCCCAAATTGGGTAGTAATATTCTTCCAAACAAACTTCTTTGCATCTATGTCCCTAATATTGGATAATGGCTTAGCCTCCATCCAGTTTGTGAAGTAGTTGGTGTCGACTAGAAGCCATCTTCGGTTTCCCACATCCTTGAGGAATGGTCTTACAATGTCTAGGCCCTATTGGGCAAATGGCCATGGACTAGACAAAGGATTAAGTACACCCCAGACTGGTGAATGGTTGAAGCAAATCTCTAGTATTGATCACACTTTTTAACATACTTTTGTGCCTCTTTTTGCATACTGGGCCACCAATATCCCTAGGTGAGAGCTCTGTACGATAATGATCTATCCCCTGTATGACTTCCACATATTTTCTCATGCAATTCCTCCAAAAGTGGTTCCACTGCCTCGGGATGAACACAAAGCAAGTATGGTCATGAGAAAGAGCGTTTGTACAACTTTTTCTCTCATAAGGTAACACGTCTTCTTTCAAAAATAGAACTATGGGATCCATCCAACTATTTCCGACCCTGATCTGATGTACCTATATTTTCTCCCTCTCCTCCTCAACAGGCCTGTTTAAATCCTCAACAAGTATGACCTGAGGAAGATCTTGTCCAGAATAGGTTGCCAAAGTTGCTAAAGAATCTGCATGTGCATTTCTACTTCTCGGGATTTGTTGTATAGAGAAAAACTCAAAACTTGACTGCAAAAGTCGAGCTTTATTCAAATGCCCTTGCATTTTTAAATCCCTAGCTTCCAACTCTCCCTTCACTTGCCCAATGACTAGCCTTGAATCTGAAAACACTTCAACAGCTTTTCCTCTCATCTTCTTAATCATAGCTATCCCAACCAGTAAAGCCTCATACTTTGCCTCATTGTTCGTGGCCGAGAAGTCCAACCTTAAGGTCTTCTCATAGTGATTTCATTTGGAGACACTATTACCAACCTTACCCCAGATCCCTTTTAATTTGGCGCACCATCAACGTATATCTTCCAAGGTGAGGGCCTGTGTAGAGAAATTTTTGAAACCTGTTTTCCTTCAAATCTATGCTCCTCTACCTCTACCTCTACCTCTACCTCTATTGGAGATTAGGTAAATTCTGCCACCAAATCTACAAAAACTTGCGTTTTAATTGAGGTACGTGGCATGTACTTTATGTCAAATGCACCCAAAATCATCCCCCATTTAGCAATTCTCTTCGTATAATCAACCTTTCGCAGCAACGACTGCAAAGAGAGTTGAGTCAAAACTACAACTATATGCGCTTGAAAATAATAGAGAAGTTTCCGCGTAGCATGCACCACGGCCAAAATGGCTTTCTCTATGGGCAAGTAATGAACTTCAGGTTCTTGTAGTAACTTACTCACATAATAAACTGGCCTCTGCATCCCATTTTCTACCCTCACCAATACCAAGCTAACTGTAAGAGAGACCACAACAATGTAGGCAAAAAAGACTTCTTTCTTTTCGGGCCTAGACATAATGGGTGGCCAACAAAGGTACACCTTCAATTGCTGGAAAGTAAGGGCACACTGTTCATTCCACTAAAACCTTTTCCACTTGTGCAAGAGTTGGAAAAATGGTCTACATCTATTTGTCGATTTAGAGATAAACCTATTCAAGGCTACAATCATTCCAGTCAATTTCTGTACTTCTTTGGGGTTCCGAGGAGACTGTAAATCATTAATCACTATAAATTAATCAGGATTAACTTCAATTGCACGATGAGTAATCATATAGCCCAAAAACTTGACTGAGCTAACTCCAAAAGAACATTTAGAAGCATTAAGACGCAACTTATGCTTCCTCAGCACCTCAAAGATACATCCAAGGTCACTCAAGTGCTCAGCCACCATTTTGCTCTTTACAACCATATCATCAGTATAGACTTCAACACATTTGCCAAGCTAGGGTTCAAATATTCTAGTCATCATCCGTTGGTAGGTAGACCCCGCATTCTTTAATCCAAAAGGCATCACCTTATAATAATAATTCCTAGTGGGCGTCACAAAAGTAGTCTTCTCCTAGTCAGCTAGAGCTAATGGTATATGATGGTACCCCTGAAAGGAATCTAAAAGCTCATTCGAGGATGTCCAACTGTCACATCTACTAATTGGTCTATTTGGGGTATCGGGAAGGGGTCCTTAGGGCAAGTTTTATTTAAATCCGTGAAATCTATACACACTAGCGATTTTCCATTCTTCTTTTTCACCACCACTTTGTTGGCCAACCACTTAGGATAAAAAACCTCTTTAATTGCCCCTGCACGCTTAAGCTTTATCAATTCTTCTTTAACAGCCTCGGCATGCTCCTTAGAAGAGTGTTGAGGTGGTTTTTTCTTCTAAACAATGTTTGGATTGACATTTAAATGATAGCAGATGAAATCTGGATCCACTCCTGGAGCTTCATAAGCGCTTCAAGCAAAGAAGTCCACATTCTTTCGAAGGAAAGCTAATAATTCATCTCTCTCCTAAAGAGGCAACTCTTCTCCAATTTGGAAATAATTTTCATCATTAGTGTCTATTATGACCCTCTCTAACTGTTCACACTTCACTCTTTCATCCACGACATCCGAGGACACTTCCACTTCCCTTAATTGTTACAAAGCTTTGTCCGAGGACCTCACGAACCCATTCTTGGACTGGTGTCTGACTGCAGCAACCAAGCACTGCCTTGCCATAGCCTGGCTTCCAATCAACTCCTCAATATGGTCCCCAAAGGGATACTTCACTTTCAAATGCAAAGTTGAAGATATAGCTTCCATAGAGTGAAGCCACGATCTTGTCAAAATGGCAGTATAAGGTGAATAGGCGTCTACCACGATGAAATTGACCTCAACTACCTTAGAGCCAAATCCCACTGGAGGGGAATCATAACTAACCATATCCTCAGGCCTTAGATTAAGTCCCATATATAGATCATGGTACATGATCTCAGCACCACTACCTTGTTCTACCAGGACTCTCTCCACACCATAGCCTCCTATCTAAATGGTAACCACTAAAGCATCATCATGTGGTTGATAAGTTCCAACCTTATCCACATCAGAAAAACTCAAAACTTGTCAAGTTTGCATCTTCATTCGCTTAGTCGTAAAAGCTGGATCCTCGGTGTGTCACTAAGCTGGATCCTTGACGTGTGAATTTGACATAGACATCACCTCAAATTGATGCATGCTCATCCGGCCTAGGGTTTCCAGAATTACAACAATTGTTCCCAAGGATGGTCTCAGAGAGTTCTCTCGCTAAGGGGCTGGCCCGACCTGACCTCCCTGTGCAGATGGTTGGAATAAAATCTATTTCAATTTCCCGACCTTAACCAACTGCTCAAAACAATCTCGCAAAATCCTACAATCTTCCGTAGTGTGTCCACGATCTTAATGATACTGGCAGTAAAAACCCTGATTGCATCTGGAAGGATCCCCTCCCATCTTATTTGGTCACTTAAAGTATGGTTCATTTTTTATCTTGTCAAGGATTTGGTGCACAGGTTCCCTAAAAACTGTGTTAACTATCGGTGCGGTAGAATGTCCTCTAGGCCTTGAAAGTCCCTCCTATTTCTATTATTACTATACCTCTCCGACCTGAAATCCCTTCGATCAAGAGGAATTACCTTGGCTTTCCACTTCCCCTGCTGTTGATTTTCATCGGCCCACTTGTACTCGTCAATTCGATCCATTAATTGACGCATGCTGCATGTAGGCTTCCTGGTTAAGGATTTCCTCAACTCATTCTTAGTGGGGAGTTCGACCTTAAATGTCCTTACAGCCACATTCTCAAAATCTCCATCTATTGCATTAAACATCTCCCAATACCTATCAAAGTATGTCTTCAAAGTTTCCCCCTCCCTCATTGCCATTGATAATAGGGAATTCAAGGGACGAGGAACCCTACTGCATATAACAAATTGAGCCTCAAAGGCCCTGACAAGTTCTCGAAAGGAGCTGATAGAACCCTCTTCCAACCCATCAAACCATCTCATTGCCATAGGCCCCAAACTTGATGGAAACACCTTGCACATCAGGGCCTCATTCCTCGAATGGACAGCCATTCTTTGATTAAAGTGGCTGACATGCTCCACCAAATCTGTTCTACCATTATACATGGTAAAAGTTGGTTGTGTGAATCGGTGAGGAAGCTTTGCCCTCTCAATTCTTCGTGTAAACAGTGACTTTGTGATTTGACGCAAAACCTTGCTCATAAGATCATTTCCTAAGCCCCTACAGGTCGAGCTTCTACTCCTTTGCCTATAATGACGCTTCTCCCTATCAAAAAAAGACTCACTAGGAGGAGTTCTTGATCTTGGTCTATAATTGTCATCATCATCGGATTGGGACCCTGAGCTCAAAGGAGACTCTCTCCTTTGCTTATGGTGTAATTTCCTATGCAAGTGATCTATCTCCGATTTCAAGTTTCTAGTATCTTCTCCATATGAAATATGACTGCCAGTTCTAGAATGAATCCTGGTGGCATGAGTAGTGTGCACACTTACTTCGCTGTATCTCCTTCGTTCCAGATTATGTAAATGGTCCTGACGTTGAGATCCCATAGATTCTTCTCGATTTAGCCCTGAACCCACCATGATTGAACAAGCTCACGGGTGTTCTCACTGTCCCATAAATGGCCAATTGTAAAGGCTCAAATTGACCCAAGGCCCAAAAGGTATGAACAATGGCCCAACAAGTCCACAATAATAAATTTGATAGATAGTGGGTTTAATAAATGAAGACTTAGTGAGTTAAATGTGAATCACAGTGAATTGGTTTAGTATTGAAGTAATTGTGAAGTACAATTTGAAGAGATAAACACTCCTCGGTTAAGTTTGAGAAAGGTCTGTTCCTTTTTGTTTTCAATTGATCCCTTCTGTAATGGAATCTTTTCCCTTTTATACTCCTTCTCCTTCTCTCATCTTAACCTTACACTTGTTGATCATATAACTAATCTTCTTGACACTTGTCCCATCGGAATATTCTTGAAGTCTATGTGGGTAGCTGTAAGGCTAGAAGTCACTAGGGAAAAAAGAAAGGGAAAAAAAAGGTGAGAGTTAACGTTAAACAGTGAGGGAAGAAGTGGGGGCAAAATGGTAATTATAATCAACCCTTCTCTTCCCTCCTATTTTCTCTCCAAAATGGGGGCTGAAATTTAGTGGGCCCAGAGAGAACTATAAGGTCCCACCATTTTCTCGCTCCTTACCTTTCCAACAAACCGCTTATCTTCTTCATTTTCTCTCCTCATTATTTTCACTCCAACCAATTAGACTCTTACCGTCAATAAAGTCCTTGTAGTTTTTTTTTTTTTTATAACTCTTGCAGTTCTTATTTTTGCAATGCCAACACTAAAGTTTATATATAGTTTGTTGGCAAGTTGGTCTTTACAATCCTCATATTAATCATAACCCCACAAATATTACGCAATGCTACTTTTCTCTCTCCAAAATAGGAAATAGGAGAGAGAGAGAACCTAATGAATTAATGTGATTTCCTCTTAAAAGACTTACATTCATTGTAAAGTCCCAATAATTATACCTTTACTATTAATTTTTCTTACAATTACCCATTAGAGGTGTGAGTTGAGTAGGAATGCATTATACCTAATATGACAAATGGGGTCGTGAATCCAAAGTTTACTCATTGGGGTGAGTACAAAAGACCCTCTCTTGATGAGATTCCATATCATCTACAAAAAGAGAATGAACTAATATGCAAATGAGTTCTAATTCAAATGGAACTTCCTCTCCTTGAAAAAAGCAAGATAGAGGGTAAGGATATAGGCTCAATGCCCATCTATGTAACTTGCTATTTTATTTTATTTTTATTATAATAAAAATAAAAAAGGTAATTTACACCAACCTTCATTGAGGTTTATGAAATGACACCCCCTTCCCTACCCCCTTCCTTGAGGTTTGTATAAATCTAATTGTTTAGTTTTCATTAGAAATATTCTACTTTATAAACTTAAGGGAGGAGAGTTTCATTTTTTCCATAGTTTGGATAAAAATCTTTTCTAAAAATAAAATATTTTTTTAGTAAAATAACAGTTTAAAAGGATTTGGACTCAGTTGTTGCATTTATACAAGCCTCAAGAGGAAGTGTTATTTTATGTATCATTTGGGCCCCCCCTCTCCCCCAAAAAAGATCAAATAAAACATACATGACTAATGACAGGACATTTACATTTTGGAAAATTAATTTGTATTTTTTAGTAACTTTTATTTATTTATGTTGTGGTTTTTATTTATGCATGCATATGTTGAAACTCTCAAGTTTGACATTTAAGTTTATAATATTCAAACAATTGATGCATGCAGTTTTGATGTTGACGTGTGAGTGTATTCCTTTATTTCATTCCCTTCTCCTATATGTATATGTGTGTGTATGTGTGTGTGTTTATCAAATAAAAAAAAAATTCAAACAATTGCTAATCAATACAATCATGCCCAATTATATGAACAAAATTTAATTACAAATTTAGTTATAACCTTAAAAACTACAACCAAAAATAAAAAGATAATGTATCCCTATTATGTGCAATGCACATGACATGACTTAATATTAGGGTTGTCCACGGTCGGTCCGGGTCAGCTTTGTGCCCAACCCGTAACTAACCCGGTCAGATTGGGTGGAGAAGTTCTAGACTTGCCGCCAACTGCGAAAAGCCACCGGTTGGGTCGGATTGGGCTCGGGTGGGCGACGATCAGCTTTGATTTCGACCGAAATACACAGATCAAACACTAAAGTTTGATTCCTGAAGAACAAAATCAACAAATTTACAACCCAAAGAGAAGATCTACAAACCTAAACAACAAATCCACAAATCCAAAGAACAAAAACCCAAAGAACATCCACAAATCCAAAGAACAAAAACCCAGAGAATAGATCCACAAATCCACAGATAAACAAACCTAAGAGATGAAACGTGCTGGGACGTTGTGGACGAAGAGTGAAGGTCGACGACGAAGAGCGTTGATCGACGATAGAGAGGCAGGGGTCAACGATGGAGAGGCAGAGATCGACGACGAGTCGAATCAGCGAAGGGTAGCAAAGATCGTGAGACTGAGAGGAGAGAGCGAGAGGAAGAACTGAGTCTGAGAGTGAGAGCTGAGTAAAAAACTTCAAAGTTCAAACCTTTAAACATTTATATGGCGGTCGAGTCGGGTGGCTCGAGTATTGGAGGAAGAGACCTGCACTCGATCCGCCGAAATCAATTTTGTAAAGTAAGGGCCCGCTGCCGACTACTGAAGTAGTCGAATCAGGCGGCAGACAGTTTGAGTCCGGTCAGTTTGGCCAGGTGGGTCGGTCTTGTTGGTTGTCTGGACAACCCTACTTAATACAATTAGATACAATCGCCTAAATGTAATTTAGTAAGCCAAATGAGTATGATAGTTATGTATATATCATCTTTTTATTGTTAGTTATAAGTTAAGACTACAACCAAATTTATAGTCAAACTTTATTCTTTAAAAATTAAAAAAAGACAAAATAAAAATCAACTAATATTTCTAAGATATACATTTGTAGACTTGGAGGTCGTAGCCATCAATATCACCTACACCTATATCGTGTACTTTCGTATCCAAAACAATTTATTATAGAACTATGAATTCCCGTTATAGAGCAAACTCAATAGATCAAAATTCTATACGAGTGTGTGTGTGTATATATACACAATCATTATAGAGCAAACACTATAGATCAAAATTCTATCACGAGTGTGTGTACATGTATGTGTGTGTGTGTGTGTGTGTGTGTGTCAGCATTTAAAAGACCCAAGACTAAGTGGAAGTCAAGCTCTCAGAATTACTCAATTATGCAGCACTAATTAATCTTCAAATGAATGAAATGGACACAGGCACACAAAGAATGAGAAATCAAACCGAAGACTTTCATCATTAGGACAACCATAAGTTCATAACATCCCAACCAAGAACTTGAAATAATTATTGTTTTATAAGAAACAACATAAACACATTGGTCAGACCAGTCTTTTTAGTACCAAATCATCAATGATTCATGCGAGGGTTGTGTTGCTCTGACAAGGAGCAAATTATATTTGAGAAAGATACATAAATCTGTTCGCTCAGCACACTAATTCATGTTCAAATATGCCCAACTGTTTCCCCATAAATGGTCAACCAGTTCTCATGATAATGTGGACTCCACTGTCAGTATCCACAATGTCACTTATCTCACCAACCTTGAGAGCATAAGTTGCTTCTTCAAAAGGCTTCTGCATCTGGCCCCTGCCAAAAGGACCTGCAGCAAATATTTAAAATACAGATTTGTTTAAACCAGTATAAGTTGTGATGGTATCCAATTCTGATATCAGACACGCTCCAAAAGTAGTATGTAAAAATCAAAATTATGTCAAAGAGACTGAAAAAGATAAGTAGGAAGATACTTCATGGGCATGCACAAAAGTCCTTGCAGTCAGAAAAGGAATATGCCTTATGAGCAAACTTGTTAGTAGGTATTTCATGTTTGTTTTGGGTGTAGCAGGATTTGAGTTGGACTGAGTTTGTGAAAGTTTTGCGTGTCTTTGTGTTTGTGAGATTTCCTGTGTTATACGTGAGTTTTTAGGTACAGTTAGGTGTGAAATTGTAATCTATACTATTTATAATGGATTTTGCTTGCTGTTGCTCATAGATGTAGTCATGGAGATGGCCTAACCACGTTAAACTTTGTGTGTTATGTGGATATTCGTAATTGCCTGTTTGCGTAAATGCAATTCTGATTGCCCCAGATTCTAACATCACCAATTAATGGAAAGAAACCCATTTACAAGCAAAGGGGGAAATGGAGAAAAAGAAAGATGAGAAACTACTATCTTTGCACTTGAGGAAATGACATGATAGTGAGGTTCTATCTCAATTCTCAAATAATAACCCCCCCCCCCCCGGCGCCCCCACCCACAAAAAAAGTCCGATTGGAAGTTGCCACAGCATTAGAGATAATATTATTGTTACTACAAATTTACTTACCATAAAGAATACTATTTGTACAGATTGACAAGGCAGATATTTCACAAAATCCCCCAGGAAAAAGGGAAGAATGAATGATCTAAACAAAATAGATTATATCATAATAGGAAAGTTACAGAAAAGTGCTGGAAAAATGAGTTTTAGTAAAAAGGAAAACCAAAAACCCTTATCTAGATTGCCAGATTGAAATAAATTTTGATGGATGAAATTTAAAGAGAAGTCATATTGAAATCAATCAGAACGTAAGGCACCCAAGTATTTGAAACAAATAATCAGTACCTTAAAAAATATGAAGAACATAAATATAAACAACTGAAAAGGCATGTTTTCCATTAATCTTTAAGTTCGAATTGCCAATGAGCATTAGCTCAAAGGACAACTCTTCCCAAAGAATGGGTGTATGGCGAGGCCCGAGTGGGTGCAAGCGTAACGTACTATTAAATAAAGTTCTAAACAAGTGATAAGACAATGAAACTGAGCAAATAAGGAAATCAGGTCAAGATCGGACAATAAATTGTGCAAACTAAAATGCGCGTGCACGTGCACGTGTGCGTGTGTGTGTTGGGGTAGTTCAATTGAGAAAATTTCAGCAAACTAAAATATACGTGCATGTGCGCGTGTCGGGGGCAGTTCAATTGAGAAAACTTCAGCAAATTAAAATGTACATGCACATGTGCATGTGTCAGGGGCAGTTCAATTGAGAAAATTTAAATCCCCAATCTCCGCTGGTGATAGTTACAACACACCATTGGTTCAAGATATGTGTGATACAATTCACACAACACATGAAATACAAGGTTTTAGAAACATAAAGCAGAATGCAGGACTGTCACATGATATTACTGATAACATTTAACACAATTTGCATAGAAATAAGAAGAACAACATAATTTCACAGCACCACATTTACAATTCTTCCCATTTTTTGTTAAATTTTATAACTTGCAACATTTATTTCTGCTCTAAGTTTTTCCATATTAATATGAAAGAACAAAAAAAAAATCACTTTTTCTTTTGCTCTTTTCTTAGTTTTCCACTTAGATCTTTTACCAAAGTTCCGCCCCCTTTGTTTGTTTCGCATATGAATCACGAGTACTCTACTTTACCTAGCTTGAGCAAGCATTTCAAGAAATTATCTTTAACTTATTGTAATTAACACAAGTGAAAATTGTTTTAATTTTCTCTACTACCAAACAAAGCCTTATTCATCTAACCCTTAACCTTAACATAAACAGCAACAATATAATTCAAAACCAAACAAACACATCCACTTCAATTCCTTTCAACGATAACATTCAAGATCTAAAAAAAAAAAAAAGTAAAAACTGACCAAGATCGCCGCCGCGCTTGGCGGAGCTGCAATCGGATAAGCGAGTGGCGATGTCGTCGAACTTGGCTTTGCCCGAAACGATGTCGTCGCGGATGGATTTGAGCTGAGACACGGCGCTATCTCTGGTGGTGTTCATGATAACACGGCCTTCTGGATCTTTCCACGAAGCCTTTCTTCGAGAGCCTTGGTGTTTGATCAGTATGTGCGATGCTCTAACCTGACCGGTCGTCGTTGTCGTTTTCGATGACGACATTCTCGTCTTCTTCTTTTGCTTGTGCTTGTCCTTGTCCTTGTCCTTGTCCTTGTCTCTCGACGACGAGGTTTTCTTTCGCTTGCGATCGGAGGAATCTATTTTGGCAGAGTCCGTTGAGGATCGCGAGCTGAAGGGTTTTGTGTTATCTGAGGTTTCGTTGAGATGAGATGAGATGAGATAAGGTTAGTCTTGCCTGCGCAGGCGCAGTGGTTCTACTAGGATTTTGGTCTTACAACTTGTGCCCTTTTTATAAAGGTAGAGTTGAATTTGTGTTCTAATAAACATACTGGATCTGGGCTCTTTGGCCCACATGGAACCGCAACACTGATGGTCTAGATCGTTTGCAATTCCTGGCATCTAGCAACACAGTAATCCTACTCACACTCATTATACTCCATATTACAATAAATTTCATAATTCTAGCTAAGTTTATAGATTACTATTAATTCTTAAATCATGGCACTACTTTATTACATGTTTTAATTTTTTTTTTTATTAGTAACACGCGACAACTAAAACCATATGCAATTGTTAGTTGTCCGAAGCTCATGATAAACATACCCATACAGACTCACGCACCTAATGTGAGGCAAAAGCCATATATGAAATATATTCTAACCCATTTATAAAGAGTCCAAATATTCTGTTTCACTCTCTCTATCTCACTCTATACTCAAAAATAAAAACTTGACACATATACATCTATTTTATGAATTGCTAATTTTCAGCCTTTGTTTCCTAAGTCTTTAGCCGTTCTTAACCAATAGTTTGTATGCCATCCATTACCAACGGAAAAAAACATTGGAGCAGAAAATATTGACATCACATTCTAAGAAACAAGATTCTTCTTCAAATCTATGATGGGTAACTACTACTACCTTATCTTCTTTAGATCTGTAAAAAAAAGTTTTAATAACTTAGATGATGGCATCTGCCAATGATAACAAAGTACCAATACCCAGTTATGGCAACAGTGGATGGTTGTGTCTGGCGGCATTGACCGCATCTGCAATTGCTAATGGGGCTAGCGATGGTTGTTGTTGGTGGCTGTGGGGCATGTGGCGTCGAAGAAAGATGGTGGTGGTGCCGGTGGTGGGGATGTGTTGGTTGTTGTGTCTTTTTCAATTTTCAATTAATTAAGTCAACTGAAATAACAAAGGCTGAAAATTAGCAATTAATAAAATAAATATAAATGTGCCAAGTTTTTATTTATGGAGTATAGAGTGAGATAGAGAGAGTGAGACAGAAGATTTGGATTCATTTATAAGATAATATATCATATCTACCCATTTTAAAAAAAAAAAAACTTGAAATAGAGTAGAGATGCAAGATTACCTAAAATAGGATAAGAGGTAAATTTTCTCAAAAATAATAATAAAAACGATAAGAGTTAAATATGTATAACCAAAAAAAAAAAAAAAACCCAAAAATCTAACTGTATTAACTTGTCCTTTCCCCTCCCAAGATGGGTTTTAGCTACAATTTTTCCCATTCTTTCCGTAAAAATTATATGCACTCCATTTTAATATTCTTCTTTATAAAAAAAAATTATGTTATGTTCCTTGTATTATACTTATTATGGATACTATACAAGGAATCAACTTTAATTATATTATCCTTCTAAAAAAACTTCAATTATATTACATGGAGAGAGAGAGAGTCATCATTTGATATGTTCAACATTGTTTCAAGGGACCACTGCACACCCTTGGTATGATGGTCACTCCACAAGTATAAGTGCTTGTGGAGTATGGGAGGCAAGGACTAGGATTCAAGCCTCCTAGAGGGAGTTTTACACACATATATATTTAGAGAATTCTAGAGTAGAATTCTATCTTGTATAAAAAAATAAAATAAAAAATAAAAAATAAAACATTGTTTCAAGGGCATGTAGGTAGTTATAAGCAGTGCCGACTGAATGTTAGAGCAAGAAAAGCGGTCGCCTAAGGCCCCAAGTAAAAAAAAAAAGCCCCCAAATTTTAACCAATAGGGTTATTTATAATCAATAAATAAAATAATTTTTTTTACCAGATAAAAAACAAATAAAAATGAGAGAAAAATGCAACATCCACAATATTTTTCATAACACTTTTTCAACTAATGTTAAGTAATAAATTGTTATTAATGACAAAAAAATAATTATAGTGATATTTTCAAATAGAAAACAAAAGGCAATTTAAAACCTAGAATTTGTTGTAAAAAATATTGTGAATATTGCACTTCTAAAAAAAAAAGAATAATAATAATAAGAGTTGAGTTTGCACACTTTAATTAGTTCTCATCTAAGTCTATCACTAATACCGCTTTTTTACTTACCACTCTCAATCTGTCACACCACATCAACAAGTATGAAAAATTTTGTCAAACTTTTTCTATCTATAAAATTTCTAAAAAAAGAAAAAAATTCTACATAGTTCATATTAATTAATAGAAATTTTGCATTTAAAATAAGATAATCAATTTTTGCCTTAGGCCTCCAAATACATCTAGCCGCCCCTGGTTACAAGCCAGCAGCCATTTTTACCATTTTGTATCTGATTAGCCTGTTAGTTAAATGATTGTTTAACCTATAGATATTAAGATTAGGACACTTGGCACTCATCCAAGTGGCTGCTAGTTTCAAACAGTGAGTGCTTGCTAGTTTCAAACTAGTTGTATAAATACACAGTCTCACATTTGTAATCCGTTTTGGTAATTGAATGAATTGTTTACTATTTTGAAACTGTTTGTTCTTGTAGAGGTGCGTATCCACCTATTGATTACTTTAAGCAACTCAACCCTTTCATTGTTTCTAAGCTCTTATACCAAGTTGATGCAAGGAAGGTGATGGGTTGTGATATGATTTAGAATTAGATGAAAGGTGAGTTGTTTAAAACGCATTGATAAATGATTAGGCACCTCTGCAAGAGACACAAAGTTCTCAAATAAAATCCCCCAAGTCTTATTTTTAATCACGTACAAAAATCGATTCTTCTAGATGATTGACAAGTGTCTAAATCCTATTGGCTAATGCTTAAAACAACTATCTAATTAGCTAATTAATTAGTTAATAGTTACAAGAGGATTAGGGTTGTTGACTTAGCTAATGTTGCTGCTGGTTTTGTGTCAATGTTGCAAATGTAAAAATCATCTTGGAATGCCCTACACAAGAGAGAGAGAGAGAGAGAGAGAGAGAGAGAGAGAGAGAGAGAGAGAGAGAGAGAGAGTTGCTTGATTGGCCATTGAAACTATGTGTTTGAATTTAATTAGATAATTTAATATATTGTTCCTACATAACTTTACATAAATTGCGACCATATCTTCGATATTCTTGATTGTGTCTAATGCAATTTGCTTTTAGCTTTACCTAGCTTTAATTGATGCCAAAGAAAATTAATTTAAGCAAGAATGTTACATCTAAATCATTATTTCTTATATAAATCTTATAAAGATTCATCAAAAGTAATTTTATATAGAATAAATACTAAATCTGAAAAAAATGCATTTATTATATGTGTACAATATTTAATTTTATAGTAGAAATTTAGATTGTAAGTATAAATGCTTGTGGGTGTGAGGGGCAAAGGCCAAGGTTTAAGTCTCTAGGAGGGAATTTCACACACATATACATTTAAATTAGGCTAGAGTAGAAATTCTATCTTGTATAAAAAAAAAAAAAAAATTTATATATTTAAGTATTTGATTAATACCATAGTTATTGATTTCAGATCATCTTGAATTCTTTTAACATGTAAGGTATAAGAAAAAAATCCAATCCAACGATAAATTTGCATTCAATAAAAAACTATTAAGTGTTGTTACATAACTTAGAGTTACACCATGTTCCATATATAACTTTTATCTAACCTCTCTCTCTCTCTCTCTCTCTCTCTCTCTCTATATATATATATATATATATATAAAGTTAGGCTACCAAATTACAATAATTTTGTTTAATTGTAAAGTGGTTGCATGTAATTTCTTCTTCTCCTCCCAAAAAAAAAAAAAAAAAATGTAGTAATTTATTGAAGGACAAATTTTGGCCACAAACTTGATTGTAACATAAGGATACAACTTAATTGCATATTTTGAAAATTTAATAGTTGGATTGTATGTTTTTTATACTCTTAACACATGACAAATTTGTGCTAATTAGACACGATTTACTATTAATATTTAATTTTCTAAAAATTTTGCAAGCATAGAGGCTTTAAGAAAAAAAAATTCATATCCGATAAAAATATATTGAGTAAAATACTAAAATTATAGTCTTAAGCTACAACCAAAGTTTATCCTTCATTTAATAGAAACAACGGCAAACTGCAATTTATTTAATAGAATCAACTTTACAAATCTTATCAAGCTTTATCAATCCTTTAAATGGACTTAAAAACTTGATTTTTGACATCAACTTTCTTTTCCTTTATTCTTTTTCCCTTGACTTATTTTATTTTATCTTCTTTCTTTTACTATTAGTTTGTTATCCAAGGTGTTCCTCGAGAATCAAGTCAATCAGGCCGAAGCATTTAAGTCCCATGACAAAACAAGAGACCCTAAAATTAGATATGACAAAACTAGTCAGAATTTGCTGACCCAATCCAAAAATATCTCACCCGAACCCGAATTTTTTGAACCAAAAGAAAAAATGGGTTGACCCGTAACTTGACCCAACCCATGACCTGAACAAATAAAAATTTTTTTGCTAAAAAATAAAAATAAAATAAAGAAAATATTAGTTTAATTGTTTGTTTGAGCTTTAAGGAAACAGTTGAGACTTTTACATAATTGCATGCAAATGAATTGAAAGATGAATGGTTAATGCACTCTGTAATGAGTAAAGATTTTTAAATATTATGTAGTGAAGTAAATACCAAGATAATTTAATTACAATAGAGTTAAAAACATATATTTAACATTGTAGACATGTGAGAAACATTTATAAGTTCAAAAAGCGTGAAGCCAAAACATCAATGAAATTAACATGAATTATAAATTCTTAGGCCTATTTTATAACAATTCATATCTAAAATAAACGGTTTTCAAAATAAATTAGTGTATTACTTAACAATGACATAATATTCATAAGAGAAACCATGTAGAAATTAATAAATAATCAAATTTTAATGTATATTATCAAACTAAAATAGAGCCCCTACCATGATTGATAATAGATTACAAAAATAATTTTCAAAATTATAAATTTTTTATCTATTTTTATTCTTTGTCAAATGAGCTGTTCAATAAGTCATTTTTAATTTTGTTATATGTTGTGAGACATTAATATTGTGTAGAAATAAGATTGGTGTATTTATATTATTTTCATTTGTGGTATTTTGCTTTGGTGAATAATGATAAGATTTGTATAATTTTAAGATTATTGAACAAGAATTAATTTGTTTACCTGAGCTCATTCTTGATATGAGTAGTGAATTCAAAAGTAACGCATTTTACATCAAGTAATTTGTTACATGACTTTTCAAATGGCAAATACATGTTCTCTAAATAAATAAATAAATAAAAATTCATGTAACCAAACCCATTCTAACCCGACCCAACCAGCAACTCAAACCCATCTTTAACCGCATAAAATAACTCATTCTGACCGAATCTATTTCGACTCGCAACCCAATTGACCCGACCCGGCTAGACTAGACCGTTTGCCACATCTACCTAAATTCCTCATGCAGAAGAAAGAATAGCTCAAAGTCACAACCTTATGCCAATAAAGGCCAAGTCCAATGATAAATCGGGCTTCTCCATCAATCAATGTGACACTTTTATAACATCTGAATTTCAGCATCTCTGAAACAGAATGGAGATAACCACAATACCTCCATTGTGGCCACAACAACACATCTGAGTATCTGACACTCGCCCCACCATAATGTCCCACAATTTACTGCAACTTCCAGAGTTTCCAAAGAAAAGAATTGGCATAAAGCTCAATCCACACTCAAATAGTATCAGTGAAGAGTTCTCTTCATCCATTCAGCTGAAATACAAATAGTGTATTTGGACTAATTTCAGAGAGTGCATCAACCAAATGTAATAGATAAGGTATTTATCACAACCCAAACAAAATTTCTGCAACAAAGCTCACCAGCTAGTCTAGATTTTAATCTACTATGGGAAAATCCAGATATTTAAATGACACAATTAACAGAAAAAAAAAAAAGAATAATAATCTCTAAGTACCCTTATGCCTTATCGGCTTTAGCAGCAGTAGCAGCCGCTTGCCCTCTGAGTCGACCAGTCCTCCTTGCAGCGATGAGCCCAACCTTTTGACCAGGAGGTGCATCACGCCTAACAGTGCTTGCATGTCCAATATGCTGGTGGTTACCTCCTCCATGAGGATGCTCCACTGGGTTCATTGCCACACCACGTACCTTAGGCCAGCAATTTCTCTTCACTCTGAACTTGTGATAAGCATTACCAGCCTTGAGAAGGGGCTTCTCAGTTCTCCCTCCACCGGCAACTTGCCCAATCATAGCTCGGCAACCACTTGGAACAATCTTCTTAGCACCAGATGGGAGTTTGACCCTGTTATATTGAGTAAACGGACAATCCGGTGATCAGCTATATAGATGGTGTCAGCACAAGAAGTCATGTATTCTCACAAGTTTAGAAAAAGTAATCAAATTTAGATGTTTAAAAGAACATGCTAAAGACGCAAATTGTGCTAATTAATCAGTATTTAACAAAAACATACAAAGCTACTATAAAAAGCATCACAATCTTTAAGGTACAAACAATACAAGAGCTCTCTCTCTCTCTCTCTCTCTCTCTCTCTCTATATATATATATATATATATATATAGAAGATGATAAATACATCATATCAGTTTGCAAATTGGTACTATTGGCTCAGTGCAACAACATGGAGCTTCAATGATCAGAATTTTATGAATATATGGGATTGGAGTGGTAAAACTATAGTTCCTAGTCCCCTTCTCTTTCCCACGGTCTTATGAGGAACACAACATTCCAACCATTATATTATTTATCTTTTTGCAATGAATTTCGTTTCAAAGAAGATTAAAGACTCCCTAGTCTCTACATCAACAAGTGTCTACCAAATACCCGAACCAAATGACCAAAAGTTTCGAGTTATACAAGAAGAGTAAACATTAATCAAACAGATCATTCACAAAGGTAATACGCATTCACAAAATAGCCACATAACAGAAGATGAATAAGCTCCTTTATCGAAGCAAACATATGCCATTCTATGTAAGGAGTAGTAGTTAGAACATTTGGGCAAAAAAGCATAGCTCACTCAAGCAATGCATATTAAAACCAAGTCTAATCCAACTACAAAACTATTAGAAAAGTAACCAATCAAAAGCAATACATTAAAAAAGACATTTTGTACAAAATGCAACTATATAAACAATTAATCTTAAACGGCAAAGGAGATATACCTGCTAGTGTCGTTATCAGGGTTGTGACTAATGACAATAGCGTAATCACCAGAACACCTAGCGAAGACACCACGGTCACCAACGTGGTGCTCAACGTTGCAAACCACAGCTCCTTCAGGGATAGATCTGAGTGGCAACACATTGCCAACAACAAGAGTAGCCTTTTTCCCACAATACACGAACTGACCAGTGTACATACCCTCGGCGGCCACGAAGAGCTCGTTCTGCTTCTTGTATCGGAAGGGGTGGCGGAAAGTGATCCGGGCGAGCGGTGCACCACGACCCGGGTCATGAATGATCTCAGTGACCACACCCTTCAGATACCCATTGCGCTCACCAAAGTCGAGGCTGCGGAACCTTGCTGGTCCCTTGCGATGGTGGGTATGGGACTTGAACACAGACCCAGCACCCTTACGCTGAGCTCTGATTACACGACCCATGCTAGTTTTCCTCTGGCTCTGGCTCTGCTGGTGACGGCCGACTCAGAGAAAATGCGAGTACCAACAGGGAAGTAGGGTTTGGAGGGAAGAGACCCTATATATTTTATCAATGGGCCAGAATTCGGGCTTACCCCAATGGGAAAAAAAGGTACGAAAAGGAGGCCCATATTCCCTAGGCAAAAAGGGCATTCAAGACAGAAAGGTCCATTTTAGTAACAAACTAACAACAGTATTATATCATGAATTAATTCTTTCTACCATTTTTTTTGATTAATTCTCAATTGGATTAGGCATGGTTTAATCTATATGACTCCAGAACTTTAAATCATATTATCTGATATAGTAACAATAATATGAAGACCTCATCTGAAATAATAACAGTAATGAAAAATATTTAGAGAGACAAGTGGCGTCATCTTATTAGAAATTAAGTTGGTATAATTACCAAAATCAGAAAACTGATTCTTGTATGTGTATTCAAGAAAAACATATGACGACCACATGAACGTCTACGATAGTCCCTAATAATTAAAAGGAAGCTAAGTTGGCATGATTACCTAAGTTACATAAATATTTCGCATGTCTATTCAAGAAGAACATGTGACAATCATTTATATGTTTATGATAGTTCCTTGTGCAGTGAGTAAAAAGAACTTTTCTTTGTACAAAAATAATAAACAATGCATGTGAACAAGAGGAGTGATTACTTTTGTAGATTTTGGAGAAGTTTTAGTGAAAGATTAGGGAAATGAGTTAATTATGATGCAATACTTGGCATTGTTAGGATTTATGTATAAATAAGGAAAGATTTCTTTGTAAAGGACACACACTCATCCATGAAACCAAAGACACATGTTCTCTCATTCTTGAAATTCAGAGGTTATCTGTCTATGCTTATGAGCGCATTTAACGCCTTGTTAACTTAAAAGTACTGCACTTGTGAGACTCTAATTTGGTTACGGACATCAATAAAGTATCCATTGTGCTCCGCTGTTCTCATTATTGACTTGTGCATTTCTAATTAGTTAGTTATCGGACTCGCACCTCTTTGAGCGAAATGTGCGAGACAATCACTGCGAATGGGTAGCAAGTCTATTTTCTCTAATAAGACCACTTCGTGCCGGCAATGCTTCCACACTAGGGAAGATCTATTTTCTCGCTTTGCGCAGCCATTACTTCTCGATTAGATTGCTGGATTGTGACTATCAAAAAAAATTGTTGGATTGTGATCGACTCCCTCTCTCACTTGTTAAAACATAGAAAAAGTCATTAAAGTTACAGAGTTTAATGGGATAAGCCACACACCAAATAAATTTATCTTTTTTTAAAAATTATATACAAAATTAAAAAGAACAATTTTCCTTACATAGTCATATATCAAGCTAAAGTAAGTTTCTTTTTAATATATATATATACTATATATCATTTTTAAGTTCTTTTTATTTGAATTAACCTTAGTTTAGTTAGTATTATTCACAAAGTTACATAACCAAATTATTACAATAATTTTAAGAGCAGATGTAAAAAAGCCTCATATAAAATTTGCGGTGCAATTTTACTCGCATGGAAACCCAATAGCCCATATGAATGCAATTTATCTAATGTTTCAAGTCGTCCAATCAAAACAAAGACTCCAAAAAAAAAGAGAGTCCTTTTAATGACAATTTAAACAACAACACCAAATGTAGCCAAGGCTCAGATATAAGAAACACAATCACGCTCAGGAAGAAGAAAAAGACAACTCTTATTCCAATTAAAAATTACACAAAACAAAGATTTGACAGTGAACTGTTATCGCGTGCCTATGAGGTTAGAATTTGCCATCAACCAAATGGCAAATTCCACTAGTAAAATTTGAGGGGCACTTATATTTCTAATACCTGTTGCCTGCTGCTTGAATCAATGAACTCAGTTAGCTCATCTTTCCAATAGCTTGTAATAAGTAATTTCCAACTATTCAGCATGCTCCAGCAAATTGCTCAAATTGATTGTTGTGCGATCACAGGAGCTTGTCAGCTGAAGCATATTTGTCTAAAGTTAATACCCCAAAAGACTAAACTACAATTCTCTTAAAATGGGCCAACCTTTTCTCACAATGTCATTTATTTTTGCATCAATCTGCTTCTGAATGCTTGGAGGGCAAAGTTCTGCAGCATAGCCATTTAGCTTTGTGGCTAGACTTGACCTCTCAAGCTCCTCTTCTGGCAGGTTTCCAATTAGTTGAAGAAAGAAGGGATTTCGCTTGAGCTCAAATTTCTGAAATTTTTAGAAGATGGAAAGTTGATCAGACATTCAATAAAGATTGTTGAAATTAACATCTGATAAAGCAATTTCAGAATTTACCAATGCTACATGACTTCCCATCTTTCAAAGTTAAAAAATATATCTCAGCAATGCTCTTCTAATGAATGTATAAATGAAAATTGAGTCGTGAAACTAGAGTTTCCACACAAACTACAGCAGACTCACGTAAACAAATACTTCATAAAAGATGTTCAAATTCCAAACTCAACAAAAGTGAGACTATCATAGGCCTTTTTCAGTAATATGAAAAAAATGAGCAAAACCCTAATTTTGAAACCTCATAAAGGTTCCAAAATTCAGATGCTAAACATATCCACTTCTAATCATGATTGCCACCACATAATGAACAAATAAAGATTAGTTTCCTAAACGGAAGTTAGCTCACCACCAAATTCAGGAAGTTCATCTTCTTGCTTCATGTTTCTTGTTCTTAAGTTTTAAAGAAAGCGGCATTTTGCATAATCACATCTATTTATATCCTCTAAAATTCAAATTCATAGACCATCCTAAGTGCTCCAACACCAGAAATCTGGGAGGACTTAGCAGTGTGATGATTTAAAAGGTTATACAGTTATAAGATCAGCTGCAAAATTTATATTAAATATCATACAATAATTCAAAATACTAAACCTGATGTTCAGGCTCTGCGGGATAAAATGTTCCCAGCTGTTGAATCTGAGTAGTCACAATGCTGCTCCTTGACTTAGTTTGCTCTCTTTCTTTGCTGATAGCAGCCATTCTAGACTCTTCAGTTCCATTAGTAAATATAATAGACCTGTTAAAATATGGGAAGTTCGCTGGTAAGTATTAGGTCTCTATGAAGTACGGATCTGCTTTTAAAGGGGTTATCAATGTTACCTGTATTGGCTACCCACATCAGGACCTTGCCCAAATACTTGCCTAGAATCATGACTGGACCAGAAAACCTCCAAAAGTTGTTTAAAACTAATCAGCCTGGGATCATACTCAACCTTTTACAGCGATAAAAAAGCTATATTAGACAAACTTCCTTATCATTCAAACAGAAAAAGAAAACGCAAGATAATAAACTCCAAGTGAGAAGCACATAGATAAGTGATATGAAAGCAAATGAGACAAGAATCCCTATTCAAAATCCAAAGTAAATGTAGCTCCAACGGCCAGCCTTCTTTACATGCCAACCCAAAACAGATACAATTGGCAATGGTGAACCCAGTTCATATACAATTTAATAAGGAAGAGTTCAAAATACACCAGTCAAATTTAGGCTAACAGAGTCAGTAGATGACTGAACTTCTAATACCAGATTTAGGCATACAACACCTAGAGATATGCAACAGTAAAGTTTTAACAACGTTAAACTTGGTATTCTTCTGGGGGGAAGAGAAGGAAATAACAATCTGTTCGATAGGGACGAAGACATTACATACAGATGGTATGTATTGAATTCCTCAGAAGAAAATGTGTAATTCTATTAAAAATGCCAAACAAAGTGTAACACTGTCATCTAGAAATTAAAGCTGGAGCTCACAAAAAATCTTCACAATACACGTGGAATGATCCAAATGACTCATTTTCCCCCCTATTAATGTTAATGATATGCCACTCTCTAATGAGTATCACCTAAGAGGCCAAGGCAATTAAAACCACTTGAAAATGAGCCGTGGATAAATCACCTATCAATTGTTTTCGATTCCATGTCTCCACCGTAAATAGTGCACAAATAATTAGAATAATCCATCAATTCTCTCACACTCAAGCTAGTACCTGACGCTATGAGCCATATGATATGGCTATGAATTCCACCGAAAAGAGAAACATCCATATGATATGATCATTCCTGACTTGCCAAAAAATTCCAATATAGCTCTCACATTGAATAATTTTTTCTAGCATGCTTCTAAAAGGTCCGTCCTAGAGAATTTTATACAATGAGTTGACCAATACCCTTATTAATCCAGCAACAAATAAGGCCATAAATTAACCGAGTCGATTATGAACAGCTCAAAAAAGCTTGTTTATGATCATTTATTTGGAAAATGAGTTAAGCTCAAGCCTAATTTTAGGCTCGAATATTAAATAAGCCAAGCTCATACATAATAGCGTGTTCACAAACAAGCTCATGAGTATAGTTTTCAATTAGACGTGTAAATGTACTCCATGTATAAAAAATATACTTACATGGACTTGAGATTGGATTGTGTTAGTTTGTAAATAAGTTCATATCATATTGAATTATTATCTATAATGCATTGATAATTTTAGTCCTAGTCACTACATATAGGAAAAGCAAAAGTTACAAGAACAAGCTCAAACTTGTTCAAGAGGAACATGAACAAAACTTAAACATGTAAAATCTAATTTAGCTATGAGCTCAAGCTTAATATGAAACCAGTAACAATTAACAAACCAATGTAGAATTATATTACAGAAATTCCATGAAAAAAAGAAGCCCAAAAAGAAAGGAATTGAGAATTTGAGGGTTGAGAGACCTGGACGGACTCGGCGTGATCGGCCAAGCTTCGGTACTCCGGGTTGGATTTGGATCCGCCGGCATAACCAACTGTGGTCCGCACGACCCCATTCAAGCACCCGAACACGGATTCGGACCTCCAAAAGCTTCCGAGCGCGAAAACCGCTGTTTTCAAGGGCTGCTGGCTAGGTGGGTCCCTCGTGGGTTCCGAAATCCGATCCGGAATTCTGATGCATTGTGCTTTATCAATCACGCATATGGTGAGGAGAAGAAAGATTAATAGATTGCCTCTGCTCTGTAAAAAAACCATTGGCTTTTCAGATTCTCAGAGAGAGAGAGAGAGAGAGCTGGTTAAATTCGCAGTTATGAGAATCGTTAATTTCCGAAACGGAATTCTGAGGGAAAAGGATTCACACGGGAAAAAATAGATTGGAGTTCGGCTTGGATTTTTTTGGTTTTGTTTTTGTATCTGGTTTTGGTTTTAAGCCCAGAGTAGAAAGAAGCCCGCGTTCAATGGGCAAACAGCCCATTCAAAACCGAAGGGTCCATTTTAGTCATAACTAATTGATGTATGTAAAATTGGCTTAGTGGTAATTTAGGTCTTATAATATTCAAATATTAGGGGCTCGAAACCTCATGCCAATATCTAAAATTTCTTGTTTATATATATAAAAAAAATTAGTAAGGGATCCAAAATTTTATTTCAAATAAACACTTATGGGAGTAAAGGATCTAATTACTTTAAGGTTAAAGCTTGACTACAAACTTGGTTGTAACTTAAGGCCACAACTTTTACTAAAAAATTAACATAAATACATATTTTGAAAATATAATCGTTAAATTGCATGTTTTTTATTAACATGTATGCTAAATTTCGTATTAATTGGATGTTACTTACTATTTAATCTATAAACTTATTTTTTTTGCATAATTTTATACTATAAAAATTTACAATTTAAATAATTGATTGATGACATAGTTATTAAACTTTTAATTTCTGGGAATTTTATAAACATGAAGGATATAAAAATAAAATATAATCCAATGGTTGGTTTGTGAAAATCCACATTTAACAATATATATATATATATATATATATATTGAGTGTTGTTGTAACTCTTGGCTATAATCAAGTTTGTAGCCAAAATTTATCTTTCGTAAAGTATTTTTCTCTTAAAAAAAAAATAGTTGAATAAAAGAGTTAAGGAATCTTGCCTACACAAAACCAATTAGTCATTTGAAACTTTGATGGAAATTCATTTAGATTAAATTATCAAAACACAAGCTCATATTGAGTTATACATGGTGTAGCGGTGGTATGTGTGTGTATTCATATAGAGAAATGCTATGTCCACAACATTTTCACAATGAATTCTAAGTGGCAGGTTGTTATTGGTAGGTTATTGGTGAGCTAAAAAATAATTTCAATAGTGAGTTCAAATTAAAACCAATAACAACTTACTACTTATAATTTGTTATGAAAATATTGTGAATTTAGCATTTCTCATCCATATATATACATATTGAGAGAGAGAGAGAGAGAGAGAGAGAGAGAGAGGTGTTTCACCATTGATGAATGTATTTTATTATCAATCTAAGACATTAATAAGAGAAAACCTAGACTTGCACAATGTGCATCTATGACATAATTTAATTTGTGTTTTTTTTTTTAATTTTAAGACATAATTTTATTGTTCATTTAAAGTAAATATTTCTTTACTTTATATATGATTTTTTTACCATGTCTAATCTCATGGACCTAGTGCGAATAAAATATGTATTTTGGTAGCTTGTTTGCTAAATGCGTGGGAAAAAAAAAGTTTATTTAAAAAAAAAGTAGTTGTTAATTATTTTGAAAGCTAAGAGACAAAAAAAAAAAAAAAAAAAAGACGCAAAAAGCTTTAATGGACACCTACAAGGATTATTATTGCCCCAGGTAGATGCCATCTTCTGATCTTCTTTTTTTTTTTTTTTTCTTTCTTTCTTTCTTATGGTATAGTATAAGCATATTTATTAAATATATGGGAAATTATATTATCTATATCTATACTACTATTTAAGAGGCTTTCCCTATTTGGATTCCTATTTTTTTTAGTTCAAAAATGCCCCTACAATCCTATGTTTAAGTAGGGACAAAATTAAAGGACAATTTGGTAAAAACTCTTTTTTTTAGTTCAAAAATACCCATACTGTCCTATATTTAAGTAAAGACAAAACTAAAGGACAATTTGGTAAAAATGTAATTCCAACTCCCATTAAAATATTGCCTAAAAAATAGGACTACTCTCCTATTAATTTTTAAATTGATTTATTCACTTATAAATTAGATTTTTTAAAATAAAAATCATATATATATATAAAATAATTAAATATAATTTTTTTTCTACAAAATAATACCACTAAAAAAAAAAGTCTCATCGCACGCGCTTCGCGCGTGCGATGAGACTAGTTACTATTTAAGGGGCTTTTCCTGTTTGGATTCATATTTTTTTGTTCAAAAATACCCCTATAGTCCTATGTTTAAGTAGAGACAAAATTAAAGGACAATTCGGTAAAAACTCTTTTTTTAGTTAAAAAATGCCCATACTGTCCTATATTTAAGTAGAGACAAAATTAAAGGACAATTCGGTAAAAATACAACTCTAACTCCCACTAAAATATTGCCTAAAAAATAGGACCACTCTCCTATCAATTTTTAAATTGATTTATTCACTTATTAATTAGATTTTTTAAAATAAAAATCATATATAAATAAATATATATAAAATAATTAAATAAATTTTTTTTAACAAAATAAGACCACTAAAAAAAAAAAGTCTCATCGCGCGCGAAGCGCGTGTGATGAGACTAGTCAAATTTTAAAAAGTTTCTTCCTCAAATTTTTTTTTGTTCAAAAAGTTTCACAAACAAAATTTTTTTTTAAAATTTCCTTCTCAAAAAATTTAAAGAAAATTTATTATTCGAATAAAAATTATGTCACATTTCATGTGTTTGTTTGTGCTGAACCCGAAGTCCAGTTGGGTCGGTTCACATCCGACCCATTATCAAACAAGTCAAACCTTGGATTGGCTCTTGTTATACTTAACCCTAATATCCCCTGCTTCATATTTCTCTCCTAATATTCTTCCTCATTTCTCAGCCGTCTAGTCGTTCCGTTCCCAGTTCCCATGGGTCGTGTGATCCGAGCCCAACGTAAGGGTGCTGGGTCTGTGTTCAAGTCCCACACCCACCACCGCAAGGGACCAGCGAGGTTCCGCAGTCTCGACTTTGGCGAGCGCAATGGGTACCTGAAGGGCGTGGTCACTGAGATCATTCACGACCCGGGTCGCGGTGCACCGCTCGCCCGGATCACTTTCCGCCACCCGTTCCGTTACAAGAAGCAGAACGAGCTCTTCGTGGCTGCCGAGGGCATGTACACTGGTCAGTTCGTGTATTGTGGGAAAAAGGCTACTCTTGTTGTTGGCAATGTGTTGCCTCTCAGATCTATTCCTGAAGGAGCTGTGGTTTGCAACGTTGAGCACCACGTTGGTGACCGTGGCGTCTTCGCTAGGTGTTCTGGTGATTACGCTATAGTCATTAGCCACAACCCCGATAACGACACTAGCAGGTATATCTCCTTTGTCGTTTAAGATTAATTGTTTATATAGTTGCATTTTGTACAAAATGTCTTTTTTAATGTATTGCTTTTGATTGATTATTTTTCTAATAGTTTTGTTGTTGGTTCTAATATGAATTGCTTGAGTGAGCTATGCGTTTTTGCCCAAATGTTCTAACTACTACTCCTTACATAGAGTGGCATATGCTTGCATAACTCGAAACTTTTGGTCATTTGGTTTGGGTATTTAGTAGAGGTTTGTTGATGTAGAGACTATTGAGTCCTTAATCTTTTTTGAAATGAAATTCATTGCACAAAGATAAATAATATTATGGCTGGAGCGTTGGGTTCCTTATAAGATCGTGGGAAAGAGAAGGGACTAGGGACTATAGGTTTACCACTCCAATCCTATATATTCATAAGATTCTGATAATTGAAACTCCATGTTGTTGCACTGAACCAATAGTACGAATTTGCAAACTGATATTATGTATTTATCATCTTCCGTGTATATATATATATATATATATATAGAGTTCTTTTATTTTTTGTACCTTAAAGATTGTTATGCTTTTTATTGTAGCTTTGTATGTTTATGTTAAATTCTGATGACTTTGCATGATTTGCGTTTTTAGCATATTCTTTTACATTGCTGATCAAAATGCCAGTTTTCATTGCCTTCAGCTTCCTGGTCGGAAGTCTGGGCAATACTTTTTTGCATGGCTTCCTGAGCTAAGTCTAGCTGAGTTCAGTGTTGTCATGTTTATGATTAATCCTTGTACAATTGATTAATAATTGGAGTTTTTGATTATTCTAAACATCTACATTGATTACTTTTGCTAAACTTGTAAGAACACATGACTTGCGCTGACACTGTCTATATAGCTGATCATCGGATTGTCTGTTTACTCAATTTCACAGGGTCAAACTCCCATCTGGTGCTAAGAAGATTGTTCCAAGTGGCTGCCGAGCTATGATTGGGCAGGTTGCTGGTGGAGGGAGAACTGAGAAGCCTCTTCTCAAGGCTGGTAATGCTTACCACAAGTTCAGAGTGAAGAGAAATTGCTGGCCCAAGGTACGTGGTGTGGCTATGAACCCAGTTGAGCATCCTCATGGAGGAGGTAACCACCAGCATATTGGGCATGCAAGTACTGTTAGGCGCGATGCACCTCCTGGTCAAAAGGTTGGTCTCATTGCTGCAAGGAGGACTGGTCGGCTCAGAGGACAAGCAGCTGCAACTGCTGCTAAAGCTGACAAGGCTTGAAAATTTTAGGCTGATAATAAGAGTGCTTAACAGAGTGTTATACTTTAGATCTGCTGCATATCTTGATTATCATCTAAGACTAGTTGTTGAACCTTATTGTCAAAATTTTGGTTGGAATGTCGTTATGTTTTATTTTTATTACAATTGGTTTACGCACTTTTTGAAATTATTCCAATTTAGTTGTTCCTATTTCTGCTGAAGGACTCTCTTTCCTTACACTGATTATCCAAATTTAGCATATCTTGTTAATCAGAATAATTTCTGCATTATGTCAATGACATGGGAAATTGCATTAAGATAGAAATTTTGGACATCATGGTGGTGGCAGTGTTGTCATTTTGGCCAGAATGGAGTCATGGGTATGTCCATTGACTCCATTCTGTTTCAGAGATACTGATCAGATGTAAAGTTCTGATGCGAGTTACATTTTTGATCGAAAAGCCAATTTTCACTGCAGTTGGCTTCTTTGTCGGAAGTTTGTGTAATACTTTTTTGCATGGCTTCCTGAGCTAAGTTTAGTTGAGTTGCAGTGTTGTCATATTTATGATTAATCCTTGTACAATTGATTAATAACTGGAGTTTTAGATTCTTTTGTTGGTTGGTTGATTGCCCAGGGAAGGTATGTTGTACATTTGCGAAATGCAGCATCTCTCACAAATACGTGGGCACTGTGGAACTTACATGTTAGGAGAGATGACACGTGTGATAATTCTTAGAGTCAAAAGTCTTTAGCTCAACTGACGCTTATTGGTATTTTTAAGGAGACATATAGATTCAAATTTACGAATTATTGAATTATTTAAAAAAGAAAGTGATAATTCATAATTGTATTAGCGATTTGCTAAGCCGAATTATTGATGATTGACTTCAGGCTTAAATGTTAGTATTACTAATGTTTGATTGCACGACTTTTGGTGGAGTTACAGGGTGGGTATGTCGCCGCAGCAAGTTTTGTCAAACTAGGCGGTTGATGAACACGAGTGATTATATGATATATGGGCCCGGTTTTGTTTTTGTTTTTAAATAGATGGAAATGGCCAGTAGACTAGAGCATTATCATCAAGTATTGTAAAAAATTTAGGTTATGTTTGGTAATAGTTTTTATTTTTTATTTTAAAATTTTTTTTAGGAATATAAAGAAAAAATAATTTTCTTGTATTTTTGAAAGCAAATATATGTTTGGTTAGTTGAAATTAAAAAAATAGTTTTTTGAAGGAAAAAAATAAAAAATACTAAAATATGTTGTTAGTATTTGAATTCTAGTGCTAACTCACTAATGAGACAGATTCATTAAATTAATTGCGTGTTTTCTTTTACTTATGAAAACTAGAAATTGAAAACAGTTTTTTGCATGTTTTCAGTTTCTTTCATAAATTGAGTTTTGAAAACAGTTTTTGTTTTTTGTCAATTTTTAGTTGCCAAACAAGTTTTTTAGTTTCAAATATAGAAAATTATTTTTGAAAACAGAAAATAAAAGGAAAAACAGTTACTAAACGTACCCTTAGCATTTAGCATCTAAAAACCTAACTTTAAGCATTTAACACATCACTTTACAATACTCCTAACATCAAAGCTTCTATGTTTTTACTATTTAATTTAAATATTCTTTTTTTATTATTTTTTATTCTTCCTCTCTTTGTCTCTCTCTCCTGTAGCAGAAAAGAAAAACATTAAAAAATTATAACAATTTGCTTCAGTGTGCTATTAGAAATAAAAGCTCATTGTAGCAAGATGTCAAGTTTTTTAGCACATAACATCTTTGATGTAGTAGGTTTTTGTGGATATAAATGATAAAAATAGCATTTTAGCATTTATAACACTTGATGAGAATCCCCTAACTCAACTGACATTTTGTTTGGGATTTAAATCATTCATTCTCAATGATACCTATCAAATTATCCACAAATAAAAAAAATAAAAATAAATGAGACTTTTTTAACAACCTATTAAACTGACAAGTTTTTTTTTTTTTTAATGAAACTCACAAGTTCTTGATGAGAAATAAAAGTAATTATAGTGATGAATGTGAATCTATGAATCTATAAAAAGCGATATAAGACTTATTGCCAACCAATCAAATGGGATGTTCTGATAAGCATGTATAATTTAGAGGTTAGAGTAGTTTTACTTTTACATTGTACTGTATAACATATACCCTTTTTAGAGTGAAGCTAAAATCATAGTAGAATTATTAGTAAACTACATATACTAGATCGATCATATATGTTATATGTATATGTGGGGCTCAAAAACAACCAACAACTTTTGAGTGAGATTGATATAAGATCTACGCAACTAATTTTTAAAGCAAGAGAAATGATCCACAATAGAAAGTCTAAGCAACAAATTAAAGACGAAAAGTGATCGAATCATATATATATATATATATATGTATATGCATGGGAATGAAGTTCCTGAGATAGATTCAAAGACTAAAAACCCATAGAACTATCTTCCTCCCTTTCTTTCTCTCTCTTGTTCCTCTTCTCCTCCTTTTAAAAAAATCTCTCCCTCTTCCCCTCTCTCCCCAGTCGGCTTGTTCCCAGTTGGAATTGGGAGATACTTGTTCCATTATCCCTCTATTTTGCCACTTTTTGATCATAAAAAAAGACTTTTGAGGAGTTTTTACTGTTCAGGCCAGTCATTCAACATTTAATGTGGCAGAAATTAGGTAAGAAATCTCATTAATACTGTTCCATTGGTTCATATCTATTCCTTGTGCTTCTTTGGACAAGTCTAAGGAAAGGTGGCAAGGGGATTGGTTAGCCGTGGTTCCTTTATTATTTGCCAAAAGAGAAGGTTTTGGCCGTCCCCTCAGTAATGAACCTTGGGAATGGAAGTTAGCTCGGACTTCCACGGTAGTGGGCTTGGATGGTTTCCCTTCATCTAACAAACTATTTCATCCACATATATATCTTGGGCTGGACCCATTTCCTTTAAAAGTGATCTACTAGGCTTTTGGTTCTCATCTCGAGCTCACATTCATCCTCCCACATTATATATGCACATTTTTTTAAACTCTTATTTATGCATGGAAAATTTTTTTTCTAAAAATACAGTTTTTTTTTAATATATAATTAAACTATAAAAAACTTATTGACTTTTTTTGTATTATATTTATATGAAATTACTTTAACATGACTGAATTTAATACTATTATTTCTTATCATAATTTTTTTTTAAATGATCAAAATCAATATTTTCAAGTTTCATATTTTTCTACTTATATAAGGCAACAACATGTTCATTTTTTTATAAACCACTGAATTTTCTATCTGTTAAGATTATTATTAAATTTGGATGAGGGAAATTATGGATGATCTAGTATTTTTTGATATAGTTAATTAAGCACCAATAATATTTAATAGTTAGATTAATAAAGAAAATGGACGATATAGCTAATATGAAAACAAAATCAAACTCTTGGAGAGTCAAAATAAAAACTTTGAAGCATAAAACATTAAAATGAAAAGTTTTTTCTTCCTTAAATGTAAGGGCAAAGGATATGCTTTTATCAATAAATAACTTGGGGGGGGGGGGGGTGTTTCGCTAGTCATGCATTTTAATTTGTTGACATCTTCTTAAGTTTCTAAAAGAAGATATCCATAGTTTTTATTTTTTTTTATTTTTTTTAGAGAGTTTCAACCTATGGCGTCTGCTCCTGATGATAGCTCTTTATCATCAGACCAAGACACTAATCAGTTTTTGGTGTAGGCGGAGATTGAACTTCAGATCTCTTATATAGCTATCAAAGATTTTACCAATTGAGCTAACTGGAACTCATAAGATATCCATAGTTGAATAATCATTTCTCCATTGTCATTATTAAAGTATAAAATAAAATTGTTTTTCTTAACTTTTGGGTGTTCATGTGTTCCACCTTGTCTATCCCCCATAGTAATAATAATAATAGTAATAATAATAATAATAAAAATAAAAAACAACTATCATAATTGCCAAAAAAATTAAACTTTTGTTAGAGGTCCAGTTTATTATATTATTATTTAAAAAACCAAAATCGCAGAGAAGATTATTACCCAACATAGAGGGTCCGCGACTCCGCGTACCTAAAAAAGAAACAGAAAACAACAGCAACATTGGAGAGATATTCGACAAGCTAAGTGGTAATTGGTTTAGCCTTTAGGACAATAAGTTTGATCTAAACCGCATCGATTTGATGGGTCGAAGGACAAAAGGTTCACTGTTTTTGTTTTGCAATAAATCAACTACTCACATGCAGGAATAGTACCCATCTCATCATGGCCCATTTCAGAAGTTTCCCGAAAGCTGAAATCCCCGTGTTTTTGGAGGGAAGCAGATGGATATGAAGAAATGCACTCAGCAAGTTGTTAATGTCACAGACAAACAAAGGAAACAAAAGGCAAACTCAAAATATTTAAGCTTTCTCTCTTAGGGAGACAATTTTGATATATTTTCTTCATGTTAATTAAAGTTGGTAAGTTGTGAAGGCATAAGTTTGATTTGCAATATATTTGTGTGGCATTGAGAGCCCTCGAGAGCAAAGTGAATTGAGAACAGAAAAGTTGCAGGTTCCTTGTGCATGAACCCAACATGATATGCCCTACAGGCTACAACTCAGCCTAACAAATTAACAAAATCCCAATGCAAGTGGTTCTCTACCTATATTTCCTTCAAACAAAACAATTTTGTGCGAGAGATTAACAAAGAAAGAGACCTATAGCTATAGCAAAGAATGTCATAAAGTGTAAAGAAAGAGACCTATAGCAAAGAATGCCATAAAGAGTAAAGAAAGAGACCCATAACATTGTATCTAGTGCTGATGATTAATATCATTTTACAAAACTAAAATGACTTTCTTCATCCACTAAATCCATGTTGGATTTTAATTTGGAATAAGTAAAGTAATTTACACACTTATTATGAAAGAGTAGGATTTGGTGGTCTCATTTTTTAATAATTAATATGTCAAAAAAGTAAACAATTTAGTAAATTACATGTTAAATTTGCCAAAGTTGTAAAAACATAAGTGCAAATCCTTACATTGGGAACGTGAAAAATTAAAATAGTGGGAATGTTTTAATCCACCACGGTTATAATAACGAGAAAATGTATTTTCATAAACTTATCTCTACTGTCTATTTTCTCTAAAGTAAAAATTAGCAGTCAAATAACCTAACCTTAGTTCATGGTCACATCACATGTGTATCGTTCTTGGTTGATAACAGAAGAATCTTGCTTATATTATACATTGGGAATCCATCCAATCAATATATAGCCAATACATTGGTTTATCAAAAAAATATAGCCAATACATTCTTCAGAACCATATTACGTCGTTATCGAGTGCTAGAAAATTGGTATCACGTTCTCGCCAATGAACTCCTCGAATTGGGGGTCACTAATGACGAAAGAGAATTCTACGCATCCATGTAATTGCAACCCTGACACTACAACTGATACGATGGTTCTGGAAATTTTGTTTTGCTTGTTTGCTAGCGATGAAAATAATTGAGTTAGACTTGTTTTTTTATTAAGGAAAAAACTAAAATTATTTTGATATTTTACCAACATAATATATATAAACTAATATAATAATAAATGTAATTGATAAATTTTTAAAACATAATAAAAAGCTCACAAAAAAGATAATAAATAAATGCTAGAATCACTTTTTTTGTAATTTGTAACACATCAATTTATAAACATTAAAGCCTAAAATTTGTAATATTCCTATCATCATTTTTTTATTATAAATTTTTATTTATATTAATTACCAATATCACTTTATTTAGTACTTACGTTAAAAATTTGTCTAGACATTGAAAATGAATATTGGAAGTACATATATACAACGTACGTAAGAACTAACATTGTACCAATTAAGCATGTCACAAGAAGTAGTACGCTACCAAATGTACATATACAAAAATGATGTCGAAAGTGATACTAGATAGAAATTGAGCACTAATACAACTGGAGGTTTTGTCCATTGCCTGCGTCTTTTCAATCAGTTATGTTAAATATTAGTATTGCTACACCATGTTGAATATGTTATTATGGATGCGGTAGCGAAAACATAAAGTATAAAACACAATAACACACGAGAATTACGTGGTTCAGCTTAACGGCTTACATCCACAGAGAAAACCCTAAAAGACTATATCAATAATATATTAAAGTGTAGTACAAATCTTGTGTTACAATGAATCATAACATATGTATATATAGTAGACTAAACCCTAGACTAATAAACTTCTAGTACAAGTAGGAGACTTAGCTTGCACACAAAATAGAATTAGGCTTGGGCTTATACTAATGGACTAATATATCTCTAACACCCTTGGAAGCTTGATGAAAATCCCTTGAATGAAGTTTGGCTTTGTGATGGTGGTTTAAGGAAGACAATGGTTTTGGAGTGTTGATGTGACTTCTAATGGTGACATGATTATACCAAAGAATTTTGACAGTAGCAGTGGAAAACCAAAGAAGATGAACTCAGTAAAGAAACACCAAGGAAGACAAAGATTACTCTTAATACACCGTAAGGACAGTAAACCATGGCCACAGGAAGGTGGCTCTGATACCATGTTAAATATTAGCATTAATACACCATGTTGAATATGCTATTATGGATGCAGAAGCGAAAATATAAAGTATAGAACACAATAACACATGAGGATTACGTGGTTCAGTTTTACGGCTTACATCCACGGAGGAAACCCTAAAGGGCTACATCAATAATATATTAAAGTATAGTACAAATCTTGTGTTACAATGAACCATAACATGTGTATATATAGTAGACTAAACCCTAGACTAATAAACTTCTAGTATAAGTAAGAGATTTGGCTTTCACACAAAATAAAATTAGGTTTGGACTTATACTAATGGGCTAATATTTATCTAACAAGTTAGAACCTTTCCATCCATAAAGGATGAATGCCTATTGGTAATATGATTGAAGCAATGCAAGCTCTAGCTACTTCATCAATCAACCAAAACACATCACATATGCGTATAAACAAAACAGAAGAGAGAGTTGAAAGAAACGAGAATTACTCATGAATAATTAACCTCTACATTTTGTAATAGTTCTTTCAAGGACACAAAGCGCATCACTGAGGAAAACCAGACACAAAACAACAATAAAATATCTAAGTACAAAAGTTGTCAACAAGTTATGGTCAAAACCACCACTATAGTACCCCTTAAATCTCTTCATTGATCATACTAGCTAGTTCGAGTAGAAGTTATTTATATCATAACAAAATGAAGCCGCTTCATCTTTGTCATACTTCCAAATTTATCTGATCATTGACGTTAGAGACCTAAAAACAACTTCTTCGCAAGGAATGGTAAGGCCCATGTCATGATTAAAGCCAAACTCGTCCTCAGCTCTTTGAAGCAGACTTTGGAACTCAGGGTGAGTCAACCATGAAATTGGAATTATGTATCTGCTTCTGTTCTCTCCAACGTAGACAGCAAAATGGCCTTTTGGCACATCATCAGGAAGCCCTTCTGCGTCGTACCCATTATTCTTCTTCCCAAAGCTTGAGCATCTCTTGAGAATTTGTTTCAAAGCCGCTGTTTGAGGTAGTTTGTTTGATTTTTTGAGAGCCATTTTTGCTTTCTCAACAAAAAAAAGAAGAAAAGAACTTGTAAGGAAAGTAGTACGGTTTAAGGGACTACAAAGATGAAAGTTTGGTGAGAGAGGATTGGAGGGATAGATAGGTATTTATCAGGAGAGTTAGAAGGGAGGGTGAGAAACAAGGTCATGTGGAATGTGGGGGCAAAGAACAGACCATAAGTCTTTTTTGGGGCCCCTATGGACAAAAGCATACTAGTTCCAACCCCATAGGGGCATGCCCTACCTTGTTGCGTCCTCTATTGACATTGTGGGACCTTTTATCTGTGTGTCTTTGCTTGTGTATGTACGTATGTGCTAGAACTGCATAGAAATAATTGACATGAAGAAATACATTATTGATCTTTCAAACTTTGAAACTGCAATACTTAAGGAATTTAACTGTGTCCTATCCTTTTTTTATCATATATTTTTAACTTTCGAAAGTTGATGAACCGTGATCCTGATATATATCTTATCTTCACTCTTAATTTGAAAAACTTACAAATTTGAATGAAGATGAATTTCAATTTGGTACACAAACTATGCACAGGGTATGCGCTGATAGCATCAGCCAGCTTAACCTACAAAGGTTTTGAAACGTATTACTTCGAAAAGACGAGAAGGCACAACTTTGTTATGATGTGGAATCGAAACTGCCCCCACTTCACGTTTTAAATTAGTAGTGGAGGCAGATTTTTTTTTTTTTTTTGGGGGGGCTGTGGTTAATCTCAATCTTATACATATTGAATTATTCTATATCTAAAAGAATAGATATGAAAAAAAAAAATCCACAAGATAATTATTATCTAAATGAAGTTCATTTTAAAAGAAATCACATTATTGAACTATGACATATTGCTTTGGTAAGATACTAATATGTTTACAATGTATTTTTTTTTTTATAAGTTACGCACGCATCTAGTAGATCTTAAATCTATAACCTCATCCTCTACATAAAACTTGCAAAGTGAAAAACTAAAAAAGTATTAGTTGAGTTAGAGCCCATTGACTATATCATTATCTTTTATATTTAAAATAATTTAAAGAATTCCTTTTATATTTTATATTCTTATTTTTTGACCTTTTCCTTTCATGTACAAAAGAAAATTATATATATATATATACCATAAAACTTGATTTATATAAATTAAAAAAAAAAACTAACCGTTAAACACACACGCTTAATTATAACATAATTTGTTTATATATATATATATATAAAGAATATCAACATTTTAATCTTTTTGAGTTCAAGGGGCCGCTAAATGCTAGTTTTCTTAGAAATTAGTAAATTATATCTTGGAGGAGGGCCTTGGCCCCCTGGTCTCTATCTGGGTCTGTCATTGGCTTAAATTTAGGAAAATAATGATCAAATTTTGTTATTAATTAAATTAAAAAATTAACATGACAATAAATATGATTGATGTTATTTTAAAAACAAATAAATTAATGTTTTTTTTTTGGCATTAATATATAACAAATATAGTAAAATTTTGTAATCTTATCACAACACATCATTCTTAAACTAGCTTGTAACTCCATGCATATGCATGGATACACTTAAAAATATACAATAAGGTACATAACATAATTCATATATATATATATATATATATGTAATTTAAGTACTATTAATAGTCATTTTTATATTTTTGTTGACATTTTAAAAAATTTTGTAAGGATATTATTAGGTATAAAATGTATATTGTCAATTTTTTAAATTATTGTGAAGCACTTTTTTTTTTTTTTAACGATTCATTTATTCTAGATTATTTGGTTTTTGTACTTAATAATTTATTTGGACGAATATTTATAATGTGTTCTCACATATTATTCTAAAATTAAAAAATAAAACTTTTTAAAAATAAATAATTTAAGACACGAAATGTAAAATTAGAATTTTTATTTAAAATTATAATTTGAGTTTTTCTTAATATCACCTATTATTATATATATAAATTAATCACAAATACTTTCATGTATTGGTTAAATTAAAACAGAATTGCGGCTGCAAGTAGTTCAAGTATCGTTGGACCACGAGTAAGAGCTCGATCGACCAAGACATTATGGCTCTGCCAGGAACGTGCGAGGATCTGCTCACGGATAGGAGGCGCATTCCAACTTGCAACTTGAACCTTGAAATTCCGGGTGGTCCAAAACATGGAACTTCAGTAGCAGACCATAATGTGACCAATTTTTTTTTTTTTTTTTCAATATCAATATTTTCTTCCTCTCCAATAATATATATATATATATATATATATTCTTCCTCGAACGACGTGATATCAAGTAAATATTAAAAAATATTGTAAAAAAAATAAAAATAAAGAATAAACTAATGTATTAGTAAATATGATTGATGCTATATCAACAACTAAAAAAATTAATTTTTGAATGAAGATACAAATTTTTTTTATGATCAATTTTATTATAAAATGCTTACAAACTAACATGATAATTCTTCTAAAAAAAAAAACTAATATGATAATAATTGTGATTGATGTCATGACAACCACATAATAAGTAAATTTCTTAATTACTTTTTTATGTGTTTTACAAAATATCAAAATATTAGAAAAAATTATTATCTACTTTTTTATGTGTTTTACAAAAATCAAAATGATTAGAAATATTAATTATTATCTCGTTTAAAAGTATACATGAAACATAAATTCATGGATTAGATAATAAAAAAATCCTATTAATACAAAAATAGGTATCCATAGTAAGAACATATAAAATATATAATACAATTGTGGAATTTTCAAAATATTAATCCAATCAAAGGTTATTAAATAGAGTGATAATTAGCAACAATAAATATTATGCAGTGTAACTTAATGCTAACTACCTAAGAAAGGGAATTTTTTTTTTTTTTTTTTCCTTTCTCTAAATTGGTTTGAGAGAAATTTTAGTTACATGACCTACTTAATAGTCATGTAACTTGATTAAATGATTTAATCAATCATATGATTTAATACATATGCATGTCATTATAAACCACCCCTGATGAGTGAGGAGATTCCTCCGTCTCGGATTGAAAGAAAATTGTCCTTTAAGCAATTAAATCCCTAATTCTCAAAATCCCAATCAAATCCTATGACGAAGTTAAAATAGAAGAAAACTCATAACGGAGTTAAGAAACCAATAATTTAATTAGTTAGAATTTAATCATACTAGCTTTGAACTAGGGAAATGTTTAAAAGTAGGCTCATGTAGCAAGATTATAGTTTATTTGTTTATTTATTTATTATTTTAATAAATCGATAATTATGGGAAGGAGAATTTGAATTCTAGATGTCTCTGTTAGAAACACGTATAGGTGTCAACCAATTGAATTAGAAAACTCTTAGCTCATAAATAGGAATGGCAACGGGTCGGGTTCAGGCCGAGTTTTTACATATCCGGACCCGACCCACGGGGCAAAACTCGAGACCCGGACCCGGCCCGATTATTAATCGGGTTTTTTCCCGGGGGCCCTAACCCGCCCCGCCGGGCCCCACGGGCTCCGCGGGCCCCGTTTATCTTTTGGGCCCAAATCTAGCCCAACCAAAAAAAAAAAAAAAATTTGAAGCCCATTACAATTTTTTTTCTAGATTCAAACCCATTCAGTCAAGTCCACAAGGTTACTAATATGATATATATATATATATATATATATATATATATATAAGGGGGGGTTTAGTCATTTAATATAACCGGGTTTTTATCCGGGCCTGGTTTCGGGTCGGGTTTCGGATTTTTTTAAAAACTCCGGACCCGACCCGGATCCGCTTCGGGTTTTTTTTTTTTTTTTTTTTAAACCCATATCCGACCCTATTCTTTATCGGACCGGGTAAAATCTGGCCCATTAGGATCGGGCCGGACCGAGTATCCGCGGGTCAGATCTAAATTGCCATCCCTACTCATAAAGTGCAGAAATTATTCGGTCCTCATGGAGGACCACATTAGCAATATCCAGTGGTCCTCCACTTTATAATTGGAGTGGAAGACTACTAGTATTGCTGATGTGATCCTCCACGAGTATCGAACAATTTCTCCATAAAGTAATTCAACAAAGCTTAGCATGCATTTTATTTGTTATCTGAATAGATAATTAACCCTTTCAAAAAATTTTGTTGGTCCAGTAGCTCTACATTTCGTACCCTACCCAAATTACTTTATGTTAACATGGAGGGCACATAGCTCACATAAATTGTCATACTGTCTATAAAAAACAAATCAAATTTATTCAATGTCTTGTTGGATTTATAAATAAATCCTATATGAGAGAGTATGACTGTACGAGACAGGCCGATGTGAGGAGTCTATACGAAACAGACCAATGTAAGAGGATTCAGTTTTAGTTGCATTACTTGCATCTCCAACAAGCCTTGCATGCACCATTCACTTTAGGAAATGTCTCAACATTATAGGACTACACATGTGGCTCTGCCAAAACCTAAAAACCACGACTTCAAGATATAGGATAGATGCAAACTAAGCATATTCCTCCTAAAATCGAACACCACAAGTGTTTCAGTTTCAGGTCTCATCTGGTGAGATGGATTTTGATTCCCATGCTCTAATGCCAGCAAAGCCACCTTTGATAGCCATATAGTCAGCCATCTCTCTTCCTTTGCATCCCTTCTGTATTTATGGCATTCCATTATATTCACATTTCTGTATTTCTACATAATAAGATTGGTTTTAACACATCTTTGACATCAAGTTTAGAAATTTATTTGGGTTGAACTCAGATATATGTTTACACATCATTTAAAGTTGACTTACCTACCATTTGCTGGAATGGCAACACAAATAACGATTCAAACAGTTTTCATAACACAAGCAATCTGGTTTGAGTACAACTTGCCGAACTCAATCCGGATTCAAGAAGTAAAAAGGTGTGTCTACATTCTATGAATGAAATGGGGTACCATATGAAGGATAGAATTCAGAAGATAACATATCATTGTCATAGAAATACAGAACTCATAATAGCTAATCAACAGAAGGCATTTTCTTAAGGATGGTGACAATATCAAAAGATGAACATGTGGTGGCCATGTTACTCTTGTCTCCAAAATATCTATAAAGACAAAACAGTTAAGACCACAAATTTCATCAGCTTATTTATCTAACCATCTCAAACTACATGCTAGAAATTTCTTTTATATATGTGTTCCTGTAAGAGTTATTTGACAAGTTAGCTTCATTTATTCTTCCAATATATTGCTTTTACAGTGAAAAATTAATGAAAGCATGATTCATAGGAACACAATATTTGTTGTAATTACATGCATTATGATATAGAGACATTGAAAACAGATTAAATTATGTTTGCAACATCAACCAAGAGAGAAACATGCACTGTAAATGATGAAAGAATTACAGACACCAGTTTCTTTTTTTCTTTTCTTCCCCAATTTAAAGGCCAAATAAAGTTTCAGGGAGATTAAGATGATTGGGCAGGATTGGTGTTCCAACTTCTCAGGGTGATGTCAGAGTGTATTAGAGGAATCTATAATCAGATCAATAAAGAATATTGGACCCTTCAATGTGTTTTGAGAGGTCAATTCAACCAAAAACATAACTTTCAACATGAACTTTTCAATCTACACCAGTTGGTGCTACATCACATCCGTCAAAATTAGGACATGTTAATCTCTAAAAAGTTTAACAGAAGCTATTAGGCACAGGGCTATTCTGTTTAAAAAAAGAAGGCACAGAAATAATCTTAACTGTGCTTACAGTACCAATCAGCAGAATGCCAAAAATCCTAAGAGAAGCACCCAAGCCCATTCCAATGTCTCCAAAATGTTTCAATCAATCCTATTATAAGTATATTTTGATCATTATCCAATTACAATTACACTAAGCATACACTTATCAAAAAAATCTAGTATGGGAATATCACCTAATCTTGAGCAAGACCTACTGCTTGAGGACTGGAGTATCATGCATTTCAATCAGCCAAACAAACCCCCATTTGGCTAATCAACCCTCACATTTTATATAGAAACCAAAGTCATAAGGAAATGTGCCAAGATACTAATGAAGCACCACTAGAGTCATTATCCTATTTAGTTGCTTCCAAACAACCCAAGACCTAAAAAATTCCATAAAGATTGAAGACAAGGTTGAAACCTAATATGCAAATACAAAAAGAGAGAGAAATGATGAATGACAACAAAAAGTGATGTGATTGAAATCAAAAGTTATGGCCCATAAGGATTCATTCTAAATCCTGCCCCATCTGTAGCTAGCCACATGATCATGTACTCTACAACTTGCCAACATACCGATTACGGTGTGATCGTATGCTGCAAAGCAGTCATGCAGTCACTTATGCAAGCTACTACCAACTTAAGAACATATAGGAAGTATCAAGTATAGCAATGCAGAATGATTGCCATGTGACTGTTCCTCATTGCATCATATGCAAGGAAAAATACCTTTAACTCTTCTTTAAGAGGAAAACTGTTTGCAGCAAGTCTGCAAGTACTTTAAGCAACGCTTGGATCCTCAGTTTCCATTTGATATGCCCGATACACATGAAACACCAATTACAATTTATAGACAATAAAAGCAATGCAGAATGATTCCCATGTGTAATGTTCCTCATTATTACACATGTTTCATGTTCAGGGAAAAAACCTGAACTCTTCTTCAAGAGGGAAAAAAAAATGTTTGCTGCAAGTACTTAAAGCAACAATCAGTTCCTTATTTTCCATTTGATATGCCCAAAAACAGGAAACACCAATTTTTATTTTTATTTTATAAGTAGGAAACGCCAATTACAAACAATAAGATTCATCTACCATGAGAGGACAATCTGACCTATTCTACATATAAATTAAACTATAAAGGATAAATAAATTACTAGAAATAATTTTTAAACTAAACAAGTCAGTGAACTTTTGCAATTCTTGAAGGGCACTTCCATCATGATTCTCATTTAGATAGAAGACTTAAAATGGGATTAGCTAGAATCATTAAAGAACTTGTACCTCCTCAAATCACAAGCACAACATTTGGAAGGATGAGGGAGCTATAACACACCTTCATAGGAGGCATAGCAAGGAGCTCTCCTTATCCCCAAAATAAAATAAAATATATTAAAAAGAACTCCAACCTCCTAAATCCTTTCTATTTGACTAGTTCCACATTAGAAAAAGGATCTTTGTTTCTTCAATCTAAAATTGAAAGCATATCCTAAATGTCTTGGCTTCAGTTTCGTTTTAATACCAGCTCCCATGACATAAGAGATGAATATAACAAGTGGGAAATTATGTGTGCGTTTGGGTCCAAATTAAAAAGCAAACTTATTTTACTATGAAACTTATTTTTGCTACTATTCATGAACCATATTGTACTTTTTGATACTATTTATGAGTCCTATTGTACTATTTCAGCTAACTTTTATTTTTATCTATAGTGTTTTTAATAAAAAGTTTTCAATTTCAGCAAAATAAATGGATCTCAAATAGACCTTATATATCCTAAGAGACCAAAAAATTAAAAGCACATATATACACTACTCAGGTTCTGCGATGCTACATAACCATCCATATTTCAATATGCTAAACATCAGTCAACAATTGACGGTCCCTAGAACAGAACTACCAAGATGTATACATTACATTATATGTATCATGTCTTCTACTATATACATGGGTGATCATGTGTACTACCCATCACACTCTGAACAGCCTATGATCATGTAAATTCATAACCAGTGGGTGGTTTCGACAGTTGAGGCAGCCCATCCATCATACTCAATTGTCTTCTCAGCTTAATGATATGCGCTTGTACCTATCACATTACAAAAAATGTCAAAACAACATTCACTGAAGCATTTCAAAAGATTAAGACAGTTTACATATCAGACCATTGAACTGAGCATGCAAAGAGAACCCCCCCTCCCTCCCCCAGAAAAAAAACGTCATGAGCACCAATGTGGTACCGATGGCATATGGAATGATGTGTAGCTCCCAAAGTGAAACCCAACAAGTATCCAAGATAGTAGGGGACATACAAGAGTTTCATCCAAATCATGCTTCACCACCCACTATAGTAGTGCACATAAAATGGCATGGCATTGAAACACTGATCATGAAGTGATTGGTGTTTCAATGCCAACCTATTGAGGATGCAAATCATCTTAAATGAACACTATTTCAGCTAACATATTAAGGATCCATATAACTAATTTGTTGAGTATCCATAGCCAACCCCAAAATTTTGGGACAAAGGCTTTGTTTGTTGTTGTAAGATACTCAAGAGTACTTGAACCCGTGACCATCCCCCACCCATTCTTTTTGAAGGAAGGAAGCACCATTTGAGTTAGAGTTTGGCACATAAATATAATCATGATCAGCGTGAGATCTTCCAATGCATGATCTTACTTGTGTAGAAATAAAGTGCTTTTAACTAAGATCTTCTCATAAGATGCTTTTACAAAAAAACATAAGAGCACACTAGTCACAAAGAGGTTAGTATAATACATCAGAAAAGAGCAGAAGGCAACCAACTTATTCTAACCTGCTGACGAGCTGCTGCCAGTTTCAAAAGCTCGTCGGCCTCTGAGAAATTCATGAACCACTGACTATGGGGATGATCTTTGGTATCACCCTTTTCCTTTTCATGCAAGTTCTCAATTGGCACTGGTCCAAAAAAAAAAAAAAAAAAAAAGAAGCAACAGAACTTAAACGTTAAGTAGAACTCAAAGAGGCAAAAAAGTTTATGAAACAGAACAGTAAGGAATTTTACCAGGATCAGGCAAGTTAAAACCAGCAGGCAGCCGAGGCACAATAACAGCTGGATGACTCTGCACACGAGCCAAAAAATTCTCTGATGGATCAGGGAATACAATTTCATTGTATGATTCCATTACAACAGGTTTCTTGGTTGACTGGGGGCCAGATTCATCTTCAGGATATAACTTCAAATGGTGATACCTGTGAATAATAAAGCACCAACAGTTAGTAAACTACCTTCTAAAGTGAATCAATAAGAAACACATGAAGCAACTCACAAATCCACTTGTTTATCACAGACGTCACTATGGAAAAAAAGGCTGATGGCAATTTCAAATTCACCCCATCCACATTCTGATAACTCAAATGGGGGCGATTCAACCACTCTTGTAGGATTATTGAAACTAGGATGCAACTGAAATACCACCCGTTTTATCACTGCCCCAAGATCCTCATTTGTTGCCCCACGTACATACACAGTCCACTTGTGCGACTGAGACCTAAGAGATGGATAAACATTACGAATAAATTATTCAAATATGTTGAAGGCCTTAAAAGGGACTCCAATAAAAGAAAGCACTTACTCACTGGCCTTTCTACCGAGATAAAATGCAATGGTTCCATATACTATTGGAACACAAATTTCAACATCCTTAAGCCTCCTGCTTGCACCCTATAACAGCCCAAAAAAATCTAGATTAGTATAAGGGAAAAGTTAACGGATGCACTAAGGGCATTGGTTTAGGAAATATTTTTAGAAACCTTTTATGGGGAAAGAACTTTTTTGACACTTTTTTATATTTCCCATAAAAGTGATATTAAAACTTTTCTAAAATGGTCCATTAACAAATGTCCTAAGGGCACCTACTAACAAGACCCTTAGTATCATATTCAATTAGGGACACAAAATTCTTAGACATGAAATATTAGCATTTTAATTTACGATATGAAGTGAACGCCCAAACATATCCAGTCTCTTCCCTTAATCCAACACAGACTTTACAAATTAAAGATATAATTAAAAATAAAAAATCTAAATTAGGATCAAATCCAATTGGAACACGAAATTGTTGTACATGAAACATTGGCATACTGATTACAAGATGAAGTGAACTTACAAATTTTCAACACAGCTTCTTTCCTAAGTTTTTTTTTTTTTTTGATAGGTAAGTTCAGTTTCTTCCCTTAATCCAACACAGACTTCACAAATTACAGATATTTGTAGAAACTGTAGCTAGAACAACAACAAAAATAGGTTATAACAGTGCACAAAGCTCCCAATTTTGCGGGGTCCAAGAGAGGTGATTGATACCTAGACCAACAAAAGAATCTAAATATCCTATGCACAATATATTGCAAGGTTTAACATCTTCTAATTTGTTGTCTAATAGACAAACCCAAAAACAACTACTGGGAACACAAAATCATAGGACCAGTCAATTAAAATGTTTGGGACCCAAAGACCATTTTTTTTTTCTTCTAAGTACTAGTTTTCTTCTAAAACTAAAACCCATTAAAAATATAAAGTAAAACAAAGAAAAAATTACGGGGAAAGCAAAAGAAAACTAGGGCTAAGTACAATGAGGAATTAAAGCTACAATGTGGTACCTTTTTGTCGGTGTCTTCAGCGGACTTTCCAAATTTGAGACGAGGTTGCTTTGGGGCAGAAGCACCATCATCGGACTGGTATTCGCCTTGTTTTCTTGCAGAAATTGTGAGGTGTGACATTTTTAGGAGTTCGATTTTCTTTGAAACACAAAAAAGAAAAAGAGGTTTATTAATTTAGTATTAAGGGTCTTGGGTTTGAATCGGTGAATTTTGTATGCATTGGGGCTTCACGAATCATGCTTGAGGGTTGAAACAATGGGGTTAACGGGTTGGGTTAGGTTAGGGTTTTAAACGGTTTAGTTTTCTACATTTCCTACTGCCTAGGAAGTTCAGAAACGAGCCGCTTATGAATAAAGCTTGTCAGCTCAGCTGTAAACTGTAAAGTGTAAACCAAAGGTCCAAACTCCAAATTTAAACGTTTAAGATTTTTTTTTTCATTTAATTTTATACTAACTTTCTTCTCAATTTTTTTTTTTTTACTAACTCTTTACTAAACTAAATTACATATTGTTTTCAAAAAAAACTAAATTACATATTTGTTTCTAAAAAAAAAAAACCTAAATTACATATTTAAGCTACATGCTAAACTAAATTACATATTTAATTTGAGTAGTCCTAGACTAGACGGCTAGACTCCTAGGACGCAACAAATTGCTACTCTCTCAAAAAAAAAAAAAAAAACGCACGCAGCAAATTGTTAAAATATCAAATCATCACACTAATTTTTTAAGATAAAATTGACTTCGAATTAATTTCTTTCGACAGAGTAACAATACTTGTTTTAAGAAAAATGTTAAGTTCATTATCGATGGATAAAAAATTAATTTTAGTAGTTACATTTCCAATTAAAACCAACAATAATTTATCATTGGAAATTTTGTTGTGAAAATGTAGTGTACATATCACTTGTCTTTAATAGAAGATACAACCATACATTTTCTCCCTTAAAATTTTGTCCTATTTGATTTTACATTTTTATGATAATATTCTAATAGACAACAGTATTTCTCAGCCCAAAAAAAAAAAAAAAACACTAAGAGTTAAATTTGAATTTTACTAATGTGTGCTCTATGGGCACATAATAGTAAACCATTTTGAGAAAATTTTTATAGAAGAAAGAAAAATTAATCAACTATTTTAACAACTTTTTTAAGTCCTCAAAAATATTTTCAAATATTGATGATTAATATTAACCGGACCCTTTAAATCTTGGTTTTTCTTTTTTGTTTTGTAAATTTTATCCTATTTGATTTTAAGTTTTTTTAATATATTATTAACATTTTAAAATATATATAGGACTTTTTTTGTTCTTATCCAACCTATGTTCTAGGATTTGAAATGATTCAAATGAAACAGCCATATTAGCATCAAACTCAAAATCAATTTGCCTCTAAACGACAAAACTACCTAAGCGCTAAAATAGCTTCCAAGATTCCCATTGTTGTTATGTTGATATAAGGGCCTTTTCCTTGTGATCCTTTTCCACATGATCCAAGAATCTGCTTTTGTAATTAAACTGGTAATTAAGCATTATATCTCAACCTCACAGTATTTAATAGCGTTAAAGTTTACATCTCTTCATTCAAGTTTTTTCTTTTTACTCTTTTGTAGGCATGGTTACAAATTTACAATCTAATCATTTTTCTTAGAGATTAAGGGTCCGTTTGGATAGAGTGTTTTGTTGAAAACTGAAATCTGAAAATACTGTAGTAAAATACTTTTTAAATGTGTGAATAGTACTGTGGGATCCATTTTTAATAAAATTTTTTTTGAAAAGTGAAATTTGTGGGTCCTGTGAACAGTAAACGGGACCCACAAATATGATTAAAAAAAAAGGAAAAGTCAACAAAATCGACTACTGTTCATGTTACTGTTTATGAACAGTAGCCGATGTCCCCCCTGAGGCGTGCAGCAACAGTAGCAGAAGAAAAAAAAAAAAAAAAAAAAAACAGAAAACGTGGAACGCTAAACGCGTTATCCAAACTCAGCCTAAATTCAATAAGGACGGAGTATAAACCCTTTGTTTTACACTAGCCAATAAGAACATGCCACATCAGATTTTTACTTAAACTAATTGTAAAATCAATACATCCTAATACACCTAATAACATCTCAACAAACAAAAACATTCAACTGTGACATTCTTTATATACTCCTTGAGATGTATTAGACATTAGTGTAAAAGTAAAAAACATCATAGATCAGTGGAGATGCAGGAGCTGAAGAACGATTGAGATTTTAAGGAAATGTGAAATACGTTTTGTTTTTTTGTTTGTTGAGATGCTATTAAGTGTACTAGTATGTAACCCATGCTACTGCACGAGAATGTATATAATTTAATAAAACAATGGAAATAAATATATTGCATTTTATTATTTAAGTGATACTATTGGTTTTTTTTTTTTTTTTGTTATTTATTAATCATGAGTTTTGTCATGTTTAAAAGACTTAGTTTATTCATGTTTAATAAAACTTAGTATTATGTAATTTTTTAACAAATATTTTTATTATAAAAAATTCTAATGAAATAATGCTACATAGACATATATATTCAAGGTTGATTCATACACGGTACATATAACTATGATTAAGTTGCTTTATCATAAACCATTTTTAGTAAAATATATTAGTTAATTAAATGTGAATCTCATAACATGCATCTCATAACAATACATAACAATAAAATAACGTGAATCTCATAAAAAAAATTAATCAATTAAAAATCACTAAAATTATGAGCATAAAATGTAAAGACAAACAAATAGGATAAGTACTAACTCATTAAAAGAAAACTTACAGTGAGTTGAGAAAACTACACAAATAATCTTTGATGTTTGAAGAATAATGAGATTACAACTTTCTTTCAAAATTGAGTAGAGACTCGTGCTGATAACGTGTTATGAAAAAAAAAAGAAATATGCAACATCAATGATAGGAAAATAAAACAATTTTATAATTAAACAATAAAAATTATTGACAAAAAGGAAAGAAAATATAGGCAGATGAAAGACAATAAACATATAACATCAATCATAGGAAAACCACAAAATTATATAATTAAACAATAAAAATTTTACACAAAAATGAATGACAGTATAGGTAGATGAAAGAAAGTAGTAATCAAACCTTAGGAATTGTTGGAATTCATTTTGCAAACCATAAACCAAGACCATGAAAATTGTAAAGACAAGTACAATCGGAATATTTAGAGAACATCTTCTTATATAAGATACAAAAATACCCAAATACATGCATCATTGATACCAAGAGATTCTTTTGAAATTTTATAGCATTGATTGAAGAAGAGGGGAGTTGTATATTAAGATGCCTAAATCGGTGCGGAAAAATGAGGTGAACTTAAAAATACGTGAGTGTGGAAAAATGAGGTGAACTTGAAAATATGTGGGTGTGAAAAAGAGAGGTGAACCAGACAATAGGTGTGGGAAAAAAAAAAGCACATCGGAATTATAACAGATGAAAGAAAATTAGACTCCAATTTCATATTTACATTGACACGTGACACAATATAGATTAGAATTCTAATTTTGAATTGCAATTGGAGTTTCTCTCTATTTCACCTATTATATATACTAGTATGTAACTCATGCTACTACACGAGAATGAATATAATTTAATAAACCAATAAATATATTGCATTTTATTATTTAAGTGATACTGTTGGTTTTGTTTTAGTCATATTTAAAAGACTTAGTTTATTCATGTTTAATAAAACTTAGTATTATGTAATTTTTTAACAAATATTTTTATCATACAAAATTTTAATGAAAGAATGCTATATAGATATATATATTCAAGGTTGATTCATTCACGATACATATAACTCTGATTAAGTTGTTTTATCACAAACCATTTTTAACAAAATATTTTAATTAATTAAATATAAATCTCATAACGTATATCTCATAACAATATATAACAATAGAATAACATGAATCTCATAAAAAAAATTTATCAATTAAAAATCACTAAAATTATGAGCATAAAATGTAAAGACAAACAAATATAATAAATACTAATTTCTTAAAAGAAAACTTACAGTGAGTTGAGAAAATTACATAAATAATCTTTAATACTTGAAGAATAATGGGATTACAACTTCCTTTCGAAATTGGATAGAGACTCGTACTGATAACGTGTTATGAAAAAGAAAAGAAATATGCAACATCAATGATAGGAAAATAAAACAATTTTATAATTAAACAATAAAAATTATTGATAAAAATGAAAGAAAATATAGGCAGATGAAAGACAATAAACATACAACATCAATCATAGGAAAACCACAAAATTATATAATTAAACAATAAAAATTTTACACAAAAATGAAAAACAGTATAGGTAGATGAAAGAAAGTAGTAATCAAACCTTAGGAATTGTTGGAATTCATTTTGCAGACCATAAACTAGGACCATGAAAATTGTAAAGACAAGTACAATCGGAATATTTGGAGAACATCTTCTTATATAAGATACAAAAATACCCAAATACTTGCATCATTGATACCAAGAGATTCTTTTGAAATTCCATATGGAAAAAGAAGGTGAACTTGAAAATATGTGGGTGGAAAAGGGAGGTGAATCGGAAAAGAGAGGTGAACCTGAAAATACGTGGGTGTGGAAAAAGAAGGTGAACCTAAAAATACACGGGTGAGGAAAAAAAGAAAAAAGAAAAAAAAGAAGTATATCGGAATTACAAATTAGATTTCAATTTCATATTTACATTGACACGTGGCACAACAATAGATTAGAATTCTAATTTAAAATTCCAATTGAAGTTTCTCTCTGTTTCACCTATTTATATATATATATATAGATGAGGATGTATTGATTTAACAATGAATTGAAGTACAAGTTTAATGTGGCATGTTCTTATTGACTGGTGTAAACCAAAGAGTTTATATCTCTTCCTTATTAAATTTAACCTCTTTTTCTTATTACTTAATCCAAAATAGTATATACTTTACAGGACACTTGGGATCCTGCGCCCACGGTTTAGAAGTTTTTATTTTTATTTTATTATTATATGTTAATCTTGATATGTGTGACATGAGTTACATTGCTCTCGTTATGACTTCCACATTTCTTTCTTTACACTATTGTTGAAAGGAGGAAGATACATCTATTGATTCTAATCTCCTCTTAGTTCATCATCTGTTGGGGGCTAATGGTTTTGACAGGGCATAGACGGAATTCTTCACCATTGTAATTTGTAAAGAGTTTTACTAATGAATCCTATGTTAATAAACTATTTTAAAAAATGTTTTATGGGAAAATAAAAAAAGCTACTAACTTTTTGGATAGTTTTTTCTATTTTCTATATAGAGTTTTTTAAAATGAATGATTAATATATGCCTTACGGTATACCTATTTGTAAATAAGAGCTCAAACAATATTAAAATAGTTTTAAGAAACTATTTTGAATAGAGAAAATTGAAAAAACTATCCATAGCATATATTAATGAATGATTAATATTTTCCATAGCACCGTCCCTTAGGGTAAATAAGAGCTTAAACACGTATTTCTATAGCACCGAGCTCTTATTGTTTGAATAAAGAGAGAGTAAGTGTGAAAAAAATGGACTCTCGCTCTAAGCATCGTGCTCTATTAAGGGAAGAGGAAGCCGAACTCTCAAGAAGCAAAAAGAAGGTAAAGGATGTCCATCATGCTGATTTTAGCAAAGGTGTCAACGAGAATGGCCTCTCTCCACGAAACAACAATGCTTGGGTATCACCCAAAAAATCTTTCAAGGAAAAACTGGTAGGAGAAATACCAGGAGCATATGCTCAAGCCTTTGATTTCTACGATCAAATGGAGGACTATGTTGAATTTGACAACGAGGTTACTGGTTTACGCAAAGGTTAAGCGGTAGTAAAGCTATCTAAGGAAACTAAACTACGTATAAGGGGGTCGTGGTCAAAAGCTTTGATTGTCAAACTTTACACAAGGAAAATAGGTTTTTCTTTCATCCAGAACAAACTCCAACAACTGTGGAAACCTAGTGGGAGACTAGACTATGTGGACCTCGTGAATGAGTTTTTCTTAATGAGGTTCTCAATGAAAGAGGATTTAGACGCAGTTTTGAGAAGAGGTCCATGGTTCATAAGAGAGCATTTCCTCTCCATAAGGTCGTGGGAACCATTATTCAAATCGGCAGTAGCTAACATTTCATCAATCGCGGTTTGGGTTAGATTACATGAACTGCCTATTGAACTCTATGAGGCAAAAGTACTTAAACAAATTAGGGAAGCCATTAGGAAAGTTTTGAGAGTCGATACTCATACCGCCATGGAAGCTTGAGATAAGTATGCCAAGCTATGCATACAGGTGGACATGAATAAACCGCCTATTAATACAGTTCTCATTATGAAATTTGAGCAAGCTGTTGTGTATGAGGGTATCAACAAGCTCTATTTCACATGCGACAGAATTGGTCACAAGAAGGAAATGTGCCCACATACAGTCCGGTGTATTGAGCTACTGCTGGAGAAGGATGTGTCTAGTACTAAGGTGAATAGTACAAGCCCACAAAGAATGCGTGACACAGGTTGGTGTGGAGCTGGCAGTGGCATGGCTAAGAATAGTGGAACGGAGCATGAAGAGGACAAGTACGGGACGTGGATGGTGGTTACACGTAGGAGAGGAGGACAAAAGGGGACCAAGAAGGGAGTGGAGCAGTCGAACCCCACGAAATCAGCCCAGAGCTTAAAACAAAAAGATTCCTTGGCAAGGAATAACTCCAGCAACAGTAATAAAGTATGGAAGGAGACTGCTGAGATGCGATTTATAATCGAAAACAATTTGGATAAGGTTGGGCAGGGTGTTTTGTTGTTGGGCCGGAAACTGAAGTTTGCGGGTTTAATGGACAAGTCTAGGTTTCAAAATAAAGCCCACGTTAGCCTTTCAGTAAAGGGTAAAAAAGTCATTGCTAGGAGTAGGGCATTAACCCAATTGAACAAAGAAGCCGCTGGTAGCAACAAGCCATTTTTCACCTCAGCCTCATAAGTTCATCCCTTTCTCGACAACAATGGTGTAGATGCAAGCTCACTCTTTCAATTCTCAGCAGCACCACTCGCCAAGCTGGGCAATCAATGTCAAGGCGAAGTGGAGATAGCACCACACGCAGAGCTAGGTAATCAATGTCAAGGCAAGCTCACTCATTCAACTCCTAGAGATGGCGATAGTAGAAATTAAGGTGTGGCCGACACAAGTGTTGGGGTGGTTCATTCAAAGCCCGAAGAAAGCTGGGAAACTAATATTTCTTTTAATGGACGAGATTGCAAGTCTGGGTTACTTAACATTGTTGGACCTAAAGTGGGGAAGGATGAAGAACCCGTGGTGGGTGTTTCTGATAAGTCCAGGGAGAGGAAGGACGGCGATGATGATGGATAAGATAGGATGGAGTTTGAGGAGGGGGGAGGAATTGGTATCTCCTCATGATGAGTGTCTTACTTCTAACCACTCAGTAATCATGAATATAATAATTGGGAACAACAAGGACATGCTGAAGCCCAACTTTCAGAACCATATGAGAGAGCTGGCTAGGAATCATAACCCGGCCATCTTAGTAATTATGGAGAACAAGCTCGATGGAACTCGTGCAAAGGAAATAGTAGAAAAACTTTCTTTTGATGGCACCATTTACATCGAAACAATTGGGTTCATAGGAGGCCTCTGGCTGCTTTGGAATTCCGATATAGTGGAGGTCGTGCAATTGGCAAATATAGAGCAAGAAATCCACGTGGAATTGAAGGTACTTGCCACTAACCTCTCTTGGATTTTCTCTGCTATCTATGTTAGTCCTAGGAATGTAGAAAGATTTATTTTGTGGGAAAATTTAATTAAAGTTGCAAAACTTCATAATAAACCGTGGGTGATAGCCGTGATAAGTACAAAGATTGCCTCTTATTCAAAGATCCCTCTTATTCAAAGATTGCCCAGATAAGTGCAATATGGTGGATTTGGGTTTCTCGGGACCTAGATACATGTGGACAAATAGGAGGGAGTTAAACAACCTCATTCAAGAGAGAATAGATAGGTTTTTCATGAATCCTAGTTGGTGCCTCTTAAATCCGGATGCTAGAGTCTCACATCTCACTCGATTCCATTCGAATCATTGTCTGGTGCTATTGGAGATTGTCCCTAGACAAACCAATCTCCTTAAAAGGAGGCCTTTTAGATTTCAGAGCTTCTAGTTGTCCAACCCTTCTTTTCCTCAAGTAGTGACTAAGGCTTGGAATCGGGATGGGAACCTTTTAGCCTCTATAGTAAGATTCACAAATGAAGCGACTCTCTAGAATAAAAATCAGTTTGGGAACATATTTGAGAAGAAAATGAGATTAATGACTAGACTTAATGGAATCTAGTGGGTTTTACCTTCCAATCCCTCCTCCTCCCTAATTGACTTAGAGAACCAGCTTCAAAAAGAATTGGAATCAGTGCTGAATCAAGAGTTGGAGTTGCGGGCTTTTAAATCCAGAATAAATTGGATAGTGATGGGAGACAGAAATACCTCTTTTTACCACGTTTTTTCACTTGCAAGGAGAAAAAAGAATACAATTACTATGGTTAAAAATAAGGTAAGGGATTGGTCATCGGAGGAAAGAGAAGTTATGAACCATTTTAGAGAGGGGTTTATCAGGTTGTATACTACCAACCAAGCTAAGGCTGCTTGGAGTCACAATCTTCGAAATGGCTGGCAAATTAGACTCATGGGGAATGAGAAAAACAGCTTAGATCAGCCAATGACAAATGCAAAAATTGTCACTACCTTGTAGTCTCTTAAGGCTTTTAAGTCCCTAAGACCTGATAAACTCCATGCTGGCTTTTTTCAGAGATTCTAGCTCACTGTGGAGGATTCAGTTAAAGAGGAGATTAGAAATGTGTTCCTATGTAGAAAAATCCTAGACTTTTTGAACAGCACAAGAATAGTCTTTATTCCCAAGATTCAAAGCCCGGAGTCTATTAGTAGCTACAGACCTATTAGTTTGTGCAACTCAGTGTACAAAATCATCACTAAAATTATAGTTGGGAGGTTGAGATTATATTTGGATATTTAATAGGCCCTTGTGAAGCTGTTTTTGTGCCGGGAAGAAGAAGAGTGGAAAATACAATTATTGTTCAAGAATTGATTCACACTAAGGGTAAAATCAAGGGCAAAGGAGGATATATGGAATTGAAAATTGATTTAGAAAAAGCCTATGATAAACTGGAGTGGAGCTTTATTAGGGATATGTTGATCCGGTTCAATCTCCCAAGGAATTTAATTGATCTTATTTTGAGCTGTATTTCTTTGGTCTCCACCTCATTACTATTTAATGGAGGAGCTCTAGAGCTTTTTTTGCCTGCCAGAGGGATAAGGCAAGGTGACCTGCTATCTCTGTACATTTTTATTATGTGTATGGATTATTTGGAGCAATTAATCCAGGAAATGTGTGAAGATAAGTCTTGGATTCCTATCAAAGCTTCCCAGAGAGGGCCGGCCTTCTCACATTTGTTTTTTGCAGATGATCTTGTCCTTTTTGCTAAGGCAAACATGGAAAATTTTCTAGTAATTAGAGAAGTGTTGGATGAATTTTGTAGCCAATGTGGTCAGACCATAAGTGAAGCAAAATCCAGGGTATTCTTTTCTTCGAATGTGGATCAAAGTGATAGAGAAGCTTTGAGTGACATTCTCGGTTTCCAGTCTACACCTAATTTACGAAAGTACCTTGGCTTCCCCATTAAACATTATGGTGCTTCAAACTAGGATTTTAAATTCATTTTTGGAAAAGGTTAAAAAGAAACTTTGGAAAGCAAATCTCCTTTCGATGGCCGAGAGGTCAGTTTTAATCCAAGCATCCACTTAAGTCATCCCAGCTTATGTAATGCAATGCAATCAGCTCCCAGGGAAGATTCTAGATGGCATAGACCAAGTTAATCAGAATTTCTTGTGGAATTCTTTGACCAACAAGAAAAGCATGCATTGGGTGAGATGGAAGAAGGTTACTACCCCTAACGATGTAGGTGGGCTGAGCACCCAAGCTGCAAAGGGCAGGAATATGGCTCTTCTTGCTAAATTAAACTAGAGATTTCACATGGAGAAAGAGTCTCAATGGGAAAAAGTGTTGAGATTGAAGTACTGCACTTATCAGCGCTTAAATTCCAGATATGAAGCAAGTCTACCTTGTTCTCGCACTTCGAGAAGCATGAAGAAAGGGGAAGCTGTTTTCAAGAAAGGAATCACTTGGGTTCCAGGGTATGAAAGTAACCTTAGTTTCTGGCATGACGGCTGGTCCAAGGTAGGCATTTTAAGATATATTATCCAAGGACCACTAAGCACCGAGTCTAATATGCTTAAAATTAAGGATGTTGCTAGTTGGAGAGGTGGAATTGGAACTTGCTGCAAATGGAGAAGCTAAGGATAAATTAGCTTGGAAACCTCTCCCAAAGGTTCCTTTGATCTTAGAAGTGCATATCTCTTTGCTAGTGAGACCCTCCCTGATCCGACCTTTCAAGGGAAACGAATTTGGAATTTAGATACCTTGCCAAAGATTCAAACGTTCATTTGGAAATGTATGCACTAGAGTATTGGGGTAAGAGATTGCTTACAAGCCAGGCGGATGCAAGTTGATAACATTTGTCCCCATTGTCACAATAGCCCATAATCCATCCTCCACGCCTTTCGAGACTGCCACGTACTCAAGGCAGTATGGCACCAGCTAGGTATCAGTTACTAGGACACAGGTTTCTTCTCGGCCAACATTCAAGATTGGCTTATGTCTAACTGTAGAGATAAAGGTGCCTGAAGTTTAGGGCAAGTTCCTTGGAAACAAACCTTTATGTTTGCTATATGGACAATTTGGAAGGGTAAGAATCAGCTGGTATTTGAGAACAAGAAATTAAAATCAAGCCTTGCCTTGGACATCAACCGCCATGCTTTAGAATACTTTCATTGTGTTGGCAAGCCGTTGGTGGAAAAACGCAAAATCTTGAAGCAAGTGTGTTGGGAAAAACCTTGTAGTGACTGGTTGAAATTAAACATGGATGGCTCATCCATGGGGAACTCGGGTTTGGCTGGTGGCAGAGGACTTCTACGAGATGAGAAGGGCAGCTAGATTGGGGGTTTTACTAGAAGGATTGGCATAACAAGCAGCTTCACAGCTGAGTTATGGGCTCTTTGAGATGACCTTCTTTTATGTCGGCAAATGAATGTGCAAGCTATGGTTATTGAGTTAGATGCAAGAGTTATAGTTGATGCCTTTAATCACCAATCTGTAGCTAACACTATTGTGTCCTCAATTATGGATGACTGCAAACACTTGGTTGACCAGATCCCCCAAGAATGCATTAGTCACGTCTACATGGAAGCAAATAGAAGTGCCGATTGGCTTGCCAATTTCGGGCTTAAGTTAGACTCTGATTTTGAGTTGTTGATTGGTCCGCCTGTGGACCTCATTTCTGTTTTGGAGGGTGATAGTTGTGGATTGTATTGTAACAAGTAGTGTATTGAACCTATTTTTGCTTTTTAGTTTATTGATATTCCGTTTTTCTACCCAAAAAAAAAAAAAAGAGCTCAAACAATATAGTTTGTTAAGGAGAAAGTTTCTCTTGAAAAAGATTTCATTATCAAGTATAAATATAAACTCTTTTTCATGGAAAATTTTCTTATTGTATGATTATTTGCATTTTTCTTATCTACCTTTTCTTCTTTTTTATTAAACTGTTTAAGAAAATATTTTACTCTGCATAACAATCTGACATTTAAATTGCATTATCCAATGTTGATGTTGAAAAGAGAGGAGAATTTGAGAAGAGTGTTGAGTACTGAGAAGTAATGTTTGATTGATGTATTATATTGTTACTACTTCTATCTTTCCTTTTTTTAATATGTAATTTACATTAATGTTCGTTTGGTTAGAGAATTCTAGTATTGTTGTTTAAGTGCTATAGAAATACGTGTTTCAGTGCTAAACAGTAAAAACTGTTGTTTAAAATTGCATACCCTGCATGGTTTTGTCTTACCCCATTCCTGCCCCGCATGATAAGGAAAATTTTAATGCCCCATAACCGCCCTTTAAGGCCCCTTAAGGCTCACTCCACACCATAAAACTCTAGTTCTTATTAATTTGCCCATAACTATGACAGTTTTTTTAATAAATCCTATTTCATTAATACTTGAAATTGCAAATAAATTTATCCCATCAAATTTTTAAAAAAAAAAGCAAAAATTGAATAATATTATCCAAGTGTTTAACAAAACAATATCACAACAAAAACAAAAATCTCACAATACAAAATCAATAATTCAATAGTATATAAATTTGTTTCTAGTAAAGAAAAAAAGAAAACGTTAAAATTGGTACCTAATTTCCAATCTTGCTAGAGAATAAAAAGAGGCAGAGAGCCACGTTAAGTAGAATAAAATAAGATGATGATATGTTTGTTTAAATTGTAAGGTTTTTAGGATATGAAAAATTTATAATTTAACTCTTATCAACGCAGGGCAGGGTGGTTATGGATCTAAAAAGTCTAAATTCATCCCCGCCCCTCCCCATGCTATAGGGCTAAAATCTTGCTCCATCCCCATCCCACCACCTTCGTAGAGAGGGGAAAACCAGTGCAGGGTGAAACAAGGAGGGGCAGGTTAAGCGAGATAGGGCAAAATTGTCATCCTTAACTTGATTGGGTATGAGCGTTAAATATTATTTTGAAAGACATGTTGATACTCAATTTTTTCTATGCATACTTCTATTAATGGGTAGAGAAATGCTAAAAATTATTGAGTACATCATTTTAGATTCTAAAATTATATATATAAAAATTATATTTATAAGTTTAGAACCAAAATTGTGCAACGCACGGTCTTCTGTTATTAATATTAAAAGTTAAAGTGTAGCATTTATGATTGATATGCCATTGTTAAGTCACATTTGCATAGTATTTCATTCCATTTAGTCCACTTTGGTAAATTCAGTCTTATTCGGTCCATTTGATCCAATTTGGTCTATTTTGATCCACTTAGGTCCATTTCGGTCCAGTCCTGTCCATTTGGGTCCATTCGGTCCCATTTGATCCTAATAGGTTCACTTCAGTCTATTTGATCCAATTTGGTCCATTTTTGGTTAATTTCAATCCCATTCTATCTATTCAGGTCATTTTAGTCCACTTTGGTCCTATTCGGTCCATTTGATCCACTTCAGTCCATTCCGTCCACTCGATCCAATTTTGTCAATTTTGGTGCACTTACTTAAGAATGAAAAAAGATAGGTTTGAGTTGAGATTACTTATTCTAAATCCTAATTTATTAAAATATATAGATCTCAAACTCATTTTTATAATATTTATGGTGTTAGTCTCTTATAGGTTAATATAAAATAATAAAATATTAGACCCCACAACTAAAATCAAAAGCATTATTAAAATGTTGTGACATGTTATCATGCCTCTAGTTAATCTTTCTCATTTAATTTTGGTTTTTTTTTTTTTTGGGTGTGTGCACGCCAGACAAGCTTTATCTTAGTAACAAAATATTTGATTAATTTATTTCTTCCTTGTATATAATACACACTAGACTGAAATGAAAACAAAGTTTAAATTTATTTGCTTCTATTTAAACTTTTAACGTTTACGTTAATTGCATTTTCCCTTAATTATGGTGTTATTGTAATATTTTATAAACTTTAAAACTGGGTAGTGTTCCCCTTCACTATTGGATATGACGGATTAAGATTAGGTGTAATATTATTACGTGCAATTGTTCTGAGTAACTGAGATTGAAAGTTTAAGAAGCAACTTTAAACCTCAATCATTTAATAAAAAAAGTTTTAAAAGGTAAAACAATGAAAAATTAAAAAGTAAAGAAGTTAATGCTTTTTGTGTAAGAACAAAAGGTAATGGTACCCCAAAGAATAGGTATTATATGGCATCCTAAATCGGATATGACTACTTTGCCTACTGTTGCAAGAGTTCCAGTTAAATCTAACAGAAATGTTAATTTTCTTTACTTAAAAAAAAAAAAATTAATTCCCTGTTGATTTTAACAAAATTCCTCACAAACAATGAGCAAAATGCTTATTATCAATAGTTTAGGGAGAGACTACTCAGTTTTATAGTTTAGGAACATAACTATACCATATTTAAGTCAAGGGATTTAGCATAACCAAACATTTTAACAGAAAAATGGAGGTGATGATTAAACTCAAGAGTTGTTAACCAAACTTACTACCAAGCTGAGGTGATTATGAAAGTTTGGATTTAGGGGGAGAGTACAGTAGAGTTTGTTGAAAACAGGCCATTTTTGGGCCAATTCTACTTTACTCTACTCTATTCTATTCCCCCTCCCTTCCCCTCAATCCAAATGGACCATAAAGAGTTCTTAACGAAAGTTATTACTATATAATGAGGTGGTGAATCTGGTGATCAAACTCGAGTCATCCCTTTTACAATGTGTTAGTCACAGTTTCAAAATACGAGGCATTTTTAATTTTCCGCCAAAGAGCTATTCATTCAATCTCCTGAATTTTTGTACACAAAAATCACATTAGCAAGTCAATGGCATTAGTCCTCAATCCTTAGAGCATCACATCAAAGATGTGAAAAATGAGCATCTCATTCCACAAAAATCACACTACATCAAATTTGCTATACTCAAAATATTTAGCATCTCAGCTACAATAAACTGTTATTTATAATAGTCTACTATAACTCAAATCTTGTAAAAAAATAGTTTTTTTTATTACTACTATTCTCACTTTTCCTCTTTCTTTTTCTCTCACCAACTCACTTTTTTCTCTTTTTCTTCTTTCTTTCCCCGTGTTGTTTCACTGGCCTTTCTCCCTGAGGTTTGATTTTTCCTTCATTTGTTTCAATCATGATAATCACTTGATTTGGCATGGGTTTTCAATTTTAAGTTCAATCTTGAGGGACCACGCTAGAGCCCACTTGATTTGGTATGGGTTTTTTGCTGGAGGTGGACGACGAAGGTAGATGCCAGTGTGTGCTATGGTTGATTGATTTTGGGTCACGATGGTAGTGGTGTTGAAGGTTTTTTTTTTTTTTTTTCCGGTGGTGGGGGTCTTGGTGGATTGTTTGGGGTTTTTTTTTTTTTTTGAGGTGGCTTGTGATTGTGAGGATGGTTGTTTTGGCCGGTGGTGTTGGTCGATTTTAATAGGTTCTGTGGTGGGTTGTTAATGATGGTGATTGTTGTGGTGGTGGTTTTGTTTTGTGTTTTTTTGTCGTGGGTTGTGGCTGCCACAGTGGTGGCTGATGGTGCTTGTTTTGGGTGGTTTTTTTTTTTTGGGTGGTGAGTTGTGACTACTACGGTGGTGCTAGTGGTGGTGAATGTGGCTGACTGCTGGTTGTCATGAATTTATGTGTGGATTTGCGGTGGCTTGGGTGGTGAGAATAATAAATGATAAATAAATAATATTTTAATGAAGTGATAAAAAAAAAAAAAAAATTTTGATGTTAAGTGTATTGAAAAGTGATGTGTTAAATACCATAAAATTGGTTTTTTAGATGTTAAATGCTAAAATTTTTACATCCTTTGATAAGAATGCTCTTAGCAATAATGCCTCATAAACCAAAACCAAAAGGATTCTCCTTATTTTCTCAAAAAAAAAAAAAGATTCTCCCTATATTTTAGCGGAAATGCTAAAGTTTCCCTTTGAGATGCTCCGGCCAACGTGGACTAAGCCTGATCATTAATTTTTTATACTAATACTGGCCAAAATACCAAGATAAAACCCTGAAACTGTTATTGGGTCAACAGCTTTGAAGGTGGCAGCTTGATCAAGAGTATCATAAACTGTGAAACAAAGAACTGATGAAATTGCAATGCAAACATTGGAAGTACAAACTGCAATCACAACCATTTACATCATTAATTTTAGCACATCTTGGCTACTCGATGAACACAACACCAAGTTTTCTTTCCAATTAAAATTACTTTCTGGGTTCAATTTAACAACAGTGTGCAGCACCAACTAATAAAAGAAAAGAGCACTGGATGCTAAGCTCACAGGGCTTTTCACAAAGTTACATATGGAAGAAAGGATCCCAGAAAGAGCTCTGATCCAGTGCAGCTGATTTTCAGAGTCCATGGTAGGTCAGGGGGAGGGTAAGAATCAAACCACCTTGCACGGCAAGCCAACAGGCAGTCGAACAAGGGCAGCCTACCAAATTAGATATTTGAAGCGCTCAAGGCCATTACCTTGCACTGTTCATTCATGGCCAAAAGCTGAGCCTCTTTCTTGTCAAGAAGAGCACTTAACCTCACATTCTCTTCCATAAGTTTCTGCACTTCAGTCTCTTTCTGCATCTTCTCACCCTCTAACTGTGTTGTCTTTGCAACTAGCCTGCTTCATGGCAACATCAGATAATAAAACCACCAAAAATTTAAAAATCTAGCTATGGGAAGGTATAGAAAAATTGATTTAGCTATGCAGACAATGCAAATCACCAGCATTATCAAGGGAAGCAAATTTTCCATGCCAGGCAAAGATATCAACAAGCTTGCTGAGCCTAAAGGTTGGGGATTTTAGCTATGTCCAACTGTATTGGGAAAGCAGATGAAAAGGAGAGGAAACCGATTTCTGCTTAACAAAGTAACTTCATTTTTTCATATATTTTTACAATTTTATTATCGTTACTCAAACTTTTCTGGGTTGGCAACTCAAAATGTGAGACTGGCTTCCAGTCAACTTTCTTCATTAATCATTTTGTATGACCTTTTTCCCTTTCTTTCAACTTTTCCAAGATCTAAACAGAGTCTAACAACCTTTATAAAAATTTTAATCTGATAGACAATTAAAAAAAGTCAATCAGAACATCTACCAACCTGTCTGCCTGACCATATGTTTGGAAAGAGAGGAGAGACGAAGAAAAGAAGTGTATTAGTAAATATTTATTCTAGCCATCTCTTCTCAAACACAAAGTGAACAGTGATGTTGATTCAGTAATAATTTGCTACTTGCTAATAGAGAAAAACAACAGAAATAAGATACAGCATAAGGAATGGTTTCATGTTTGAGGGATGAAATTCTCCTTCAAATCAAAGAGTTAAGATTAAGCACTAATTTTTCAATGCAATATTGTGCTAGTATGATGCCTACCTGGCTATCAAAATGAAGAAGCCAATAAACCTATAAAGAAGCGAGTGTCTAAACTGTCATCATAAAGAACTGGTCATATTAACAGTAACCAATCAAACACATTTTTTTATTTAATTACCTGCCAAATAGCTCCAGAATTTCCAAAATCTGGACGCTAAAGTAAATCTTTAAAACCAAAGAGATGCCTCTCCAACTAAGAAATAAGTTTAATTACCTTAACATTGTAGCGCACTAATATGAGACATATTACTTAAATGTACTAGCCTCACAAATTATCTATTTGGCACTAATCATAAATCTAACAGTACCAATTTCACACATTTTTTCATTTGATTACCTACTAAATAGCTCCAGAAGTTCCAATATCTGGATGCTAACGTAAATTTTTAAAACCAAAGAGATGCCTGTCCAACTAGGAAATAAGGTTAATAACCTTAACATTGTAGCGTGCTAATATATGACGAATTACACAAGACAGAAACGCAGAAGATGCAAGCATAAACAAAACAGAAAGCTAATGAATTGAAGAAATGCATAAGAAAGTGTAATAAAACGCTTAACACAGCCAACCAAATAATATCTAGCAAACTCTTGACAATCACAAAAAGGATGAGACCAAAGCATCTTATACATTGGAGATACCTAAAAAGTAAAAATATACCCTTTTTTATGTTTTAAAACGCATACTAACCGTTCAAACAGCTTCTCAATAGTTTGGAACTGCTTCTCTGATGAAAGAAGTGTTTCTCTCACAGTGATGAGACTGCTAACATATGATTTTAGAGACTCAAAGTCTCTTTTCACACGACAAAGCTCCTGCTCATTTTCTGCAGCTCGCTGCCTCTGTCTAGATGTTTCTTCAACCAAATCCTCAACTCTCTGCCGCATTTCATTCAGTATGCAATTTGTACCTAGAGCAAAACGTTCCATCTCCTCTAACTTCAAAGACATGTTCTCAATTTGGACTGACTTCCGTTTAATTTCTTCCTGGCCAAAAGTTACCTTCTCCTTCTCAATTACAGTTTCAGACTCTGCTAATATAACCCTTTTAACAAGAGCTTCCATTACATCTGTAACCATCTGCACAGACTTGAGTATTTCACCGGTGTACGTTGCATCTTGTTCATCCAGTGAAATATATTTCCCACTAATTCCAATCAATGTTTCTTCATCTGGACCATCAAATGAAGAAAGATCAATATTCCTAGTCCAGCCAGACAATGGTGTACCATTTTTGTCAATAAACCCTACCCCTTCTAGTTGTTTGATGCCACATGATGTATGGGCTAAATGGGGAACAGCCATGAGTCGTGCCTTTGATTTCAAGTAGGTTAAAAGTGTTGCAGTAGTTTTAACTCTCCGCCAAAGAACTTCTAACTCCTTCTTTGCATCTTCCTCAGACCCCAGTATAGATATTTTTACCTCCATAATTTTTGCTTGCAAGACATCCACTTGGGACTGGCTCCTTTCCATTTCGTGCTTCCACTCTTCGTGTGTTTGGCTTAGCTGAGACTTCAAATTTGACAAGTCAATATCATTCTCTGCAGCCATCCCCTGTCAAAATTATGCAGAAATGAACATGAGAATTCCAATTGACTGACTACATGGAGATTCTTATAGGATTCTTGAAGATAAGAAAAATAATGCATTACAAAGCTATGAAGCTGAGACACAGTAGTTAACAACACACCAGCTAGCCCAACCAAGCAAGATGAAGCAGACAAAGGTCCTAATAGGCTGAACACCATGCATCAAAGTTTCCATCTTGCAAAAGAAGGTCTATCTTTGTTTCTTCCTGCCTTTTTTTTGGATGAATAATGGAAGGCATATCTTATCTGGTAAAAACAGTTGAAATATAACTGTACACCTATTCTGGAAAAGCTATGCTTATCCACACTGAAAGCATTCAGCCTCTTCAACTAAACAAACATAATTCTTACAATAAGACCTTACAAATGCATTATCTATACATATTTACAATGCTCACAAGGACTGCATTGTCCACCCATAAAATAAAAAATAAAAAAAAAACCCGAAAAAGTATTATAACCAATATATAGTAACTGACTAAACATTTTACATGCATAATAGATCAGAAGAAGTTTCTTCAAGACTGTAAATGACGCTTATTCTCTTCGTCTACTTTTTTTCATCCCAAATTGTTAATTACACACGCACCCAATAAGTCCTGTACTCACAAACTCACCGTCCTCTTTGGTTCTACAAGGGGAGGAAGTGTCATCTAAGCTAGAGCTAATTGGCAAAAATGACACTTACTTATGCATCACAGATACACACAATACCTCAAAATGTAATATGGAGAGACAAGGAAAAATTCGTTGCAATCACAAACCTTCCCAGTTCTCCCAAATCTAAACTGCACCTCCTTGTATTACACAAACCAACTAAGATTTTTAGCCAAAATCAACTGCTTCTATTCTCAAAGTAAATGTTGTTGATTTATTATGACTAATTAGCTCATAATCATCATTGACAAGCAGGTCATAGCCAAAATTAAATTAGATATAATGCAATTATGCAACATATAAATCGTAAATCTAAAGCCATTCCCACTTCAAAGCTCATTTCATTTAAATTTTTTTTTTTCTTAAAAAAAAAAAAAGGAGGAATAAAACCCATATCAAAATGTGAATTTTCATTTTACCAAGTGAAGAAACAAACAAAACCCCAAACTCAAAGTGATCACATCGGCAAAAAAGAAGGATACCCATAAGCCCTAAAATTCAAATTAATCCATCAACAAACTTAATCTTAAAAAAAAAGCATAATTAGGATCTTAATCAAGATACTGACCTTAAAAGCAAACGGACAAAACCCAAAACTGAAAAAACAAAAGGAAATAAAAGACGCAATTAAAAGAAGACAAACCGAACCTCGGGATGGATGACGATGAAGATGAAGATGGAGACGACGATGACGATGAAAGGTGGTGATGTTGGTGTTGGGTATTCTTGGTTGGTATAGTACGCGTCGATCTTATAAAAAGAACAAAAAGGGAAAAAAAATAAAAACAACAAAAGAATATTATGAGGAAGGTAGCGGGCTTGGCAGGTGCTTCTTTCTTTGTCTATACTATTTCCCTTCCTTTTTCCCTTCCTTTTTCGTCTTCTTCTATCTTTTTTTTATTATTATTAGTATAATTTTTTTTTCAATCTGTATGAAAGAAATTATTGAAAATTTAAACAGGGTAGATGACTTATATGAGATCAATTTTTAAGTATTGAATTCTTCTTCTCATAATTTTTTTAAAAAAAAGGTTAACCAGTGAACTATTTAAAAAAGACAAAAATTCTGTGGCTATTATGAATTATATTTTGAGTTATAATTAATTAAATTTAATATAGTTTATCACTATTAGTAATTTTGTAACTCTAAAAAAAGAAAATTGACAGATTATTGTCGATGGAGAATGATAAGGAAAAAAAAAATCAGGTAAGATTTTAGGATGAGATGAAAATTGGTCCAAAGTGGAAGTTGTGCCAAAAATCTTGGAACTTAATTAGTTAGCACATTATGGTGTTTCCAAAGGAAGACATTCAAGATTCAAGGTCTATTTAGATACCACTTATTTTGTTGAAATTGAAAATTTATTACTGAAAGTATTGTAGATAAAGGTAAAAGTCAGTTGAAATAGTATAATAAGGCTCATGAATAGTATCAAAAAGTGCAATGGGGCTCATGAATAATAGCAAAAATAAGCTGAATAATGAAATAATATATAATTTTTATTACTTCCTAAACGCACACTCAAAGTCTCAATCTCAAGGGGTTGGCTTAGTGATTTTCTAAGACTTCATAATATCCATGAGATTTTAAATTTGAAATCTTTTGCCCACATCTTGGGGCCACCCGGCCCACCCCATGAAATTCCTTAGTGTAATAACCTAGCGCGTATGAGACGGGATGATTGCGTACACCTAAGGTCTCATTTGGAAGGAGAAAATGAAATGAAAATGAAAGAAATGAAAAGAATAATTTTAAAATATTCTTCCCTTCTCTTGTTCGGGAGTTTTAATGGAGGGAATGAATAGTTCATTCCCTTATTTGAGAGTTTAAGTGGGAGGGAGTGGAAGGGAATAGAATGGATAAGAGGCAACACTCATTCCTTTCTATTTCCTTAAAACCTCAAATTTTTACTCCCTCGAAATTTGGAGGAATAAGAGGGAATGAAATTAGATTTAATGAATTTTTTACTAAAACTCCTAAAATACCCTTATATATTCAACTCTTTATTTTAAAATAAGGGTCTAATAGTAATATTGTCATAAAATGTTTCCATATCATTCTCTCCATGCTACTCCCAAATAAGATTACTTACGTTTCATTCATTTTCATTCATTTATTTTAAAACATCCAATCAAGGTTACTTAATTTCATTTCATTCAATTTTTTTCCATTTCTTTCCCTTACTTAAATACATTCCATTCCATTTCTTTTCTTTCCTTTCCTTTCCATTCCCTTCCCTTATGAACTCTCAAACGAAACCTAAGGGAGTAGTTAGATACTCGAAGAGGTCTACACACTCGTTTTTCAAAAAAAAAAAAAATTCAAACTCTTATTATCCCCATTATTGAATTGTAAAAAAAGAAAAAAGAAAAAAAGAATCTAGTTGTTCCGAAAATTATATATATATATATATATATATATATATATATAAAATTCATTTTTCAATAACCAGATTTGATGTAATATTTTCACAACAAATCTTAAATGGGGGGTTGTTACTTAACAACTTACCGATTAGGATTTGTTGTAAATGTGTTATTATTGTATTTGATAAGGAATATTAATTTGACTTAGGTGTGAGTAATTAGATTATCTATTGTTTTATCTTTTAAAAAAAAAATCTATTGTTTTCTCTTTCCCTTTGTTTTTCTCTTTATCTCTCTTTCTCTAATTGCTCCACACACACAAATAAAAAAAATAAAAAAAAAAGGAGCAAAAAGCCTTATGCACACTTCTATGAGATCAATTGTTGTTATTATTATTAAAAAAGAATGATGTCTCAACTTTGCTAGACTAGTCCACTCCCTACTCTTGAGATAGCCTAGAAACTCATTAGCCAACAACATGATAGATATAACCTAAAACCTCTAAATTTATGACTTGTCCCATAAGTTCGTTTAATCTACCACCCCGATTGTCTCCAAAGAGACAAAAATGATTAATTATGTTAGGTTTTAAATCTTTACACTCTATCAAGAATCCAAATTTGATTATAATTAAACTCTTATTTTGTGTGAATTGTACTTCTAATTGTCCTATAATTTGATAACTGAGTGTTTTTATATTTTAAATGCACTCCAATTTAATTCCAATCATAATCTAATTTTATATCAATTACATCAATCAACACACACACACACACACACACACACACACACACACAAGCAGAGATCTTATGCAGGAGTGCATGAGCTCTTGCCATGTGTCGCTCTAATTTCATTTAACATTTTTAACCTCTTTTCATTAATTTTTGTTTTCTGTTATTTAAAAAATCACAATAACTTTTTTTTTTTTTTTTTTTTTTACTGTTATCTAAAAGATGGACTATATTTCAAAATTAAATTAAAATCATACTAAATCTTATGAAAAGCTTAAGCCCACTTAGAACACTTGTAGCAGTGGAGTTAAAAAGCTATATAGCTATTTTAGCTTCACTAAAACACAAAATAACCATACAGCAGTGGAGGTAAAGCTATTTTTTTTAGCTTCATTGCTACAGTGCACATCTATTTATGGATGTGCACTGTAGCTTAGAGCTAAAAATAATAATTTTTTATTCTCTACCTGGTTATGTGTAGGGCATATATTATTTTATTGTAGTAGATACCTTATTTGATTGTGATGTTTATATTATTTTATTGTATTGAAAGCTAAAATAGATCCACTGCTGCAGCATGTGTGTAAGTAAAATAGATAAAGTAACTTTATGTAGTGCCAAATAGCTAATTTTTTAGCTTCACTGCTGTAAATGCTCTTATTATCTTAGATATTATGACCCAGGCGTAACCCTTCCATATTAATTTTTTTTCCTACATTTTCCAAAATTTGGGCTAGTATCATAAAATAGGACACCAGCTACCGTCAACCACTCAATTGGCCCATGAAGAATAGATACTAAAAATCAGATCAAACCACCAAATACCCATGGCCATCGAAGCACAAACCACTGAAAATCCTATCGGACCACCAAACCACCAAAAACCACAGTGAAAGAGAGGGACAAGCAAGAGATAGACATTTTGGGTTCAGTTGCAAGATGGAGAAGAGAGGCATTTTGGGTGAGAGAGTTGATTTCATATGAGAGAGAGAAGGGGAGAGAGGCTAGGCGTTAGGCGTGGTCGTGTGGGTGATGGGAAATTTTAGAAACAGGGAGAAGCAAAGGACACAAAAAATGAAGAGAGGCATGCGTATAGAAATAAATTACATTATTTTTTTTTATAACAATCAGCTACAGTGAGCTGATTGCGGTGGCGGCGGCGGTAATGACAATGGTAGCAATTTCGGTGACGGTGACGGTGGCGGTGGAAGATTCGATGGCGGTAGTGGTCGTGGCGGTTGTGGTGGAGCAGTAACAATTGCGGTTGCGGGTGGTTGTGATTGTTGTTTATTGTAGTGGATATATTATTTTATTATAGTAGATATATTATTTTATTGTGTTGAAAACTAAAAAAAATCCACTGCTGCAGCATGTTTTGTAAAGTGAGTTGGTAAAATAGATGAAGTAATTTTTTGTGATGTCAAATAGGTAAATTTTTAGTTTTACTACTGTAGATGCTCTAAGACTCTTATTATTAAGTGCCACATCAATTTACTCTTGCCTCTTCCTATGGTGATAGTATATGCCTAATTGTTCACTCTCTACAATCTTCTTGATGGGAGTTGTGGGGACATTTTTTCCCGCACAAGATATTTGTCTGCTTTGGGAAGCCAAGCCCTCACGGTTTTGTTCTCAAGCGGCATGGGAGTTACGGATTTTCACTTCCTAGGCTTGACACTGCTGTCCCACATCGGCAAGAGAAGCGCCCCACACATGCCTTATAAGCCCTTGGAGCAAGGCATGGTGTACCACTTCTACACATGCCACATTAATTTACTCTTTCCTCTTCCTATAGAGATAGTATTTTTGCACAAAACTAGATTGTTTCTGCACCATCTTTTTTTATATGGTGGAATCTATTAAAAATAAATAAATAAATGGTTTATATGATAGAAACAATAATTCACTCAATCTGTTTTTTTGTTTTAATTTCTAATATAGAAGACTTGAAGCCAACAAATTATATGCCCAGTTGTTCACTCCCTTTCAAGGAATGTAAAAGATATTGTACACTTTAATTAGCCAAAATCAATATATATATATATATATATATATATATATATAAAAGCAGAGATCTCATGCAAGAATGCGTGATCCAATATGAGTGTCACATGAGCTCCTGCCATGTGACACTCTAATTTTTCATTTAGTATTTTTAACCTCTTTTCATTATGTTTTTTTTTACTGTTATCCAAAAAATCACATTAACTTCTTTTTTTACAATTATCTAAAAGATGGGTTGTACTTTAAAATTACACTAAAATAATATCAAATCTTATGAAAGCTCAAGCCCACTTATTACCTTACATATTATGACCCAGGTGTGACCCTTCCACATTAATTTTTTTTCCCACATTCTCCAAAATTTGGGCTAGCATCATAAGATAGGAAACACATTTTGAAAAACTCTCTCTACAATCTTCCTGATATGACTCTTATTATTAAGTGACACATCAATTTGCTCTTTCCTCTTCCTATAGTGATAGTATTTTTGCACAAAAATGGATTATTTCTACACCATCTTCTCTTATACGGTGGAATCTATTAAAAATAAATAAAGAAACAATTTATATGATAGAAACAATTATATCCTCAATTTGTTTTTTGTTATAAGTTCTAATGTAGAAAACTTTTGAAGCCAACAAATTATATGCCAATTGTTCGCTCTCTTTCAAGGAACTTAAAAGATATTTAACACTTTAATTAACCAAATAATTAAATAATTGTGAATTCATTTAGGCTACATATATTCATATTCTTAATTATGTATATTCATAATAATTTTGGTTCTTTTTATTTTCTTCCTCTTAATGATATGTATAATATACCTGAACAGAAGATGAGTATTATATGGCCATAAAGAATAGTTAGAAATTATTTCAAAATAAAAGTATAAAGTATTTGCGCATTGCGTGAGATACCAACTAGTTACATACAAATTCATGCATCTAAATATAAAAAATGTAAAAAGATTCAATTTCAATTTATTATGTTTCTACGTAATACTATAAATGTACAATCATTACTCGTAAAGTATACTTCTACTATTCCCAATTGTAGGCTTCTAATATCCCAAATCAAACTATATTCACATGACTGCTTGTAGAGGTGCATTAATGACTCGAATTTTCACTTGTATATACTTGAATGAAAGTTAGTACCAAATTTGTATATTTGTGTAAATGAACTTTGTAAGGTAATTGCTTGTAGAGTTATGTTAATAACTTTATTTCTTCTCAAAACAAAAACGTTAATAATGTTATTATTACTTGTGTATAATCGTGTGAATAATTTGTGTCAAACCTTTAGATCTGTGCCTATAAATTTTATATCATTTTACATATAAATTTGTATGAATAACTTTAGATTTATACTCGTATATATTTTGGTGATAACTATTTTATCAATACTTTATAAAATCATTACTTGTATATTAATTTGTGTTAATGAACTATATATCATCACTTTATAGTTTATATCCTACCTCTTCTAGTATGTGGGTCTTACACGGTTTTGGGATCTACATTGTGAGATATATGATGCGTATATATAATACATAAGATAATTGTTATTAGTGAATGTGATTTCAAACTCAATAGGCACCTTTGCTTAGGCGGGGTGCCCCCAATATGAAAACGTCTTATGGAGCGGTGTCATCACATCCGTGTCTCATCAAAAAGGAATTTTGGAGCTAATTACCAATTTCACTACATAAGATCAAAAAGATTGTTATGTGAGCAGCACTAAAAGCAGTATAGAAAGTAAAAACCCACATAGAATCTTTTCATTTTGTTATCACATATTCACATGTTGGACAAAATTTAGGTACAATAACTTAGGTGATATTCCTTAGATTCCCCCTCTTAAGATTTAGCCATGTAGTTATTTAACTAAAAAATATATTTCCATCCCATGAGAAAGAATCTACATGGTAGAATCTTAAAAGGGAAAGCTAAGAAACAACACCTAAATACTATACATAAATCTTGCTATTCACATGTTTGTACTTTGTATTACTATTTTGTTCTACATATGTACTGTGTACATTATTTGTGGATCTTGAGAGGTGATAGTTTTTGGCAGAAACGGTATGATTCCTGTGAAATCTGCTTAATGTAGTACATATTTTTGTTCATCCTGCGTACACACATGGGTTTAGATTGTAGAATTATGGTGGTTTGACTTATCTTTATCCAAAGAAGGCCAAGGATTGAACTTGAACTGTCGTAAGACTGAAGGAACTCTCTTACTAGCCATTCTAGAAGAATGATAATAATTAATTAAATGAATAGTCTATGCTCTATGCTAGACTTGCCAATTTGTTCTAGCCTCCAGATATCTCAGGGAAGCATTGCTCGGATGATCTGTAGTCTGCTATCTCGTGCCCCTTGCCTCACTAATCACTATGCAGGTATTTTGAATGATGTACGCATTCCTTTCCTCCAAATTGTTATGATAGTTTCCTCTACGCCAAATATTGTTAAAGTCAATCTCACTCAATTATCAAACAGATTCCAAATTCGTTTAAGCAAGACAAGCATCTGCTTCCTGTCTTGTACAATTTGTCTACAAACGGGAACCATACTCATAATGCCTGATCTTCTTATTTTCGTTCACATAATCATACAACTCTTTTCAGCTTATATACACACTAAGAAAAAGCTTGACGAAGACGACTTTGCTGTTCATAGGAAAAAAAAAAAAAAAAAACTAATGTAGAATCAAACACTACTGGCAGATATTAATTAATAAGCACATGGAAGGTCCTGTACAATGTGGCTCACTCTGGAAAGAATTATATTTCTTTCATAGGGTACAGCATGGAATCATGTAACATGCTCTTTTATGCAAAAGACTGTACCATTGAAGAACTGGTTATCAAGCCGGAGAGGAGGCCAACAATGAGAGCACTGTTGTATGCTGTTGGTTCACCTTGCATTGAGTTTCTTCGGGAATCGTTATAGGTCTCATTGAGGAAGGGCCCGCCCACTAGTGCTCCAACAGCTACATTTGGATTAGGATGGGAAGAGTTAAGCCACGTAAACCCATCTCTGCAGCCAGTTTTAGCATCAACAGGAATTGAAGATCCCCTATGGTGTGCATATTGAGGGTAGCTACTCCCATATCCAATGAGATAACTCATCTTCATTGGATTATTGCCCAACAAATAATCTGCCTGAAAGTATTTGAAATGCGTTCAGGAGTAATACAGAGAAGTGAAGAACTACGTATGCTGTATAAATCTTGCTAGGTGAGGAGCAATGCTGAGAAGTGCATTAAATATGAATGTTGAAATATGTCTCTAGCAACACCTTAAGGGCATGCTTGAAAGCACTCTAAGAAAGTACTTGATCCTAACAAAATTTCATTTGCCATAGTATGTGTTTAGTGGTAAACTAGCCCACAGATAGTGCAGGCAGGATGTTTCAGGAATTCACTATAGAAACACATTGAATAATGAGTCCAGACTGATTAATGGTGCAAAATCATTGCACCTTATTCCAACAAATTGAATACCTGAGAAATGGCAAATTTGTGAAGATCCTCGGGCTTGAAAGATTTACCATTGCAATATAGAGTTTCAGTCTGGGATGTAAGCATGTAATCACTATAAAGAACAGCTAGAAATGCAGATGCCACAGGATGCTGCAGTGAGTTCCACTCTGACACCCATATCAGACCACCTATTTTAAAAGCACAGGTTCCAATCCAAAAATTAAGACCGAGTTCATGATGCAAGTGGAATTAATATTGCTGTATATCAAACAAGAAGGGTGCATGATTCATTAATAAAATTGTGATCATGATATCAGTGCTGTTTAAGTTGAACCTAGCATGCAAGAAAAGGAAACAAAGCTTTCAAGAAAAGAAAGGTAGTCCAAAAACTAAGAAGCATTGCAATGAGATCCACACTGACTGTCCAATGTTAACGCTAATTTTTCAGGCGTTTGATTAATAGCTCTGCATACATACCAATTAAATAAAGAATATAAAAAGAAAATAGTAGAACCTTCACTAGTGAATATGCCAGATTCTTTAACCAGATTAGCTGGTACCAACCACCAAATTTTTCTTTGAAATGTTTCTTAAAATGGATTATTTAGGAGATTATTGGTTCAAATTTTCCATTTTCCTCTTCTTTCGGGGCCAAAAAAGGGGCAGACCAAGTTGTTTGACCTTTTTTGTCTAGTATTATTTTTCTTCAATATCCCACACATAAAGACAAGCACACCATAAAAGCAAAATAATGACTTTACAGTATATCCATGGTCTTAGGAAAAACACACACATGCATATATACGAGAAGTGAAAATTACTCTCTCTTCTGCTTCAAGTGGCTGTTGGTGAATCTGGTAGTAGAGCACACATTATGGCTTCAGCAGATTCGCTATACAGCTGGAGATCAAGATTCTCAGAAGTTGACTCATCTTTTGCACCAAAGAAATTTATCCTCGAGAGGAGAACCTGCTCAGAAATTGCAAAATAATCAGCATAGGTTCACATTATGCAACCATTTAAGGTCAAAACCTAGGGGGTTGGCCAAGTTGGTTGGGCTTTCGGTCTCAAGGTGATTGTACTGGGCTCGATTGGATATGCTCCCTAGTTCGAGTCCTGCTACCTGCACTTTGAAAAGAATTTCTTGGACCAGTGCTTTACCCCTTCGTGGGTCCACTCGGCGCGAATAGTGATTAGTCTCTAGTTGAAAACTTTGAGCAACACTGTGGGAAACCAAAAAAAAACTATTTAAGGTCAGCTAGCAGCCTAGCATTTGATGCATCATTTTTTAAATTCCAAAACACCCAGGACCACATTGCATGTACAACTTTGAGCTGCCTTCTCTCTTCTCAACACATCCAATATACAACATTAGACAGTAGATTGAATCCGTATTATGATATGAATAGTATCATACAGGGGATAGTATGGTCTCAAAGAGTGCTCTAATAAGTAATATAAGATATAAACAACATATTAAGAAGGTACACTATTGAAGCTCATATGAAGTAATGGACCAAAAAAGAAGCTAAAAACAAGCTATAGTAATTTTGATGTTAGCCTATGCATTACCTGATCTAACATCAACATCTATCTAAAAGAAAAAGACTTCATTAAAAACAAGAATTGAAACAATAAAAGCTCTGTATCATAAAATATGCCTGAGTTCCAGCATGCTTGTCATCCCAACTAAACCAAGTTGGACTGCCCCAGCTAGCAAATTCTTTCCCAATTTTTTCAGTTACATATTTGAGGTAAAATTGTTTCCCAGTTGCATGATAGAGCCAGGTAGCTGCCCACAAGAGTTCATCTCCATATCCTGTGGAGTTGTAATATTTCTGCACTTGAGGGATGCTGACACTGTATGAACCTCGGTAAGTATCAGCTAAAATAAACAGCTGCTAGGCATGCATAAGGAGCATACTAGAATACGTAAAATCGATTTTCTTGAAAACCATTGATACTGATGCCATAGTGGCTGCAGTTTCTGCTGCAATTTCTGTTCCTGGGAATGACATGTTAACCTGCACAAGAGGCCTTTTCTCAGTCATGGCTTCAGGCCTTTCCCAACAGTTGTGGTCCACTTCAGGATCACCCACCTTCAACCACCAAAAACAAAAAGAACACAACAATTTAGACAATAATTCTTTCTTATACAGAATTTTACTAGGTAAATAGTTGGTATACTCCACAATTTCTTCGGAACTTCAAATGTGGGTTCTAAGAATGAACAGCATATGCTGACAACAATAAAGCCTTTTAGTCCCAAAGTTAAGAGTCAACTATGGATCCTCAACACATGAATCTGATTGACTACATATCATGCTATGCTAGTAGTATACAAAAACATAAGGTGTAATGGTGAATGGATTGGTGTTTGTGAAACATCTACATTTTTTTATTAAAAAAAATCAGAATATTGATTAAATGATTAAATTTACTATTTTCTCAGAGCTTAAGCTTTTGGAAGTTTCAGTAATTTATCGCAAAATACAATACTTGTGAACCTGTGGTTGACAATCTCGTTAAGTTTGTTGAAACATTAGATATCCCAATGCCATGTGCACATATCAAAATATTTTATGCACTTATCTCTGTGATTCTATAGCCTATGAAATTAGTATATTAAATGAAACAACATATTATCGAGTATCAACTTATCATAAGATCAAAAAGAAGTAATAGTTAAAAACAAGTGACAAACCTGAACATAGAGCACATTGGCAGAAGGATGAGCATTGATAAGATAATCAGTTATCCACTTAAGCGAGTCCTGAGCGTGTTCCAATTGCTTCACCGCATTCATATGATCTCCATATTCAAGAATCGCCCATGACAACACTGTTGCCATAAAAGCCATTGGAAATCCAAACTTAATGAGATCACCTGCATCATACATTCCTTTTGATAAATCCAGATTTTCCTCATTCCCATCTCTTAACCCCGAGTCCCCTCTCCACGCAATCCTATTATTCACCAACTTACCAGCCGCAACAACAAAATTCAAACAAACTAATTAATTCATTAATAAAGGACATTCAACTTAAGGTTTAAAAAATAAGATCAATAGGGTGTGTGACCAAATTGCAGTTCTGGGACCAAACCATTTGCCGCAACTTATTGAAATGATTGACTGTGACTGGTGGAGAATCACTTTCAAATGAACTTAAAATTTTTTCTCCGCACACAGTCGAATACATCAAAGTTGTAACAAAAGTTGTGTCTCTAGACTTTCTAGACTGAATTGTGTACATTTTTGAACATCAAAGAATTGCAAAGCGATTTGAAGGGAGTCGGCGTATTTTTCAACAATGGCGCCGGGAATTGAAGTTGGCTTAGCTGAGTGACGAAAGTTTTTTGATGTAGTGAGTGTAGCCGCTGCTACAACCAGAGCTAACACAATTAAATACCAACACCAGCCCTTGGACTTTGTTTGTTCAGCCACCCCAGCTTCCATTCAATTTTTCACAAGTGAACTGTAATTCAGTTCGAAGAAAACAGTTTCTAATGCTAATTTACTTTTTCCTTGTTAAGGTTTTTAAGGTTAGGGACTGTTGTATTAAGCGGGTGAGAGTTTGGAATATCGTTGGAGCCAAATTTTCAGGTAATATTCCCTCTTTTAAGTGGAATGACAAAGATGCCCTTGCTTGCTTGGACGAACTGTGGGCCCGGGATGAAGTGGAAGGTGGAGATGTAGCCGGAGATATAACGTCAAGGTAGCCGGCAACGTTGTTTTGTGGTTCTGTGAAAAGGACAGGTCGGCTTGTCGTTTTTGTTAAAAACGGCTAATATGGAAGATCACTTTTGTTGCTTTCAGTGCCTGCACGTGCACGAGGTTGAGATTGGCTCTGGAACTGGAACTCAAGAGATTAGTAAACAACATATTTCCTTGAATTTTGATCAACCAAAAAGCTGGAGTTTTTATTTTACAAAATTTTACTTCGGAAATATGTATTTATGAACTATTAAGTGTTAAGGGTAAGGATGTTTATAGTTGACGTTTTACTTTGATGTTATCAAGAATTCAATTGCATGTTTTAACTTTACTTTGATTATTTCTTTCAAAATAGTCATAGAGTTTTTCACTGATTTAAATGCTCTGACTAAGGGAACGACTGAAAATCAAAAAGCTTAATAATAAAGTAGCTAGTGCTAGTACAAGTCTGGTAACAAAATATTGCTAGTTGAGTTGACGCAGTTGGAAGAGAGCAGTGATAATTTTTGTGATATTTCTTATTGGAAATGAGATGACTTCAGAGTGTAATATTATGTGAATGCTTGAGAATTTTAGAGTCACTGTTTTTTTAACTTCTGTGGTTATAATGTGCCTGAACAACCTTACTGATTACGACCATCTTCAAATTCATACGGCAATGCCAATTGGTATGAAATCCTTCTCAGCAAGTTTTTTAGGCGATTAATAGCAGAAATTTTATTTAATCAAATTTTAAAGTTTACATCAGATAGGGTAGCACCTTGGATACAATCCGGAGTGTCCTCTAACCATACTGTCTTCTTTCAAACTACAAGCCAACAAAGCCAATCTAAAAGCAGCAAGAAACATTAACAGCATGAGGAAGTACACTATATCTACAACTTCGTAAGAAGATATTACTAAAAGAATATCCTCCATTAAATGACCAGCACTAGAGTATTCCTGGAAAAAGTGTTGTACAACTTGAACAAATGCAAAATCTGCATCTTGTCAGCAACCTTAACATGAAAGTCAGGAACCATTACAATCTTGAACCCAGTCATTTGTGTAACATAATAGTCTCAGTAGGTATTTTTGTTTATTTTTATATTGTGCACTGGATTCACAATCTGTGAGAATATCCCTTGCAACCACAAATCTCTGGTGAGTGGTGAAGCTTTGGAAGTATACTGAGATGTAGACCTAACTCCATATACTGCACAACTGCATTGCTTCACACTACACACTGTCTTGCAAATACCTATAAACCTATTTTCCAAAAAGAATATAAGGTAAGATGGTAATTGGTTTGCAAACAAATACCAATTAAGTTTTATCATTAATACTTTTTTTTAAGGTAATAGAAATTTCCTTTTTCTTGAGAACATCAATCAAATGACAAACAGAATCACGCTGGAGTCATTCAATTTACATAAGATGTCCACCACATATGTCCCAAGGAAATAGTACTGAAATTCATGTTATTTATACAGAGATCATTTTCTGGGTCTCATTGTCCAAAAGTAAACAGAACGTAAAGGTGATGTGATTACATCTGCTCGACTTCCTTGCCTATTAGCCCTTGCAAATTAAACACTAGGAAGCATGGCCTTCAACCAGTTCAACCTCTTCTCACTTTTTAACGATATGAATGTTTTTCTCCAGGTTGTGTTCTGAAACAAATCCAGAGCAGCATTATAAGTATGGCGATCAACACCTTGCATCCCATTTATTATAGCAATACAATGGCTGGCAGAATATGGGTCATCAGATTGAGGTGCTGCAATTCCATTTGATTTCGAGACAGAATTAATCTCCTTTGAATTCTCAGCTCCTTTGTCATGTTTCTTGTTGGGACCTGAACCTACAGGCTGTGCTGACTGGCGCTTATTGCGTCCATTTGAAATGTTGGCATTGACATTTTCCCTTGGGTGTGCAAGATTGTTGCTGCCAGACCTGCTGTATCCACCAATTGCAATGGCAAACTCTCCAGTGGCCTTTGGCTTTGTAAATATTGTGCATAGCTCTTCATAAATTGGACACCCCCATTTCCTGTATGGCTCAATCTCAGGATGAACCTATGAGTTTCACAAGTTGAAATTTTGTATTGTAACTAGAATCAAACATAAAAAGAATGTGAGAAACAGATAGCTCTAACTCTAAAGAGAAGAAAATATGTACCTCAATATATTCTTTCCACACTAGATCATCAACTTCGACCATCTTCCGACGATAATCCCAACCAAAGCCTCCATGGTTATACAAAGGTTTTACAATGCGATACCGCTTTCTTAAAACAGCTAGATGTTTTTTCAGTTCCATTTTATCATAATTTAGATTTGTCTCCTGATTAAATTCTTTGCACACATGGTCCCATGCCTCCTCATTAAAGCCAGTGGCACACACATCCAGATGGTATTTCATTTCCTCAATCAGCAATTCAACGAATACTTTCTCCAGGCGTGGTGGCCAGTTTGGCCTGGACCAAACATCCTCTGATTGCTCTTGATTTATCTGATTATCAATCCAGAATATGCAGGATTTAGGCACATTTAGGTATAAAGAGGAAATAACTTTCTACTTAAATTCCATCTTTGATATTCAAAGTCAGCATTGCAATTAAACAGGCTAACAAAGGATGACACAAATACAATTCGTTAATGCTTGCCCTTGCAGCACAAACACTTTGTGTATCAACAAATTGTATTACAATATGAAGTTAAAGCAGGATGTAATACAGTAAAATAGCAACATTTCTTTTTAACTTTTACTTAAATTATAGGTTGTCATTTCCATTCCAGTGACCATTCCAGTTTGTTCAATGGAATGGAATATTTCAGTGCTAGTATATTCCAGCAAACCCTTCCAAATTACCACTATATATATGAAAGTCTTCATCACATAGGGTTCGTAGTTCCTACCATATCAAATTATCAGTTCAAAATCAAATAATATGACATCAACGATTTAAAAATCTTTCTTTACATAATAACCTAAATTTAGTGGAATGATTCGAAATGGGCAACGGAACGGAATTGGCCAGAATTTAGACTGAGGTGGGATAGGGGCGATTTTGTACCAGTTAGATAGCTGGAACGAAATTTTCCCAATTAGAATAAAACAGACCGGAACGGTACAGAATAGACAAAATTTGATATTCGTTGATGCCATATATGTAGGACTATACATCTACTGCAAAACCAACAATCACATGCATTGCCTTGTAAAATTCGAACTACATAAATGTTTATCACAGATTATAGAGGTATTTGGCAACGTTGTTCTAACATTGTATGTATTTTTTGGAAATATGTATAGATGAAAAAGTGAGTAAAAATACATGTAATGTTGTTTAAAAATTAAAAATTATTGCTCAAAATCACGTACCAAACGCCCCTATATTGCTTGAAATCATAATTTCCAGGTTTATAAGTGTGATGGTCAAAGCAGCGCAACAAGATAACTTTATTAGTGTGGTCAAAGGTTTAACTAGATTGCTTACTTAAGAGGCCAAAATATCCAAACAACAGGGTTATCTTATAAGCATAGCATAAATCAAACATATAGTATACTAATAATACCAGAATCAAAAGGCAAATTAGAGAATCATAATTAACACCATGTAAATCACATAAACAAGATTTGGCAAAAAATAAAAAGTGAATGAAATTATATATATATATATATATATATATATATAACAAGCATGTTTTTAAAGTTATAAATAGGACATGGTTGTGGTGGGAGCCATAAGTGACAAGCTCACCCTTTCAGAATCTGAGCCACGCTTGCCTTTCTTTCTTGACATTCTCTCAGGCATCTTTGGAAATTCGAAGAGCAAGTCCCTGACAGAGAAACACAGGGTTTGTTGTTAAGCCTAAGCCAAAGACTAGTTTTGTAACTTTATATTTTGAGAGCTAAAAAATTACTAATTGGAGCCATTTTTATGGTTTATAGTAGCGGGAAGCGAATGCGCGGGACTGCAAAATCTTTTTATTTTATTATTATTCGTTCTATAATTATTAAAGTTAATAGATATTAATAGATATTGATTTATTAAATACTTTTAGAATTTTTTTTATAGGAAAAGAAAAATATAATTAATTTTTTGAACAATTTTTTACGTTTTTCATAAAAATTGTTCAAAACATTTATAAAATGTTCCATTAACAAATATTCTAAGACACCTGTTAAACAAATTTTTTTTTTTAAATAATTGGAGGGGAGATTTGGGTTTTAGACATTTTTTGTAATAAATTACAAATTAAACTCTTAAAGTTTGGGGATATTTGGATTTCATACCTAAAGTTTCATAATTTAGATTTTAACCCCTAAAGTTTGGGGGTGTTTGGATTTTACATTCTAACGTTTTAGAATTTTAATTTTAGCTCCTAAATTTTATGGGTGTTTGGATTTTACTCCCTAAAATTTGGAGTGTTTAACTTTTATACTTTAAAATTTCAAAATTTGGAGGAGATACCCTTAACTTTAAGGGGTAAAATCCAAAATCCGAAATGTCAAGATGTAAAATTCAAACACCTGTAAACTTTAAGGTATAAATTTCAAAATTTGAAATTTCAAAGTAGAAAATCTAAATATCCTCAAATTTTAAAGGTGTAATTTGCAATTTACCCATTATCTTATTTACATGTATTTGTTTAGAAAATAAGTTAAGTTCAAATTGTTTACAAAGTAAGTCAAGTTCAAGTTTTAAATTTAGGTTTGATTATTAAACGAGTCAACCTCAAACATAATAATGCATTTGTAAACAAGCTCATGAACATAAAAACTCGATTTAACTATATATAATATTATATATAGTTATCTGTATGCTTGTTTAAAAATATATTTATATAGATTTGAAATTAGATTATACAAGTTCATAAAAGGTTCATCTAATATTAAATTATTATTTGTATCTTATTGATAATATAATTAGTCTATTCATGGTAAAAATTCATAAAATTGTGAAAAAGTAAAACATTTGAGTCCAAGTAACTCATAAATAAGCTCGAGCTTGCTCGATAAGAAAATAAACAAACCTTGAATATAAAATCTTGATTCGTGATAAAGCTCGAACTTGACTCATATTTGGAAAAAAAAAAAATTTAAATGAACAAACTTTAACTTTTAATATTTGACTCGAGATATTTACAGCCCTAATAAAATCATGTCATTATTTATTAAAAAAATTTATGAAAAATTACTTGATTTTATTCATACAAAAATTATATAGTAAAAAAATGAAGAAGTAATAATATTGTATAACTTTAAGCTATGTTTGATTGAGACAATGGAAAAAGTGCAAAAGATGGAAAATATTATGAAGATGCAAACAAAACCGTACTTGGGAGAAGGACACATTGCATGATGTATGTTTTTTTTGTTTTTAGTAATTTATTTTAAGAAGATGACGTATGTTGGTTTTACTATGGTTATTTTTTATTATTATTTATAATTAATTAAGTTGGTTCTACCCACACAGCTTATTCTAAGATTTTCTCCATAAATAAATCATTGTTTTTGGAGGAAATGAAAATAAGTGTACATATAATAATAATAATAATAATGTCATTTACTGCACATCCCTGAATTTTGGAGCCAAAAAGGGTAAAACTGTTGGATTTTCCCACTTCGTTCCCGCTACCACTTCCAACTTCTTCTAAAGTGCGCTCCATTCCCCACCCCACGCCGAGTAAAATATATATGAGACAGAAGTCACAGAGGGCTGTGAAAAAAAAAAAAAATTTACGCAGAGCACAGAGAGAAATATGGTCACCATAAAATATGAGAGAGATATGGTGGGTGGCAAGCGCATTGTCAAGACCATCTGCTCGATTTGCTTCGAAGATCTCAAGCCCTTTGCTCAAGATCTCCAAGCCATCTCCATCTGCGGTCATGTCTTCCACGAGCCATGGTCACTCTCTCTCTCTCTCTCTCTCTCATTGAATATAATAATTATGAATGTATCATATTATATCTATAAATGCATGAGTTGAAAAATGAAAAGTCAGAATATGGAATCGATGTTTTTATTGATTTATTCTGGTGTGTGCGTGCTTGATTCCATAGTTTACAACAGTGGTTCAAGCACTGCTTGAGAAGGAGGAGATATAGTTGCCCTGTATGCATGCAAAAATGTTCAGCAAAAAATGTCAGTCGCCTCTACTTTCAATCAGTCGAGGAATCCAACGATTCCGTTCTCGCCAAGAATGAGGAAGATTCCCAAGACTTGCGCTGCCAAATTCAGAGATTGGAGGACAAGGATGATGGGCTTAACTCTCTTTTCAGGTTCCAGGGGAAGGACCTCAAAACAGGGGTAAATTCAATTGCATTTTTTATTATTGATCACTTTTGTTGATTTTGTTGCTTGGATTATTGCAAAAAAGTGGTTCCCTTGTTTGACACTGACATTAGTATTTGGCAGTACGTTTCAGTATTGGTTTTGTGATGGGTTCTGTGTTAGATGTATTATGGTTCTGTATGTATCATACATGACATCAGTGAATATGAACATTTCAAGTGATGGTGCCTTATGGTAGGCTTACAGGTAAAAGAAATGTTCAAAAGTGTCCATCTTTACTCTGCTAACCAAAATGGTATCTTGCATTCAATTTTACTTCATAATGTAAAACAATTTGTCAATAGCACACGTTTGAGTTGCATATGCAATAATTAAGGGATTGTATTTGAATCATCCTCTTGCTGGCCAGTTTAATTACAATGCTGGTTATGAATATCAAAGATGGAATTTAGTAGAAAGTTAGTCTTTTTTATACCTAAATGTGGGCAAAATCTTTCATATTCAAGATTGATAATCAGACAAATCAAGAGCAATCAGAGGATGTTTGGTCCAGTCCAAACTGGTCACCACACCTGGAGAAGATATTCGTAGAATTGCTGATTGAAGAAATGAACTACCATCCAGACGTGTGTGTCAGTGACTTTAATGAGGAGGCATGGGACCATGTATGCACAGAATTTAATCAGCAAACTGGTCTAAATAACGATAAGATAGAATTGAAAAAACACCTAGCTGTTTTAAGAAAACGATATTGCATTGTAAAACCTTTGCATAACCATGGCAACTTCGGTTGGAATTTTCGTTGGAAGATGGTGGATGTTGATGATCTTGTGTGGAAAGAATATGTTCAGGTACATATTTTCTTCTCTCTCTCTCTCATACACACATTCTTTTACATCTAATTTTAACTGTATTCCAAAATTTCAACTTGTGAAACTTATAGGTGCATCCTGAGATTGCGCCATACAGGAAATGGGGGTGTCCTATTTATGAAGAGCTATGCAAAATATTTACAAAGCCAATGGTCACTGGAAAGCAAGCCATTGTAATTGGTGGAGATAGGTCTGGAAGAAACTATCTTGCACGCTCAAGGGAGAATGTCAATGACATCGTTTTACATGGATGCAACAAGCGCCAGTCAGCACCGCTTTTGGGTTCAGGACCCAACAAGAAATATCATAAGGGAACTGAGAATTCAAGGGAGATTAATTCTGTCTTGAAATCAAATGGAACTGCAACACCTCAAACTAATGACCCATATTCTGAAAGTCATTGTGTTGCTATACTAAATGGTATGGAAGGTGTTGACTGCAGTACTTATAGTGTTGCTTGTGATTTGTTTCAGCACCCAACCTGGAGAAAGACATTCATATCGACAAAAAGTGATAAGAGGTTGACCTGGTTGAAAGCCATGCTTCCTAGTGTTCCATGATGCAAAGGCTAATAGGCAAGGAAGTCGAGCAGTTGTAATCACGTCACTTGTAGGTTCTGTTTACTTTTGGGCAATGAGACCTAGAAAATGATCCATGTATAATTCACTAGGAAATGGCATGCAATTACCATATCCGTGGGACATAAGTGAACATATTTTGTTGTGAAATAAATGACTCGAGTCTCCATATGGTTCTGTTTGGTGTTTTGTTGATGAAAAAGGCAATTGCTGTTTTTAGTTACTACCAGCAATAGAAGTACAGTATGATATTAATGCTAAAACTTAATTTGTTGTTTGTGTGCAAACGAATAATAATCTTACCTTACATTCAGTTGGGTTGATAGCTATTTAGGTATTTGCAAAACTGTGTAATGAAGTAGTGGACTCGTGCAATATACATGTGAGTAGTCCAGGCATCCTCAGGCTCGGAAACTATTTGGAAGTTGTCAAGCATTTTTGTCATCCAATTAGAATAAGATCTGGACAGGTTGTTTCTATATAATCAAAATAAGAGCACAACTATGCCTGCAGCAATACAAAAGACAGGTACACTTTTTATTGAAGTACTGGTGTGTTAGTGGTATGGTTAGTAATGCCCATGTTAGATAATAATTAAAAGGGCAGTGATAAGTGTGAATTTTTAAAAAAAAAAATTTTAGAGACATAAAAACTAAAAAGAGGAAATTAGATTCTAACACAGGTGAGTGGTTAATATAACACAAAGAGGAAATTAGATTCTAACACAGGTGAGTGGTTAATATAACACAATTAACCCCAAACCAAACCCATGGCTAGACATAAACTTTTGGGTCAATTGGTCTATTTATTTGTTATATTAACCTCTCAAATAAAGTTTTCCTAAGGTGTTTCTCGACATGTTTTCTTGTACAATTAATTTTTACTTGTCCATTTACTCAAAAAAAAAAAAATTACTTGTCCATTAAAATAGGAGTTACACACGCGTTAATAGCATTACCTTGTAGAATACCAAATTATTTCGATTTCTTACAAACTTTTTACAAATTTACACAAGCTAAACTCAAGTTCACACACACACACACATTTAGAGTCCTGTACTCACAACCCACACAATTATGATTAAGTTCATATTGTTTGATAATTGAGCCTAAACTTTTAAGTTTGAACTTACTTATTAAATAAAAAGGAATATATTCCTTTTTAGCTAAACTCAAACTATATAAACAACTCAATGACATATGAAAAGCCTAGCCTAAGGTGGAACTTGACATTAGTAAACTCAAGTCCTATAGAAAGTTGTTCCGTGTGATTTTTTTTTTTTTTTTTAAAGTAGTTGTTTTTGGTTTTTTTTTTTTTTGCCAATTGTATTGATTTTGCAAACATATTAGTTAAGTAGCATCCTTTGGAACCAAGTCTCCGAAACTTGAGATCCATTGAGAACTTAAAAAAAAAAAAAAAAATCAATTGATGTTTTTCTCCATGGAACTTGAGTCTCTGAGACTTGAGTTACAAATGAACTAATATGTTTCTCTCTCCTCTCTTCTCAGTCTCTCTCTGTATAAATTTAGTAGAGATCAAACGGTATCCAATGTTGAGTTAAATGTAAACCCTCCAATACCAATTTCAATGTTGATTCCAAGCTAGCTAAAGTAATGCTGCAACCAAGGTGTTACATGATGATGTGAATTATGAACAAATCATTGAATCATATTGAATTTAGATTTATCAGTCTTGATATTTGTGAGATTCATTACCTGCTTAATTTTGATGTTACTTATATGCTATTTCTATGAAAATGTAATGTCCTATAACTGAATTATGTACTGAATCTTGCATCATACTGATATTGATATGGATTCTTCATTTGTTTCTTGTTTTCAAGTCAAGAAAAAGCAAAATTTTCAAGAATTTCACCACAATATTGTTGTTTGGGCAAGTTGGTACTATATTTTCAGTTTGTCTTATATTAGAAGGTGACATCTGTAATTTCTCATCCACTTTTACTCGTTGTTTGTTTCAAACTTGGTACTAGTGTTTTCTCAAAATAGTATTGTGATAAGAGATTAAATTCTATAAGGATGAAACCCATGTTTTACTCTACCCAATAAATGATTGCCACATCAACATTTTATTTAAAATTCAATACATTCTACCACACCTAATAACATCTCAATAGATTCCCAATTTGGTTTGATTTATATATGGATATTAGAATTGATTAAGTGTGATTGTGTTTATTCTTAAATATCTGACAAGATAATGTGGCATATTGAGATTGGAGGGGTAAAACATAGGTTTTACACCACGTCCTTATAAAATTTAATCTCTTGTGATAACTCCTTATCTAATAGAACTAATGCGCTCATACCCATGGATCTTACATTTCACTCCAACAAAGTCTAACTATTCAATTTGTGTTGTCTATACATTGGGCTTAGTTGTTATTTAAAAGAATTGGTGTGACACGTTTGGATATTCAAGATTACCTAGGTGACTAATAACTATTGTTGAAATCATTTTGTGATTGATGAAAACGTCGTCCTTGAAGAGAAGGCCCAAATTGTCAAAGAAGGTATGATTTTTACTTCTCTTCTCTTTAGTGGGGTGTTTTGTTGTTGTTGTGTGTATGCAATTTGTTAGGAGTTGGATAAATTTTCAACTTTTGGAGGGGGATTTGTATGTTATTTTCTTAATTAAGCGTGGGCAAGCTTAGGTAAATTTTCATAGGTTAAGTTTGTTAGAATATATACTATTTAATAGATCTTGTTTAGTAAATCAAATGCGAGGAAAATTAGTTAGAATTGATTATTCTAGTAAATAATTTAATCTTTGAAAAATTATACTCACTTCCTTTGAGGTTAGAAATGACAATGACCCCATAGTCTTGCAGAATAGAAATTTCCCTTGATTTGTGATAAACATTACAATACAATGAAATATCTTTTTTGAACTTGATTAAGAGATCACGTTCCTAATTTGATTTTGGCTAATAGATGAAGCTTCTATCTAACCCTTGAGATATAGATATCTAATTCACCTTATTTACCCAAACATTATGAATGCTTAATTAGGTAAAAATCAGGAAGAGTTCCCTTGAACTACAAATCAATCATAATATTTAATACAATTAATACAAGAAGGAAATGGATTACCCTGCCTTCAAAAGGAGAGAGGGGGGTGGGGGGTGTTTGGGGAGATATTTGTGCAAAACTAAATTAGGGGTTGCTCTCATTTTCTTCCCCCTTAAGGGAGGTTGGTGTAATTTTCCTTTAATCTTTCTAACTTATGAAAGTTACAAATCTGATCAGAATATTTGGATCACGAAGAGATTAGACTAATGTATTTTTACATTGTTTAATTACCCATTATTGACGTATTTGACATCACATATTAGGCTCGGAGATGCTCTCCCTCAACTTGTAATATATCAAGGCATTGTTCAAAATGGCATACTAAGAATCTGTTTGGATACTGTTTATTGTTGAAAGTTGAAAACTGAAAATATTGTAGCAAAATAATTTTTAAATGTATGAATAATGCTGTGAGACCTAGTTTTAAATTTTTTTTTTTTAAAAAAAAAATAGCTTGTGGGTCCCGTAAACAATGCATGAGACCCACTAATTTTGACATAGACGCAGCTAAAAGGAACTTTCAATTCTATCCAAATGATCATTAACTGTGCACTTGGATTTGGATGAAAATTATAAATTATTTTACCATATAGTTTATTTTTGTTATTGTTCATGAGCCTCACTGTACTTTTTAGTACTATTTATAGGCCTCAAAGGACTATTTCAGCTATCTTTTACTTTTATTTATAATACTTTCAACAAAAAAGTTTCAATTTTAGCAAAATAAGCAAATCTCAAACAGCCCCTAAATGTATCAAAACATTACGTTTTAACTAAATTTTTGTACAGGATCATATATGTGGGTCAGACCTGCATGTATCAGGTGTAATAGTCTTGCCTCAACCGTGTTAATAATGAGACACTTCGTCAATTTTTTGTTTGTCCAATTTTTACCATCTATCGTTACTCAACTTTTCTCTAAAGGATCTTTCAATTGTCAACAATGCAACATCGAGAACAACGAGAAGTCATCATCCATTGAAGTCAAAGATTACATATAATTCAGGAGATAAAAACAGCAAGTTATTCCGACTCTCTCTCTCTTGTATTGTGAATGAACAAAGTGCTATATGCACCTAAGGCATCATCATGATGGAATACGAGGATTGGTGTGCATGTTTTTAGCATTTGGGGGCTACCAGATACACATGATATATATATATATATATATATATATATATATTCTTATGAGTGAATAAATTCATTCAAACTAAAAATGGTGCATCCCCAGTACACAGGCCATACACAAAAGAAGGCGCGTAAAGAATACAAAAAAGAAAGGACAAAACAGAACACACAACAAGAAGTTAATGTACAACATATGACCAAAATAAATATAGGAAACCAAAGAGGTAAAACTCAACCTTTTATTGCTATCTTAATTATAAAATCTCTAATAAAGAGGGGCAGATGGTACATGACTGCCATTGCGGTGGAGAGATGACCAGAGGAGAACCAGGCCGGAGGATTCTTCTTCAGCACTACAGCCACAGTCTTCTTCGCGAACTCCTCTGAAGGGGTCGATTTAGTTCCTTGTGAAAAATGGGCCCTGGCTCGGATGGCAGCTTCAAAAGGCTTGTACAACTTCCACTCAGGCATTTGGCTGTAGTTAGCTATGACAGCATTTCCTATGTTTGACCTAATAGCTCCCGGGGCAACATTGATAACATTGATCCCAAAATGTCTAAGTTCCAATCTGCATGTTACATGGAGAGTATATGCAATATTAATTGAGAATTTAAGTGTTAAGCAATCATCAAATAAAAAAGGATCCACCAATATTCCTACTACAAGGGCAGATTTCAATTACCCATTGGCCTGGCTTAAAGAAAGTGGAAGTCATAAAAGCTGTGGCTAGGAGATGACTATCTTATGAATTAAAAACTATGCTGTTCCCATTCTTAGGTTTAAATTAAGTTACCCTAAACTGTGTTTATTCTTAAATGTATTCATACAAGTTTAACTTGGAAAAGTCATACACGGTTTTATGCTAAACAAAGCCTTCTTTTGTTTCTTCATGACGATTTCAAGATTTTCTTTTGTTAAACAGCAATTCTTTGTTTGGTAAGATAATTATTGTCAACAGCTTTGCACAGCTATATTTATGCTTAATAGCATAAATAATTGGCACTACTAAAAATATCTAAGTGATAATCATTGTTTTTATGCAGATATAACCCAGCATTAACATGTATGCAGGTTGTGTACAAACCTCAATGTATCAGTCAATGCATGAAGAGCGGCTTTGGATGCAGTATATACACCAGCCCATGGTCCTGGAGCCAGAGCAGCAATACTTCCAACATTGACAATCTTTCCCTTTCTCCTGGATGCCATGTGAGGTACAACAGCTTGAACCAACCGCATGGGACCTATTTTAGAGTATGAAATTATAAATGAATATTATTATCCATTGTTTTAAATTTTTTTTCATTGTTTTAGGACTGTAATCAAAGAAAACAAAGAACCAAGAGATATTACAAGAAGAAAATAGAAGAACATATCAAATCTGCTGTGAGGGTCAGATTAAAAAACAGATAATTTAGACATGGACAGTCTTGTAGCATCGCCATAGACATATAGTTGTTACAAGGCCAATTTATAAAAGGCAGCACTGTGTGTTACCATGTATGATGTAAGGAAAACTCAAGCTTCATATCCAAAGCCAAACATATGAGAAATAGTTAGAAACATTGCATAATGCAAATGATGTAATTTGTATTTTGCATCACTTCAATGTGTTTACTAAGTCAATAACGCAGTGAGGTTTAGAAGTTTTTGAGGATGTGGTGAATCTATTCACAGGATGTAACCTGACCATTTTCTGTTCAATTTCTTTGTAATGAAGATTGAGCAACACAAATCCTGCAATAATAGATCCTATCATTCAGAGAGGCAATGCTTTTTCAGTAGAGTATTAGTTTTGAAGTTTACACAAGTCCTATTGCATGGCTTGGAATTTGAGGGAAAAGTTCAACCTTAGCAAAGATCTGCATTTCCAAATGGCAAATATTGGGAGGAATTTTGAAATGCAATTTTAAATGGAAAGGCCAGCAAGAGATCTCTCCTTAAAAAACAAGAAGGTAGAAAGTTTGATCCTTCAGTTCTTTCAACTAAATGTAAATTTACACGTATGTGCATGACAAACTATATAGTTTTTAAAGTGCAAAAAACTTTAAGTTTAATACTATCATAGATGAAATAGCTATTGATTTAAGGAGATGATTACTCCAATAAAGAGTTTATCAAAAAAAAAAAAAACACTCAATAAAAATTTATTAACTTGTGTGTTTATACATATATACAGTTTATATACACATACAAAGGAGTGCATCAATGCTGATTAATGATACATTTATCGTCTAACTGTAATGCTGTCATGCAGTTACCAATTGAACCATCGCAAAGAATAGCATTGAGTGAACTAAAGAACTGATACTAGCAAAGTACCAGTGTGCTGACGCAGCATAAACATAAGTGATGTGGCCTCTGAAAAACTCATTCTATAGCAGATACCAAGCAGATGTGATGCAGGAGCATCTACATAGCTAAATGCCTTTGCGAGTAGTTGGCTGTGTAGTAATTTGGTATGTTGCAGCAACGATCGAGTGCAGTAACAGCAGGCATAATCCAGTGCAGCAGCAGGTAATAAACCAGCTAGTGATTTCAGCAGCTGGGCTAGGGCTTGGTGCAGTGGCTTAGTTCAAGGTGAAGCCTCATGTCAGGGTAGTTGAAAGCTTTAGAAGAAGGCTTAGTGGTTTCGAAAGCAACTTGTTGTAACAGAAGTAGTTAGGCTGCCAGTTAGTTAAGCTGCAGCCAATCACATTGTTTCTAGCTGTCTGTTAATGCAGCAGTCAATGAGATTAGTTTGTAACTAACTAGTTAGTGCCTTAGTTAGTTAGCTCCGTAGGAACTAATCAGAAATAAGCGACGTTCGAGCCAATCAAACTACTTATTGCAATACAAGTAATTTGCTGCATGACTTGTTACACCGATTTTGATTGAATGACATTTACTTAACCTTGAGTGCTATTTTCAAAGTGTTCTCTCTATGCAATGGTATTATCTACATATAAGCTTGCCTCATTCTCATTTTGTTTCTAAGCATAAACAGCAACCCCAACCAGCCTGCATCAAGATGGGCATCTATTTTAGGGTCTACTATTGTTGTTTAGCACCATTTTGATATTCAGTACTAACATTTCCCATAAAAAGTATTACAAAAGAACCTGTTTCTAGATATTGCTTCATTACATTTCAAAAAAAAATCACAATTTTCTCCCCAAAGGACATAAAACTCGTTTCTTTTCAAATTTGTTCCTTCTTGATAGTGCTATCAAATTTCAAATAGCAAGTACCCCAATATTTTGAGATTTCCAAGTTTGTCTAAGTTACAGAGATAAATTCTGAATGTCATACCTTTCTCCTTCTATTATAGCAACAAGAACTTTAACTGCTATCAATCACTACCGAGAGGTAACAAAACAAAACACGTGTGTGAAACATTGAAAAATAATATTGCAGTAAGGAAAAACAAGCTGACCTCAGGCAGGGTAATCTGTAATAAGTGAAGAAATGCCCATTTAAATTAACCTTTAAAACAGTAGCATTTAGCAATGATAAATTAACTTTGTCCAAAAAGCTTAAACTTGTAGGCGGAAGTGAATTTAATCAGTTCACCATTGTTCTAACTCCCTCACTCACATGTGGACCCAGACTCCTGGTATTAATAAGGGGTTAAATGGGAGATAGTGTAGAATGCAGGGTTCAAACTCACAAGTCACAACCACTGTTTTAATACCATTCTCAATTGTCCCAAAGCTGAAGCTCGGTAAATTTTGAGAAATAACCATCACAATTACAACATGGCAGTAACGAAAACCAAAAACACAGATTCAGCACATCTTAAAAAAAATTAAAAAATGCAAAATAAAAGGTTAGCAAAAGAATATTTAGTAAAGCATATGTTATGTGTACAATTTTTTATTAGTTGCTTTGAAGTCACCATTACCAAGCCTCCAAATTTTGATAAAAAATACTAATTCAAGAGAGTGCATACCTACAAGTTAGTCTAGCTATACAAAATAGACTTGGTATTAGATAAAATATAAATACTATATTCTTATAATCTATCAATAAAACTAATCACAATTCATCCTAAAACCACCAAGAGTCTCCTAATGTTTTCAACACAGCCGTCTACATTCGAATCCACCCTCCCCACTGTACCTATCAAGTTTATCAACAAAATAAGAAAATCATCCTAAACAAAACTAATCTAACTAATCATAATCCATACTAATCCTTTTAAATCAATAATAAATAAAAAAAATCTTTATCATAATTTATCCAACAATAATTAACAAAAATTAGGCTGATAAGTCAGTTCAGTATGTTACCATAGACATTTGTATCAAAAGTTCGTTGGAGAGCAGAGAGAGGAATCTCAGCAAGAGGGCCTACACATTGGACCCCAGCGTTGTTCACCAACACATCTATGTGACCGTACTTCTCCACGACAGTAGACACCACGCGTTGCACGCTGTCGTGGGACAGGACATCCAGTTCTTGCAGGAAGAACCTAGGATCCTGCTCTAAGTCTCCCATCGAAACCTTGGACCTGCTCGTTGCCACGACTTGGCACTTTTCGGCGGCGAACGCGCGTGCCAGCGCGTGGCCAATACCTCCCGCCGAACACCCCGTGATTAGCACCACTTCTTCGCCGTCCGGTTCCATTTCTTCACAGTTTTGAAAGAGTTTTAGATTCGATATATAATTCTAATTAGTAGTACTATTATTATTATTAGTTACACTATTACTGTTAGTATTACTAGTACTACCATTCCAGCTCTTCGTAGATACCAATGCTTGTGAGACTAATGAGAGAGAGAGAGACGGATATTTTATTATTAATTTTGTAACAGTGTTTTCATTTAAGATTTCGCGACATCTAGGAAAGTGTGGTGGATATATTATTACATTCATACTATTTTTATAATAATTTATAAGTAGTTAATTGTTATTAGTTTAAATTTAAATATTATACTAATATTATTTTTATTTTTCTAACAATAACAACCAGTAATAATTTGTCACTTAAAATTTATTATAAAAATATTGTAAAAATAGTATAGACATATCATTTTTCTATTATTATTCATTAATTTCTTATTCTACCCATTATTTATGGCCACAAGTTTTCTCTTATATCGTGTCACACCACCAGTGGTTCATTCTGGCTAGAATGAATAAATGCAATCTGACAATGATTTTAATGTTTCCAATTCTATCAAAAAAACTTGTCAGTTATCAAAAAAACAAAAGAAATTGTCAGTTATCAAAAAAAAAAAGTACTTATCAGTGGATATCACCTAGGGTATTGCACCTGGTGCAATTCACCTATTTTTCTCATAATTTTTTTTACTTTTTTCACTTTTTTACTTTAACTCTTTAACCAGCACCATATGCTAGGTATTGCACCTGATCTGAATCCCTTATCAGTTATCACCGCCCCAGATATGCTCGGTAGAGGTTTGATGGGTCGGATCAATCGGTATTTTTCCGCGTGTAATTTTTTATACTTAAAAAGAATTATGTATTTACCTAGGTCATATAATAATAGCATATTCCTCTCTCAAAAAATAATAATAATAGCAAATTATTTACTATAAAATGCATTACTTTTTCTACCCAAAAAAAGAAAAAGAAATTTATTACTTTAAATTTATCATCCAAGAGCTAACCTCAACAAATTGATACTTATTTAATAATTATAAAGTTATACAAATCTCAACATTACTGATCAAAATAAATAACACATACAAAAAGGTGTATAATTTACCATTTGAAAATCTAATTAGAACAAATACACAACTTTCACTACTACACAATATCAACATCCCAAAATATAAAATAAAATTACAAATGTCCAATTAGATAGCAAATTTGACAAAGAATAAAAATATATAAAATTTTTTAAAAATCTTGAAAAATAATCTAAAAGTTGTATTTAATTTTAGATGCACTATGGTTAGCACTTTATTTCAATTTGGAAACATTGACTGTTTACTTATTTATATATAATTTCTTTTATAAATATTATATTATTGTTACGCTATATACACTTTAGAAAAAAATATTATTTTATTTTTAAAATCATTTTATTTTGGCTATGGACTGTTAAAAAATAAGTCTAATCATCCCTAATTTAAGCCAATTTCATTGATATAATTCAGCTTTACACAATTATAAATACTTCTCACATATGTCTATAATTTCAAATATCTGTTTTGAAGTCTACTGCAACTAGATTATCTTGATAAATATTTTGTTATCTGATATCTAAAATCTTTACTTATCTTGTTATTCAAGCAAGAAGAATTCCTCAATCTTTACTTATTGCATGTAATCATCAATTCGCTTGCAAGCAACTAGATAAAATTTTAATTGTTTTCTTGAGACCACTGTATTTGAATGATATTAAATATAAATAGATTTTTTTTTTTTTTTAATGGTGTCATCCAAAATTTTTTTATTTAAAATTTGATGTCTTTTAGGGGAAAAAAACGTCACATGGATTATATTTGTCAATTGAGTTTGGGTTGTGTAATATAAAGCCCATAACAAACAAGTAAACCAACTATGTCTTAATTAAATTTTTTTATTAAAAAAAAAAACTATTTAAAAACAGACCAGGACATTAGTCGGGTTAACCTGTAAAAAAAATGTCGGATCATGGATCAACTCGTTTTTTATTTGGGTCCAAAAATTTGGGTTCAAGTTGACTTAAGTAAACCAACTATGTCTTAATTATTATTATTTTTATATAAAAAAAGTATTTAAAAACAGGCTAGGACACTTATTAGTCGGGTTAACCCACAAAAAAATGTCCGCTCATGGATCAACCTGTTTTTTATTTGAGTCAAAAAAGTTGGGTTCATGTTAGCTCAAAGAATTCTGACTTGTTTTGCCAAGTCTCAATCATTTATTACAGAAGTTGATTTTTTTTTTTTTAATAAAAAAAATTTCCCCGTTTAATTTGATAATTTTGGGAGACAGAATTTGTATACTATTGTAGTACCATTGGGCCCGAATTATACGCAATGGGCCGGCCCACAAACTCTCACAATAAAAGAGGCCCGACTTCACATCTAGAAATGATCCGAGGACGCAATCCGTCCAAATCTACAAAGACACGTGATAAGGAGGGGTGTCGTTTTACCAAGGAATACAACGTCCGAGGACAGCGTAGTCCTCGGCAAGTGTTGCCGAGGATGACATAATTGATTTAACGGTCCAACAGCTCCCCTAACAGAAGCCTGTGGTGCTGGAACTAAAGAGATAAAGATAAAGACTAAAGGGGAGGGATAAGGGAACATCCAGAAAAAGCTGCTACCACCGCATTTAAAACTCTACACCTGCTTCTCTGGCCGCATTAATGAAGAAGTGACACCTGAACGTTGGGTTTGAACCATATCTTCATCATCAGAGACCTGAGTAAAAAGGGATGATGGGACAAGTATCCAAAAGGGAAGAAGGCCAGGGTTACACGTGGAAGAAAGGGAAAATGAGAGAGGCCTATAAAAGGTGAAGGAAGAAGACGTAGGGAGAGAAAGAAAAATGGGAAAAGAGAGAGAAAAAGAGAGAGAACTTGTAAGGAAGTTCAAGCATTTGTCCTCGGCAGTAATATACAAAGTAATATTTCGTCCATGATTGACAAGTATATGCATAGGTTCTACGATCAAGCCAAAACCTAGATGTTATTTATCACCCAAATCCATGGATTAAAATCCTGCTCTCTATAAATTCATTGTTTAGGGCTTGGAGATTCAATCCAGTAGAGAAACAAGTCTTTGCCCTTACAACTATACTTGGGCAAAATGGCTAAATACCACTTATTTAAAAAATATTTAGCCAAACACCAAAGTTTTCAAACTATGTAGCAAAATATCAACCTTTTGGAACTTGATATTATGAAATCGATCTCCACATGAGTAACTTGTCACGGTGGCAAACAGTGATGTGGCTTTTCTCAATAAAAAATGCCATGTGGAACTCGATATTTTCAAAATCAAGTTGCGTGTAATTTAGAACTCGATATTCATAATGTCGAGTTCTTTGCAAAGTTACTTAGAGATGAATTTACAAAGGTACTTGATCACCTTGAAAGAGAGAACAATCAAATGCAAAGGCGACTACACCATTTTCATGCAATCCAAAAAGTTAGGAAACATCCAAAGGGGAAGGCACAAAAGTGAGCTATCAAGTTCATTGACAAAATTACAAACTTAGAAGATGACAAAGAAATTTCAGGCTTTTTAAATTTAAGCAATGATGATTTCCAATTCTACCTACGAACTTAAGACATTGTTGTTAATGTCTAACGAAAGGTGATTATGCAAGCTGAAATTTTGTAATTTAAAAAGTTGTACTAATTACCAATAGACCTTTTTGAAATATTGTTCAGTGTTGTCTTTTACACAAGGAATTTTTTGGGTAAATAGATTTTATTATTTATTTTTTGAAACACAAGCCGAAAACCAGTGACATTTACAAAATCCACAGAATCCAAAATGGTTAAAAATACAACATCAACTATGAAGAAGAGACTAGTTGATTACAACAACAGCGATTTATATAAACAATATACATCTAAACTGCTTCTCGATTCTCAAAAAAAAAAAAAAAAAAAAGCTGCTTCTCAATTTCACATAACTAGTGTCATAGTTACCATATTGAAATGGAAACAACAGTGATTTCATCAATGGTAATTGATATTTTCATCTCAATAAGATACATTGCTACCGCTTAACACGACGTACTGAACTATAAACAATATGCATCTAAATTGCAATAAGATAAAGCCGAGTATATACATCCAAATTAAAATAAAATTATTTAAATGAAAAATTATTTTTCAACCATATACATCCAAATTTTAACAATATACATCCAAATTAAATGAAAAAATATTTTTGAACCATAGTACAAAGAAATCATGTCAATGGTTTCTTTTATTCAGTAGGCTACAACTTCATATTATCATCTGTAGGGAGAATGCAGTAGTGTATATTGGGTCGGAGGCCCAATCCAAGGACGCCTAATTGTCCGAGGATGGGGTGAGCATTGTTAGGGAGATCAGCGTTGATGAATAAAGAAAGAGATCAAGTTACAATGGTCTGAGGAAAGGGTTTGAGGAGAGATATCTCAGCGGCTGAATGAAGTAGAGGTCAGAAGGTACGGTTTGCTACGCAGAAGTAATGTTCCAAGAGATTCTGTTGATAAGAATATGCATCGTGAGAATACATGACAAAAGAAAGTTATGAAATATCTAAGAGAAAGATGCTACCATTGCATTGAATGCTCTGTAGCTAACTCTTTGACCGCATTAATAAGGAAGTGATACCTAAACAGTGGTTTTTCAGCCTTACAGCTACTCCTAAAGATTTCAGTAAGGTGCTGATAGGACAAAGATTAACATCAGTAATCTGATCTACACGTGGATGGTAGAGGTAGAGGGGGAAGATAGTATAAAATAAAGGAGAGATCTAGAGAAAGTGGGATCAGAAAAAAAGAAAGAGAAAAACACTGTAGAGTCAAGAAGAATACTTGTAATCAGTCCCAAAAAGAATCAGATATAAGAATTAACCACCTTGGATTGTGTCCGAGGATGATTTTCTTTAAATTATCAGTTCATCTTTATTCTATTTTCATTTGTTACCCACTATGATCATTGTCTAAGCTTACTAGAACTTAGTTTTCTAATCCACTCTCTACAAATTTATTGTATTGGGCTTTTTGGGCTTACTCTCTTTCTTACTTTGAACTTAGGTACAAAAGTTGTGTCCTTATAATTGGCGCCGTCTGTGGAAAACCTTGTGCTCTTGTGAGTTTAACGTTTGATTATGGTAGGTTCAGGTTTGAACCAAATGAAGTCTATGGGGTCCCAAGGTCAAGATCATTTTCTCAATCTTGAACAGGAAAGGGACCCGGAAGGGAGTGTGCACACCACCCATACTAGTAGGAGCCAGTCTCAGGGTAAGAGCCATGTTTCGCAAGAGGAGAATGCTAGAGCCATGCAACTGGAGATAGATCATTTGAAAAGGAAGTTAAGCCGCGAGCAGCGGAGGCGGACTCCTTCCAATTCTAACTCTTTTTCTAGTGATAATGAGGATGGCAGTTACAGGCCCAGGTCAAGGACTCCCCCTAGTGAGTCTTTCTCGTATGAAGAGGACAACCCTAATGATCGCAAGAATAGGAGTTCATCTTCCAAAGGCTTGGGAAATGACGCTAGCAGAGCGTTAAACCAGATTTTCAAGTCACCTTTTACGCACAGAATTGAAGGAGGAAGAATTCCTCGTCGGTTTACTCAACCATCGTTCACCATGTACAATGTTCAAACAGACCCTATAGAACATGTGAGCCACTTCAACCAGAGGATGACTGTGCACTTCAAGAATGAGACTTGATGTGTAAGGTATTCCCACCTAATTTAGGATCGATGGCAATGAGGTAGTTTAATGGCTTGAAGGCAAATGCTATTGATTCCTTTAAAGAACTCATTTGGGCATTTAAATCTCGCTTTATACATATTGTAGGGTTTCTCGGCCTTTAGATTCCCTATTGTCCATGACCATACGAGAAGGGAAAACCTTGAAAACATACTCGAACAGATACTGGAAAATGTTCAATGAGATCGATAGGGACTTTGACGATGTGGCCATAAGGACTTTCAAGGTCGGCCTACCTGTCGAGCATGATTTGAGAAAGTCACTGACTAAGAAGCCTGTAAGGAGTGTGCATCGGCTCATGGGCCGTATTGACGAGTATAAGCGGGTTGAGGAAGGCCAGCAGCAAGGAAAGGGAAAGGCGAAGGTTATCCTTCAGGTTAGGAGGGATTTCAAGTCATACATATACAATAATAATCAGCCTCGAGGAGACTTTACAGGGTAATTTGGGTCTACCGTTAATCAGGTGGTCAACATAGTGTTCGAGGAACTAGTGCATAAAGTCTTGGAAAAGATTAAGAATAAGCCATACTTTAGATAGCCAAATAAGATGGGAGAAGGTCCCATGAAGCACAATCAAAGCATTCATTGTCAATACCACCAAGAGTGAGGGCACACCACAGAAAATTGCAAAACTTTATGGAATCACCTGGAAAAGTTGGTCAAAGATGGTAAGTTAAAGCATTTTCTACATCAATCCAATAGGCAAGGCGGTCAAGCTAGACCCAAACCTCAGAAGGACACTTCTTCAAGGCCTCATTTGGGCACTATTAATATCATCTTCACTATTTTAGGGAAAACTGGTTCTCACCCCTTCAGGGTGATGTCTATAGCCTGGCCACTCGCCGAGGACTCTAACCTTGGGCCGAAGAAGGCTAGGACAAAAATCCAATTGGCATTGAGCATTTCGGATGAGGATAAAGCTGGAACCATACAGCCACATGACGATACCCTGGTGGTCACCCTTAGGATTAGGGGGTATGATGTGAAGAAGGTGTTGGTGGATCAAAGCAATTGGGCAAAAATTATGTATCCTGATTTATACAAGGGGCTAAACTTGAAGCCTGAAGATTTGACAGCTTATGATTCATCTTTGTTAGGTTTTGATGGGAAAGTTGTTGTTCCAAATGGGCCAAATTAGACTACCCATGCAAGCCGGTTTAGAGGTGGTAGAGGTAGACTTCATTGTGGTGGATGCTTATTCTCTTTACACGGCTATTGTAGCAAGACCCTGACTTCACGCCCTGGGAGTCGTTTCTTTAACTCTACATACGAAGGTGAAATATCCACCTAGAAACCAAATTGAGGAGCTGGTTGGGACCCAGTCCATGGCTAGGCAATGTTTAGTGGTTGCAATAATGCATCAGCCAAGAGTTGAGTCCTCGACCTCCGTTGAGAAGGGCTTATAGCAATCAAGGACTCTGGTGTTATTTACTAGCACTGCTTTAGAAGGGCCAAAGTGTGAGAAGTTAGAGAAAATTGTTATTGATGATGATTTGGAAAAGTTCTTTCAGATTGGAGCTCAGCTGCCTCCTTAAGAGAAGGAAAAGCTGATATTTTTCCCTAGGAAGAATATTGATATGTTTGCATGGAGTGCTTATGAGGCTTCTGGGTTGGATCCAAGTTTCATTTGTCATCATCTGGATGTAAACCCGGATGTAAACCCTAGAAAGCAACCACCTCGGTGCTCATCTAAAGAGTATTCTGAGGCTGTCAAGGAGGAGGTGATCAAACTTAAGCAAGCCAAGGCTATTAAGGAGGTGTTTTATTCTGAGTGGCTTGCTAATACTTTAATGGTGAAAAAGAATAATAGAAAGTGGCAAGTATGTGTGGACTTCACAGATTTGAACAAGGCCTGTCCTAAAGATCCTTTTCCCATGCCTCGGATAGACCAGTTGGTGGATGCGACTGTAGGCCATCCTCAGATGAGCTTCTTAGATGTCTTCTAGGGATACCACCAAATACCACTGGCTCTGGATGATCAGGAGAAAACAACTTTTGTCACTCCTACTAGAAATTACCACTACGAAGTAATACCTTTTAGTTTAAAGAATGCAAAGTCTATCTATCAAAGGATGATGACCAGGATGTTCAAACCATAACTAGGTAAAAATATTGAGGTTTATATAGATGATATGGTAGTAAAGAGTAAGGTAGTGTCCAAGCACGTGGGAGACCTCCGGAATATCTTGGAAATATTGAGAAAACACAAACTGCACCTTAATGCTTCCAAGTGCTCTTTTGGCATGAGATTAAGTAAATTTTTGGAGTATATGGTCACTCATCATGTAATTGAGGTTAACCCTGCTTGAGTTAAGGAAATTAACAGTTTACAACCATCTCGGAATCCCAAAGAATAGTAGAAATTAACAGGAATGACTACCGCCTTGAACCGATTTATCTCTTGGTCCATAGACAAATGCAAGCCTTTCTTCCAATTGTTGAATAAGTGGAAGAGATTTGAATGGGCTGAGGAATGTGTTTCGGCCTTTTAGTAGCTCAAGGAGTACCTTTCTTGGCCACCTGTTATGTCCAGGCCCGAGAAGGATGAGGTTTTGTTTGCTTACATTGTCGTGGCTTTCCATGCTATGAGTTTGGTGCTGATACGGGTTGACAGTGGTGTGCAGAGGCCAGTTTACTACGTGAGCAAGTCGTTGCATGAAGTAGAGATTCGTTATCTACCATTTAAAAATGCCATTTTAGCAGTGGTGCACACTACACGTGAGCTCCACTAATACTTCCAATTCCACATAGTTGTTGTTTTAACCCAATTTTTGTTTAGATCATTACTTTGAAGCGCTGATTACACAAGAAGAATTGTTAAATGGGGTACAATTTTAAATGGGGTACAATATTAAGGGCTATGTCCTTGCAGATTTGATGGCCGAGTTTGCTTAATCCCTATTGGGAGAAAAAGCTGAGAAGCAGAATATGGATGAAAAATTAGTTGGCATGGTCTCCTTGCAAAAGCCTTTATCCTGGAGGGTGTACGTTAATGGTGCAGCAAATCAAAGAGGATCTAGAATGGGGATAGTCTTAATTTCTCCTGAGATGATCATTATTGAAAAATCCTTAAGGTTGGGTTTTTCGGCCACAAATAATGAAGTTGAGTACGAGGCTTTATTGGTAGGGATGACTATGGTTTAGAAAATGGGAGGAAAAATGGTGGAGATTTTCTCATATTCAAGATTGGTTGCAGGCTAGGTAGAGGGAGAATTGGAAGCCAAGGATCCGAGGATACAAAAGTATCTGGGTCAGGTTAAACACTTGCAGTCAGGGTTTGAGTCTTTCACCTTATTTCAAATTCCTAGAAGCAAAAATACCCATGCTGACTCTCTGGCCACTCTTACAACATCCTCGGCCAGAGTTTACCTCGAGTTATCCTTATTGAAGACTTGTGTAAGTCTACTGAGATGAAAGGAAAAATGGTCTGTGTTCATAAGATCAAAGTGGGACCTAGTTGATGGATTCCATTGTGCTATCTCTTAAGGAGAATATCTTACCTGAGGGGAAGTCCGAGGCTGACAAAGTATGTAGAAAGGCTCTTCAGTTTTAGCTGTTCGAGGACCAAAAGTTGTACAAGCGCTCTTTTTTTGGATCATATCTACTATGTATACACCTTGAGGTAGCAAAACTACTCCTAAAAGAGTTACATGAAGGGATTTGTGGAATCCACACGGGAGGTAGATCCTTATCTCATAGGGCCTTCACCCAAGGATATTGGTGGCTAAACATGCAGAGGAAAGCGCAAGAGTTTGTAATGAAATGGGACCAATGTCAAAGGTTTGCTCCAAACATTCATCAGTCAGGGGGGGTCCTCAATCTTCTGTCCAACACTTGGCCTTTTACTCAGTGGGGCTTGGATATTGTAGGGTCTTTCCCTAAGGCAGTAGGGAATAAGAGATGGTTGCTGTTCGGCATAGATTACTTTACCAAGTGGGTTGAAACTGAACCACTAGCAAATATCAGGAACATGAATGTTAAAAGGTTTGTTTGGAAAAACATTGTCACCCGGTTTGGGATTCCTAATACCCTCATCTCGGATAACAACCTTCAATTTGATGGCAAAGTCTTCAGGAGGTATTGCTGCGACCTGGGTATTACTAATAGATATTCCACCCTAGTTTATCCACAGGGGATTGGACAAGCCAAGGTTAACAATAAGGTCATTGTGAATGGACTCAAGAAGAGGTTGGATGATGCAAAGGAAAAATGGGTGGAAGAGCTGTCACACGTCCTTTGTACATATTGGACTACACCTCATATATCTACAGGAGAGACACCCTTTTTAATAACTTATGGTGCCGAAACTGTAATTCCTCTCGAGACCGGATTCCCAATACTGAGGACGAACTCTTTTACTCCAAACCATAGTGATGGGCTGTTAGAGAAGAGCTTAGATTTGATTGAAGAACAAAAGGAAATTGTCATGTTTCAATGGGCCTATTATCAACACAAGCTCAAATAAGGGTATGACTCAAACGTGAGGATGAGGCCATTAGACCTGTGGATTTAGTACTAAGAAAGGTTTTGGGTACTGCAAAAAGCCCAGTATGGGGAAAGTTAGAGCCCAACTAGGAGGGGTCATATCGCATTACCTCGGTAGCTAGATATGGGCATATTATCTTGAAAATCTAGATGAAAATGTTGTACCACGCCCCTGAAATATAAATAATCTGCGAAGATATTATTATTAATGAAAGTCTTTTCTGTCGTATATCATCTATTGCATTATGCATTACATTCCTTATTTTACGTAAGTATCAAATAAAACCTTTGTCATATCTGGCTCCTTGGACTACATGCCTTGGGTAAATTGATATTTTTAGTCATTTTTCTAAGTGTTAAACAAAATCTTAGGTATGCCTATTTCCTCAGACCATTTGCTTTGGGTAAATTAATACTCCATGTCATTTTACTTATGTATCAAATAGAACCTTAGGCATGCCTGGCACCTTGGACCACATGCCTTAGGTCAATTGATATTTTCAGTCATTTTTCTAAGTGTTAAATATAGCCTTAGTTATGCTTGGTTTCTCAGACCACCTACTTTGGGTAAATTAATACTTCATGTCATTTTACTTAAGTATAAAATAGAACCTTGATTATGCCTGGCTCCTCAGACCACATATCTTGAGTAAATTGATATTTTCAGTCACTTTTCTAAGTATTAAACAAAACTTTAGTTATGCCTGGTTCTTCGGACCACTTGTTTTAGGTAAATTATTAATACTTCATGTCATTTTACTTAAGTATCAAACAGAACCTTGGTCAAGTCTGGCTCTTCGGACCACATACCTTGGGTAAATTGATATTTTTTATTATTTTTCTAAATGTTAAATAGAACCTTAGTTATGTCTGGTTCCTCAGACCATCTACCTTAGTTATGCCATGAGATAACTAAATGGAGTTATATCTCATTATCCTGATTAGTTAAGGGTTAAATAAAACAGAAGCTATGCTAGGATAAACACAAGTATCACAATTTTGAAAGAAAAACTTACAATTTTCATTGATTTGAGCCTTAGAAAAAAGACAATTTGCTTACTAAGGATCATTATACATTACAAATTCAAGAAATAAATAACAAACAGTTTAAAAACAAAAGAAAAAAGGACAAAGACAACTCATGGTTTCATCTTTATTACAAGCTTGTCCTTGGGAGTCTTGGCAGGCTGGTTGGTTGCTGCTATTGAGGATACACCCTTGCTCTTTGGATCTTCCTTGGCAGGAATGGGGAGGGTTGCCAAAATCAACTCATGGCTCTGAGAAACCACCCCAAGGGCTTTTTCATCTCAGAGGGGGCTTCCCTGGGGGCTTCTTACTCCTTGCCAAGTGTGCTAGTTTTCTTTGCCCCTTTTCAGGGACTGTTGGAAGGATGAGGATCCTTGGTCAAGACCTCTTCAATAAGGCTTGCAATGCTGGGGTCTGTATCATCCTGAAATGTTGAGGAGCCTAATGCTCGGATTGTAGGGGGTAGTATACGTTTTCTGCCCTCATAAGTGCCAAGGAGACCTCAACCCTTGCCTAGTTAAGGACCTCGTTCCATACCTAGAGGCAGTATACTCTACATACCCCTGTAACCTTGGACCTGAAGGCCTCCTCGATCTCAGCTACCCCACATTGTAGTCGTCTTGTTCGGTCTGATCCTTGGCTTTCTCAGCCTCCTCTAGTTTTTTCTTTAGTAGCTTGATTTACTCCCTGGCAACAGTAAGGTCACCCTCAATTTGGTGGAGTTGCTTGCCCTGAGTTTTGGCTTGTCTCTCCACCCCTTCCAGTGCTGCCTCAGCACTTTTCTTCTCCCTCTCGGCCTCAGTGAGTTAGGTGTTCAACTCTTTCACCCTCTTCTTAGCCACGGTGAAAACCTTAACAGCAACAACTCGCTTTGCCTCCTCATCCTTCATTCAGCGGTGAGAATAATCCACCAACTCCTTGGCCCTGAAAATGGCTTGGACAGCCTACAAAGGAAACTTAGCAAGTAAGTAAGGGCAAAGATTAAAAAAAAAAAAAAACATAAGTTATAATAACAAAAATGAGCAAAAGTGAAGAAATAAATAAACAGGTTTAGCTTAAATGACTTACCAGAGCCAAGTCTCTCCTTAGACATAAAAACACCTTGTGTTTCTTGAGGGTCTGTAGATCGGCCATTTAGTTGGGTAGAAGCAGAGCTTGCTCTATAGTGTCTACCACATACCCGGCCTTTCCATGCTGACGGTCCCTGATTAAGGAGTTCGAAAGGAGAGGGTACTTGTCTAGCACCAAGGGAGGCTTCCAGTTTGGAATGCTTGTGCGAAGATCACGCCTTCTATCACCAGGCTTCCCATCACTCAAGGACCTTGTCTGGGTAGTCTTGGCTACCTTGGCCCTTCTTTGGGGCTCATCCTCCTTGGAGGGAATAGCCCGGATTTCTTCTACCATGTCTTTCCCCTTCTGTTCCCTTTTTCTCTTTTTATCTGCAGCTTCCTACTGAGGATCATGGGACGTGAAGAGAGGGGGGGTGTTTAGCTTGACTGACAGCCTCGGGTGCCTTACCCCCAACTTAGGACTCCATCATCTCCATAAGGCTGCCCTTAGGTTTGTGCAGTATCCCCATTGCTTTAGGAATGCTTGTGTCTTCTTAAATGCTGCTTACTTGAGCCAAAGGGAGGTGGCAAGGGTTGCGGATCTGAGGCTCTGGAGATTGGGGCTAGTAGAAGATAGCAAACTTGTCCTTAGAGTCAGCCACTTCAACTACTTCTTCTTTTTTCTTTTTCTTTTTTTTTTTCCCTTGAGGTGGCTGGCTATGATGGGGTCGCTTCGTCCTCGGCCTTGTATTGAAGGAGTGGTTCTACCCTCAGTACACCTTATGGTTTCGGGCTTAGGTTGAGGAAACCAGGCACGACGACGTTGATTTGGGGCAGGCACGAGTCCATTGCCTTTATCGTGTTCTTCGGCACTTGAAAGCTGAATGAGAACGGAGTGTAGCTGAGGATCAAGTGCGCCACTCGTAGTTGACAGCCTGTGTTAACAAACACCTTGGCTTGGAATATTTTGTCTAGACTTTGCTTGTTGACAAGGCTTAAGTTCGGTTCGACGGCGTGCTTATCTGCAAAACCATTAAGAAAACAAAAAAAAGTTAGTAATAGAATAACGCAAATTAAAGAGAGAATACGTTTACAAGAACAGATAGGGAAATATTGGTACAGAGTATGACAAAGAAAAATAAAGGATGATTTAGAAGCAATAAACCTAGACCTACAACCCCACCTAGTTTCTCTTCTTTCATTGGACAGGGAAGGCCATCGTGCCACTCCTCAGAGACGATCAAAAAGTCTTTATTCATGCCTTTGTTGGATTTAGGGAGGCAAGAGATGAGTCTAAACTCAGGGTACCTAGTTTTTAGGTAGTATCCCTGCCCTGTTAAGTGGTGGAGGTTATAGACCCAATTGACATCATGATGGGTAAGACCTAAGCCCATTTTCTCATTAAGGGCATCTACACTATCTAAAATTTTAAACATTTTGGGACACATTGGGTGGGAGCTAATCTATGAGCCCTAAGGTAATTCTTAGTGACCGTGCCCATAGGGATTCTCATCCCTCCTTCTATAAATGCGATCATCGGGATTACCACTTCTCCCTCCTGCCTTTGAGTGTGTCGATCTCCTTGCTTACAATATGTAATGGAGACTCATGGCGGGATTCTATATTGAGCTCGAAAATTTAATGAAGCCGCGTCTTGGATGCCAAAGCGTTAGGAGTGTGCGTTGGCCAGTTAAAAATGTACCTACGCAGATAAGACTTATATAAGATGAGAACAGGATATTTGGGGTAGTATCGAAATCCCCCTTTTCTTCATGAGGAGCTAAAATGGAGGATTTCAAGGGGCTATTGTAGGGAGAATAGGCCTAGTAGTGTATATTGGGTCAGGGGCCCCATCTGAGGACGCCTAATTGTCCAAAAACGGGGTAAACATTGTTTGGGAGGTCAACATTGATGAATAAAGAAAGAGGTCAAGTTACAATGGTCCAAGGAGGGGGTTTGAAGAGAGATATCTCATTGGCTGAACGAAGCAGAGGTCAGAAGGTACGGTCTGCCACCCAGAAGCAACGTTCCAAGAGATTCTATTGATAAAGATATGCATAGTGAGAATACAGGATAAAAGAAAGCTATGAAATATCTAAAAGAAAGCTGCTACCACCGCATTGAATGCTCTGTAGCTAACTCTCTGGCCACGTTAATGAAGAAGTGATACTTGAACAGTGGTTTTTCGGCCTTACATCTACTCCCAAAGATTTCAAGAAGGTGCTGATGAGACAAAGATCAACACCAACAATCTGATCTACACGTGAAGGGTAGAGATAGAGGGGGAAGATAGTATAAAATAGAAGAAAGATCCAGAGAAAGTGGGATCAGAGAAAAAGAAAGAGAAAAACACTGTAGAGTCAAGAAGAATACCTGTAATCAGTCCCAAAAAGAATCAGATATAAGAATTAACCGTCTTGGATTGTGTTTGAGGACGATTTTCTTTAGATAACATCAGTTCATCTTTATTCTTTTGCCATTTTTTATCCACTATGATCATTGTCTAAGCTTACTAGAACCTAATTTTCTAATCCACTCTCTACAAATTTATTGTATTGGGCTCTTTGAGCTTACTCCCTTTCTTACTTTGGGCTTAGGTACAAAAATTGTGTCCTTACAACATCAATATTAAAAAGTAAAAATAAATCAATCCACTTGGTAAACAAACCCACTAGCAAAGAAAATACAGTAATTTAGGTAAAAAGTGTACCTTATGGGTTCAACAAATCAACTTCAATTTACTCAAAATGGAGAGAGGAGAAGATAGATGTGAGAGCTCAAATGGATAAGATTTAAGGATCTTTTGGTGCAATGAGAGCTATGGACTGAGTGAGAGTAGGGAGGGGATTTGGGTTTTTGGTGAGAGGAGATGTAGAGAGAGATGGATTTGATTTCCATGGTAAGGCGAGAGAGAGAGAGAGAGAACATATTATTTTGTTCTACAGTTTAAGTTGCACTAGAACTCGATATCTTTAATATCGAGTTTCACTTAAAAAAAATATTGCAAAGAACTCGACATTATGAATATTAAGTTCTACTTTACACAGAACTCCATATTCATTATATCGAGTTTCATGTGGCATTTTTTTATTGAGCAAAGCCACATCAACTCTTGCCACTGTGGCAAAAAAACGCATGAAACTCGATATTTGAAATATTGAGTTTTATGTGGAACTCAATTTTCATAATATCAAGTTTTAAATTAGTAGTATTTTGCTAGATAGTTTGCAAATAGTGGTATTTGGCTAAATATTTTTTAAATAAGTGGTATTTAGCCATTTTACCCCTGTTGGTTAGAACACGTGCTACTTCATTTAATTAGGAGTTGAATTCTACTAGTAAAATTTTAGTGTTTTACAAAAAATGGTGAATGCCGTTTTTAAGTTTTGAATTTATAAAACATAAAACATAAATGGTAAATAATGAATTTATAATCATCTTTAAAATAATTTTCAACTTGAAGATCCCATAAAACAATTTTTTAGTGGGTTGCTAAACACCCCTTAATTATTAGTGAGTTGCTAAACACCCTTTTTTTTTTTTGGCTTAAAGCATTTATAGATTTATAGTTATGAAAAACAGAGTGAGATTATCTTCGCATCTAAGTTTATATTTTTGTCTTTCTCTCCCACTCTTATTAATAAGACCCCAAAACTAAGGATTGATTTGCCAATGGCATGAGATGTCAATTTTTGTAAACCAATCTCTCACACTTGTCAACATTAGTCATTCACCCTCTCACACGAATTGGGAATTCAAGTTCAACATTATTTCACCACGCCTTAACTAAAACAAAGTAAAGTCCATTTTTTAAAAAATAATAACAAAAATTTATTTATTTCTATTAATTTTTACTTATAAAACATAATATTTGATTCTCTATATGAAATTAATATTGACTTTATTGAATTTGTCTTTACTTGTGCATGTTGTTGCTATTGGATGATTTTATTGTTAAGTAAAGTTGATGCTTTCTATAATTTAGATTATATTGTTAGGTTGTAACTAAAGGCTATAACTTCCACTAAAAAATTTAACATAGCTACATATTTCAAAAATTTATCTGTTGAATTACATGTTCTTTATGTTCTTGACACACGTATCAAATTTCATACTAATCGAATGTTATTTACTATTTAATTCATAAACTTACTTTAATGCATAATTTTAGATTACAAAAATTTAAAATTTAAACATTTAATTGACAACATAATTATTGATATTTGATTTTCTGAAAATTTCACAAACCCAAAGGATATAAAAAAAATTGTTATTCAATGATAAATTTGTCAAAATTCACATCCACTAGAAAAATATTGAGTAGTGTTGGAACCAAGCTTTGTCTATATTGTTGTACTTTGTCCCACCCTATCTTGGGTATGTGTATATATATATTATATCACACTTGAAATTTTATGTCAGTGTCAATATCATTATTGAATTTTCAATTTGAACAAGTCTTTGGCAATTAGATTTGTCAAACATTCTACTAATATTTTCCATCAAAGCCAAATGAATTCAATCATGAAATGTAAACATGATTTCTGTCAAGGCATTGATAGTTTTGAACTATCATGATTATCATGTGCATATCACGTGATTAAATTGGTCAAGTTTTGACAGAAATGCTAACAAATACTTATCACGTGATTAATTTTGATAAGTTTTAACAGAAATGCTAACAAGTATTTTATTTGTCATAAACATATATGCAATTAGTTTAATCATTCAAATAGAAGGTTTACAGATCAAATACACTCACCTTAAAGTACAAGGATGGTATTAGCTTTGAATGCAATTGACCCATTTCATTCCGAGTCTGAGAATGATTCATTTATGCAAAAATTCAACCAATGGCATTTGTGGGCAATCTGGAGTTTAAGTCCAAATGCTTGGTAACTGTTGATTTCAACTTTCAATAGCAAATCTTTCTCATTCATTTGAAAATAATTCATTTATACATGGTGAGTTCATGCTACCAACTCTAAGTAGTTGGAATCCAAGGTTTTTCATGCCCGAAAGTTGCAAAAATGTAAATGGAAGAGCTGGGTGTTTGATTTGGGTGAGTATTTGTTTGGTTGACTGTTTGGGGTCAAATGGTGGTTGTTGTGGATCGTTGAGTTTTGAGTGGGTTTGGGTGAGTGGGTAAGTTTTTATGGGTGGACCACTCTCTTAAAAGTTAAAATGGCCTGACTCAATTTGAAACAGATGACAGTAGTTTTTTGGGTGAGAGGAATACTAGACACCTCTTACATGATAGTCCTGTTGTATTGAATAATTTCTCATTGTCTAGACTATTGAGTTTTGAACAACATAAATAAGTTCCACAAGATTCTTAAGAATAAGCTGAACATGTAATTATCACATTTATAGAAATCTAAAATTCTTAATCAAACCAAAAGTAAACATGAATTCAGAAGTTAGATATCTCATTCTCAGAAAATTGGACCATGAGCATATTGAATCTCATAAACCCAAAGCCATGCAAACATAATATGAAAACCCACTTAAATGCTACCTTGAATCTAATTCAACATCAAAATATAGACAAATCTCATCAGGACCCCGTTATATGATCAGAGGATTGGAGTAGCATTGTTCCGTTGTGATTATTAGAGCAAATGAAGAAGAATTACACAGACCAATACGAATAAGAAATGCTCAAATATTCTTAACTTAAATAACATTGAAAAGGTAACAGTGCATTATAATATAAGAACAATTTCAGTACTTAAAATAGTCATTGGTACAATGAAAGAGAAACATTCTAATGGACTAGAAACTGCAAGTATTTGCATATATTTGAACCATGTTGATGGTAAAATTGAAGCAAGTCAATCCTCTTCAGACTCTGCACATCAATTGATTCAATTTACACATCAGAACAAAACTAAGATAATAATCAAAGTTTAAGAACACATTGTTCCCTATAACGCATAAAATTAGCCCATTCAATTCACATTTAAAAGAGGAACAAATCTCCATAACAGTAGAGGATGTAAAACAGCAAGGTGAATTTGGTATTCCACTTTCTAAACAACATGAATATAGCAAGCTACTTAAAAAAAAAAAAAATAGCAAGCATGCCCCCTCTATGCAGTGTTGACAACATGAACAAGAGAAGATATAGATACTCTTCATACCATGTATGGCTTCCATATTGTCTTCTTTGTAGACTCCAAGGGGTGAGCCATGTACAGATAAAAGCATCTCACCAGGCTTAGGCAACCTCAATGTTTTGGGTGTCATCCCAACAGACAGCCTTTGGCTACTCACCTGCAAATATGATTCAGATGTCACATCAAGTCATGCCCATTTGATAACCATCCAACACCTCCCATGAGAAATCTCACAGTATCAGGGAAGTTTCCCTCTCCAAAACCCTTGAAACTCCTAGCTGATACGTACTCTTCTAACAAACTTAAAAGTTAGCAAGCTTTTATGGTTCACTCAAATGCAGTCACTAGCTGATTATCCTTACATTTTCTCCCTTAACAAATGAATTGCAGGTGCATTGCTTATCCATAGACGGGCTTGTTAAAGGATAAGCAAGCCCATCTACCCATATGTACAAATTCATTGGAGCATCTAGGGCGCACTGGTCATTGTAGGCACTTATTTGCATCAGCTGAAAACTTCTTCAAGGTCCTGAAGTTGGACTGTAGTAGCTTATTGATGAATTGTGCAATTCAGAAAACATTTTTGCCTTCTACTTGTTTCAACAAATGAAACAAGCTAACTAAAACTTACCAAGATATTGGACTAGTTACATTTTAATAAGATTGAAGCTTCATACAAAATTAAATATGAAAAATAAATAAAAAGAGACAAACCCCAGGAGTTTGAAGACCATCTTGCATCCCAAGTATCTGAGTTTCTGATGGCTCCTCCAAAACCTACAAAATGGAAATTTCAATCAGAATAACAAGAGAAAGGGACTGGTGTGTGTGTGTGTGTCTCAAAGGGTCTTTGGATTTTGGATCAAACCATGCTATAATGAGTTCATCGCATGAGGTGCAAAAGAAAACCACATTTCAATGCAATTAAACAAACTCAAATGAAAGTTGAGATCATCCTTCATTATTTTTGTTAGGAAGAGTTGTATCCAGAAACCCTTGTTTGCAATAACATAAAAAATCAGAGAACATACAAAGTCATTTATTTGCAGATTACCAGCACCTAGATGGCTTGTTTTCACTGCCACCAATCAAGCACTCTTGTGAGATACAACCAATGATAAAAAACTCAAATATCAATTTTTATTCATCAAAATATTAGAAATTTGTTGATACCTGCTTTGCTAGAAAACTCAAAGCCACCCAAAGATGCAACAGTAGCAGGGCAGTCAGGATAAACCATGGACAACTGGCGCAGAAGAGAAGAATGTATGTCTCTTTCATCAGCATGGTTCATGGATACCTTACTTTCCTTATCATTCAATTGAACTTCAAATTGTTTGTTTCCTTCAGTTCTTACAACTGAAAGGTTTGGAAGATTTTCTTTAAAAAATTGCATTGTGGGGGTTTGTAGTTGTTCCTTGCTGAAATATGAGCGAAGCAAACGCAATTCAGTCAGCAAATGCTCAATCTCCACATCACGAATAGCCCTAATAGCACCACTCTGTCGCTCAACTGTTTAAAAAGGGAAAAAAAGACAAAATATAAAAGAAAGGTAACAAATTGAGAAACAATTATACAATCACTCCAATGAATTACGCACCATAAGATCAAAAGTTAAATAAAAATTGTGTCCTCAAAATCATTTCACAATTCAAACACACACACACACACACACACACACACAGCTGGTTCGCTGATAAAGGAAGACAGACAAGACAAGACATACCAATATTGTTCCCTGGAGAAAATGAATTCAAAAGCATGGCATTCCAAAAAGAACAGAAGTAAAGGAAACTTCTTCATTTTCAAATAAAGCAAATGAATTTAGCACACTTGGCTAACGGGGATATCATTTTAAGAAATAGCAATAGCATCAACATAGTTTAAAATGCATCATCCAAACTCGAAAACCACATTACGTATTACACATAATACACGCAGGTCTGATCCACACATATGATCCGGCACAAAAATTTGAGTTGAAACTTATTATGTTCTTTTCATAGAGTTAACACATGGTTTTGAACAATGCCTTGATATAGAGCAATTTAAGAGTTAGCATCTCCAAGCCTAATTTGTGCCAGCAAGCACATAACCAAAGGGGCAAGAGAAAATCATACCTTCTTTGTCAAATTGGGCCTCATTTTCAACGACGTCGTTTTCATCATTCACAGGTGACGACTCCACTTTCTTAACGGTTTTCTTGGCTCTTCGCCTTGCCATTTTCACAAGCAAAATTCTATCTCAACCAAACGGTTATTCTTATTTTTAATTTTCTGCAAAGCAAAGTGATCTATTAATGTAAATAAACTGAAAATAATTAGCATTGTTTTTTTTTTTTTTTTTCCAATTTGTGCAACATGGAACCCTAATTAGAAGTGGCAAATGAGAAATAAGTAATCTGATTCAAGAGCTAACACACGACTGAAAGTTCAATCATAAGATATTTCAATTGTTTTTAAAATAACTCTGAATCGAAAATACCAAAGATGAGAATATAGCCGATAAATATGAAGATCAAAATCAGAATATTAGATTGAAGAATTTGAATGCTAACCTTGAACAAAATGGGACACTTCGTAAAGCAATCCTTGAATTTCGTCCCTTTCCCCTCTTTCTCTCTCTTTCTCTCTCTCTCTCTCGGTGTTATTAGTAGGAGTAAATGTATGTATGATAATCAAACCTAAAATCCTAAAATAAAGTGTCTGCAATCGGCACTGGCTTTCTGCCGAAGTATCCGGTCGGGCAATTGATCTGCTTCCCTCCGTCTCTCTTTCAAATTCCAATCATGTTTGTGCAGCAGAGGAAGACGAAGCCTGTGCTGAGGTTAGGTTGGCAGGGGCGAAGTTTTTGAAGGAAGCAAATACAGGTTTGGTGGGTGGATGGTTTTGGAGGGAGGGAGGGAAGAGAGCGGTTACAACTTACAACGAAAATAGTTGCGTTTGAGAGTGGAGGAGAAACTTGTTGAGTGCCGGACCACTAGAGGAGATCCACCGCTTAAATCGGAACCGTATTGTCCACGGACGCCTAACAAGAAGCTGCCGTTACTAAGCGGAGGACAAGGTCGGTCAGTGATGTCCGACGACGCATTCCAAGTGTAGAGTAATTGCAAGAGAGAAATATATGAATTGCAAGTTTCAGTCTCATAGGGAGGAAGAGAAGAAATTAGCTTTTTTTTTTTTTTTTTTTTTAATTCAGAGGTGAAAAGAGGGAGAAAGGGGCGGGGCTTTCAAAATTTTCAGGGTGATTTCGTCATTTTATTGGTGTTGCTCAATAAATTGATGCGTTATATTTTTGAGAGATGCTACGACCACAATATTTTTACAATATTTTCACAACAAATCATAGGTGGTTAGTTATTATTAGTTTAAATTTAAACCTAACACTAAGATTACTTTTTTGCCCCAACACTAACAACCAGTAACAACCTGCCACTTAAGATTTGTTGTAAAAATGTTGTGGACATATCATTTCTCTATATTTTTTAGGATGCCGTTAACGGATGCGGTACTGTAGCGCATCCGTTAGTGTGATCAAATTTAAAATAAAATATTCACTTTATTTTTCTTTTTAGGGACATAGAATTTTTTTTTTTTTTTTGGTGAAAGGCGATTCAATAAACGAAACTAAAAAAAAACACAAGGTTCACGACATATTCTATTAAAATACATCCCATTGAAGTCATGGATATAGAAAAAGTTGGGTATGTATTAAATGTGTATTAGTTTAGATGGAGAAAATCGAATCATTTTACAACTTTACCAAAATGCCTTTGAATCCAAAGATTAAAAAAAGTGTTTTTTATCTCTAAGTGTCTATTTGGATACAAATTATTGCTTTTATGTTTCTGACCTTTGCGTTTCAGTCTTCTCTTTTCTTTTTTCTTTTTTGTTTCTTCTCCTTTGCACGCGTTTCTGGGGGACAAGAGTCACTGTTTACCTTTGTGCAGTTACTGTTCACGTACTGTGTAGTATTGTTCACGCACTTTTTAACTATTTTTTTTTATTAAAAATAGGTCCCACGATACTATTTACATATTTAAAAATTATTTTACTACAGTAGTGTAGAAGAAGAAAGAAAATAAGTGTGAAGGAAAGCAAATAAAGAAAATGGAGGAAAATATAGTGTAGACGAAAAAAGAAGATAAGTGCGGAGGAAAGCAAATATAGAAGATGAAAGAAAGTAGATATTTGTGAAGAAATTGGTGGTTGAGAAAAAAAAAAAAAAAAAAAGGAAAAAAAAGGGTCATATGTGGGTGCCGGGTGGGTCAATGGGGTTAATGGAAAAAAAAGAAAAAGAAAAAAGAAGTGTGTTGCTTTTATGTTTCCAACCTTTGCGTTTCAGCCTTCTCTTTTCTTTTTTCTTTTTTCTTTTTTTTCCTCTGCACGCGTTTCTGGAGGACAAGAGTCATTGTTTACCACTGTGCAATTACTATTCACGTACTGTGCAGTTATTGTTTACACACTGTTTATATACCGTTCACGCACTTTTTAACTATTTTTTTAATTAAAAATAGGTCACACGATACTATTTACACATTTAAAAATTATTTTACTACAATAATGTAGAAGAAGAAAGAAGATAAGTATGGAGGAAAGCAAATAAAGAAGATGGAGGAAAATATAGTGTGGAAGAAGAAAGAAGATAAGTGCGGAGGAAAGCAAATATAGAAGATGAAAGAAAGTAGATATTTGTGAAGAAATTGGTGGTTGAGAAAAAAAAGAGGAAAAAAAAAGGGTCATATGTGGGTGCCGAGTGGGTCAATGGGTTAATGGAAAAAAAAAAAAAAAAAAAAGGTGTGTGCCAATGGGTGTTGGATAGAGGTATAAAAAGAATTTGTCATTTAAGTCGATGTATTAGTACCTTCATGAGGTAGTTTATTTAAGTCAAGGTAATTTATTGGAATAAGTTGATGAGTCTCTTTTGTAACTAAATTCTCATCCATTTATACTATATTAAAATAAGATTAAAACAATCAATATTCAATATTATATTTTAGGATAAATAAAATAAAATGATACAAATAAAATAAAATAATAGTTCATTCTTGAGGTAATTCATTTAAGTTAAAATAATTCATTTTAACAACTTGATGAGTCTCACTTATAACTAAATTCTCATCCATTGGTGCTATACTAAAACAAGATTAAAACAATCCACATCATATTTTAGGATAAATAAAAAAAAAACATGATACAAATAAAATAAAATTAACCTCATATTTAAATGTATTTAAAAATATGTAAAATTATTGTACTGTGCAAATAATTGCTTAATCTTTTATTAAACCCTTGAACTTTTCTTCATCTTTTTTTTTTTTGGGAGTGGGTTTGATAATGGTAAGGTGAAAGAAAGTAAGTTTGATATAGGTAAAATAAAAAAAGAGGAAGAGTAAAATATTGATAAAGTAAAATTAGGTCGATAATAAAAAATAAAATTAAGAAAAATGTGTTAAAAGTATGATAAAGAGGCATTTTTGTCTTATAATTATTGCGGAAACCAAAGTGCACGTCTCACACCTACTCTAGTTGAAAAATAAAAGTTTGCATATTTCTTAGGCAGCTATAACACGTATAACATTAATAGGTGCGGGCCGGCACCTGTTAATGAAGTCCTATTTTTAAGACAATTGTCAGTTTTTTATTGGTTAAATGCTGAGTTGGCAATACTGAACTTTCTCAGTGGGCTAGATACTTATGAGAGTTTTTGTCTTTTTTTCTGTGCATCTAGCCACAAAAGAAAGTTTAGTTGCCTGTGTTAACCTTAATACTTTTTTGTCCTTGAAAAGTAGTTAGTTGGTGCTGAACTGCTCTGGGTATTTTTGTCTTTTAAATATTTTATACCTTTTTTTTTTTGAGAATTAAATATTTTTATACCTTTATCTTTTAATTTGTTTTTTTTTTTTTATGGAATTTATCTTTTAAATTTTAATGGGCAGCAATTAGAGGATTCAGAACCGTACTTTTCTTCATCTCTTTGTTGTCTTACTTGTCTCTTTGTTCAGCTACCGACCTTGTGTTAAAAAATAACTTGATAAAAAATTAGATGCTACTAGTCAGTCTGCTACTATTCCAATTGACCACAGTGAAAAAGACAAAAAAAAAATCACTCGACCACGCGTGGTCGGAGTTCATGATATTCGATTCTTCATTTCGTAGCCAGAGCAGGAGGAGACTTACCAATTTATATCTTGCATGTTTGGTCAAACTCAAACTCAAAACTCACTGCCAACTGGCCCACTTTGCAACCCAAACTTCTCCGCACGCACTTCACAAGCCGAAGCCACTTCGCTGTCTCATTTTTTTTCTTGCCAATGGGTAGACGCCATCTCTCAGGAGCAGAGCTACGTTGTCCCTTGGGGCCCCCCATTTTTATTTCTTATACTGTTAGGCTATGAGTCTGATAGGTAGAAGGCTCTGGCCCCCGGAAAATAATGACCGGCCCCTCCAATTCTTGATAGGATCTCTACTTAGTCCAGTAGATAATCCAAAGTACTCAAATAAAATATTAGTGAGCTCTCCCAATTGTCCAAATAATTTTTTGTCAATTCAAATATTCAATAGACAATACTCCACAACCTCAAAATATCATCTTTTACCACTCATTTTCAAACAAAAATTTACTTTTTTTTGTTTTTGTTTTTTTTCATCATTCCCAATCTCAAGAAGCTACCTACAGGATTCTCAAAAAAATATGAGTCTGATAGGTAAAAGGCTATGGCCCCTAGAAAATAATGACCGGCCCCTCCAATTCTTGCGAGGATCTCTACTTATAGTCCAATAGATAGTCCATAGTCCTCAAATAAAATACTAGTTAGATCTCTCAATTGTCCAAATGATTTTTTGTCAGTCCAAATATCCAATAGACAATAATCCACACCCTCACTGCTTCACGTTTCTTTACTCTCATTGTTGATTGCTCTAAACACATTAACTCTCTTCTCAACAAGGGTAGAAATCAACTAAACTCCTTTCATCTTAAAAAAACTATCCATATTTGCTTTCAGTTCCAGCTTCTTCTTGTGTCTCAGTATTTCAGGTTTGTTTATTTCTTCAACATCATACAGGCATTTAGATTTATGCTTTTTATATATATGATAATGGTCATTTAGTTTTATGAATATGCTTTGTTTATTAAGTCGTTCAATTTGTTATATTGCTATATGATAATATATTTATCTTTTTCCATATCATCATTTTTTTTTTAATTTGAAATTAGGAGTCGAATAATTCATTAAAAAATAAGAAAATTTTCAATATTATGGATAATGATGGGTTGATGGTGCCTAAAATAATAGTATGCAAATTTTTGTACGTGTATGGTAAAATAAACTGCCTTTTGTGCTTCCATTAATATTTAAGAATAAGTCAATATATCAAAGTTGATAATTTTTTATTTATAAATTTATGAATTATGATTTTTCTATCAATATTGCAATTTGGCCTCCCAAGTACGAATTCCTGGCTACGCCCCTGCTGTGCATGTGCCACCCAAACTTCGGTCCCATCAAAGTCCATGACGCTGAAGTAGTACTAGTAGTCGAAGAAGAAGAAGAAGAAGAAGACAACACGGTCACAAAGGGTGTGAGCTAATTTGTGCAGAGGAGATTCATGTCGTGTGAGTGACTTTCGGCTTCTGTTTTGTTTGTTTTTATTAATGGCTTTTCTTTTTAGTATTTTGCTTTAAGGTCTGCATCAAGAAATTGAATAAGGATTAGTACAAGGTATTGGAGTATTTTAATAAAAAATCATTATATTTCAATTAATAATTGAATGCTTATTTAAGTGAAAAATTTTTAATCAATTTATTTTCGTTAATAACAGATTGTTTTCAAATCAAAATGGTAATAGCATCAGTTTTCTTTCTAATAAGTTTGTAATCATTTGAGAGTCATTTCCAATTATTTTTAATGTTACCATATTTGATTCAATATGATTACCATTTACTATCCATTTGATAGGATAGTCAAAGAAACAGTAAAGTAATAAGTTTCATTGGGTAAGAAACTAAAATATTTTATTCAATATGATTACCATTTACTATCCATTTGATAGGATAGTCAAAGCAATGATAAAGCAATAAGTTTCATTGGGTAAGAAACTAAAATATTAAAGATTAATGGGTGTTGTTTGGATTTGTTCTGCCATGTCCTGAACTATGATATTTACGTTGTTTATAACTCATTCATAAATAATATAACAGAGTGGCAGAGTTTGGTTTTCATGTGGGAAATGTGACGATGCTGGTCCTAAAGATTTGTAATAACCGTTAATGAAGTAATTATTTAGTACTATAGACACAATGTTCCATCCTCTAATATAATGATGGGTCTCATTAATTAAATTTATAATAGGATCCATTATTCATGTTAGAAGAGTGAGCACTAGTTCTGGAGTATTCAAAAAATTTTCCTGTCCCAATGAGCTTAAGTTCAAGTAACACTTATCTTCTTGTAAAAATGAGATGGAAGGTGAGGTCGTGGATTCAAGATCCTCTAGACAAATGAGTAAATTAATAATTTAAAAAGAAAAAAGGCATAATATGGGGTATAGCAAACTAGGGATGCATCATAGACACTTAGAAATAAACACAAGAGGGAAGCTTGCATGTGAAAACTTGCCTGGAAATATGGAGGAAAACAAGGATGTTATGTGATAATACTGAGATTTGAAGCCCACTGATTTATTTATTTTAGTCTGTTGAGGCATCAGATTTACAAGGGTGGTATTAATTGGATTTGGTACAGGTAGAAACAATAATTATGTAACTTAACTTGATCATGAATGCTTATTGAGCTTGGGTGCTCCTTATTTGCACGACATTGTATGGTAACCCACAGATTTAAAATCTCCAAGTTTAAGATTTTGCATTTGAAAAGGGTGCACGGTGGGATTAGGATTTTATAATAAATTATGGCCTTGTTTGGAGTTATTGTTTTGGTGACACTACTTATAGTTATAATGAAAGCTTATGGAATTCTACACACCATATATACTGACATTAACTTGTTGCCTATCAACACATTTAGCATTGATGACCTTCTAATATGGTTCACATTAATTGCATTTTTTTATATGCGGATCATGATAAAGCTAATTTGGTTTTTGGTTATTAATTTTGTTAAACTTACCTATATTTTCAATGTGCTAGTTGAGATCAACTACATAGAACTCAGTCTATTCTGGAAAAGATTGTTAAAGATACTATATACGTAAGGCATTGACCTATTTCCATTCTGCACACCAACCCTGTTGTGCAAGAGTGAAAAAAGAAAAAAGAAAAAAGAAAAAAGACTTCTTCCACCCTGTATAATGGCCCCTAACCCTTCAACCACAAAAACATGCAAGCGCCCAACCAACAGTGCCACATAGGGGACTAGTAGTAGCCCTCTCCTTGATTGTGTAAAGTAAATCTTCTAGCATATAATCTAAGATCTTTTGCTCTACTTGATGGAATCTATATGTAAGCTATCTAACTCCCTCTGATCATAACACGTTTTCTTGGTAAACCATCTTGTATCTCTTGGCTGCAGCTCATTTTTTTTTATGGCCTGCATTTACATTTCTCTTCTTCATACTGTTGCGTCCAACTTCAAGCCTTAATGCTGTCAGTGGTCCAACCAAACGTAGACATGAGGTAATTGTGGCACATCATGGTGCTGTTGCCACTGATGACGGTCGATGCTCCAGAATAGGGATGCAAGTTCTTCGGGAAGGAGGTCATGCTGTTGATGCATCAGTGGCTTCTGCTCTTTGCTTGGGGGTTGTAAGCCCAGCATCAAGTGGCATTGGTGGAGGAGCCTTTATGCTTCTCAGACTATCCAGTGGGAAGGCACAAGCCTTTGATATGAGAGAAACTGCCCCCTTGCAAGCTTCTGAGGTAATCCAAATAACTTTACTCAAATCTTCTTTGGATTGGTTTTGAACTTGAGTGCAAACAGTTCCTATTAAGCTCAATATTTTAAGTTGTAGCAATAGAATGGGGTTTCTTTCTTTTTATACTTCCTTACAAGGGTTACATTACAATATGCACTTTTTAATAAATTTCTTACATATTAAAAAAGAAAAGAAATGGTATATTTTTATTTTTTCTACCTCATTCATGTTTACTATTGAGGAGCATTTGAGTTGTATGCTTTGGTTGAAGTGCTCTTATTAGTTAGTGCTCAATTTCTATTACAATAATGGAACTTGTTTACCTTGTCAGAAACTTCCACCAGTGTTTGGCTAGATAAAATTATGCACCTGGAAGACCCAAGATGGTCAAAACATTGCCTAGCTGAATGGATCTTAATTATCTGATAATTTGTATAATTTCCCATATTTATACATCCCATCTATAAAACTCAATTTCTTATCCAATAATGGTCTTCTATTTAGCTCCGTCCAATTCTCCAACCCAACCTCCCCATCACCACCCCCTCCCCCAAAAAATGAAAGAGTTTTGCACATGCATGTCCAAAGGTTATGACCCAATAATCCTTATAAATAAAAATCAGTTGTTGCAATTAATACATATCTACATAGTTTATATTTTGAACATGAAGACATCTTGGAAATTTACCATTTTAAGATATAGATGAAATTGACATATATTGGAGTTGTCATTATGAACTCATATTGCTTGTTAAACTTTATGTTCCATGTAAATGATTCTTGAAATCATTCTCTTACATGGTTATTCATTATCAGAATATGTATGCTGGCAATGCTGCTCTGAAAGTTAAAGGTGCCCTCTCCATAGCAGTTCCAGGGGAACTTGCAGGTCTTTACAAAGCTTGGAAACAACATGGAAGGCTTCCTTGGAAGAGGCTTGTGAGGCCAGCTGAACGTCTTGCTCATTTGGGATTTAAGATATCACCATATCTCCGCATACAGATGGTCAATACAGAATCTGGGATCTTGGCCAATAAGGGACTCAGAGATATATTTACTTCAAATGGAAGTCTTTTGCAGGTAGGTGATATCTGCTACAATGAGAAACTAGCACATACACTAAGAAAGATTTCAAAATTTGGTCCAGTGGCCTTGTATAATGGCTCAATTGGATTCGATTTGGTTAGAGATATTCAGAAGGTTGGAGGCATCCTGACAATGAAGGATTTGCAAAGTTATAAAGTAAAATTGAAAGAACCAATATCTGCTAACATTTTAGGGCTTAAATTGCTTGCAATGCCTCCTCCTTCAGGGGGTCCTCCAATGATACTTGTGAGTATATTTCTGATCAGCTTTGGTGTCATATTCTTTCTTTTCTTCTTCTTTTTTTTGACCCAGCTTCATTTGTCTGCTACCACAGATGTTAAACATTCTTTCTCAATATGCCATCCCTTTGGGTGTTTCTGGCCCCCTTGGGTACCATCGAGAAATTGAAGCTTTGAAACATGTATTTGCTGTGAGGATGAATCTTGGTGATCCTGACTTTGTTGATGTGTCAAAAGTTCTAGCTGATATGCTCTCTCCTAGGTTTGCTGAAGAATTAAAGAAACAAATAAAAGACAATATGACATTTGATCCTAGTCATTATGGTGGCAGGTAAGCTGCTTCATTTGTAGAGAATTGGTTTGTATATAAGATTTTGAAGATAAATAACTTAAATCCAACCTTTTATATTATGTTATATTGATTTTTTGAAGAACTTAGCTTTGTGTTGTCTTAAATTCTTGCATGTAATTTTACAGAATCCAATCATGTTGTGTCATCTTAGTGCCAAAGTTAAGGTCTTAAATTTAGTTCACTTTTTGGTGCTTATATGAAAAAACTGAAGTGTCTAATCCAGAAAAGCAATGGTTACGTGTCAAATATTGAAGTTTTTCTGGTTTATTTTTCTGGTGATGCTCCTCAGACATTGAATAAATCATCAATTTGTGGTCTATGTTAGTTGTGTCACAATTTAGTTGGTAATGAAAGTGTCCATTTGAGTATCGTGGGAAAGTAATAAATCTAGAGGACGAGTATGAAGATGATTTATAATGCATTATAATCTTGACATTGTGCATGCGATTTATTCTAATTAGACATTCAGTGTTTCTTACATAGAAATATTTTTTGCCTCAAATTTTATATTGGTTGACCTTTTTTTTTTTTTTTTTAAAAAGGCCACTTCTCATTCATTTGGGTGGTTAAAATTGAATGAAAATGTCTATTACAGAGGCTGCAATTTAGATATTATGGGCAGAAGTTAATGCTTAACTATAACTGTAACTTGTCTTTACCTCTTCATGTCTATCATTTTTGGTTGTAGAAGACCTGTCATATATATTCACAATTTAGAACCCAAATGTTTATGCTAAATGTTGTTTTCTAACAGATGGAATCAGATCCGTGATTATGGCACCAGTCATCTTTCTATCATAGATCGAGAGCGAAATGCTGTATCCATGACTGCTACTGTGAATTCATATTTTGGTTCACAATTCCTGTCACCTAGTACAGGAATAGTCCTCAACAATGAAATGAATGATTTCTCAATCCCTATGAGTGTTTCCGCAAATCTTCCACCACCACCACCAGCTAATTTTATCCGCCCGGGAAAAAGGCCATTATCTTCCATGTCACCTACTATTGTCTTAAAGGTATGCTTTAAGAGTGTTCTCCACTCAAGTTAGGACTGGTGCCATTTCTAAACTACCAGATTAATTTTCTAATGGTCAAAACCTTCCTATTGCTTGTTGGGATCTTCAGAATGAACAGCTGAATAGTAGAGTTACATACAGTACAATATGGGGAGAATTTATTTCAGGGAATGTTTTAGACTAATGTTTGCCATGTCTATTTATCATATTATGTTCCTTTGTGATATACTGATATCGGTTTTTTTTTTTTTTTTTTTTTAAAGCTTTTCATATTATGGAATATATTCATGTGCAATAAATCATGTGACCTTTTGTCAATGCATTTTACAGGATGAACAAGTGCAAGCCGTGGTAGGTGCTAGTGGGGGAGGCATGATCATTGCTGCAACTGCAGAGGTTCTCTTGAATCATTTTGCCAGGGGAATGGATCCACTCTCTTCTGTCATGGCACCAAGAGTCTATCACCAGGTCGTTATCAAACATTCCAACTCTCTCTCTGAGTGTACTTTACAATTTTCACTTGCAATATAAAGCTCTATCATGATGCATGCACACTGTTGGTAGGAGTGCTAAGTGATAATGCTTGCATTTAGATCAAGAAAAATTTGCTGCTTAGGCCTAAAGATATCTGATTTGATTGGTCAATCCTTTGCTAATTTTATGGGTTAGGGTCAAGTTTCTCAGTATGCGAACGGAGATAAATTTTACAGGTAGAATGTTTTTCTTGAAGTTTCACAGGTGGATTGGGTTCAACTGCATAAAATTTCCTTGTAGGATAAATTTTGCACGTTCAGAATAATATAATAAAAGATGAATGTCATTGGGTCACCTATCTTGCTGGTTAGAGATGTGGGTTCAGTTAAAATATTTCATCTAATATAAGACTACATCAATGTCATACAGAAAGAGTCTTGAAGAGCAGGCTGTATTTTTAGGTTGGAGGACTTTCTGTTTTTAAGTAATTGTAGGATTCTGATCACCATATTAGTCATATACTGCTACTTCAGTTTCTTGCTTCTCTTAACCAATCCATTTCACTATAAGCTCACCACCAAATGCATTAACTCGCCCATTTTTGAGCAGTTAGACCACCCCCCATCTCTCTCCCCATTTTGAATGTAGAGGATTAGTTTTTACTCTATTTTTTGTACCATAAGTAGCCGCTAGAAATTCTAATATGACAATTTTGTTTAACCAGCTGATACCTAATGTTTTAAACTATGAGAACTGGACAACTGTGAGTGGTGATCACTTTGAAGTTCCTGCTGATATCAGGGCAGCTCTTCAAAAGAAGGGGCATATCCTACAGAGCCTTTCTGCAGGAGGGGCCATTTGCCAGTTTATAGTTCAAGATGTAGGGACTTTGAAGAAAAATGGAGGCATTGGCAAGCTTGTGGCTGTGAGTGATCCAAGAAAAGGTGGGTTTCCTGCTGGTTATTGAAATGCTGGAGTAATATTAGGCATCTCTTGATACGCTGGAATAGCATTACGCAATTCAATGAAGTTTGTCTTTTATATCTGCTGCTGGCAGATGATTTTTCTTCCAATTTGGTGAAATTCTAAGTTATTGTAAGAGAGGAGATGGATACCACTTACCTGTTCTTAACCAGGATTGAAAGTTTGGGATGTCATCACTTGTTTTTCAGTATAACATGGTTTTGGTTCGCCTGTGCATCTGCTAGCATATTTAACATTTCCATTTTAGGAAGTACATAATGTTCAATTTAAGACAGTTGCAATGTTGACCTCGCTACTATCCTGGAAGTGTATGAAATGCAACAACAATTTTATTTTTCAAGTTGAGACCTTTGATCTAATTCCCTCGTATATTTCAGCTAATTAAAAAACTCACAAAAATGAAAACTTTGCCTATATGCATGCGCGCGTATCTTCGTGCCTTTATGCCAGTTCCTTAGTTTTAAGCAGCTCTTAAATTCAAGATGCTTATGAATGCTTGTTTGAATGAACTGCTGCCATGGCTTTAATTTCTTGATATCGGTTTCAAGTCGGAATTGATGACAGGTGCTTCTTGTGAATGCTAAGGAGTTGCTACACCTGGCAAGTCTAAAATACCAGCTTTTTGGCTTATTATGATTGGTGCCACACCAAAAAAGTTTTTTTTTTTTTAAAAAAAAGTTTCTACTATACTTTAGGCTAGGTTGTAAATGAACTAAGCTGCTTGTGAGCAGCTCGAGCTCAGTTCGTGAAAAAACTTGTTTATATTCATTTGTTTAAAAAACAAGTTAAGTTCAAGTCTTAAATTTAGGCTCGATTATTAAATGAGCTAAACTCAAACATAATAATGTGGTCGTGAACAAGCTTGTGAACAAGAGAGCTCCATTAAACTATATAGAATATTATATTTTATATGTATACTTGTCTAAAAATTATATTAATATAAATTTAAAATTGGATTGTATAAGACTATAAATTTGTTATTAGGTTCATATGATATTAAATTATAATTTGTAGCTTATTGATGATATATATAGTCTATTAATAGTAAAAATTCATAGAATTGTGAAGAGGTGAAACATTTTAGTCATGGTTTCACAATACATAGGAAACAAATAAGTTAATCAAGTAGCTCCTAAACAAGCTCGAGCTTGCTCAAAAGGAAAATGAGCCAAACTTGAATATAAAATCTTTGAGCTTGAAATTGGCTAGCTTTTGCTATATAAAAAAAAAAGTTTGAACTTTTGATACTTGCACTTAGCTCTTTAAAACCTTACTTTCCACAAATAAACAAAGCAAACTCAAAAGCATTTTACTGAAAGCAACGAAGAATGTTTTGGACTCACGCTTAGGAAATAGCTTTCAAAAGTACTTGGGTGTGGCAAATAAACACTTAGAAGCCTAGGCAACTTAGGCCTAGGCCTAAGGCCTCACCACCCAAAAAACAAATGACCCTTAGGGAGAAAGGCCCCTCCCCCATTTTCTAAGGCCCAAAATTATATGTGTGTGTGTGTATATATATATATATATATTTTAAATGGTTGTGCACATTTTAAAAAAAAAAAAAATTAGTGATGCTAAAAATACCACAAATTTTACTATAAGCTTACAAATTAGCATGTCACCAATCACCAAAAAAAAAAAGTAATTTAAACATTTATTAATTAGTTTGATGAAATTAATCAATCATAGTCATTATCATATCATGTGGTGAAAATTTTGTAGTGTTTTTAGCACATTTTTCCATTTTATTTCTATCAAGACTCCCAAAATATAAGACCTAAAGCCTAAAATGTTTTGGAAAAAAATGTTGCAAATGTGTTAAATCATCAAATATAGATTAATCTTCCCTAATAGTTTGAGACTTTAATTTTTGTAAACCGATATCCCACAAAATCACACACCAAATAATCTCTCTCTCTCTCTCTCTCTCTCTCTCTCTCTCTTTCTTAAAAATAAGATATAAATTAAAAATTAGAATACAACTTTATTTAACTATCCTTTGTCATATATCAAAAATAAAGTATCTTTTTAATCATAATATATTATTATTTCATTTTATTAAAATTTATAGTTCAACTATGATATTCAATTCTCTATATGAAATCAACATTAGTTTAGTTGGTATTATTTATCAAATTAACTTTGATTTATTATTATTAAATAATTTTGTTTAATTAATATTTACATATAAAAGTCTCCATATAAAATTTTTGTTTTAAGCCCTAAACTATGTTCGCTTGACCCTAGCACTTAGAAGTAGTTCATGTGACCGAAGGTGGGAAGATATGAAAAAAAATCTTGTTAATAATCACCACAAGCTTTTTTATTTGGAATGTTAGTTTCATTCTTGAAGACTTGGAGCGGAACTAATTGGGTTGTCGGTATGTGAAAAACGGTCTCCTTTGCATTTGAATTAGACATATGGCATGCCAAAATTAGTGGAACATAAAGTGAGAAATTAAAATGCAGGACAAAGAGTTTTTATTTGGGACACTTTAGAATTACATATGTAAGGACACAAATCGAGTCTGGACCCAAACACGCGTAGGGGGCAGGCCTAGATGGTCTCAAACAATAAAATTTGTAGAGGGTGGGCTTGAAACCTAGGCTGCTTTGGACGATGGCAAGCAAAGACGTTGGGCTAGATCCACGTTTTCATGCAAAGAGATTTTAGTGCACCATAAGCTCTCCTCGGACGTGATCCGAGGACTTTCTATATCAATATCTCTTGTTCTTTATGGAAAAGTTTACAAAGGAGAGACCCCCCTCACAATGTCCTCCCCCTCTCTATTTATATTCCTCCTTTTTGTGCTTCCCTTCAGGGAGTCATCAATGCAGATGCCTTTCCCATCCACCACCCTCTTGAAATCTTCCCCTAATGGCCATAAGGCTGATCACCGTCCTCTCAGATGTCATTTCTTCATTAATGTGGCCAGAGGGGTAGGTGCGAAGTCTTTAATGCGATGGCAGCAGCTTTCTGCAGGGGCCTCCCACTTGTTCTTCCTTTTTGCATTCCGCTGGAGTGTAGCCTTACTTGTTGAGCTTTACAGGTTCCTCCCTAGGCATCATGGTGTGCCTTATGACCCTTGTTCCAGTTGGTCGAGGAGGCCTCCTTCCTCGGACCATTCTCAATAGCCTATAACCCAACAGTGGGCCTATGGGCCTTCAAGTTCGGTGCTCTTGTCACCGTCCTACAATCCTTGGACAGGTTGATGCTCTCGGATCAGGCCCAAGACCCAAATACGTGTTTTGATACTTCTACCCCCATAATAGCCCCTCAAAAATTTATTTGGCTCTGATCCGAGGAGAGAAATTTACGTGATTTCCCAAGTATTGCACGTGAGAAATCCATCTGCACCTTCTGGAATGGCTCTTGACGCTTCGTAACCCGCAATGCTCTCATTAATTGCACTGAGTAACTCCCTATTGCCCACGTTTAACGGTGAGATGCGAATCCAATGGCCCAGGTTTCTTGCCAAAAATTTGAGTGGGATAACTTTTATGAATCGTCGCCCCCCAATCATTCAAAACGCTTAGGAAATCACGAAGTCAGCCATTTTTCCTAAAAAGCAAACACATCCTAGAAGCATTCATCTCCATTTTCTTTCAAGAAGCTCTTAAAAAGTCGCACACTTTTCTCCAGTAAGTTTTCATTCCATCAAGCCCTTTCTCCTTGGTTGCAGTCCTCGGCCGTTAACTATTGCCCCTTCTCTTTCTAAATCTCCACTCCTATTTCAATCAGATGGGTAGATTCAAGTGTCTAGTAGATACTGACTCCGGCATGGAAAGATTCCGAGCCAAATACCACATTCCTCCAGAAGTGGGCCTAAAATACTGCCCATCGAAAGCTGCAGCTGACTCTAGGAAGGAAGGACAAGTTGTCATCCCTATAATCACCTTCTTAAAGGGTGGGATGACATTTCCCATGAAAAACGTGACTAGCGAATACCTCCGTAACCATAGGTTGTGTCCCGACTAGTGTACACCCAATATGTTTAGGGTCTTAGGTTGCGTCGATGCTTTAAATGAGCAGATGGGACTACATCTCACATGGCGTGATGTCGTCCACCTGTATGAGTGCCGCCGATTGAAAGACGTAGGTTTTTACCTCAAGTCGAGGTCTAACGTTGTTAGACTCATATCCTGCCTCCCTAAGTCTAACAAAGGCATGAAGACCGACTACCTAATCGCCTCTGGGAGATGGTATGATGGTCCTCATTGCCTAGTTAAAGAGGGAAAGCCAGGTGTGACTCCCTAGGATTTAGAATCTCTGGTTTAAATTTCACACCTTTTAGCTTCGTCAAATAGCCTTATCGTACATTAATGCTTGTCTTGCCTGATCTGTTGTTTGAATCTAACCATGTTTGGTTTCTCTTTTGTCCCTCTTGCAAACAAACAACATACGTTGCCCCGCCTGAGCGAAGCTAGCATCTTGGACCTCAACAGAGTCTTAAGATCCGAAGTCTTTGTGAACGAAGACCTATAGGTGAGGGCTGCTCACCTCATATTGTGGTACGACCCCTTATCAAATGTTTACCAGGAGGTCGGCAACGCCATCCTTGCAAGTGATAAGAGACACAAGAGGATAGACGTCTCCAAACCTAATTTTCTCGCCTCTTATGATCTACCTAACGACCCGTTCATCATCCTTTACGGATGTTCAGCTAAAGCCGCCCCTCTTCCAGTGAAACTTGAAACACGAGTTGTCCGAGGAGAATCCGCGGCTTCATCCTCATCCCTCGACGAAGAGATAGATCAATTCCATTTAGAAGAGGCCGAGAGACCTTTGAAGGGTCACGTAGTAGACATCTTAGATGAAGAAGAGAGCAACTCAGACAGGAATTCTGGTATTGAAGGCTTGATCATTGCCCGAGTGCTAAGGGCAGAGCGCATGCCTCGTCCGTTAAGAGTGGGAAGAGCCGCAGGCTGGCCGAGGTGCGCCGCAAGGAGTCTAGCTGGTCCCCTGTTCTGGAATTGGATGGAGCTCCAATACCTCTCTAAGCTAGCATAAGGGATTTCCAGAGAGGTCACGCCTTTCACCTGGCTAATGCCCTGGAGCTGCCTGTCCTTCTGCCCAGGGACATGAAGGACCTAGAGAGGATGGGCCAAACACGCCTTTTCCTTTCCCTGAAGAGGGACTTGGGTTTGGTTTGTGCCACTTCATCTCTTTCAACTTGTTGCTTTCGTATAAACCTTTACCTGTTTTCCCACTCCTATGCATTTGTCAAACACTTCTTCCCAGGCCATCCAAGAGGTTTTTGCTACTGAACAGCTGGTGGGAACTACCAGAACCAGGCAAAGGCCAAGCTCGCTATCAGGATAGAGACCGAGAAGGCTTTGGGTCACGTCGAGGCTGAGAAGGCGATCTGGCCACTAAGTTGGACAATGAGAAAAATGAAAGGAAGAGCGTCGACGCTGGCCTAAAGACTGTTGAGGCCCAGGTGGAAGGGCAATGCAAACTGCTGCGCCAAAAGGACGAGGCACTATCCAAAGCTGGGCAGGAGGTCTCGGACTTGAAAAGGGAGCTCGCTCAAGCTAAGGAAGTGGCTCATACCATCAGAGAGACCGTGGAGGTTGCCACCAAGGCCGCATATAACGAAGGGGTCAAAGCGATGGAGAACCGACTAGCTGAAGAGCTAGTCGAGTTATGCAGGGAATACTGCCAACAAGTTTGGGCAGAAGCCCTAAACATGGCGGGAGTTCCTGCTACTTCTGAGTGGAGAGGAGCAGAGAAAGTTTGGTACCCTGAGGACATCCGGATGATCGAAAGGCCTCCATCCACTTCAGTTGCTCCCTAGACTGCACCTCTAATGCCGCCACCCTCAAACCAAGAACCTGTTCCCCCTCCCAAGGGAGTCATCACTTCTGATAAAGAAGGGGAACAAGGTGACAAGGCCGAGGGGCGGTTGAGTGAGCAGGCTGGCTAAGATGCCCTTCCACCAAAGGCGAAGGACAAAGGGAAACAAGTCCAAGAATTGCCCTCGTCTGAGATTGAGCTGAAAGAAGTTGATGTGGAGGGCAAGACTAAAGAGCCTACGACAAAGCTGGGAAAAGACCTTCCACTAAAGATCAAGGCGTAGGCCGCTTAGGGAATTTCTCTAATTAGCCTTTCCTTCTCGGAATTTTATGTCTAGTGCTTACCTTTGTAGTTTCAACTTTAGTTTCAATGTAAACGCCCGCAGTTTTAATGACAATTTCAAGGTTTTAAGTTTAATTTCCTTATGTACTTCATTTATTGCCATACATTCTATCTTATTGTGCCATAAGTTATATGCGTAGCTTAAATAGCTTAATGCCTTAGAGTATACAGGTCAGATTAGTACAATGTTTAAGCTAAAAAACAATAAACTAACAAGGGAACAACCTTACTTTACTGATATAAAGAAGTCAAAAGATAATTTGAACGGTGAGAACTGCTCTGCTCAATGGTGAGCTCCTGCAAGTTTAAAAGCATACTTGAAAACAGAACAAGAGTATTTTAACTTAAGAACTGTTCTCATGTCAGGCACTTAGAAAAATATACATTTTGAATGTTAATTTCCCAAAGCAGATGGTTCGAGGACCCGGCTTAGCTAAGGTTGACATTAACACTTAGTAAATATATGTACTGCATGTTAATTTTTCCCAAAGCAGATGGTCCGAGGACCCGGCATAGCTAAGGTTGACATTAACACTTAGTAAAAATGAATTTCATGTAAATTTTTCCCAAAGCAGATGGTCCGAAGACCCTGCGTAGCTAAGGTTGATATTAACACTTAGAAAATATATGTACTGCATGTTAATTTTTTCCAAAGCAGATGGTTCGAGGACCTGACGTAGCTAAGGTTGACATTAACACTTAGTAAAAATGAACTGCATGTTAATTTTTTCCAAAGCAGATGGTCCGAGGACCCGGCGTAACTAAGGTTGACATTAACACTTAGTAAAAACATTGGGTTTTGTTTGATATTGAAGACTGAGAAATTAAAAATTAACACAACATAATAACAACTGAACAAATGGCAAAACTGCCTTCCATTAATAGTAGTACCTTCACAGGTTATTTACATTCCAGGGACGTTGTACGGCCTTTTCATCTACGTTTGTCAGACAATATGACCCAACACCAGCTACAGAAGTTACAGGATAGGGCCCTCCCTAGTTAGGTCCCAATTTACCCTATGCTGGGTTCCTAGCAGTACTGATAACTTTCCTTAAGACTAGGTCACTGATAGGAAAGGGGCCTTGATTTCACATGGGAGTCATACCCTTGCTTGAGCTTCTGCTGGTAGCAAGCCAGTCGAACCATAGCATTTTCTCGCCTTTCTTCAACTAGGTCCAGCCCTTTTCGAAGTAAGTCGTCATTGTTATCTAGGTTGAAGGAGTGCGTTTTCATCGTCAGAAACCCCACTTCCAGAGGGATCACAGCTTTAACTCCATAAGTCATCGAAAATGGTGTTTCTTCAGTGGACCTTCATGGTGTAGTTCGATAAGTCTATAGAACATGTGGCACTTCTTCCACCCATCTGCCTTTGGCATCATCCAGCCTTTTCTTGAGCCCATTAACTATCGCTTTGTTGACCGCCTCGGCTTGGCCATTCCCTTGGGGGTAGGCTGGGGTAGAATATCTGTTTGTGATGCCGAAGTCCCCACAGTACTTTTTGAAGGCCCTACTGTCAAACTGCAGGCCGTTATCCGAGATGAGGATGTGCGGGATCCTAAACCTGGTAGTGATGTTCTTCCAGATGAATTTTTTTGCATCCACGTCTCTAATGTTTGAGAGGGGTTCTGCTTCAACCCACTTGGTGAAGTAGTTCGTCCCAACGAGTAACCATCTTTTATTCCCCGCTGCTCTGGGGAAGGGTCCCACGATATCCAAGCCCTACTGAGCAAACGACCAAGGACTAGTCAATGGATTAAGGACACCCCCAGGTTGATGAATGTTGGGAGCAAACCTTTGACATTGATCGCACTTTCTCGCATAATCTTGAACCTCTCTTTGCATGTTCGGCCACCAATATCCCTAGGTAAAGGTTCTATGGGCTAATGACCTTCCTCCCGTGTGACTACCACATATTCTTTCATGCAATTCTTCCAAGAGTAGCTCTGTTGCTTCAGGATGTATACACAACAGGTAAGGTCCAACGAAAGAGCGTTTATACAGTTTCTCATCCTCGGATAGCCAAAACCGTGGTGCCTTTCTTCGTATCTTGTCGGCTTTAGACTTTTTTTTCGGTAAGACATCATTTTTTAAGAAGGACACTATCGGATCCATCCAACTAGGACCCATTCTGATCTAGTGAATCTGGGTGGCACCACCTCCCGTTCTTGTTGGCTTAAATAAGTCTTCAACGAGGATGATCCGGGGTAGGCTCTGAGGCAAGGAGGTTGCAAGCGTGGCCAACGAGTTGGCGTGGGTATTCCCATTCTTGGAGATATGCAATACTGCAAAAGATTCAAATTTGGACTGCAAGTACTTGGCGCGGGCCAAATAACCTTGCATCCTTGGTTCCCTAGCCTCCAACTTTCCTTCCATTTGGCCGACCACCAGCTGTGAGTTTGAGAACACCTGTACCGCCTTTTCACCCATTTTTTGAACCATATCCATTCCCACTAACAAAGCTTCGTACTCGGCTTCGTTGTTGGTAGCCAAGAATGCCAATCTCAAAAACTTCTCCAAGACAATTCCGTTCGGGGATATCAGAACTATCCCTACACCAGACCCCTTCTGGTTGGTTGCTCCGTCCACGTATACTTTCCACATCGGGGATTCCTTGCATGAGATCATGCTGACTAATTTTCCATCCGCGCCTCACCCCTTAGGGTTTTCTTCCATTGAAGGCTCAGCAAACTTCGCCACTAGGTCGGCAAGGACTTGCCCCTTCACGGAGGTACGAGGCATGTACTTGATGTCAAAAGCTCCCAAGATAGTTCCCCATTTGGCGATTCTGCTCGAGTAGTCAGCACTTCGCAACATGAACTTAAGGGGGAGTTGAGTCAACACAACGACTGTATGAGATTGAAAGTAGTGCGGAAGCCTGCGCGTAGCATGCACCGCAGCTAGAATCACTTTCTCCAACGGTAAATACCATATCTTGGCATCCTGGAGAGACTTGCTCACATAATAGACTGGTCTCTGTATACCGTTGTCATCTCGTATCAGAACCAGGCTGATGGCATGAACAGCCACAGCTATATACGCAAACAAAACTTCATCTAAGTTTGGGCGAGACATAATAGGTGGCCGAGAGAGATATTCCTTTAGCTGCTGAAAAGCTAAGGAACATTTTTCAGTCCATTCAAATCCCTTCCAGTTATTTAACAGCTGAAAAAAGGTCGACATCTGTCCGCAGATCGAGAAATGAACCTATTAAGAGCAGTCGTCATCCCTGTCAGCTTTTGGATCTCCTTTGGATTCCAAGGAGGTTGCAAACTGCAAATTATTGTGATTTGGGCAGGGTTGGCCTCAATCCTTCTATGAGTGAGCATGTAACCTAGAAACTTGCTAGACCCCACACCAAAAGAGCACTTAGAGGCTTTCAGACGCAACTTGTGCCTTCTTAACATCTGAAAAATGTCGCTCAAGTTGGCCACATGCATAGATATAGCCTTACTCTTTACAACCATGTCATCCATATACACTTTGACAGTTTTCCCTAACTAAGTTTCAAACATCCTCGTCATCATCCTCTGATAGGTAGCCCCCGGCATTCTTTAAGCCAAACGGCATTACCTTGTAATGATAGTTGCTGGTGGGAGTGACAAAAGCTGTCTTCTCTTGGTCCTCCAAAGTGAAAGGTATCTGATGGTACCCCTGAAAGGTATCTGATGGTACCCCTGAAAGACATCTAGAAAACTCATTCGAGGATGGTTGACAGTAGCATCCACCAGTTGATCTATGCGAGGCATTGGGAAAGAGTCTTTGGGACGGGCCCTGTTTAAGTCCGTAAAATCCACACTCCAGGATAGAATACTTCCTTGATAGCCCCAACTCTCTTGAGTCTGATAACCTCCTCTTTAACAACGTTGGAATGTTCTTTGGAAAAGCGCTGAGGTGGTTGCCTCTTCGGCATTGCAGTCAGGCTGACATTCAGGTGATGACAGATGAAGTTCAGGGTCAATCCTAGGAACCTCATAAGCATCCCATGCAAACACGTCCATGTTTGCTTTCAAGAACGTGACTAACTCTACCCTTTCCTCGGCTGGCAATTGAGCCCCTACCTGAAAGAACCTTTTAGGGTCACTATCTACAAGAACTCTATCCAACTCTTCACACGTGGGCTTTTCTGCCACTTCACACGTGGGCTCTTTTGCCACTATCTCCCCAATTGTGGCAGAAGATGTTGATTATTATGGGATAGATGCAGCTGAGGTCGAGGATCTGGCCCTGGTTTGCGCAAAACTGCGGCTGTTAGGCATTGTCTTGTTGCGGACTGACTCTCGATATTTTCTTCAACCTGACCGCCAAATGGAAACTTCACCTTGGCGTGGAGAGTCGAGGAGATAGCACCTAGAGCATGCAACCACGGCCTCCCAACAATGGCTGTGTAGGGAGAGTAGGCGTCAACTACGATGAAATCCACTTTGACCACTGCTAGGCCTGACTGTATAGGCAACCTAATCTGCCCTTTCGGGATGACGGCCTTCCCTTCAAAGCTTATTAGAGGAGAATTATAAGCCGAAAGATCCTCTAGTTTCAAATTCAACCCCTTAAACAGATCAAGATACATAATGTTTGCACCACTTCCTTGATCAACCATTACCCCCTTCACATCGTAGCCTCCTATTCTCAACATGATGACTAAGGCGTTTTCGTGTGGTTGGATGGTCCGTACTTTGTTTTTGTCCGAGAAGCCTAGAATTGAAGGTACGTTACCCTTAATCCTCTTCAGCTCGGAGCTAGAGTTCTCAGCAAGAGCTCGCGCCACAGACATCATCCTGAAAGGGTAAGAACCAGTCCTCCTAAGAGCAGCGAGGATGACATTAATCGTCCCTAAAGGGGGTCTTGAAACATTGTCGCCCTGACTGGCAGGACCAGGATGCTCCCCTTGCCCGTCAAGCCGATATAAGAATTGCTTCAACTTTCCCTTCTTCACCAACTGCTCCAGATAATTTCACAAATTCCTGAAGTTCTCTGTTGTGTGACCTTTCTCCTGATGGTATTGGTAATGAAGGTTCTAATTACGTTTCGTGGGATCCCCTACCATCTTGCTAGGCCACCTGAAATATGGTTCGTGACGGATTTTCTCAAACACTTATTGCACGGGTTCACGAAATACGGTGCTGACCACCTAAGAAGAGGTCAGACCAGATTGCCTAACAAAATCTCTTTTCGACCTACTGTTGTTGTATTTTTCTGACCTGAAATCCCTCCTCTCTTGAGGGATAACCTTCGCCTTCCCCTTTCCTTGTAGTTGATCTTCCTCAACCCATTTGTACTCGTTGATGCGATCCATAAGTTGACGCACGCTTTTGACTGGCTTTTTGGTCAAAGATTTCCTCAGATCGTGCTCGTTTGGGAGGCCGACCTTGAAGGTGCTTATGGCAACATCGTTGAAGTCCCCATTGATCTCGTTGAACATCTCCCAATACTTGTTGGAGTACGTCATGAGAGTCTCCTCCTCTCTCATGGCCATGGACAACAGTGAATCTAAAGGCCGAGGCACCTTGCTACAGGTAATGAAACGTGAGCCAAATGCCCTGGTATGCTCCATGAAGGGATCAACAAAGGGGTAGGTGTGAAGTCTTTAATGTGGTGGCAGCAGCTTTTTGCAGGGGCCCCCCACTTGTTCTTCCTTTTTGCATTCCGCTGGAGCGTAGCCTTGCTTGTTGAGCTTTACGAGTTCCCCTTAGGCATCATGGTGTGCCTTATGACCCTCGTTCCAGTTAGTTGAGGAGGCCTCCCTTCTCGGACAATTCTCAATAGCCTATAACCCAACAGTAGGCCTGTGGGCCTTCAAGTTCGGTAATCTTGTCATCGTCCTGCAATCCTTGGACAGGTTGATGCTCTCGGATTAGGCCTAAGGCCTAAATACATGTTTTGATACTTCTGCCCCCACAACATAGTTTATACTTTAATCCACTAACCTACTAATTTTTATCTTAAATAAGATTATTAATTACACTACTATGATTATAGATTTTAATAATTATCTCAACTATAAAATATTTAAATATCAAATTATTTTTATTTTAAAATCTGTATCTATATATATAATATCTAAAAACATTTTTTTTAGAGAGTTTCAACCCATGACGTTTGATCTTGATGATAGCTCTTTATCATTAGACCAAGACACCAATAAGTTTTTGGTGTAGGCGAGGATTGAACCTCAAATCTCTTTATTACTACGCTCTTATTGAGACAAGTCAATGTAGAATTGCGGTCCACTTCGATTAATTGCAGTCTACATTCATTTAGGTCTACTTTAGTTCATTTTGATCCACTTGGTCCAATTATGTCAGATTTTGACTTCAATGTTTGTAGTTCATGATAAAATTACATTTTTATTATTATGCTATTAAAGTCTTTTTTTTTTTTTTAAATATAAGTAACGATTTTACTTATATTTGCTTCCATTTTAGGTTATTCAATATGTACAGAAAATGAACTGTTTGTAAGAAACACTAAAAATAAATTTCAACCACACATTATATTATTTACAAAATATCTCGCCTTACATAATAATTTTTTTTTTGAGAAAAAGGAAAGTAAATTTTATTAAATTAAATCAGATTGGAATATATCATCCAAATAACTAGGCAGATGTTCTACCCATACATCAATGTTTGCAGATTTAACTATTCTTCTAACTAAGGCGTGAACCAACTTATTCACCTCCCTTCTTACATGCTGAAACTGACAGTGCTGGAAAGTGCGCCCTAGACTTTGAGTTTCCTTAACAACATGGCCATATAGAGTGTTACATCGGCCCGAGTTATTCAAAGCCTGGAATACCTGTAGACAATCCCCCCTATCATCACTTGAAAAAGCTTAACTCCTTCGCAAATACCATTACCCTTCTTGCTACTAACACCTCCAACTCCACTAATTAGGTCATTACAATTTTTTGGCCTAGTATTGCAATGACATTCCCTTCATGATCTTAGTACACCACCCCAATACCAGTATAGCCCAAGTTCTCAAAAAATGCTGCATCAAAATTAGCTCTGTAACAATGCTCAAGAGGAGGGGACCAATGGTCTGGGGGACGACGTGCATTCACTCGGGGAGCTTATTTATGTACGTTGTGCGCACCTAAAGAGGCTTTAAGCTATATGGGCCAGTATGGGCTCACAACTAATTTGTATAATGGGCTTAAAAGTTTCCTACTATGGGTGATCCTTTGCCGGGCTACCTAATAGTACCTCCTAGTTCAAGTGAACTCTCTTCTGCTCTCCAAGTCTCTCTACTCTTTTCTTTCTATTCTCCCTCTGCCTCTCTACTTGCCAACCCCTTACTTCTCCTTCTATTCTCCTATTTATAGCCTCAGCTAAGTGGATCTGAATCCTCTCCATTTCAAAGTGAAATGGAGAGGCTCCAGTTAACGGTTGAGATTTCGTCCAAGCACATCCACGCTCAAAATTTTGCCACGTCATTTAAAATGTAAAAAACTTAACCCAACCTCAAAAAATTTCAGACCCAACCTCAAAAAACTTAACCCAACCTCAAAAAATTTTAGACCTAACCTCAAAAAACTTAACCCAACCTCAAAAAACTTAACCCAGGCTTCTTTCATCTGAAATTTCAAAAAATTAAACTCTCACCCTCAAGAACAGAGACCTCTCTCCACCCCACGATCCTTATAGTCGTCGTCGCTCTTCATCTCTGTGCTGCATCTTTCGCCGCCTCGTTGATCGTGTGTGTTTGGTTACAGTGGCTGTCGCTTCTCATCTCGGCGCTGCATTTTCCGTCGCTCCTCATCACTTTAGCCACCACATCGGCGGCGGATTTCAAGTGCACCACCATCGCCCCCAAACTCCACGTGTCGCTCTCTGGTTGGCTATGTGTCCCTAAACACCACCGTCCTCTCCACCATCCAATCCCTCTTCCAAATCAAGCGATTCCCCATCTCTCTTGCTCTCTTTCCTTCGGCGGCCTTATCAGGTTAGGGTTTTTCTTCTTCGATCTCATAGTCTCAGATGTATAAGAATCGAAAACGAAAAGTTTCGAGCTTGCTAAATTGTGAATTTGATTGTTGTGTGGTGATCATTCATTTCTTGTGCTTTTTGTTTGTTTGATGAGAAAAAAAATTGAGCTAAACTAGAGGAAATGAATTCGGTTCAAGATGATGTGGTTTGTCATTTTTGTGGGGTGATCTTTGAGATTTTGCTTTCATCTATTTTTTTTTAATAAGCTGCGTTTGGTTGCTGAGAAAATTGAGTAAAATGATAGAATTGAGAGTTTACTATGTTGTGTTTGTATGGGGATATATGTGACTTTGCACTCATTTTCTTTTTCATTGTTTGGTTGCTGAGAAAGTTTAAAGAGTATAGGAGAGCATTTCAAGCTAATTTAGTTTTGTACATTTTTGGTTTGTATGATGATAAGTGGAGATCTTTGAAGTTGGTTTCAGTTTTGAGTTTCTTAACTGATTGTTTTATAGATCAATCGAAGATCTGGACATTTATTGTTTAGCCTATGTTGAGGAAAAGAAAGAAAATGAAATCTGGGTCTTAATTAATTAAGGTACTTGATCAGCCTCAGTTTTGTGGAACCTAGTGGTTGTGTTATGCTTAATTGTGTGGAATTCTATCTTTAATTTTTTTTTTTTTAATTTCCATATTTTTTATGCTAACAATTGGAACCAATCATGGTGTACACTTTAATGGGTGGGGCATTGTTCAAAGTAATGGGATGATACTTTTTGTTTGTAATGAAATGGTGAAATGATCATGTGTTGGTAAAATGAGCTTTTATTATTATTGTTAGTTTGAATAAAACTGGCCTTTTAAAGCAGTGTTATGAAGGTGATAACCCTGTATGAAGTGCTCTTGCAAGATTATGTAGCTGTCGTTCTGTCATTTCAGCATTTCATTTTTAAACAAAATGAACACGTTCATCCAATCAAATTTAGAAGTGCACTTTTTGGACTTTTTGAATTTTAATTCAGGTCTTGGTACAGTTGCAAAATATCTTAATGTTCACTCTGTTATCTGTTTTTAATACATGGTGGTGCGCTTGATTATGGTTTATGCTTTGAAGTTGGTTTCAATTTTGAGTTTCTTATCTGAAGTTGTGTAATTTTTTTATTCTCAATGAATGCAGTTTTGGCTACTTATCTCTAATTTGAATGATTATGTTGGCAGTTTTGGTTTTGATTGATTTTTTGATGTAAATTTCTGTGCTTTTGGTATTTGTGATCATCTTGGGTGTCTGATAAAGGTTAATTCTAATTGGGTTTTAGTTTTTTGGTGTTGGGGTTTTGGTGGTTTGGCTTTTAATCAAGTGGCTCAATGACTGTAGAACTTCTTAGGTATGTTTCTTTTACTTGTTCAAATTAGAAGTGCATCTCTGAATCTTGCTTTGAAACAAGATCGCAAATTATTATCTTGGTTTTCTTTGTCATTTCCATTTTGTGCAGTCAGTTTGGTACTGATGAATTCATTTGGCTTTGATTTTTTTTTTTTTGGAATTCATATTGGGTTTGATTGTGGGTTTTGGTTTCTTGGTTAAGTTTTGATTGTGGATTTTGGTTGTGGGTTTTGGCGAGAAGAATTGTTGAAAGTGCTTTGTTTGTGGGTTTTGATGTTTCTCTAGTAGTTATCAATGTGACTATTAAATGCTTCCTTTTTTAAAACAGATATGCCATTATTTTTTGTGTTGGCTTATGTTTGGTATTTTTTGTGCAGTCAGTTTGGTACTGATGAATTCATTTGGCTTTGATTTTTTTTTTTTTGGAATTCATATTGGGTTTGATTGTGGGTTTTGGTTTCTTGGTTAAGTTTTGATTGTGGATTTTGGTTGTGGGTTTTGGCGAGAAGAATTGTTGAAAGTGCTTTGTTTGTGGGTTTTGATGTTTCTCTAGTGGTTGTCAATGTGACTATTAAATGCTTTCTTTTTAAAAATAGATATGCCATTATTTTTTGTGTTGGCTTATGTTTGGTATTTTTTTTTAAACAGTTAACGAAGTATCTTGAAGAAAGGGGCTACAAAGAACTGAGACTAGCAGGCGAGGCAGAAGCTGCCAAAATTGAGAGGGACAGAAGCATTAGAGCAGGAACGGATAGCCAAGCGCAGAGCTGAGAAGTATAGAGTTGCAACCCGAATTGCTGAGGAGAAAGTGCAAAAGTTTAGGATTGCTTTGATTGTCTAGGGTTATGATTGGGTTGTATTGAGGGAAATAAATCATTGCCCATGACTGTGTATTTAATTAGGGCTTTTGTTCTAATAGCCTTGTAATCAAACTATACATTTCAATAAAGTTTTGTTCATTAAAGTATACAGTACCTTGAGTTGCTTGTTTGTGATATTATTGGGAACCATAAGAAAGAAGCATACACTCAAACTGAATATGCAGAAATTACAATATAATACACTCAACTATGTAGAAACATACAGTAATTATGCAGAAACCCAAACAGTAATTATGCAGATGCTACAAACAGTAATTATGCAGAAATTATAAACAGTGCAGAAATTACAAACAGTAATTATGCAGAAACACAAACTGTAATTATGCAGAAATAATAAACAGTAATTATGCAGAAACACAAACAGTAATTATGTAGAAACACAAACAGTAATTATGCAGAAATTATAAACAGTAATTATGCAGAAACCCAAACAGTAATTATGCAGAATTACTAACAGTGCAGAAATTACAAACAGTAATTGTGCAGTAACACAAACAGTAATTATGCAGAAACATAAACAGCAATTATGTAGAAACACAAACAGTAATTATGCAGAAATTATAAACAGTAATTATGCAGAAATTATAAACAGTAATTATGTAGAAAAACATAAAAATTTCTGCAGCAAAAAATAATTATGCAAAAATTAACACCATAACAAAAGGAAATTTATGGATCATCATAACTTCAATCTTAAAGTAAGAAAATTATAAAGTCCTAAGCTTTGGACCATCAAAACTCCAGTCCTAAACTAGGAAAATTACAAAACGTGATCCTAAACTAGAAAAATGGCTTGACTTTATGAACCATCTCATTCCGTCCACTTGTAACACTTTCTTGAGTCAAGGGACTTCCACTTGCAACACTTCCTTGAGTCAAGAGACCTCTTGCACCATGAATTTTGTCATTGGAGCCTACAACACTTGATATACTCTCTAAATGTGATGCTAATGCAACACTTGCTGATGAGCCTCCTTGATGTGATGCAGAACTTGTAGAAGCCGACTACAAAAAAACCAATTACACATTACACATATCACAAGCTTAGCATTAAAATTATCAAATCATGCATCTAAACTATTATTAATATCAAAGTAAAATATATAATTGTAAATATCTTTACCATTAAAAGTTGTGAAAGCTAGTAATATTTCCAGAAGAGATATCCTCATTTTTCTTTTGTGTCGTGATGTCATGTGCACATATTTCCTGTAAAAATTATACCAGTATAGCACAAATAGATAGTATACTATATAAATGTGTAAAAATAAAATAGAATGGTGAAAATAAGGATAATTTAGAAGATTACCTCCTGCACTTTTCTTTTCTTTGTTTGCTTCTTTGATGTGCCTTCCTTTGGTTTCGACATCTTTTCTATCCAGGATTTCGGCCTACGCTTTTTATTACGATAAATCTCCCTTTTCTTTATCCCTTTTGGTATAATCGTAATCGAAGCACATAATTGATCTTCTTTGTCTACAAAATCGGTGGAAGGTCTAATGATGTCTTCTTCTACATTAGCTTTGCAATTCCTAAGGTCATAAAGTTTTTTTTTTCAAATCTGCAGTTGCTAAGCTTAGAATATTATGGCCTTCTTTAGTTTCACATGCCTCATTCACCAAATGAATATATTTTGGACATAAATCTCAATACCGATCTACATATTCCAATCGAGTATCCGGCTTAATGTTATGTGTTGTGCAATTTTTTCCGCTTCCATCTTTTGCATCTCTTTTCCACCTCTTCATGATATATCTATTAGGAATCAACTTGATATCCAATACATCAAGAATGTTCAAACCATGCTTACATAAAATACCAAATGACTCAAACTTTCTGCAACTACAAGATAGAGTCTCATCTAATGGATTCCACATGACCTTATATTTTCCATTTTGATTGAAAACTCCAACCACATAACTATGTGTTTGACTCACATTGCATTCTAGGATGGAAAGTGACATTACCTCTTCAACTTCTATTTGAAATAAATCAAACAACTTAGGCGTGTACACTGTTGCTACTTGGTTAAGCATAGGAGAGCTTTTGAGCTTTGATCTTGGAAATTTCTGTCTAGAGTTGTATTCTGTTTCTAACTCCTTATCGCGCTTTTGATTGGCAACTTTTTCAAACTGAATGTAAAACTCTACTATATTGAGATCAGTACGCAAGCAATCCTTCAAGTCAGCATTGAAACTCTCACTAAGTTGGGTTGTCTTCATTCTTGCAGTGAAAGTTCTCTTAACATATGCTTGGGCCCATTTTTCCTTCAATTTAAATAGATCAATTAGCCATTTACTTTCATAAACATCGTACTTATCTAGCGTTTCATTCCAAGCTGTAAGAAACTCATCTTCACCGTCATACTCATAGATACATGCTAAGAAATCAGTGTTAAATTGAGGCTCAGTTTTTAGTAAATGACCCAAGTGTTTCTTAGCATTCTGCCACATATGCCAACTACACAATGCATGATATGTCTTAGGCATGATTACTTTTATTGCAGCTGACATTGCTGCATCTTGATCTGTGAAAATAATGATTGGCTTCTTTTCAGACATTGCTTCTAAGAAAGTCTCAAATAACCATACAAAAGATTCAATCGTTTCATCATATAAAAGTACACCTCCAAATACAACAGTTTCTCTATGGTGATTGAGACCCAAAAATACTCCAAGCGGCCTTGCATCTCTATTTGTGCTATACATTGTATCAAACGTTATTACATCGCCGAAGTGGCTATAGTCAATGATCATTCTTGCATCGGCCCAAAAGATATTAGTAATCAACTCTTCACAGTCCAATTGAGTAGCGAAATAATATGAAGGATTTTCCTTAAGCTGATGACTAAAATATCTTCCCAAGCTAGCAGCTGCCCCATGCTCCATGTCTCTTTGTCGCTTAGTGCGTAAGTAGTTTTATGATCTTGCTTGGTAAAACCAAGATTATCATATCCACCAACTTGCTTACTAAGAAGCTCATAAGATTGCTTTAATCTTAATCCTGATTCATGTGCCAAATCAATTTCAATAGCATGAGTTGTAGCCACTTTCCGTTGTGATGGCATCATGTGCACAGTTGATGGAAGGTGGAGATAGTGGTTATGCTCAGCAATAAATTCACTCACCACATATTTTTTACTATCTCGATTAAGTACAATAACCAAACGTGCTTCACAACCACATCTTGTTTCTGCTCGTGGATTCTTTACATTCTGATCTTTCTTGTCTTTGCCTCGAACTCCCTCCTTTGCGCACACAAATCTCCTTGAAGTAACCACTCCAGTCTTTTTACATTTATTTACATACTCTTTTCTAATACTAAAACTAGCCTTTCTGCCATATTCATTATAAAAACCATATGCAATCTCATCCGCTTCAAACTCCATCCTTTTAAATGGGGTAGATTCCATGGGCACATCAGAAGGAACATGTATTCCCATCATTATCCCTAGAAAAAATTGAACATAAATTTATTATAAAATACTAATAGAAAAATAACATATCCTAACTATGTAACTCAAAATATTATAAACTTCATAACAACAAATCTAAAAAAATCCATGTGTAAAATTATTAAAAAAAAAACTCAGCAATTAATGATCTATCCGTTTATGATTTTATTGATTTTATTGTTAGACCCTATGGTTCAAAGGTATATAACAAATTAGACCTTGAGATTTCAAAAACTAACAAAATTAAATTCTAGAGTTTTAAAGTAACAAATTAAACTCCATAAATAAATAAATAAACCAAATTAGACCTCAACACATTTAAGTTGAATGACTTTGGGTTTAATTTTTTACTTTTTAAAATCTCGGGTTTAAGTTGTTATTTTTTAAATTGTCGAGTTCAATTTATTGGGTTTGATTGTAGAGTTTAAATCTCATTCTTTCTGGAGATTTCATATTATTGGGTTTAATCATGACAAAATTATTGGGTGTTTTTGAAATTGTAGAGTTTAATCATAGCAAAATTTAATTGACTAGAACTCCTAAATTATAGGCTTTAAAATGTAATTTTTGTTGTTCCTCAAACATAATTAATAATTCTCCATTGTTTCCCACTAGATGATGTGGCTCTATTTTACATGCTTTATGAAGATTTATATGGTAAAAATTCAAAGGGGAACACAAAAAATGGGATAAAGGATTTGTATTCTCTTTTTTCTTCCATTTTAGCTATTCATTGGTTAAGAAGAAAAAAGGGATTCAATTTTTTGGTATTGTTTGAGATGTTTGTTTTGTTGATGAAATTTGAGTAACATGAAATATATTACATGATTTATACCTGAAAATACCTGATATGGATCCCAAAGTCCTTAAGAAGTGGATTAATTGATTAAATAGTCTCATAGCTACATACATACATACATATATATATATATATATATATGTATATATATAAAAGTTTAATAGTTGAGTTATTAATTGATTAATATGGACCCTAAACAGATAGTTCAATCACAGTTATCAATCTCCAAATCTAAAAACAATAATAATAAAAGCAAAAAATACACAAATTTTAGTGAGAAAGTGGTAAACCAATGAATAAAATCATCAAAAAAATCAATTGCTGAGTTTAAGTTGTTATGAAGTTTTGAAATTCAAAACTCAGCAATTGATTTTATCATAAAAAAAACTCAGCAATTCAAACTCAGCAAGTTTTGAAATGATGCAAACTGAAGGTGTAAGTTAAAATTTCTACCTTTTAATCAATCGATTTATGTTTCTTTGTTTTCAAAATCTAAATATTGCATTGACAAAGTCCAGGTGGTATAAGATATTGAAATAAACTATTGTTATATATGAAAAATCATGAATATGACAAAGTTCAGGTGAATATTGCATTGACCAATTTTCTACCTTATAAACTATGTTATATATGACAAAGTCTAGGTGAATGACTATTGTTAGATATTGAAATAAACCATTGACAAAGTCCAGCACTAGCTTCGTAGAGTTCATTCATCAAAAATATTTTTCTAAAAATGGAAAATTGATGATTTCATCAATCTTTACCTCTATTTTGGCAAGATAGAAGCAGAGCTGTCTCTAAACTTTCTTTGTCTTGAATTTTTTTTTTGGGTTAAAATCTGTGAAGCTTTGAGATGTTTCACGTTTCCCTCCTAAAAGCTTTGAACAAGATACACCTCTATTTCACTTGTTTTGAACCTGCTGTGAAGCTTTTTTATTTTTATTTTTTATTTTATGGGTTAAAATTTGTGAAGCCTTGAACGTGAGAGATAGGCTGAATGTGAGAGATAAACTGATCAACCTCTGTTTCACTTTTCCCTTCCAAAGGTTTTTTTTTTTTTTTTTTTTTTTTTGTTTATAGTAGGTTTTGTCCGTTAAGTTAAACAACCCTCCTCCCAGTTAAGTGCTTAACCCCAGTTAAAGTTTGTGTTTCCCTATTAAATGATGTGGCAGAATTTTGAGTGTGGATGTGCTTGGACGAAATCTCAACCGTTAACTGGAGCCTCTCCATTTCACTGTGAAATGGAGAGGATTTGGATCCCAGCTAAGTGGATGTGTCATGATTACTTCAGATATTACTAGTGCAAATGAGGGTTCAATTCCATCGTTTCTAAGTGGATGTTTTGTTGGGAACGGTGGTAATGGCATTGGAACTGGTTCCACTTTCAAAAGACTGTTCAGCATCGATGTTCCACAAGGCAATACTGAGCAGCCGAGAATGCAGGATGTTCTCGGCATACACTCTTCCCTATCAAGGAGTAACGTGATTGGCATGAGCTCATCTTTGACACATTTAGAAGGGGAGACGAGCTTGTTTTGGTATTTGGGCTCTAATCGAGCCCGAAGATGTGTGTGGATTGAGGTCAAAGGCCTAATGGCCTGAGCCCGTGTGTCGGGCCATAGGGTCATGGCTCGAAGCTCAACGGGCCCAAGCTTGTACCTCATGCAATAGCCCCCATTGGTTTGTGCCCAGCTATTGGGAACGAACCAAGGACAATTCGACTGGCACGACGCTTCGGGGATTCCAACTACCGGTTATTAAACGAGACAACCATAAATGCTTTCTCAAAAGGGGTGCCCTTTCAGCTTGTCAAGTCCTACCATTTCCATAACCCGACGGTTCATGATCCTTGCCCGTGCATATGGAGGGTTACAAAAAAGAGTCAAAGAGGCTTTCTAGCCTCTTCGTTCATTAAATGCCCTGGTCTTATAAATAGTATCCTTAGATTTCTCATTTCACTTTTTGCATCCTCTCTCCTTTAACTTCCTCTCTATTGAGCATACTTATCCTGAGCGTAAAACACTCCATTCTAGATCATCATTTCCTTTTTGAGTCTGAGGCGACCTTGGCTAGTTTTAGGGCTGCTTATGGCGTTCTTGGAGATGTTGATATCACCTACTGTCACGAGGTTAGGTTTCTTGTTAACCTGTGCCCCGACCAATTTGCCCCCAATTTTTTTTGAATCGTAAGTTGTGTAAGTAGATTGAACCAACTATATGGACTGCAACTAAATCACCACGACATAAACTTTATGTATAGTTTATGCAGTAACATTAGGTCCGATTATTATTTAAAAGCCAGGGATGTACCAGTATGACTCATATCATGCCTTCTTGACTCCAATAGAAATTCAGCGGGAGAATTAGTATGGGTGAGCAGCAATTGGTTTGCCGATGAGCTCCCCTACCCACTTTCGCTACAGGATGTTGGTTGGTACTGAGCACTTTGATTTGCTTTAGATCTTTATCCTTTGCATATTTTGCTTATGCATATATTAACCGGTTTCTGTGTTACTTTGGCACAGAGAGCAAAAGGTTCAAACCCGATCTAAGAGTTGTGCACATGAGAGACCTTAATTTTGTGCTCAGATTGGAGATATTTATGCATATGGACAGACAACTTTGGGTGTCTCACCTGATTCTCAGCGTTGATTTGGTGTACACTACCTGGCAGAACTTTAGCTAGGCCTTGTTAGTAGACAGCCCTTTGTTGTCATAAATAAATGTACGGCATGCCAACTTGCTCCCCCCTCTCTAATAGTAGGTGAAGCCAGAGACCTCGGCCCCCGGTACATTACCGAGGATGATCTTACACCGATAAGGGATGCCTCTGATGATATCGTATCTCAGAGTCGTAGAACCCACATGCTCGTTAAAGAGCCCGAAGCCCCAATTCAAGCAGTCGAACAAGCAGCAGCTGAGTCGGTGAATTCCTCGGAAGTGTAAGCCAATCAAGCAGATAATGAAATGGTGGTCAGGAGGAAGATGGGCCTAGCTTGTTTCGTGCCTAGCGTCCATCCACCGAGGCAGCAACAGCCACCTTCAATCAAAAGTTAGACTCCTCCCCCCGTTCTTGAAAAAGGCAGCAAATAACTGACCAACCATCAAGGGGCCCAAGGGACGCTCCATCAAAAACTCCTCTAACTCAGGCAATGGGGGGAATAGTTATACAGGAGCCTAGTGGTGCTACTTAGCTAGTCACTCAGTTAGGGTTAAACGTGGTGTCTTCCTCCTTTCCGACGGTAGGCTGGCAGCCTGTCTTCAAGCTAAAGAGTGAGCATCTTCCTGACACTACCAGTATTAGGACTTGGGCCCAAGGTGAGGTAGGCCGGGTTGCTTAGAGCCTGACCCAGGAACTCCACTTGCCTGAAGACATGCATTTCTATACAAAGGCCGCTGACGAGTCTTTGACTGCTTTGCTGCAATGGCACGTTATAGAGGTAACATTCCTCATCCGTTTCTTTCCGGATTAATTTACACTTTTACTCAGCTTAAGTACCCAGGGTGTTTCTGTGATCTCAAGCTATGCAATTGACTCATATAATGGATGAACGGCTAAAGGAGGTGACGAAGGACATGGATCAGAAAAGGACGCTGAAAGATGTTGTTATGGCAATAGCAAATGATAAGGGTGAGGCTACTGAGAAGAGGGTTGCCAATTCTGAGAAGGTCTGGGCATTACAGAGCGAAGGCTGGCTGAGCTAGACGTAAAGCTAGGCGGCACCGAGCTCAAGCTAGCAGAGGTAGAGAGTCTCAACCTAACTTAGGTGGATGAGATAGCGAACCTGAAGGTAGCCTTAGAAGCATGTGAAGAAAAGAGGTACAACGCCAACTTCACGGATGCTGAGAATTCTGTCGAGTCGGTCTTCCATAAAGCACAGAAACTCGGTTTCCAAGAGGGTTGGATGGTTGCTCTTCAAGCCATGGGGGTGCCAGACAATTCTCCATTAAGGAACCCTAAGTAGATACCCTTCCCTGTGCCTCTGCTCATCCAGAATCCTACCGATGCTAGTGACGAGGATACCCCCAACATGAGGGAGTTGGTGCAGGAAATCGATTCCCATGTAGAGGCCATCGACCTGGGAGTCACCAGCATGCCTAGAGCTGAAACTGTCGAGAATACGCCAGCTCTGCCCTCCTCTATCGCTCAGCCAAATGTCGACTCACAGAGCTTATCAACTATAGAAACTGACCCGACTGTATAACCGTGAAAGCTTTTTAATTACTCTTACGTCTTATTCTTATTTTTATTTTTGTTTTAAATATTTTGCCTAGAGTCATTGGGATGTGGTGACGGAACAATTGCTTTTAGGTTTTATTTTAGTCTTTTCGGTTACTGTCATGTGGTGACAAGACATTTGTTTGGTTTACGTTCATAATTTTTATGCAATGATTAATTTTTATGGCTATGTAGAAATATGATTCGCCCTTAAGGGGTGATTTGCCTTGACCGCAGGGAAAGGCCCCGAGCATAGAAGGGAGTAAGAATTCATTACTTTGGTCCTTCTTGGAAAGGTTGGTACAAGGCTACAGGCAGCGACTAAGGTTGGCCAAAGAACATGTTTCTATCCTTTGATACATTTTAGAATAAGGTTCCTGCCTGCCCTGTGATTAGGATTAAACCAAGAACAAGTCTCTGTCCTTAAGAATGAATGGATGTGAGATTTCCACTTGCTCGATGCCTAAGATCGAACCGGGAGCAGGCTTCTGCCCTTAGAAAATTTTTTGCATTAAGGTTTCCATTCGCTCGGTGATTAGGATCAAACTAGGAACAAGTTTCCGTCCTTAAGAACGAATGGATATAAGGTTTCCACCTGCTCGGTGACTAGGATCAAACCAGAAGTAGGCTTCTGTCCTTAGAAAAGTTTTAGCATTAAGGTTTCCACCTGCTCGGTGGTTAGGATCGAACCGGAAGAAGGCTTTTGTCCTTAAGAATGAATGGATATGAGGTTTCCACCTACTCGGTTACTAGGATCGAACCAGGAGCAGGCTTCTGTCCTTAGAAAAGTTTTAGCATTAAGGTTTCCACCTGCTCGGTGATTAGGATTGAATCGGGAGCAGGCTTCCGTCCTTAAGAACGAATGGATATGAGGTTTCCACTTGCTCAGTGACTAAGATTGAACCGAGAGCAAACTTCTCTCCTTAGAAAAGTTTTAGCATTAAAGTTTCCACCTGCTCGGTGATTAGGATTGAACCAGAAGTAGGCTTCTGTCCTTAGAAAAGTTTTAGCATCAAGGTTTCCACCTGCTCGGTGATTGGAATCAAACCGAAACGGGCTTCCGTCCTTGAGATTGAATGGATATAAGGTTTTCACCTGCTCGGTGACTAGGATCAAAGCAGGAGCAGGCTTCTGTCCTTAGAAAAGTTTTTACATTAAGGATTCCACCTGCTCGGTGATTAGGATCAAAACGAAATTGGCTTCCATCCTTAAGAACGAATGGATATGAGGTTTCCACCTGCTTGGTGACTACGATTGAATCGGGAGCAAGCTTTTGTCCTTAGAAAAGTTTTACCATTAAGGTTACCACTTGCCCGGTGATTAGGATCGAACCGGAAGCAAGCTTCTGCCCTAAAAAAAATTTTAGCATTAAGGTTTCCACCTGCTCGGTGATTGGGATCAAACTAGGATGAGGTTTCTGTCCTTAGAATGAACAGACTTTAGTTCTCTTCACGTTTGCTGGCCAGGGTTAATAAATTAGTAATGATAGTACCTTAAGTACAAATACATCTGCATGAATAAATACTGCTCTCATATTTGATATTGCGAATATACGACATTATACTCAATCCGTACTCATGCACATTAACAGTCAGTGGTAAAAATTCTTCAAATTGTGAATGTTCCATGGTCGCGGAAGTGGTCTTTCATCTAAGTCTTCCAAATAGTACGCTCCTGCGCCAGTAATGGCAGTAATTCTATAGGGCCCTTCCCAAGTTGGGGCCAACTTGCCTGCATTGGTGTCTCGCATATTTCCCACTACCTTTCAAAGTACTAAGTCTCCCGCGCTGAATTCCCTCTTTTTCACATCCATGTTATACCTTCGGGCAAGCTTCTGTTGATACTCCGCTAGCCGTAGGGTTGCAAATTCCCGGCATTCTTCTAACAAGTCTAGGTGCTTCACCATCAAAGCTTGCAGCCCGAGCACTGCACAAATTCATTTCAGCTAGTATGACTGCTTCCGCCCCATATGTGAGAGAAAATGGAGTTTCCCCATGGATCTTCTGGGAGTTGTCTGGTATGTCCACAAAACGTTGGGCAGCTCCTCGGCCCACTTTAGCGCCCTCCAATCTTCTCTTTAACCCATTTACGATTGCTTTATTTGTGGCCTCAGCTTGACCGTTACTCTGTGGATATGTTGAGGTGGAATACCTGTTTTTAATATCGAGATCACTACAGAACTTGTGGAAAGCTTTGCTATCAAATTGCAATCCGTTATCAGATACTAGGGATTTGGGCATTTCAAATCTTGTCACTATGCTTCTCCATACAAACTTTTTGACATCCATGTCCCGGATATTAGCTAATGCTTCAACCTCCGCCCACTTACTGAGGTAGTCAACGGCCACTATAACGAACCTGTGATTTCCTGTTGCTCAGGGGAATAGGCCGACAATGTCCAGCCCCCACTGTGCAAAGGGCCATAGACTACTGATAGGATTTAGATTTCTTGCTGGCCGATGAATCAATGGGGAATGCTTTTGACACTGCACACACTTCTGCACATATTCGACAGTATCCTTCTGCATTTTTGGCCACCAAAACCCCTGGGTCATTGCTCGGTGTGCCAATGAGCGTCCCCTTCATTTTACTCTATATTGTACCATAAGTAGCCGCTAGAAATTCTAATATGACAGTTTTGTTTAACCAGCTGATACCTAATGTTGTAAACTATGAGAACTGGACAACTGTGAGTGGTGATCACTTTGAAGTTCCTGCTGATATCAGGGCAGCTCTTCAAAAGAAGGGGCATATCCTACAGAGCCTCTATGCAGGAGGGGCCATTTGCCAGTTTATAGTTCAAGATGTAGGGACTTTGAAGTCATCACTTGTTTTTCAGTATAACATGGTTTTGGTTCGCCTGTGTATCTGCTAGCATATTTAACATTTCCATTTTAGAAAGTATATAATGTTCAATTTAAGACAGGTGCAATGTTGACCTCGCAACTATCCTGGAAGTGCATGAAATGCAACAACAATTTTATTTTTCAAGTTGAGACCTTTGATCTAATTCCCTCGTATCTTTCAGCTAATTAAAAAACTCATAAAAATGAAAACTTTGCCTATATGCATGCGCGCATATCTACGTGCCTTTATGTCAGTTACTAAGCTGTGTTTTAAGCAGCTCTTAAATTCAAGCTGCTTATGAATGATTGTTTGGATGAACTGCTGCCATAGCTTTAATTTCTTGATATCGGTTTCAAGTTGGAATTAATGACAGGTGCTTCTTGTGAATGCTAAGGAGTTGCTACACCTGGCAAGTCTAAAATACCAGCTTTTTGGCTTATTATGATTGGTGCCACACCAAAAAAGTTTTTTTTTTTTTTTAAAGAAAGTTTCTACTCTACTTCCGACTGGGGTTGTAAATGAACTAAGCTGCTTGTGAGTAGCTCGAGCTCGGTTCATGAAAAAACTTGTTTATGTTCGTTTGTTTAAAAAACAAGTCAAGTTCAAGTCTTAAATTTAAGCTTGATTATTAAACGAGCCAAACTCAAACATAATAATGTGGTCGTGAACAAGAGAGCTCCAATAAACTATATATAATATTAAATTTTATATGTATACTTGTCTAAAAATTATATTAATATAAATTTAAAATTAGATTGTATAAGACTATAAGTTTGTTAATAGGTTCATATGATATTAAATTATTATTTGTAGCTTATTGATGATATATAGAGTCTGTTTAGATACAACTTATTATGCTGAAAACTGAAAATACTGTAGCAAAATAATTTTTAAATGTGTGAATAGTACCATAGGATCCATTTTTAATATTTTTTCTGAATAAAGTGGTTGTGGGTCCTGTGAACAGTACGTGAACAGTGCATGAACAGTGTAAACAGTATGTGAACAGTCACTTTGTCCCCTAAAGCTGAAACGCGTGTAGCAAAGAAAAAAAAAACGCTGAAAACGTAGACGCAGATTCATCCGGATCCAAACACATGCATAGTCTATTAATAGTAAAAATTCATAGAATTGTGAAGAGGTAAAACATTTTAGTTATGGTTTCACAATACATAGGAAACAAATAAGTTAATCAAGTAGCTCTTAAACAAGCTCGAGCTTGTTAAAAAAGAAAATGAGCCAAACTTGAATATAAAATCTTTGAGCTTGAAATTGGCTAGCTTTTGCTATAAAAATTAAATAAATAAACAAGTTTGAACTTTTGATACTTGGCTTGTCTGAGCTCGTTTAAAACCTTACTTTCTACAAATAAACAATTAGTCCCTTAAACAAATTCAAAAGCATTTTACTGAAAGCAACGAAGAATGTTTTGGACTCATGCTTAGGAGATAGGTTTCAAAAGTACTTGGGTGTGGCAAATAAGGGAGATTCTAGCATTTTATCCTTAATTTTCAAAATATTTGGCAATATGCCCCTGTTTCGAAACTCGATTTTATTAAAATCGAGTATGGGGCAATCAAACTTAAAAAAAAAAAAAAAAAAAAAATTGCATGAAACTCAAGTTTATGGAGCTTAAGTTTCATATCTATAGCTGTGTTTAGTAACACCTATAGCGGCGTTTTCATGCAATTTTTTTAAAAGTTTGATCAACCCAAAACTTATAGTGGCGTTCGGTAACACTTATATCGGCGTTTTCAATGGAACTCGAGTTCTGTGCATTTTTTTTTTTTTTAAGTTTGATTAGCCCAAAACCTATAGCGACGTTCGGTAACACCTATAGTGGCGTTTTCATGCAAATTTTTTTTTTTTAGTTTGATCAGCCCAAAACCTATAGTGGCATTCAGTAACACCTATAGCGGCATTTTCATTGGAACTCGAGTTTCATGAACTCGAGTTCCATGCAATTTTTTTTTTTTTTTTTTTTTTAAGTTTGATCGGGCATAACTCGATTTTAAACCAATCGAGTTCTTCATTGAAACTTGATTTTGAGGAAATCGAGTTTTAAAACAGGGGCATGGACTTAAATAGTTTCAAAATAGGGGCATATTGCCAATTTTTTTTTTTAATTTTTTAATTTTTATTTTTTTTAAATAGGGTAAAATGCTAGAATCCTAGGCAAATAAGCACTTAGCAGCCTAGGCAACTTAGGCCTAGGTCCAAGGCCCACCCAAAAAAAAAAAAAAAATGACCCCTAGGGAAAAAGGCTCCTCACCCATTTTCTAAGGCCCAAAATTATATGTGTGTGTGTGTGTGTGTGTATTTAATGGTTGTGCACATATTTTTTTTTTAAAAATTAGTGATGCTAAAGATACCCCTTTTTTTTTTAATCAATCATAGTCATTGTCACATCATGGTGTGAACATTTTTTAGTTTTTTTGCACATTTTTCCTTTCCATTTTATCAAGACTCCCAATATATAAGACCTGAAAGTCTAAAATGTTTTCAAAAAAAAATGTTGCAAATGTGTTAAATCATCAATTATAAATTAATCTCCCCTAATAGTTTGAGACTTTAATTTTTGTAAAACGGTATCCCACAAAATCACACACCAAATAATCTCTCTCTCTCTCTCTCTTTCTCTCTCTTAAAAATAAGATATAAAATTAAAAATTAGATTACAACTTTATTTAACTATACTTTGTCATATATCAAAAATAAAGTATCTTTTAATCATAATATATTTTTATTTCATTTTATTAAAATTTATAGTTCAACTATGATATTCAATTCTCTATATGAAATCAACATTAGTTTAGTTAGTATTATTTATCAAATTAACTTTGATTTATTAGTATTAAATAATTTTGTTTAATTAATATTTACATATAAAAGTCTCCATATAAATTTTTTGCCTTAAGCCCCAAACTATGTTGGCTTGACCCTAGCACTTAAAAGTAGTTCATGTGACCGAAGGTGGGAAGATATGAAAAAAAAATCTTGTTAATAATCACCGCAAGCTTTTTTATTTGGAATATTAGTTTCATTCTTGAAGACTTGGAGCGGAACTAATTGGGTTGTCAGTATGTGAAAAAAGGTCTCCCTTGCATCTGAATTAGACGTATGGCATACAAAATTAGTGGAACATAAAGTGAGAAATTATAATGCAGGACAAAGAGTTTTTATTTGGGACACTTTAGAATTACAGAGTTTATACTTTAATCCACGAACCTACTAATTTTATCTTAAATAAGATTATTAATTACACTTCTATGATTATAGATTTTAATAATTATCTCAACTATATATTTAAATATCAATTTATTTATATTTTAAAATTTGTATCTATATATATAATATCTAAAAGCAAAGAATGTATTATTACTACGCCCTTATTAAGCCAAGTCAACGTTGAATTGCGGTCCACTTCGATTAATTGCAGTCTACATTCATTTAGGTCTTAGTTCATTTCGATCCATCTAGTTCAATTATATCAGATTTTGACTTCAATGTTTGTAGTTCATGATAAAATTACATTTTTATTATTATGCTATTAATGTCTTTTTTAAAAAAAATATAAGTAACGAATTTACTTATATTTGCTTCCATTTTGGGTTATTAAAGACATATAGAAAATGAACTGTTTGTAAGAAACACTAGAAACAAATTTCAACCACACATTATATTATTTACAAAAATCTCACCTTTTATAAATTTTTTTTTTTTTTTGGAGAAAAAGGTAAGTAAATTTTATTAAAGTAAATCAGATTGGAATATATCATCCAAATAACTAGGTAGATCTTCTACCCATACATAAGTGTTTGCAGATATAAATGCTCTTCTAGCTAAGGCGTGAACCAACCTATTCACCTCCCTTCTTACATGCTGAAACTAACAATGCTGGAGTGTGCCCTAGACTTTGAGTTTCCTCAACAACATGGCCATACAGAGTGTTACATCGGCCCAAGTTATTCAAAGCTTGGATTACCTGTAGACAACCCCCCCTATCATCACTTGGAACAAGCTTAACTCCTTTGCAAACACCACTGCCCTTCTTACTGCCAACACCTCCAACTCCACTGATTAGGCCATTACAATTTTCTGGCTTAGTGCTGCAATGACATTCCCTTCATGATCTCAGTGTACCACCCCAATACCAGCACAACTCGAGTTCTCAAAAAAAGCTGCATCAAAATTAGCTTTGTAACAATGCTCAAGAGGAGGGCACCAATGGTCCGGGGGACGATGTGCATTCACTCGAGGAGCTTGTTTATGTACGTCGAAATACTCCATAACCAAATCCTTGGCTCTGGCACCAATCTCAATGAAGCGCCCATGAAGGTTGGTGTTCTCTCAAACGATTTTGCCATTGCCATAGACACCAAGCAATAGTAGAAAACAAAGCAACATGAAAACACGAGCCGTTTTGCAACACGACTTTCACAAGATCCACAAAGGACCTGTATTATTTTTGACACAAAACGTTGAATCCAGGATCTGACTTCCACACTGCCTAAGTATGATCACATAACCAAAGATAATGCATAAGAGTTTCCTGATGATCATCATAGAGAGTGCATGTTTCATCCACCAGAATATGTCGAGATTTCAAATTTTGCTTTGTGGGAAGGGAGTCTTTTGCTGATGCCAAATAAAATAACGGATCTTATTAGGAGCCCAGATCTTCCAAACACTTTGAGAGCTACCCAAAGAAGAGGAGCTCAAATTAGTGTTTGTCCCATCAGCAGCCAACATTCGATAAGCACTTCGAACACTATAGTCACCATTCGAAGTTAAAGGCCAAATCAAACTGTCCTCGGCCCAAGCTTCACTCACATGAATCTTGCTCACCATCTCAGCCTCCCACGGGTAGAAATTACTCTTCAAACGACCCGGGTCCCATATTCTAGTGTTCGTGTAAAACAAAATCACTCACCCGATTCACTGTTGAACTAGCTCTAGGTGACACAAATTTGTTGGTTGGGACCAAGAAGCCACTTGTGGTTCCAAATATCTATTATATGCCCATTCTCTACCCGCCAAATAGCCCTTTTATTAATCACTTCACGAGCTTGCAAAATACTTCTCCATGCATAAGAGCATTTCGGATGAATTGGAGCATCTAGAATACTACCATTAGGAAAATACTGTGCACTAAAAACTCTATATAGGAGTGTATCTTTTTGGTGAATTAGTCTCCAAACCTATTTGGCTAGCAAGGCATTGTTGAACTTTTGTATGTCCCGGAAGCCTATACCCCCTGTTGATTTTGAGGAACAAAAAGAACTCCATTTAACCTAGTGTATCTTCTTTGAATTACCGTGACCCCACCAAAATTTTCGAATCATTGCTTCTATATCTTTGCACAGTCCAACCAGTAATTTGAAAACACTCATTAAGTAAGCCAGAATAGATTAGACCATTGCCTTGATCATGAGTTTCTTACCAGCTTGTGATAGAAGCTCCCCCTTCCACCCTTGCATCCTTACCCATATCCTTTCTTTGACCTAAGTAACACAAGATTTCTTGTCTGTGCCAACAAAGAAGGGAGCCCTAAGAATTTCTTATAATGTTGTATTGTCGGGGCATTAAGAGACACTTTAATTACTTCCTGGGTTCATTCATCCATGTTCCCGCAAAAAAATAAGGTTGTTTTCTCCTTGTTTATCATTTGGCCGGAGGCTACTTCATAATAAGCTAACAAATCTTGAATTTTTTCGCATTCCTCCAAGGTAAATCTGCAAAATAATAAATAATCATCTGAAAAAAAGAGATTTCTGCAAATAGGAAAACCCTGAATTTCCCCTTCTGCTGCAGCGTTCTTGAATTAAGCATTCAACCCTTCTGCACAAAACAAGAATAAATAAGGAGAAACAGGGTCCCCTTGTCTTAAACCCCTTGATGGTGTAATCATACCCTTCGATGCTCCATTCACAACACAAGTATGGAATAAGACACTGTGGTAATACATTCCATAATCAAAGCCAACCATGAATCTTGAAAACCTAACTTTAGGAGAATTTTTTTCAAGGAAAATCAACTCCACCCTATCATAAGCTATGCTCATATCCAACTTGAGAGCCATAAAACCTTTCTTTCTTGAACAATTATTCGTCATATGACGTAAGGATTCAAAAACTATTAAGATATTATCAGTAATCAATCTATCAGCAATAAAGGCACTCTGAGTTTTTGAAATAATAGAATTAAGCATTGGTGTTTGGATTATAGAGACTAAGGTGGTTGTTTGGATTGCTCATAACCCATATATCAAAACCCATAACTTAAACTCATAACTCATATTTCTAATCACAATAACTCAAATCTCTCTACAATTTGTGTTTTGTTCCAAAACTGAGTTATATCTCTCACTCTTTAACTTTAATTTTTGGCAAAATGGTGGAGCCCACCCACAGGTATTGCACAGAACGATAACATGGCTACCCATCACAAAACCCACAAAGAGAATGAAAGCCACAAATCGAACAATAACATCTCACTCTTTCAATTCATTTTTCTGCTCTGCCATGCTCATCACAAAACCTAGAGAGAGACCGAAACCCATAAGTCAAAAATGCCATCCCACGCTGCCAACAACACCATCATCGTCCAAACCCAACAAGCAATTCACCAAAGACGGGTCCAAAAATCCTTTGTTAAGCAAACACGACCCATTCAACACCATAAAACCAGTCATCGGCCATGGTTATGGGTTTGTGATTGTGGGTTTGTGTTTATGTGTTTGATCGGTGAACATGGTGGAGTGGGTCTGAAGAAGAAATAAAGAAAGAAAAAGAAAAAGAAAGAGGAAAATAGAAAGAAAGAAAAACCAACAAGAAGAAAGAGAGAGAGAAAAAAAAAAAAAAAACCCTTGGCGGTGGAGTGGGTCTGAAGAAGGAAAAAAAAGGTCGTTGGTGGTGGAGTTGTCTGAAGTAGAAAGAAAGAAAAAGAAAGAAAGAAGAAAGAAGAAAAAAAAGCAAAGTGGTGTGAATTGACTTGACAGATAAGTCAAAAAAATGGGTCTCACAAAAAAATTGAAAACACAAAAAATTTGTTTTCAGTTTTCAACATTCAAACTCAATTTTTTGAGTTTTGAGTGATGGAAATAACACTAAAGAATTTTCCCAAAAAAACTTTTTTTGTGGGTCCCACATTTTTTGGATTATGGGTGATGGAAACCGAGTTATTTAATTCAGTTTCCACCTAATCCAAACAACCCCGTAGGTCTAAACTCAGACACTCTTTCTGAATTATGAACTTTTGGAATCAAAGTGATAAAAGAGTGATTTATGGATTTTAGGAGGGAACGCGAATTTAAACTAGACAAAACAATGTGAGTAACATCCATACTTACATCAGTCCAGTAATTTTGAAAACATAAGGGGGACATCCCATTTGAACCTGGGGCTTTTAGCGGGGCTATCTCCTTGATTGCTACATTCACCTCTTCAATAATATAGGGTCGTGCAAGATCTACCATCATCTTATCAATTACCACGGCTTGAACTCCATCCAAAATACGTTCTAAATCGTTTGGATTTGAGGAAGTGAAAAGTTGTGTATAGAAATCAGTCAACAAACCCAAAAAAACCTTTTCATCTGCCTACCACACTCCATTAACATCTCTCAGTCCCTTGATGAATTTATTCCTCTTCCTTTGAGTTGCTGACCCATGAAAAACTCTGTATTCTGATCACCACTTTGCAACCACTGAATCCGAGACCATTGATGCCACATCTTTTCTTCCTTATCATATAAATTATTCAACTCAGCCTTTAAGAGAGCTACCTTGTTGTACTCCCCTGTTTTGAAAGAATCTTCTTCTGCCTTCTATAACTGGTCATTGGTCTTCTTTATATTTTTCTGCACATTACCAAAATGACCCCGATTCCAAGCATTCAACATCCTCTTACACTTTTTCAATTTCTTTGTTGCAACAAACATAGGAGTACCATCAAGAATACAATCTCATGCTTTAGTAATTATGTCTCTACACCTAGAATCTGATACCCACATTGCCTTAAAATGAAAAGGCTTTCTTCTCCATTTTTGATGTTTCCCGTCGATGTCAAGTGATAGGAGAATCGGGCGGTGATCTGAAATAAAACAATTCAGATGACGTACCCTACCCATGGGGAACTTTGTTAACCACTCATAGTTTGCAACACCACAGTCTAACATTTCCCATATTGTGGGCGCAATGCATGGTTTTGGGGAGTACGCCTCGACCAAGTGGACTGGGACGAAGATACAAGGGGTCGCCACCTACCAGAATATGGGTTCAAAATTAAGGTACAATTTTGGGAAAGTGTTAGGCACCCAAAACCACTTGACCATGGGTCAGTATCCACTAATTGTGTCTTACGTCTTAATCTTATTAAAGACACATTTAACATTCCATCTTAACACACACACACACACACGTGCACACACACACACACACACACACACACACACACTAGCATACATCTAAGCATACAATATGAAATTTCATCCCAAACCTAACATACATCTATCATGCTTATCACCACATCACAAACCCTAGCATGCATCTATCATACATAGCATGTTGGAATCATATATGCGCAGCGGAAGAATAAATGTATAAAGCATAAACGGATCTACTTCATACATACAAGTTAACATGGGCTATTTAAGTTTCAGAATTGGAGAACAAGAGAGTGTACCTTGGAGCGGTGAATTTCAAAAACTTGAAGAACGGAAGCACTTGGGAATACTTTCAATCTTCACTCCAATTCCACTAACGCCCAAGATGTGTGGTCTCTTAATCAGTTCCAAAGGGAGAATATGAAAGTGTGTCTTACACTCTCTTTTTTTCTCTATGAAATCTCTACAAATTCTCTAGAGTTATCTTCAGAAAATCTACAGAAAAAACTGTATGTTTCTCCCTTTGTATTTTAACTGATTATCTAATTGGGCAGGCCTTTTGGGCCTTTCCAATTGGGCTTAAGTGTGTGGCTTGGAGTGGGACCAAAAGGGACCAATAAGACACTAGCTCCAATGGGCCTTGGGCTTTTCTGTCAACTCTTGACAAGTCCAAAGTTACCATTAACTATATTTAATACCACTATATAAATATAGTTGCACTCTAGGCCTTATTAATAAATTATATCCCAAGACTTTATTATACATGCAACCCCTTCATAAAATATTCATAGTAATACAAAGTCATGAAAGAAGACTGCCACTTTGTATATTACTACATCTTAATTCCTTGAGTACCCGGTTTAATCCTTTAAGTTATTCATCATATATTTATGAAATCCAATTCCATAAATATATATACTTTAGTAACTCCTTACTAAAGTGGTTAGGCCCAACTCTCTGAATAACAAACACATTAAACTTATCTCAAGGGAATATTTTATATCTCCGTTAAGAAACTATGAATTCCATCTTGAGAATATATGTTCCATCAACACTAAATGTGGCTGCCCAACATACTGAGATTTTGACCTTAACCATAGATCTCACTCCTGATATATCAAAGCAACCTACACTTCATGATCAGGTCCATTATCCTCTCAGGATTAAGAGTTCATGCAAATATAAGTCGTGAGTTTATTATTCTATTGACAGTCTTTAGGAGAATAATAAATCTCACACCGGTCCAGTTCAATATGTCTTAACTCTTAAAACATATCAACATATCAACTAGAAATCTCCATTTCCATGATCAAGACAAATCATCTTAGTTGATATGTTATAGCCTTCGCAGATGAAATGCCCAATTTCATCACCGACTACGAACTATAATTCTGAGTTTACAAAGAACTTGTGATTTATATCTTCTGTGACTAAATCACATAAATCACATACTATTGCATCTCATGGACTATATGATAATGTCCCAATATTCATGTTACCATTATTTTCAAATAATAATACAACTTTATTAACCAAAACATTAAGTCATACATAATGTCTTACATAATAAAATACATAGCATCATACAATAGGATTTAAGGACAAATATCCCAACATAGCATCCATTAATCCAAGGCAGAAGCATGTACATATCAAATCAAGGCAGAAATGTAGACATAAAAAAAAAAAAAAATCATATTATCATTCAAAACATGGCATATAGACTTGCACATATATATTCATCAAAGGAAGATAAGGCATTTATAACAAATAAATGCATGTTCATGTGAATGCATGACTCACCTTACTCACTTTGCTGCATCTCAGCACCCATGGCATTAATGCATGATCATGTTGTAAGCATCTTCATGGTATTAAAACAAGAAAAGAAAAGAAACCCTAATCTAGCATATTAAAAGCAAAAAAATAATTATGTAGAGGAATCGAGACTTAAAAAGCATAAAAAGGAACACACAGAGGCACATTCTGTGAGTTCAATCCTTCTACATAAGGGCGTTATATACATGGTTCCTAGGTTATAAAACTAGGTGGCGTCTCCATTTTCTTTTCTCCGCCCTGGTCCACTTAGCAGAGGCATACTCCCCCCCTCTAAAAAGCATGGTGCCCACAATAGGCATTTTTTGAAAGTGTATTTTTATGGAGGCATTTTTAAAATTAAAAAAAAAAAAAAATTGATGTTTGTAGAAGCATTCACATAAATCAAGTTCATGGTATTTTGTTTTACATGTTGACCTAATTAGTCACATAGCCTAAGTGTGTGAATCATATTAATTTCTGGAATTCACTAGGCCATTGGCATGGGCCAAGTTCATGGGTTGTAAGCCTTGAACAATCGGCTTTCTTTTATGATTAATAGGTTCTAGTGGCCCCCTCTAAAGCTTATTTTAAGTCTTAATTCATATGGATAATGGGCATTGATTTGAATGGGGGGTTTTTGGCTATAAAGTTGGTTCACAAAATAAGCAAGATTAGTATGCCTTTGTTATTTTTTTTTCTCAGCCCAATTCAACCCAATTTTATTTGTTTATTTTCTAGGATATTGGACTGATGGGCTTTAAGCTTGCCAGTTAGTCCTCTAAGAAAATGCCTCTAACATCGTTATAATTGTAAAATGACTTCCTGATCAAACCAACAAGGAAATTCTAGGACACAACTTTCCCCATAACTTGCTCACGTGGCAAGTCCTGAGTGGTGGGTCCAATTAGGTCCACAATTCCACTACTCACGACTTGCCACATGAGCTAGTTGTGACAAAAGCTATGGTCCTAGCATTACTTAACCAACAACCCACACTAAAAATTCTAACCAATAATCTTTTAACTTTTAACACCTATACAAGTAAAATTACTTGATCCGCACCAGGTCACTTAAACTAATGCACTTGACTTGCCGCTTAAGTAATATGGCATGTAGTGAATGGACAACGACATGCAATGGTGCAATAATGCAATCATCAATGCAATATTTAACTCATCTTCTCTATACAATTTTGAGGACTCATGTTGTTTTACAAATTATATAGATATTACTCACTCCATCCTCAATTGTTAATCCTCTATTCTATTTTGGGATGTGCCAAAATGAAATCCTCTTCTAAAATTAATAAATAATATTTGTATATTTTTAATTTTATTCAAAGAGTTAATACCATTTTTTAATAGTGTAAATTAATGAGATTGATTCTAAAAATTTGTATATTTTTAATTGACAAACAATGCATTAACTAATATTTCCTTAAAAGGTTCAATTTTCTAAACATGAGCAACATTTTGGGACAAGAAGGAGTACCATTTACTTATACACAACATAATAGTCACTTATTAGGGATAACATTTAAAGACTTGACATTTAATACAGTGTAATTTAAGAATCTAAAAATGGTGTGAAACTATTGTGGACATCACACTACTTATAAGGTACTCATTACGCCATTTATTAACCAAGCATATTTATTGATAGACATCAAATTTTTTGTAAGGAAAGATAGATATTTAATAACTAAATTAGAAATAATTTATTGTAAGATATATTAACGAGTGCTAATGCAAGTATGTATATTTAGTGCTAGACAATTAACTACTCATATTTCTCTAAAAAAAAAAAATAATAATAATAACTACTCATATTTATTAATGTAATAAAATTTAATTATAGCAAATCATTTTATTAAACAAACATGTATATTGCAAGACATTTAAAAACTAAACTATGCCAAATTAATTGTCATTTATATTTAAGGAAAAAACACTGTGTGGATGAGGATCCCTAATCCCATTTAAATGGACTACTAAGATTATTTCTGAGGATACACCTCGGACCTCAAGAACGAGCATTGGTTAACCACGGGACGGGCACTAGCTAACCTTGGGGACTATCAGTAACCATGAGAAGTGCATGAAGTTAAAATATCACGGAGGGAAGAAAGCAGACTTGACACAGGTTACGAGGAGGATGCAGGGAGAATGGTGTAGAAGCTATCCCCTCCGCATTAAATGCAAAATAACTACTCCTCTAGCCGCATTAATGAAGAAATGACTATGAAAAATTGATAAGCCACAAATGCGTTAACCCCTTGTGATGAATTAAGTTGATTAATTAGCCAAGTTATTAATTAATCAAGTTAACATGCAAATAACATGGTAGCATAAACAAATCACCCATAAACTAAAGTATGCAGCGGAAATTAAATTGACATGGTGATTTATTTACGAATGGGGAAAACCTACACGGCAAAAATCCCACCGGGTGATTTAAGCTCACCACTCTCGAAACTCCACTATTTTCACAACAAGCAGTTACAAGTAAAGGAATCCCAGTATCTTACCAACCTACAGTTGAACCCTTACCCCAATACCCAATTGGATATGTTTTGTAGTGACAGTTTCTCCTTTTGATGCATGGCTCCCAGTACATGACTAACCAATTTGCGCGGATCCCAGTATGCGACTTCAATTCACTAACTAAAGAGAGAGTTGTTGGCTACAAAGTTCTTCAATTCATCCACACGATGAAAATTAAGAAGATACTTGGTTACAAAATCCTATGGTGCACATTACACAACAACTTCTTCACAAGAAAGATGAGCTAGGGCATGAACTTTATCTCGGATCACAAATTGCTTAAACAAGGATTTCTCAATACTTGTGCAACTTGTGTACTTATGACGGCCCTTAAAATAATCCTTTTATATGTCTAGGGTTAGAAGAAAAGAAGTCCCAAAGACATATTCATGGATTGGAATTAAAACAGAACTTAGAATCTGTTTTCCTTAAATCTCGACAGCTAGAGGTGTCGAGGAGCTGTCGAGTAGCTGTTGAGCCTTGGGGATGAAACAACTTCTTAAAGCTCGATAGATGCAAGTGTCGAGCCTAGGTGTCGAGCTTTAATAGCTTGCACTTTCCAGCTTGTTTCTTGGACAGACTTGATGACTTCAACACTTGATCTTGAAACACAGTTTCTTGAAGCGTTAAACACATCCTAAATCTACCCAATTACAAGTAAAGTGCGTTTTGTCAAAGTGTTAGGACATATGTAGTTCAAGTTTGTTAACATATGTCGCTATTTTATGTAGTTGGCTAATCCTTTGACAAAACGCACTTTACTTGTATTTGGATAGATCTAGGATGTGTTTAATACTTTAAAGAACATGTTGTTCAAGTTTAGTATTAAAACCATGAAGATTGGACCAAGAAACAAGTGAAGAAAAAGTGTGTACTAAAGCTGGACACCTGGTGGACACCTGGCGGATAGCTGCTGGACACCTGCGGACAGATAGCTATCTATCGAGCTATCTATCGAGGTATCTATCGAGATTTAATGAGGCTCGACAGCTGCCCGATCGATCGAGGTATCTATCGAGGTTACGGGAATTGAGATTTCCAGATCTGATTTTTGGGCCAGGCTTTTGTATTTGTGTAGGGTTTCTTTTCTCACAACCCTAGGCATATATAAGGCATATTTTTGAGGCCGTCACATGAGAGAATACAAGGAGAACACATGCAAAAGGTGACCGAAGCCTAATTCTCTCTAAAAGAAGCTACTGCGTCTTTACGCCTTAGGGTTTTGTAACCAAGTGCTTCTTGATCTTCATCGTGTGTATGAAGTGAAGAACTTTGCAGCCAACATTCTTCTTCCTCAAGTTGGTGAGTGAGTCACGTACTGGGATTCGTGCAAAGGAGTTAGTCACGTACTGGGATCCGTGCATCAAAGGGTGGCGTTCATATATTGAAGAGTTCAGAGGTTCTGAAGCAGTAGAAGGTTTCTGCTGTGAGTTTATCTACGGGGATTGTAAAGTCTAGTGACAAAGGTTTTGTACTAGATCTGAAACTTCTCTTTACTATAGTGAATTGCTTTTCGGGAAGGTTTCCCCCCAGGTTTTTTACTGTGAAACTGGTTGGTTTCATTGGTTTTCCTGGGTCATCATATCTTGTCTTATTTATTTTTCCGCTGCACTTAGTTTTGACATGATATTGATGTTTGTTTGTTTTAACAAGTTTTATGTATAATAAATCCAATTAACAACTTGGATTTAAAACTTGTTAATTCTATCAATCGGGGTCTAAATTTCCCAACAAGTGGTATCAGAGCGGGTACACTCTGATTGGATTAATTTCCTGAGTGTGATCCTTGACCCCCGTTGTCATGGATCGTGGACAATCTCTTTTGATTCCTCCTTTATTTGATGGCACTAATTATGCGTACTGGAAAGTTCGTATGAAAGTGTTTTTGCATGCTCTAGATGAACAGGTATGGCAAGCTGTTGAAGTTGGCTGGATTAAGCCAAAGAAAGCGCCAGTGGATTGGGATGATGCAACAATCACAGCGGCAAATTTCAACAGTAGGGCCTTGAATGCCTTGTTTTGTGGGGTGACCAATGAGGAATTCAAGAAGATATCATCCACGGAAGTTGCCAAGGAAGCATGGACCATTCTTGAGACCACCTATGAAGGTACCAAGGCAGTGAAGACTGTGAAGCTTCAAAGACTCACTAGTAACTTTGAAGAAATAAGGATGGAAGAGGATGAGACCTTTGATGAGTTCTATGCTAAACTCATAGATATTGTGAATTCTGCCTTCAACCTTGGAGAGTCTATAGCAGAATCCAAAATTGTTAGGAAAATCCTTAGGTCCTTACCTGAAAGATTCCATGCCAAAATCACTGCCATTGAAGAAGCAAGGGACATTGATCAAATTCCTTTGACTGAGCTTGTAGGGAACCTTCAAACCTATGAGATGGGATTAGGCTCAATGGGAAAAGGTGGAAAGAGTAAAAATTTGGCTCTTAAGGGTATAGAGGAAGATATTGAGGACTCTGAAGATGAAGATGAAGATGATGATGATGATGAGGATGAGAATCTAACCTTCATTATTGATGAGATTATCAAGCTTCTTCAATTTTGGAAAAAGGATAAGGGCATACCTCCTAGGAAATCTAAATCCTCTAGGAAGGGTAAGGATGAGAAGCCTATCATCCAATGCCATGAGTGCAAAGGTTTTGGTCATATGAGGATAGAGTGCCCAAACTACTTTATGAGGGAAAAGGCCAAGAAGTCAGAAGACAAAGGGTTGGTTGCTACTTGGAGTGACACTGAGAATGACTCTTCTGATGAGTACGTGGATGAATGTCGTCATGTTATGGCCTTTGCTGCCTCAACCGATAAGGTGACTGTGGAGAGTGCTAGTGAGAGTGAAGATTCTTCTGATGAGGTCTTGAGTGCTCAAAAGCCTAGTTCTGATAAGACTGGCTTAGGATATGCTGTCTCCTCCAGCCCCTCCTCTTCCACGGCTTCTGGATCAAGGACTGTTATTGTGCCTCAATTTGAGAAAGGTAATAAAGGTAGGAAATCCAAAACTGTTTTGGCTAATTCTAAATCCTTTGTTAGACCTCATGTTTGTCACCACTGTGGTGTTTCTGGACACACTCGTCCTAATTGCTTTAGGTTGTATCCTCATAAGCAATTGTCCAAACGGTCACAGGTCTCCTCTCAAGGACCTACACCTTTGTTTGGAGAGTTATTAAAAGTCTTGAGCTTTTTAACTCAGTTTCAGGAGAATTCTAATTCTTCTATGTCCTTTAGTAGTCATACTAGGACACGTGCCTTTTCATCTTCACGGCCAAAGACTCGTGCTGTGTGGGTGAGAAAGGAGCCTAAGACTTAATTGTCTTTTCTGTTTGTCCTCTGCTTTAATTCTTTCTATCTAAAGTAGGACTCTCTTTGCTTGATTTCTTTTCTGCTGTTGAAATCATGCTTTCATGCATCTGCACCATTCGATCATGTTCTCATGCATATGCATCCTTCTTTCATTCATTCATGATGTTTGTCTATTTTTGTGTGGTTGTTTAGTTTTTATTTTGTTTTGTTTTCAAAATAAAAAAAAAAATTTTGAAAAATCAGAAAAATACAAAAACAGTGTGTGTTTGTGTACATTAGTTCATGTGAACTTTTGAAATGGCCATTGAAACAGAGTTTTCTAAACTTTGTATCATCTATAGCTTAGATGAGCATTCTTTTGCACAACTAAGCGAGTGAGCTCTGTAGCTCTTTGTTTGTGATGAGTAAGGTTAAGTGATCTCTTCTTCTTAACACTCGTATCACTCTTTTTGACGGGTTGAACTAGAAAATCCTAAGAGAAAGGCATAAATAACCATCTCACCACTGTTACTCGCCAATCATAATATGACATCAAAAGTGCAATGTATAAGACACCATTTTATATGCTTCGGCATAGTGCATGTCAATGACATCTATATGCTTCGGCATAGCAAAAGTGCAGTGTCAAAAGCTTAACATCATTGGGTGTTTCTTTTATTTCTCTTGTATGCCCATGTATGATATGCTTGTTAAAAGAAAATATGCAAAGAAATTAAAAGCAAAAAGATCAAAATGCTTTGAAATATGGTTGCAAGCGTGTTTTCTAGGAGATGTGGGAGTTATAGGATGTACCTCAAAGGTGATAGTCCCCATCAAGTAGTTATGATTGTGTGTGAGTTAAAGTGATTTTCTCATATCTCAAATCGTCATGACATTGAGACACTTCTTATGCAATCTTGCGATGTTTTCACACACAACACGCAATACTCTTTGCTATTCTTGATACATGTGCAGGTACAATGTGATTTGGCCATCACAAAGTTTACATGCGTTAATGTATGCTCACTAAACTGTCATAACTTATTTTTGAAATATAAAATTGGTTAGACTTGTTTAGTGTGTGTGTGCGTGTTTTGAGATACATGTGCATCATTTTTTCTTGTTGAAAGATGTTTTTGAGAGGTTATTATGTTGTTTGGATCTCTGGTTGAGTTGTATGCTTGATTGCATTCACATCTGTGTTTTTCTCTTCTTGAAAAACTGTTTTTAAGCCATCTCGACACATCCTCGACACCTCTCGATACCTGGCTTATCTGTTGAGATCTTCAGTTGCATGCTATCGCAATCTCGACATCTCTCGATAGCTAGGTGGATCGATCGAGAAAGTTTCTGTCTCCTCGATAGCTTCTCGATAGCTGTTCGATCCATCGAGGTATGCTCGATAGCTCCTCGATACCTCTCGATCGATCGAGATTCTCTGCATGCATTGTTTTTCACATGTTTTGCATATTTCTCTTATCTTGTCATCCATAGCATCTTGTTTCATTACATTCATGCATTTTTATGGAGTCTTTGTGCCCCCTTGATCATCCTTGATCATCTTTCTGTTTCTCGAGTAAAGCTTTATAGCTTCTCGTACCCTCTGTCAATCGTGACAAAAAGGGGGAGAAATTGGAGAATTTGTGGTTTCTTTCTTTAAGATTCTACAAGTTAGGGGGAGAAATACATGCCCTTGTAAGGGGGAGTTGTGTTTCATCTTGTTAGGGGGAGTGTTTATCTCCTTGTTCATGTACCTAGGTCTTGTGACCATTTTTACATACAGCATGGTATTTATCAAGTGGTATATATATGATGATGTATGTTTTCTTCACCTATCTTTACATGTGTTGTTTCTTTTCTATCTTTATACACATGTTTCTTTACTTGTACGCAAGCTATTATTTCTATTTCACACAAAGATGCCTTGATGTGTTTTGTTTATAAGTGTTTCAGAAATACAGGTTGTCAAAGTCTTCCATGCCATGAACTCTCTTCTTGCAAAGTTTTTCAAGAGTTTGTGTTAGGGTAGATTTTATTGTATTCAACAAGTGAGTATGAGTTGAGTGATTTATGACTTATCTCATATGTTCATTTTTTTGTTGTGGTTTTGTCACGGATTGCCAAAGGGGGAGATTGTTAGGACATATGTAGTTCAAGTTTGTTAACATATGTCGCTATTTTATGTAGTTGGCTAATTCTTTGACAAAACGCACTTTACTTGTATTTGGATAGATCTAGGATGTGTTTAATACTTTAAAGAACATGTTGTTCAAGTTTAGTATTAAAACCATGAAGATTGGACCAAGAAACAAGTGAAGAAAAAGTGTGTACTAAAGCTGGACACCTGGTGGACACCTGGCGGATAGCTGCTGGACACCTGCGGACAGATAGCTATCTATCGAGCTATCTATCGAGGTATCTATCGAGATTTAATGAGGCTCGACAGCTGCCCGATCGATCGAAGTATCTATCGAGGTTACGGGAATTGAGATTTCCAGATCTGATTTTTGGGCCATGCTTTTGTATTTGTGTAGGGTTTCTTTTCTCACAACCCTAGGCATATATAAGGCATATTTTTGAGGCCGTCACATGAGAGAATACAAGGAGAACACATGCAAAAGGTGACCGAAGCCTAATTCTCTCTAAAAGAAGCTACTGCGTCTTTACGCTTTAGGGTTTTGTAACCAAGTGCTTCTTGATCTTCATCGTGTGTATGAAGTGAAGAACTTTGCAGCCAACATTCTTCTTCCTCAAGTTGGTGAGTGAGTCACGTACTGGGATTCGTGCAAAGGAGTTAGTCACGTACTGGGATCCGTGCATCAAAGGGTGGCGTTCATATATTGAAGAGTTCAGAGGTTCTGAAGCAGTAGAAGGTTTCTGCTGTGAGTTCATCTACGGGGATTGTAGAGTCTAGTGACAAAGGTTTTGTACTAGATCTGAAACTTCTCTTTACTATAGTGAATTGCTTTTCGGGAAGGTTTCCCCCCAGGTTTTTTACTGTGAAACTGGTTGGTTTCATTGGTTTTCCTGGGTCATCATATCTTGTCTTATTTATTTTTCCGCTGCACTTAGTTTTGACATGATATTGATGTTTGTTTGTTTTAACAAGTTTTATGTATAATAAATCTAATTAACAACTTGGATTTAAAACTTGTTAATTCTATCAATCGGGGTCTAAATTTCCCAACACAAAGGATAAACCAATTATATAAAATAATGACATATGTTCAAAACAATTTGAACCACATATGTCCTAACAACAACGGTGGCACAGCTCAAATTGCAAAGCAGAAACTTACTAATATGTTTTGAATGAGACAAAAGTCATAGGAATACAATCTCAGCCCTCCAAGTGTATGAATAAGATAATCTATGTGTAAATATAAAAGAAAAATTATGATCCTTGTGTGAGGGATTTGGGAAGGAGAGAGAAAAAAGGAACTTTGTAACCAAAAGTTGACATATTTGTTCAAAGAAGAAAGAAACACACATATATAAAACAGACATTCCTCAAGCTTGACCAAGGATCCTTTCCTCTTCATAATTTGTAGTCTTGATCATCTTATTGGTGTCTTATCTCATTGTGATTAACTTGAACTTGTTAGTGATCAATATCCAGCCCATTCTCTAAAAAATCTATTGTAGCGGGCTTATTGGGCCACTATTTGGGTCATTCTTGGGCCGTTGATCAATTTGTGTCCTTAAAATTGGCATCGTCTATGGGAATATTGAGCATACCTGAGTTAGTTTAGTCATGGTGGGTTCAAAGGAGTCAGTAGGGTCGAACGTCAAGACCATTTTGTGAATCTTGAACGAAAAAGAGATCGTGATGTTAGTGTTCACACAACTCATACCAATAGGAGTCATTCCATGTGTCTCATGGGGAGGATACCAAGAACATGCAAAGGGAGATAGATCATTTATGTAGGAAGTTGCGTTGGAAATAGAGGAGAGGGTCACCATCAAGCACAAAATCTTCATCTAATGATGATGACAGTTACAAACCCCGATCAAGGACTCCTCCTAGTGAGTCTTTCTCCTTCAAGGAAGAGCACCATCATAGGCAAGGGAGCAAAAGCCTAACCTATAAAGGCTTTGGGAATGATCCTATGAGCAGGACTTTGCACCAAATCTCAAAGTCTCCATTTACTAGGAGGATTGATAGGGCAAACCTTCCTCGGTGGTTCACACAACCCACATTTACCATGTATAGTGGTAGAATAGATATGGTGGAGCATGTCAATCATTATAACCAAAGAATGGTTGTACACTTGAGGAATGAGGCCTTGCCTTGCAAGGTGTTCCCTTCTAGCTTGGGGCTAGTCACAATGGGGTGGTTCGACGGTTTGGAAGAGGGATCAATCAACTCCTTTCAAGAGCTTACTAGGGCCTTTGGAACGTGATTTGTCACATGTAGTAGGGTTCCTCGTCTCTTGGACTCTTTGCTATTTATGACTATGAGAGAGGGTGAAACTTTGAAAACTTACTTGGATAGGTATTATGAAATGTTTAACGAGATAGACGAAGATTTTGAATATGTATCCATAAGGACATTTAAGGTCAGCTTGCCCACTAAGCATGACTTAAGGAAGTCCTTGAGTAGGAAGCCTGCCCGAAGTATGCGACAATTAATGGATCAGATTGATGAGTATAAATAAATGGAGGAGGATCAGCAGCAAGGAAAGGGGAAATCAAAGGTAATTCCCCAAAACCGAAGAGATTTTAGGTTAGAAGGGCACAACAATAATCGGCCTACAAGAGATTTTATTGGGCATGCTGGGCCTACTTCTACCCAAGTGGTTAACATTGTGTTCAAGGAGCCTGTACACCAAATTCTGGAGAAGATAAATAACGAGCCATACTTCAAGTGGCCAAATAAAATGGGAGGAAACCCCATGAAGGGAAATCAAAGTCTTCATTGCCATACCATCAGGACCGAGGACATACTACGGAAGATTGTAGGACTCTACGTGACTACCTTAAGTAGTTGGTCTAACTTGGGAAGTTGAGTCAATTCCTATACCATCCCACTAGGCAGGGGAATCAGGTCGGATCAACATACCAGAGGGATGCTTCCTTAAGACCACCCCTGGGGAACAATCAGTGTTATTCTTGCTGCCTTAGGTTGGACAGATTTGTATCCATCAAGGGTTATGTCTATAGTAAGGCCACATGTTGATGACTTGATCCTTGATTTTAAGCATGGAAGAGTGGAAGTCCAACCGGCTTTAAGTTTCTCAGATGAGGATAAGGTTGGAACCTTTCAGCCACATGATAACGCATTGGTGGTTACCTTCTGGACAGGGGAGGTATGATGTGAAGAGAGTCCTGGTGGACCAGGGCAGTGGGGCCGAGATCATGTACCTTGATCTGTATAAGGGACTAAAGATGAAGCTCGAGGATTTGGTTAGCTATAACTCTTCTTTGGTGGGGTTTGATGGGAAAACAGCTATCCCAAAAGGCCAGATCAAACTGCCTGTTTAAGCATGGTCAAAGGTGGTGGAGGTAGATTTTATTATGGTGGATGCATATTCTCCTCATACTGCAATTGTGGCAAGGCCTTAGCTTCATGCCATGGGGGCTGTTTCTTCAACTTTGCACTTGAAGGTGAAGTATCCCTCAGGGGACTAGGTTGAGGAGCTGGTTGGAAGTCATGACATAGCCAGACAATGCCTAGTTGCGGCAATTAAACATTAGTCAAAGGGGAAATCCTTTGCCACCACAGAAAGGGCCTTGTAGCAAATAAAGGAGATAGAGATGACCTCAGATGCCGTTGTTAAAGGGTCGAGATACGAAGGGTTGGAAAAGATCACCATTGATAATGATGATGATAAGTACCTCTAGGTGGGAGTTCAGTTGCCTCATCAAGAGAAGGAAGAGTTGGTTAGTTTCCTTAGAAAGAACGTTGACGTGTTTGCCTGGAGTGCTTATAAAGCTCTCGGAGTGGATCTAAACTTTATCTGTCATCACTTGAAAATTAATCCAGCTGTCACTCCTAAGAGACAATCACCTCGGAATTCTTCTAAAGAGCATTCTGAGGCTGTTAAAGAAGAAGTGGTGAAGCTTAAGTTTGCGGGGGCAATCAAAGAGGTTTTTTACCCAGACTGGTTGGCCAATATTGTGGTGGTAAAAAAGAAGAATGAAAAATGGTGAGTGTGTGTGGATTTCATAAATCTAAACAAAACTTGTCCCAAGGACCTTTTCTCAATGCCTCGGATAGACCAGTTGATGGACGTGATGGTTGGTCATCCTCGAATGAGCTTTCTTGATATTTTTTAGGAATACCATCAAATACCATTAGCTTTGGCTGACCAAGAGAAGACTGCTTTTGTAACACCCACTGGTAATTATCATTACAAGGTGATGCTATTTGGATTGAAGAATGATGGGTCTACTTACTAGAGAATGATGACAAGGATGGTTGAACCCTAACTTGGCAAGAATATTGAAATCTATATTGATGACATGGTGGTGAAAATCTAGATAGAGACCGAGCATATGAATGACCTCAAAAGTGTCTTTGAGGTGTTAAGAAAGCATAAGTTGCACCTTAATGCCTCCAAATGCTCATTCGGCGTCAGTTCAGGCAAGTTTTTGGATTATATAGTTACCCACATTGGGATTGAAGTTAATCCTTGACAGGCCACAAACGCGTTGACCCCTTGTGATAACTTAGATTAATTAATTAGCCCGGTTTTTAATTAATCAAATTAACATGCAATATCACGTGGCAGCACAAAAAAATCACCAAACTAAGTTATGCAGCGGAAAATAAAGAACACGATGATTTGTTCACGAATGGGGAAAACCCTTACGGCAAAAACCCCACCGGGTGATTTAAGGTCACCACTCCCGAAACTCCACTATTATCACAACAAGCAGTTACAAGTAAGGAATCCCAATACCTCACCAACCTACAGTTGAACTCTTACCCCAATACCCAATTGGACTTGTTCTGTAGTGACAGTTTCTCCTTTTAATGCACGGCTCCCAAGTACGTGACTAACCAAATGCACGGATCCCAGTACGTGACTTCAATTACCAACTATGGAGAGAGAGAGAGTTGGCTGCAAAGTTCTTCAAATCATCAAGGATGAACTAGGGCACGAACTTTGTCTGTCAGATCACAAATTGCATGAACAACAAGTTCTCAAAGAATGTGCAACTTGTTTTTTGTGATCTCTTCTTTGACGGCCCTTAAAATAATCCTTTTATATGTCTAGGGTTAGGAGAAAAGAAGTCCCAAAGACACACTCACGGATTAGACTTGAAACAGACCTGGAAATCTGTTTTCTTTAATTCTCGACAGATAGAGGTGTCGAGAGGTGTCGAGATAGCTGTCGAGGCTCGGGCAAAACAGCTCCTTTAAAGCTCGATAGATGTATCTGTCGAGGTATGTATTGAGCTTTAAAATCTTGCACTTCCCAGCTTGTTTCTTGGACAGACTTTGACGGCTTCAACACTTAACCTTGAACTGAAGTGTTAAACTCATCCTAAATCTACCTAATTACAAGTAAAGTGCGTTTTGTTTAAGGATAAGCCAACTACATAAAATAGTGACATATGTTCACAGACTTGAACCACATATGTCCTAACAATCTCCCCCTTTGGCAATCCGTGACAAAACCACAACATACAAATGAAGATATGAGAGAAGTCATAAATCACTCAACTCATATTCACTTGTTACATACAGTAAAATCTATCCTAACACAAACTCTTGAAAAACTTTGCAAGAAGAGAGTTCATGGCAAGAAGACTTTGACAACCTGTATTTCTGAAACACTTATAAACAAAACACATCAAGGCATCTTTGTGTGAAACAGAAATAATAGATTGCATACAAGTAAAGAAACATGTGTATAAAGATAGAGAAGAAACAACACATGAAAGGTAGGTGAAAGAGAAACATACATCATCATATATAAGAAGAGAATAACTACAATGTATGTCAATACATGATCAATGTATACAGATGAGAAAAAAATACATATGATCACCTCACTACATCCCTCAATGCACACTCCCCCTAACAAAAATGTCCTATGTCCTATGCTAACACTCCCCCTAAGTATGACTACTCTCATACTAAACTACTCCCCCTTTTTGTCACGAGTGACAAAGGGTAGAGTGTCAAGTAGACATCTCATCTGAAGAGCTAGCATCTCCATCATCATCATCGGAAGCATCATTATCATCGCCATCATCATCAGCCTCGGTCTCAGTCGACACATGAGGTGGCGGAGGAGAAGCCTCTGCAACAAAGCAGCCCATGGTCGCCTGTCGCCTGGCGATGCGACCAACACTAACGTTCACCTGATACAACTCCGTGGAGAGTGTATCTAGGCGAGCATCCATGCGCTGTAGCTGTGCCATGATGTCTCCCAAGCTGACATCGCTCGAAGAAGTAGAAGCAGATGCTCGAGCGGATCTGGAGGTGGCCGGACGGGTGGAAGGAGTGGCATCGTCAGTCTGTCGCGATTGGAACTGTGCCTCGCTACGTTTTACGGTAGCGGCGTCTATGGCGGACATGACGCGGTAAGGATCGGACATGGGGAAAGGGATGGAAAAACGACTCAGAATCCTCGTGATAGCGGAAGGGAAAATGAGCTTATCACGGGTGGCCGTATCTCTATAGACATCGATAATACAAAAGATGAAATGTGAAGATAAGTCTATAGAAAGATCCTCTAAGAGGGACAACAAAAATCGAGCGCGAGGCTCGGTGATAGAGTTATAGTGAGAGAGAGGGTGTAAAACAAAAGTCATCACCATGTTAAGGAAACGAGGACCTTTAGCAAAAGGTCGACATGGTGTGTACATGTGATCTCCCCAAGAGGTAGGACGCTCACAGAACGCCGAGATCATCTCGTCTTTGGACACAGTCCAGAGACGCTCACAGCTAGGGTAATCGGGATGATCCACCCTAGGAACATGGAGAACCTCAGAGACCAGCTCTGGGGTGACACAGAAGCGCGTACCTCGGACGCTAGAGTAGAAAGAAGGTACTGAAGAATCTATCCCGTGGATGTTGGAGTAAAACTCCTGAATCAACACGAGAGGACAAGTGACTGGGACGTCACACAGTGACTCCCATCCCCGAGTGTGAATGACATCGGGAAGGTCAGTGTCGGCAAAGTCTGCCAGGACTACGTGGCGTTCCGAATGAACACCGCGTTTAGAAAAGTTCTCCGAGAAGTCCTTGTGGGCTTTCTCATCACGGAACCGGACAGAAAGAGGGGTAGAATCAGAAGAAGACTGTCCCTTAGAACGCAGAGGGTTCTGGGACGGAATGGACTTACGCTTAGGTGCCATAGACACAGCTAACGCAACCATAGAGAGGGGGAGAGAAAGAAAACACACAGAAAAATCCCAAATAGTTCAATATTGGCAGAATAATATTGAAATGAAAAGAACGTACGCATGAGAATGCATGAACATGTGACATGCAACATAAAAACATCATGGGCTCAGCCCAATCCAAACCTAACAGCACACAATAGAGTTGCACACATCTAAATGCATGAAAATACAATTAGAATGCTAATGTGATGCAATGCATGTGGTTTTGAAGATCAAAACTAGAAAAACAACCCAAAAATTTCATGAAAACCCCAACAATTGTGAAAACTCCCAAAAATTTTCAAAAACACAAAACCTAGGGTTTTAAAACAATGAAATGCATGAAAAAGAGGGATAAAGAGCTTACCAAGAGATGAAGATCGCAAAGAAACTCTTGAGAAAGCCTTGGGAGAAGGTTTGGAGAGAAAAAGAAAAGTTTTTGAGAGAGAACAGTGAGTTTCGAGCGAGAGAGATCGAGCAAATGAGAAGCAAAATCGCGAAAATCCAATATATAGCTTCCCATTAAATCTCGACAGATGCTGCTATTGGGAGGTGTCGAGACTGCTATCGAGGGTATGTGTCGAGAATTACACATGGACAGATGTAGCTATCGAGATCAGCTATCGAGGAAGAAGAATAAACAAGGAAGAACCTCGATCGATCCAGAAGCTATCGAGAAGCTGTTGAGCAAACAGAAAGTTTCTCGATCGATCCAGCAGGTGTCGAGGTATCTGTCAAGACTGCGATAAGAAAAGGTCTAAGGAGCTCGACAGATAGCCTATGTATCGAGAGGTATCGAGAAGGTGTCGAGATGCCTTTAAAAGCAGTTTTTCAAAAGAAGAAAAACACAGACATGAATGCAATCATGCATGCAACTCAACCAAAGATACAACCAACACATTAAGCTCTCAAAATCATCTCTCAACACGAATTTTGATGCACATGTATCTCAAAACACGCACACACACACTAAACAAGTCTAACCAATTTTATATTTCAAAAACAAGTCCAGACAGTTTAGTGAGCATACATTAAAGCATGTAAACTTTGTGATGGCCAAATCACATTGTACCTGCACATGTATCAAGAATAGCAAAGAGTATTGCGTGTCGTGTGTGAAAACATCGCAAGATTGCATATGTGTCTCAATGTTATGACGATTTGAGATATGAGAAAATCACTTTAACTCACACACAATCATAACCGTTTGATGGGGACTATCACCTTCGAGGTACATCCTATAACTCCCACATCTCCTAGAAAACACGCTTGCAACCATATTTTAAAGCATTTTTAATCTTTTTGCTTTTTATTTCTTTGCATATTTTCTTTTTAAACAAGCATATCATGCATGGGCATACAAGAGAAAGAAAAGAACTACCCAATTATGTTAAGTTTTTGACACTGCACTTTTGCTATGCCGAAGCATACAGGTGTCCTTGACATTGCACTTTTGCTATGCCGAAGCATATCGATGTCATTTTATGATTGGCGAGTAACAGTGGTGAGATGGTTATTTATGCCTTTCTCTTAGGATTTTCTAGTTCAACCCATCAAAAAGAGTGATACGAGTGTTAAGAGAAGAGATCACTTAACCTTACTCATCACAAACAAAGAGCTACAGAGCTCACTCGCTTAGTTGTGTAAAAGAATGCTCATCTAAGCTATAGATGATACAAAGTTTAGAAAACTCTGTTTCAATGGCCATTTCAAAAGTTCACACGAACTAATGCACACAAACACACACTGTTTTTGTATTTTTCAATTGTTCAATTTTTTTTTTATATTTTTTTTTGAAAAGCAAAAATAAAACACAAAACTGAAAACACACAAACAAAAACATGTAATGCAAAACAATGCATAAAACTAGACTGACTCAAAACAGTAAAGAAACACACACACAAAAACAGGAGAGAGAAGAAGAAGTGGCTGAAATCACTTAGATCCCTTTGCCTTCCACACTTTGGAAGATCCTTTCCTTTTGGTCGATTCTTGAACCGGTGAAGAGGGTGAAGAATATGAACCGTTCAAGTTCGAAAGGAACATGAGGGCTTTTAGAATGTCTCCAAGAGGAGCGAGAGAAGACTGAAGCTGATTCTGGCTCCCAGATGCTATTGTGCCATTGCTCTGTTGAGTGGCAAGCCACTTGTAGCAATTTGGTCGAGTGTGACCGGCAACACCACAATGATAACAGAGATGTGGCTTCTTTTGTTTGGCCTTTTGAGAGTTAGCCTTCTTATTTCTAGAGTTTCTAGCTTCCCTTTTCTCAATTTTAGGGGGTGCTCCTAGGATGGACTTGCCCTTGTCTACATTCACACTAGCTAAATCAGTTTTAACATTATTCTCCTCAGTTTTAATGTTATTAGCAGGTGGAACAAAGACTGTAGTACTAGCAGAAGGAGTATTAGAGATAGAGAATTCATACCCCAATCCAGTACGATATGAAGAATATCTCTGAGCACTCAGCATCTCGTCCAGTTTAGCGCTTGACGTCCTCTCCAGTTGTGCTCTGACTTGAAACAGCTCTGCTTCAAGCTTCTTGGTCCTCTCAACCAAGAAATTGTTTTCGAACCTCAGTGCTCCAATGGTTTGATTTGCTTCATCGACCTTTGTGGACAACTCCTCACGGTTGAGTTCCACATCACTGAGCTTCTTGGTGGCTAGCCTATATAGTTTCTCATGCTTCTCAGAAATCTTGTAGAGCTTCTCATAGGCGGTATGGATATCATCATGATCATCTATAATTTCACACTTGGAATCCACCAATTCTTCTTCTTCATCCACTTTTTCACTAACCCCATCAGTAGGATTAACAGTGGCAGTGAAGGCATTCAAGATTCCGTCGTCTTCATCTTCGGAATCATCCTCGGGCTCTGTGTCGCTTAAGGTAACAGCAAGTGCCTTGCTTTTCCCTATGCTCTTGAGGTACGTAGGACACTCTTGTTTCATGTGTCCGAAGCCTTGACACCCAAAACATTTTGGCCCAGCAGGAACAGTGTACTGACCGCCATCCTTGACATCCTTCTTCCCTTTATCTGAATTCTTGAATTGTGAAGAACCAGATTGTCTACGGTCTTTGTTGAAGCCCTTTCCGTTGGCATTCTTCATAAACTTCTTGAATTGCCTTGTGATGTAGGACTTCATCTTGGAATCTTCATCATCTGACGAGTCATCCGTATCACTGCTCTTGGCCTTCAGTGCCAAACTCTTGCCCTTGCTTGACTTGCCTAACCTAGTTAGCCCTAACTCATAGGTTTGCAAGTTTCCAACTAGCTCAGTCAAAGGAATTCTGTCAATATCCTTCGACTCTTCGATCGCCGTGATCTTAGCATGGAATCTTTCGGGCAGCGATCTAAGCACCTTCCTTACTATCTTGGGTTCAGGGATGGTCTCCCCAAGATTGAAGGCTGAGTTCACTATATCCTTGAGCTTGGCATAGAACTCATCAAACGACTCATCCTCCTCCATCTTGATTTCTTCAAAGCGTGTGGTGAGCCTCTGCAGCTTTGAATCTTTGATAGCCTTGGTGCCCTCATAGGTTGTCTGGAGGATGGTCCATGCTTCCTTAGCAGTTTCAGTTGAGGAAATTTTCTTGAACTCCTCATTGGTGACTGCACTGAATAGGGCATTCAATGCTCGGCTGTTAAAGTTTGCCGCCTTGATCTTAGCATCATCCCAGTCGGCCGGCGCTTCTGTAGGCTTGGTCCAGCCTATCTCCACAGCTTGCCACACTTTCTCATCTAAAGACTAAAAGAAAGCTCTCATGCGTACTTTCCAGTATGCATAGTTAGTGCCATCAAATAAAGGAGGTATAATGAGAGATTGTCCTCTATCCATGACAGCAGGGGTCAATGGATCACACACAGTAGATTAAACCCTAATCAGAGTGTGCTTGCTCTGATACCACTTGACAGGCCACAAACGCGTTGACCCCTTGTGATAACTTAGATTAATTAATTAGCCCAGTTTTTAATTAATCAAATTAACATGCAATATCACGTGGCAGCACAAACAAATCACCAAACTAAGTTATGCAGCGAAAAATAAAGAACACGGTGATTTGTTCACGAATGGGGAAAACCTTTACGGCAAAAACCCCACCGGGTGATTTAAGGTCACCACTCCCGAAACTCCACTATTATCACAACAAGCAGTTACAAGTAAGGAATCCCAGTACCTCACCAACCTACAGTTGAACTCTTACCCCAATACCCAATTGGACTTGTTCTGTAGTGACAGTTTCTCCTTTTAATGCACGGCTCCCAAGTACGTGACTAACCAAATGCGCGGATCCCAGTACGCGACTTCAATTACCAACTATGGAGAAAGAGAGAGTTGGCTGCAAAGTTCTTCAAATCATCAAGGATGAACTAGGGCACGAACTTTGTCTGTCAGATCACAAATTGCATGAACAACAAGTTCTCAAAGAATGTGCAACTTGTTTTTTGTGATCTCTTCTTTGACGGCCCTTAAAATAATCCTTTTATATGTCTAGGGTTAGGAGAAAAGAAGTCCCAAAGACACACTCACGGATTAGACTTGAAACAAACCTGGAAATCTGTTTTCTTTAATTCTCGACAGATAGAGGTGTCGAGAGGTGTCGAGATAGCTGTCGAGGCTCGGGCAAAACAGCTCCTTTAAAGCTCGATAGATGTATCTATCGAGGTATGTGTCGAGCTTTAAAATCTTGCACTTCCCAGCTTGTTTCTTGGACAGACTTTGACGGCTTCAACACTTAACCTTGAACTGAAGTGTTAAACTCATCCTAAATCTACCCAATTACAAGTAAAGTGCGTTTTGTCTAAGGATAAGCCAACTACATAAAATAATGACATATGTTCACAGACTTGAACCACATATGTCCTAACAATCCTAATCAGCTTAAGGTAATCAATGACTTACAGCCTCCTGGAAATCCTAAGGAGGTCCAAAAGTTGATAGGAATGACTGCTACCTTGAACAGATTTATCTTTTGGTCCGTGGATAGATGTAGACCATTTTTCCAACTCTTGCATAAGTAGAAAGGGTTTAAGTGGAATGAGGAGTGTGCTATAGCTTTTCAGCAATTGAAGTACTAACTTTCTTGACCACCCATTATGTCTCAACCCGAGGAGGAAGAAGTCCTTTTCACCTACATCAACATGGCATCTCATGCCATTAGTCTAGTATTGGTGAAGGTAAAGAATGGAATACAGCGACCAGTCTCTTTTGTAAGAAAATCATTACAAGAGGCAAAATTCCATTATCTCCCTTTAGAAAAAGCCATTTTAGCAGTGGTGTATGCTACGCGAAAGCTCTCCCATTACTTTCAAGCTCATATAGTAGTAGTTTTAACTCAACTCCCTCTATAGTTGTTGCTTCAAAAGATTGATTATGTAGGGAGAATTTCCAAGTGGGGGACGATTTTGGGGGCATTTGACATAAAGTACATGCCTTGGACCTCAATTAAAGGGCAAATTCTTGTGAATTTGGTGGTTGAGTTTACTGAGTCTCTAGCAGAGGTGGAAAACAAGGAATGTAGTTCAGGAGGAAAGCAAGTTCAGTCAATTTCTGAACAACAATCCTTACCCTAGTAACTTTATGTGGACGGTGCAGCAAACCTGAGAGGATTTGGGGTGGGATTGGTTATAATATCCCCAGACAAGATCACCATTGAGAAGTCTTTAAGATTGGGCTTCTCGGCCACGAACAATGAGCCCGAGTATGAGGCTTTACTAATAGGGGTTGCTATGGTTCAGAAGATGGGAGGAAAGGTTGTTGAAGTGTACTTAGACTCAAGGTTGATTGTAGGACAAGTAAAGGGAGAACTAGAAGCTAGGGACTTGAGAATGCAAGATTATTTGAATCAAGCTCGGTGTTTGCAATCAAGCTTTGAACTTTCACCGTCTAACAAATCCTAAGGAGCGATAACACTCATGCTAATTATTTGGCAACTTTGGCGACCTCTTCTGGACAAGACCTACCTCGGGTTATACTTGTTGAGGATCTACATAAGCCTGCTGAGGAGAAGAAGGGTAAAGTTCAAGTTCACCAGATTAAAGTCGGACCTAATTTAGGTGGATCCTTTTATTCTTTTCCTCAATGAGGGGGTCTTGCCTGATGAGAAAGGAGAAGCGGAGAAGATACGGAGGAAAGCTCCTCGATTTTGGTTGTCCGAGGAGCAAAAGCTGTATAAGCATTCTTTCTTTGGACCATACCTGCTTTGTGCTCATCTTAAAGCAGTGGAACCACTTTTAGAAGAGTTGTATGAGGGGATATGTGGGAGTCATACAGGGGATAGGTCATTATCACATAGAGCCCTCATTCAAGGGTATTGGTGGCCAACTATGTAGATGGAAGCATAGGAGCACGTTAAAAAGTGTGACCAATGCCAAAGATTTACTCCAAATATCCATCAACTAGGGGGGTACTCAATCCCTTGTCTAGTCTATGGCCATTTGCTCAATAGGGCTTGGACATTGTGGGGCCATTTCAAAGAGCTATGAGAAACCGAAGATTTCTCCTGGTCGGAACTGATTACTTCACGAAGTGGGTGAAGGCTGAGCCATTATCCAACATCTGGGATATAGATGCAAAAAAAATTCATTTAGAAGAACATTATTACTCAGTTTGGAATTCCCCACACCCTCATCTCGAACAATGGGCTCCATTTTGATAGTAAAGCATTCAAGAGATATTGCTGTGAAATGGGCATTAGAAACAGATATTCAACTCCAGCCTATCCACAAGGAAATGGGTAAGCTGAAGCAGTTAACAAAGTTATAGTAAATGGGATTAAGAAGAGGTTAGATGAAGCAAAAGGTAGATAGGTAGAAGAGCTACCACACGTCCTTTGGACATACCGGACTACTCCTCATCGGTCAACGGGGAAAACACCTTTCTCAATGACCTATGGATCTGAAGCTGTGATCCCCTAGGAATCTGGGTTCCTAACACTAAGGATGAGCTTATTCACCCCAAATAGTAATGATTAGCTGTTAGAGAAAAGCCTAGACTTGGTTGATGAACGAAGGGAGGCAACCATGCTTCAAATAACATATTATCAGTAAAAGCTCAAATAGGGGTATGATACCAATGTGAGAGCAAGGCCATTAGCCCCAGGAGATCTAGTGCTGAGAAAGGTGGTGGGTACTACAAAGAATCCATCATAGGGAAAGTTAGTGCCCAATTGGGAAAGACCATATCGCATCACTTCGGTGGCTGGAATAGGTGCCTACTTTTCGGAGAACTTAGATGAAAATGTTGTGCCACGTCCGTAGAATGTAAATAACCTGCGAAGATACTATTTTTAATGAAAGGTATTTATGCCATCTTCTATTTCAATCATTGTATATTATATATCATTATTTGTTTATGTATTAAACAAAACCTCGGTCATGTTTGGCTCCTCGAACCACATACCTTGGGTAAATTAATGCTCTCCATTATTCGTTTAAGTGTTAAACAGAACCTCGGTCGTGTTTGGTTTCTCAGACCACATACCTCGGGTAAATTAACACAAAGGTTGTTCTAAGTGTTAAACAGAACCTTGGTGAGATTCAACTCCTTGGGTTATCTGCCTTGGGCAAATTAACACTAAGGTCATTTTCTATGTTAAACAGAACATTGGTTAGATTCCACTCATTAGGTTATCTGCCTTGGGTAAATTAACACTAAAGACATTTCTATGTTAAATAGAACCTTGGTTGGATTCAACTTCTTGGGTTATCTATCTTGGGCAAATTAACACTAAGTTCATTTTCTATGTTAAATAGAACCTTGGTAAGATTCAACTCCTTGGGTTATCTGTCTTGGGTAAATTAACATTAGGGTCATTTTCTATGTTAAACAGAACCTCGGTTAGATTCAACTCCTTGGGTTATTTGCCTAGGGTAAATTAACACTAAGATCATTTTTATGTTAAGCAATACCTTTTTTGGGTTCAACTCCATGGGATACCTGCCTTGGGTAAATTAACACTTAGATTATTTTTATGTATTAAACAAAGCCTTTACTAAGTTGAATTCCTTGAATCACTTGCCTTAAGCAAATTAATGCTTGGATTATGTTTGTGGTATTCAATATAACCCTGGTTATGTTTTATTTCTTGGGTGACTTACCTCGGGAAATTGAGATCTTAGTGTAAGCATTTCTTTATACGAGAGTATGGTAAACAGAGCTTAAGATTATAAAAATGTAAGTACAAAGATGAAATGACAAAAAGCTAACAAGAGTTTCCCATTAATCCAAGTTCCAAAAGATTACATATGAAAAAGAAGGAAAGGAAAAACAAAATGCCTTCTGTTTTTTTTTTTTTTAAACTAACAAACAACTACAAAAACAAAAAAAATATCATGGGGATCCACTGCCACATTCTTTAAGCTTGGGAAGTCTTATGTGCCTCTGGCCCTATACCAGGTTGCCCTTCAGCAGTTGAAGTTAGGGCAGGAGGAGCCACTATGGTCGGTGGGGCATTTTTGGAGGGATCAACTGCTGTTGGAGGTGCCTTGGTTCCTACCTCAGTGCTTTGGCAGTGGTAGTACTGGGCTTGGAAGTGGCTAGCTTGATCTGCTTAGGCTTAACAAGAGCAGTGGTAAGGGGCTACTGCTCATTGGATTTGGCTTTAACAGGAGCCATGGTTTTGTGTTGCTACTCTGCATATTTGGCTTGGGCAAGAGCAGCAATGTTGGGTTTGGGTTGAGGATTCTCAGTGGAACTCACAGGAGCTGAGGCAGAGATGTTAACAGAAGGCTGGCTAACAGGAAGAGCTCTGATAGCTAGAGGGTAGAAGGCCTTCTTCGGATTCCTCAACTCGGAATTGGGGTCTACTCTAGCAGAATTCAAAGCTTCAATCCAAGTTTGGAGGAAAAAACTGTGGCACACAACGGGGTGTTGAGATTTGAGGTGGGCCTCAGTCTCTTTCTGCCCTTGGTTGTATGCAGTTTGCTTGACCCTTTCCATTTCCTTGTCCTTTCTGCCAAGTTCCTTTTTCAGCTCAGTAATGGTTGTCCGAGCGATGGAGAGTTGACTCTCAGCTTCCCTCAATTGCATAAGCTGCTCCCGAGCTTGCCTCTCTGAGCTTTCAATAGAAGCCTCAGCACTCTTCCTGGTGTAATCACACTCTGCCAATTTGAGGAAGGTCTCTCTTAGTTTTTGTTATCTATCATAGCTTCAGATTTTTGAGCAGCTAAGCAATTAGATTCCTCCTCCTTCACGTCTCTGAACGCTTGGTCAACCCACTCCTACGCTACGTATGCAACTTAGGTAGCCTGTGGGTGAATAGTTAACATAAAAGTTAGTAGGAGACCATGCATAGAAGGGTTGTTAAAAGGTAAAACAAAAAATGAAAGAGTGAATGTAGAGAAGCCTTACCAAAGCTAAGTCCCTCTTCACGAACAGAAAAAGCTAGTGCTTCTTTAAGTTTCGAAGCTTGTCCATGTCCCTTGGGAGAAGAAGGGCTTGTTCAATGGTATTGGCTATGTAGCCTACTCTTCCACCATCAAAGTCATGGATGGAAGCATCCTCCCGAAGAGGCAAATCATCCAATTCAAAGGTGGGGTTCTAGATTGGAACCTTAGACTTGCGCTCAGAGTCAATGATTGAGCTTTTCACACCCTTTCTTTGTTGGGCACGGGTCACTTTGATCACCTTGGTGGGCTCTAGGGGATTTTCCTCTTGAACTTTGCCTTTTTCTACAACTCTTTTACCCCTTCTTCTGTCCCCTTTTTCACTTTTTGTTAGTTGGCTCTGTTTGGATAAGGGCAAGAATAATTGGGGTTAGAGGTTTGGGAATAACTGGAACCTCGGGAACTGTGGTTCCAGCATGGGATTCTAGTAGAGAAAGTAGGTCTGGTAGCCTTTTCTCTATCACCATACCTTCTGGTACTTCAGTGTCCTCTTGGTCTTCATTGACTAGAGCTGTGGTTAGTTGGGGGTTGGGTATTTCCTCCTCGAACGCATGTGTGTGGTAGAAGATTTCAAAATCCTTGTCTTAGATAGGATTTTCAGTGTCTTCCTCCAAAGTGATGTCCTCTAATTTTGTCTCCTCTCCTTTGTCCGATGATGTGATCTCCTCTATGATAGGTTACAGATTCTTTAGAACAGGAAGTTCAACAGGTTCAAGGTCCTTGAAGGTAGGGAGCTCAACTGCTTGCGTTCCTTCTGGGAAAGGCTTGCTTGCAAAACCTTCAATGGCCATGTCAACCAGTGTGAGGAGGGAATCTTGGGTTTTGATCATGTGCTTAGATGTTTGGAAGCGGTTAGATATGGGGGTGAAGCCTAAGATTACATGAACTGCATGAAGCTGACCGTCCTTATGTAGGAAGATTTTGGATCTTAGGACTTGAATTAGCAACTCGAAGTTTACCAGGCTTCGTCTTTTGGCGGTGGCTCTTTTCTTTGAAAATGAAAAATTAAGGGCTAACATTAGTTTCCAGGTCGGGCAAGCCTCAATTTGAGCAAGTAAAAGACAAATGAGCATACATAAAGGTAAAGTGATAAAATGACATATGAAAAGGTTGTTTATAGTTTCCTAAGCTAACACTAATTTTTGTTAAGTGTCCCTAAGCCATCCCACCTGGAGTTCCATCCTTGGTAAGGCAATGGAGTCCGTCATGCCATTCCCCTGAAACAATGAGAAAGTCCTCGTCCATGCCTTTGTTCATTTCAGGGAGACAAAAGATTAGCCAAACGGCAAGAACCCTAGTTTTTAGATAATAACCCCCCATCAGCACCTTTCTGGCAACTATACACTTAATTCACGTCATGATCGTTAAGTTGTATAGCCAATTTTTCATTTAGGGCATCTACACTACCTAGTATTCTAAACATATTAGGAACGCACTAGATAGAACACAATCTAAAAAGATTTGAAAAATCTCTAGTAACTCTACCTATAGGAATCCTCATACCTCCTTTAATGAAGGCAATCATAGGAATTACAACTGCACCAATAGGCCTCATCATTGCCATTCACCTAGGTTGCAGTGTTGTATGGACACATTGTTAGGAATCCCATGGTACCTCTCGGTTTTAAGGAGTTTCAACTAAACTAAAAAATCTACCCATTTGGGAAAAAGAAAAAAGCAACTAATGTGTAAGAATAAGGGAAGAACTCTGGTTAACAGAAGTACGCACTTATGAGTTTAGGGAAGAAAAACTCCTCAGGCGAGGTTACCAGGTGAAGGAAGCATGTTTAAGTTCTTTTCTGCTTCTAGGGAGACAAAATGAAGAAAGGAGTTTCACATCTCTCTATATATAGGTTGGGAAAAGAAGGAGCAGTAATCTTGTCACCCCTTCTATTGGTGATTTCTAAGCCGTTCGATCAAGATCTCATTGTAGAACATGGGAAACAGCAGGCCGCCAGTTGCATTTATTACCGAGTTGGGCATTTCGAAGCATCAGAAGTGGGTCGTAGTCATTTGAAAAGACATGCTCGTGGAAGGGACCTATTTACGAGCGTACCCTTGTCAATGACTTTGTTGGTCAAAACCTCATCTTTCCTGGTCGGGAGTAAAAATTGAGGTTCTGGGGGGCTATTATGTGGATAAGGATCCCTAATCCCTTTAAATGGACTACCAAAATTATTTCTGAGGATACAACTCAGACCTCGGGGACGAGCATTGGTTAAGCATGGGACGGGCACCAGCTAACCATGGGGAAGATCAGTAACCATGAGAAGCACATGAAGTTAAAATATCACAGAGGAAAGAAAGCAAACTTGGCATAGGTTATGAGGAGAATGAGGGGAGAAGGGTGTAGAAGCTATCTCCTCTGCATTAAATGCAAGACAACTACTCCTCTAGTCTCATTAATGAGAAAATGACTATGAACAGTGGTGGTACAACTCAGATTGCAAAGTAGAAGCTTACTAGTATGTTCCGGATGAGACAGAAGTCCTAGGAATGCAATCTCAGCCCTCCAAGTGTAGGACTAAGATAATCTATGTGTAAATATAAAAGAAAAATGAAGATCCTTGTGTGAGGGATCCGGGAAGGAGAGAGAAAAAAAGAACTTTGTAACCAAGAGCTAAAATATTTGTTCAAAGAAGAAAGAAACACATATATATAAAACAGACATTCCTCGGGCTTGACTGAGGATCCTTTCCTCTTCGTAATTTGCAATCTTGATCATCTTATTGGCGTTTTATCTCATTGTGATTAACTTTAACTTGTTAAGTGATCAATATCCTACCCATTCTCTAACAGATCTATTGTAGTGGGCTTAATGGGCCATTGTTTGGGTCATTCTTTGTCCGTGGATCAATCCGTGTCCTTACAAACACAATTTACACCCACTAACTATGCCCAAAAACCGTTTTGATTTATTATGTTTGAAGTTGGTTATCTTAGTATGGTAATTTTGCACAAATTATTTTGGTCCATTAAATTTGTGGTGATCATTTTAGTCGTGTAACTTTACCCAAAAATACTCAAAATGGTCAACTTAGATGACTAAAATAATTTTTGGGTAAGATTACTAGACTAAAATGATCAACTTTAAACTTAAAGGACTAAAATTAATTTTGAGAAAAGTTATTGGACTAAAATGACTAACTTCAAGCTTAAATGACTAGAATTTTTTTGGGCAGAATTAATAGGTGTAAATTGCATTTTTTTCCTATATTTTAATGTGAGTTTAAATGCAAGTATATTTAATGCTAGAAAATTAAAAATACTCATTTATTAATGTAAGGCAAAGTAATTAGTGCAGATATTAAACAAGCTTATTTATTGCAATAATTTAGTTCATTGATTTATGCAAGAAATTTAATATCTAAAATATAGAAAAATTAATTTAGAGTAAAGACATTTAATGAGCAAAGACTTTAATAACCATGTATATTTAATGTATTAAATATTTCAAACACATTTATTGAGACTTTCGTTAATAAATGCCAAAAATGGAAGGTGGGAAAATTGCGCCGTCCACCCTTGAGGTTTACTAAAATTACGTTGTCCTACCCTATTAATTGTGCAAAGACCTCCTTTGTATTTTAAAGTAAACGACAATCACATTTCTTGCAACTTAACATTGTTAATTCCACTAAAGAATATCATTTAAACCATATCTCACTCTTTTTTCTTTATTTAAAGAATTTAAGTATGACATGGAACTATCCACAAAACTTCGAAAAGCATTCACATAATTTATCAGATTGAAAAATTTTCTCTCTAATTGTACGTTAACAAAAACTAGTGAAAGGCAGAGGTCAAAGGTAGTTTGGAGGAACTTTTCACCAAAAAAAAAAAAAGAGTATCTTTCATCATGGCAAATTATCAATAAAACGATGATGACTATCCCACCATTTTGTAAATTTTTTTTGAGATTTAGAAGAAAATAAAGTAAAACTAAAAATAAAGAAGTGGAAAAAACTTGGCTCACTTTTGAGAACAGTAGACCCATGTTGATGCATTGTGTAAACAAAGAAATCATTAACACAAAGCTTTTTCGGTTGTATAATGAGGATTCCACCTTCCATCATCTTTTCACTCTCAAATCAAAAATCAAGTAGCATTTAATTAGGGGTTACTAATTGATCGAGCAAGTTTCAATTATGATCTTTCATATTATGAAAATGGTTTAAGCATTTAGGCAAAACATGTTACTGAATCTTAGGTAAAATAGCAATAATGACTCCTTTTAAGAAGGAATTCTTCTCAATAATGGACTAGCCTAATACCCAGTGACCTCTTTTGTTTTCTCCTTCATTTGGCTGGTCTTGTAACAACACTATTAAAAAGAAAGGAAGCTAGAAATGTGGGGGGGGGGGGGGATTAACATTATCTTTAGGAAAATAAAAAACCATAACATACACACAATTACTTAAAACTTGAAACCTCTTAATTCTCATTCAAGATTTATTTTATAGAACACATCGAAAGATTGAATCGAAAAAATTAATATTTTCTAATACATTGCAAAATAATTGTTTTACCATTTTGTTAAGTAAATGAGGGTTACATAATGGGTTGTCTATAAAAAGAAAAGTTTTTTTTTTTTATTTAATGAAAAGAAGAAAAAAATCGAGTCGATATTAAAGTCAACGAGACTACCATTTCAGCTAGGCCGCAAAATCCATATAAATTTCCTCTCATAAAATCATCAATTTCATTTATTTTGATAAGTAAACCTTTCACCTTACTATTTATTTGCTCCAATCATGCATCTTCACATTTTGATGAAAATTCATATCATATAAGTAGAATCCATCCTCCTGTGCCGTCCAAATGCAATGGTTTCCACCACAATTGGCTTCAAACGTACCAGTTTCTATATACACATCAAAAGAAGCATGTAAGTTTTTATTAAAAAAATAGCAATAGAAATCTGTGGTCTTAAAAGCAGAGTCGCCAAAAGAGAATTCCCACTCTCCATTTGGTTGGAGAGTTCTAAGGCCTAAATCATCATCTGCAGATTTACAATGATAGGTAAGAGGTTTCTTGTTGAGATGGTTGACAATTCGTACATAGTGCGTAAATATGCTGTTTGTTGATTTAGAAGAAGTACTTTGGCCAAAGGCTAAAAGAAGGATAAACACAAAACAATAAAGTTGGGCTATGATTATTTCATTCATTTTTCTAGTGCTCAAAAAAGATATTTAGTTATACTCGAAATGCATTTGCCTTCTTATTTATAACTAGAGATTGTCAGTTGTACATTAACAAAGCATATTCAAATATTCTTATTAAAAAAAAAGCATATTCTAATATTAAATGATGTAGACATAATTAATGCACCTTAATTTTATATTAGGAAGATTGCACACACCTTCCTAAGGTTTATTGAAATTATAATGACCTTCCCATTATTGATACATTGAATCTTGATATTGATACATTTTCATATATTGGTTTCTTATTGAATTCTGATTAAAAACATTTTCCTTAAAAAAATATAATAATTAAATGTAAAATGCATTGTGTTTTCTTAAAAAAAAAACTTACGAAATTTAAAACATTTTCAAGTATTAAATATAGATTACTTAATTTAGAAAATTTATTATATTATATCAACTATACTTTGTTAGAAAATAATCACATCATTTTAAAAAGAGTTTGAGACTAACACTTATAAGTCTCGTCTACTCTTTTATTTTTTCACTTAGCAAAAGCAGATTGTCAAAATTTTTCGGATTTGTGACTAATCTATATATAAATATATATATATATATATATATATTTATATAACTGAAGACTCTGAAGCTCTCATAATGTTCCACCTCAGCACAATATTTAAATAAAATATTCATTTTATTTAAATAAAATTATTTTTGTTAGTCCAAATTTAACAATGAGTAAAACTCTATCTCTCTAACAACTTTAACTTAAATTCAAGTTCATCATTATCAATTTTTTAAAACAAATTATACACATCAGCATTACTTAAATAAATTTAATAATTAATTAATGAAAGAAAAAACTCCTAACCCAAGTTAGACTTTTAGCCAAATACAATACCACTCTCCTACTGTCTCTACTATCTCCTATTTAAGAACTGGTATCCCTCTTTTCTTAGTCTCTTCAAATGTAGCATATCATTGCTTCAAAACGATCCTGCTATCATTTGTGTGTGTGTATATATATATATAATCGAAACCTCTGAAGTTCTCACAATTTTCCACGTTAGCACAATACTAAATAAAATTATCACTTTATTTAAATAAAATTATTTTTGTTTAGTCCAAACTTAACATGGAGTGAAACTCTATCTCTCTAACAAGTCCAACTTAAACTCAAACTCAAACTCAAATATTATTATTATTATTATTATTATTATTATTATTATTATTATTATTATTATTATTATTATTATTATTATTATTCTTGTTGTTGTTGTTGTTGTTGTTGTTGTTATTATTATTATTATTACTATTATTATTATTATCTCTCTACTTTACTAACATGATATTTTATAATAGGGTGCAAACTTATTGCCATGGATTATTGTTTTGAATATTACCCAATATTTTTCTATTTTTAGTCATATATATTTTTTTTTGTTTCAAGATATATATATATATATATATATATTACATATACTATATAATAAAATTTGGGCTTATACACCGTGGTTTCACCATATTGCAAAATTTTTTTAAAATTAAAAAAAAAAGATATAATTTTCATTCTCTTATAATTTCTAAGTTGATAAAAATCCTACTTTGATTACAATCCAAATTATATCTTAATTTGATTACAATCCAAATTATTCATCTAATCATTTATTAAAATTCTTAATTGAGAAAAAAAAAAGCAACATACTACACGTTTATTAAAAAAACAGCAGTATACTACACATGCAGAAATTTGTAGATATAATTTTGTTATTATCAACTTTTCTTTTATGGCTTTATCACTTTTTTGGATAAAGTTATGTTGAGTTTAACTTCTTCTTATTTGGATAACTTTAAACTTCTAAGCTGATTATAACTTTAAAAAAAAAAATGTTTATCCTTTTTCCTTATTGCCATTCACGGTTACTTACTTTCTTTCTTTTTTCTTTTTTTTTTTAACTTAAATTACATTCAATGATCAACTTCAAACATAAATGGCTAAAATTAATTTTGAGAAAAGTTATTGGACTAAAATGACTAACTTCAAACTTAAATGACTAGAATTATCTTGGGTAGAATTTATAGGTGTAAATTGCATTTTTGCCTATATTTTAATGCGAGTACATTTTATGAGCAACTATATTTAATGCTAGAAATTAAAAATACACATTTATTAATGTAAGACAAAGTAATTAGTGCAGATATTAAACAAGCTTATTTATTGCAATAATTTAATTCATTGATTTATTGCAAGAAATTTAATATCTAAAATATAGAAAAATTAAATCAGAGTAAAGACATTTAATGAGCAAAGACATTTAATAACCATGTATATTTAATATATTAAATATTTCAAACACATTTATTGAGACTTTAATTAATGAATGCCAAAAATGGAAGGTGGGAAAATTGCACCGTCCACCCTTGAGGTTTACTAAAATACATTGTCCTTCCCTATTAATTGTACAAAGACCTCCTTTGTTTTTTAAAATAAACGACAATCACATTTCTTGCAACTTAACATTGTTAATTCCACTAAAGAATATCATTTAAACCATATGTCACACTTTTTCCCTATTTAAAGAATTTAAGTATAACATATCCACAAAACTTCGAAAAGCATTCACATAATTTATCAAATTGAAAATTTTTCTCTCTAATTGTATGTTAACAAAAACTAATGAAAGGCAGAGGTCAAAGGTAGTTTGGAGGAACTTTTCACCCAAAAAAAAAGTATCCTTTCATCATTGCAAATTATCAATAAAACGATGATGACTATCCCACCATTTTGTAACTTATTTTTGAGATTTAGAAGAAAATAAAGTAAAACTAAAAATAAAGAAGTGGAAAAAACTTGGCTCACTTTTGAGATCAGTAGACCCATGCTGATGCATTGTGTAAACAAAGAACTCATTAACATAGCTTTTTCGGTTGTATAATGAGGATTCCACCTTCCATCATCTTTTCACTCTCAAATCAAAAATCAAGTAGCATTTAATTAGGGGTTACTAATTGCTTGAGCAAGTTTCAATTAGGATCTTTCATATTATGAAAATGGTTTAAACATTTAGGCAAAACATGTTATTGAATCTTTGGTAAAATAGCAATAATGACTACTTTTAAGAAGGAATTCTTCTCAATAATGGACTAGCCTAATACCCAGTGACCTCTTTTGTTTTTTCCTTCATTTGGCTAGTCTTGTAACACCACTATGAAAAAGAAAGGAAGCCAGAAATGTGGAGAGAGGGGGGGGGGGGATTGCAATTATCTCTAGAAAAAAAAACCATAACATACACACAATTACTTAAAACACTTGAATCCTCTTAATTCTTATTCAAGATTTATTTTATAGAACACATCAAAAGATTGAATCAACAAAATTAATATTTTCTAGTACATTACAAAATAATTGTTTTACCATTTTGTGAAGTAAATGAGGGTTAAAAAATGAGTTGTCTACAAAAAGAAAAGTTTTTATTTTTTATTTAATGAAAAGAAGAAAAAAACCGAGTCAATATTGAAGTCAACAAGACTACCATTTCAGCTAGGTCGCAAAATCCATATAAATTTCCCCTCATGAAATTATCAATTTCATTTATTTTGATAAGTAAACATTTCACCACCTTAATATTTGTTTTCTCCAATCATGAATCTTCACATTTTGATCCGAACTCATATCATATAAGTAGAATCCATCCTCTTGTGCCGTCTAAATGCAATGGTTCCCACCACAATTCGTACACAGTGCATAATATGGTGTTTGTTGATTTAGAAGAAGTACTTTGGCCAAAGGCTAAAAGAAGGATAAATAAAAAAAAATAAAGTTGGGCTATGATCATTTCATTCATTTTTCTAGTGCTAAAAAAAGATATTTAGTTATACTCGAAATGCATTTGCCTTCTTATTTATAACTAGAAATTGTCAGTTGGACATTTACAAAGCATATTCAAATATTCTTAAAAAAAAAAAAGCATATTCTAATATTAAATGATGTAGACATAATTAATGCACCTTAATTTTATATTAGGAAGATTGCACAGACCGTCCTAAGGTTTATTGAAATTATACTGACCTTCCCATTATTAATAAATTTAATATTGATATTGATACATTTTCATATTTTGGTTTGTTATTGAATTTTGATTAAAAACATTTTCCTTAAAAATAATAATTAAATGTAAAATGCATTATGTTTTCCTAAAAAAAACTTACAAAATTTAAAACATTTTCAAGTAATATATATATATAACCAAAACCTCTGAAACTCTCACAATTTTCCACGTCAGTATAATATTTAAATAAAATTATCATTTTATTTAAATAAAATTATTTTTGTTTGGTTCAAATTTAACAGGGAGTGAAACTCTATCTCTCTAACAAGTTTAACTTAAACTCAAGCTCATCATTATGAATTTTTTAAAACAAATTTTACACATCAGCATTACTTAAATAAATTTAATAATTAATTAATGAAAGAAAAAACCCCTAATCCAAGTTAGAATTCTAGCCAAATACAATAACACTCTCCCACCGTCTCTACTATCTCCTATTTAGGAACTGCTATCCCTCATTTCTTAGTCTCTTCAAATGTAGCATATCATCGCTCTAGAACAATCCTGACATCAGCTGTGTATATATATATGTGTGTGTGTGTGTGTGTTTATATAACCAAAACTTTTGAAACTTTCACAATTTTCCATGTCATCACAATATTTAAATAAAATTATCATTTTATTTAAATAAATTAGTCCAAACTTAACAATGAGTGCAACTCTATCTCTCTAATAAGTCCAACTTAAACTCAAACTCAAATGTTGATATTATTATTATTATTATTATTATTATTATTATTATTATTATTATTATTATTATTATTATTTTATTTTATTTCATCATCATCATCATCATCATCTCTCTACTTCACTAACGTGATATTTTATGATAGAGTGCAAACTTATAACCATGGATTATTGTTTTGTTTGTAACCCAATCTTTTTCTTATATTTTTCTATTTTTTAGTCATATATATTTTGTTTTGTTTCAAGATATATATATATATATATATATATATATATCATATACTATATAATAAAAGTTGGGCTTAGATGCTTTGGTTGCGCCAAGATGCTTCACCATATTGCAGAAATTTTATAAGATTTTAAGAAAATATAGATATAATTTTCCTTCTCTTATAATTTCTCAGTTGATAAAATTTTACTTTGATTACAATCCAAATTCTTCATCTAATAATTTATTAAAATTTTAATTAAGAAAATAAAGCAACATACTACACGTTTATTAGAAAACAACAACATACTACAGATATAGAAATTTATAGATATAATTTTGTTATTATCAACTTTTCTTTTATGACTTTATCACTTTTTTGGATAAAGTTATGTTGAGTACAACTTCTTCTTATTTGGATAACTTTAAACTTCTAAGCTGATTATAACTTTAAAAAAAATATGACTATCCTATTTCCTTACTGCCATTCATGTTTACTTACTTTCTTTCTTCTTCTTCTTTTTACTTAAATTACGTTCAATGACTATATGACATTTTTTTTGGATAAACATACATTCTAGGTTAATTCTTCTTCTCTTATAATATCTAAAATGATTAGAAATCTAAGTTCCTCACTATTGAAAATTCTCTCTCTCTCTCTCTCTCTCTCTCTCTCTCTCTCTCTCTCTCTCTCTCTCTCTCTCTCTATATATATATATATATATAATGTTTTTCTAGTGTATTTTTATATATTCTTAGGCACAACTTCTTCTTCTTCTTCTTCTTCTTCTTCTTCTTCTTCTTCTTCTTCTTCTTCTTTTCTCTCCCCCATTATCAATAATTCTCATTTTTTTACAATTTCTATGTTGTTTAGAAATCTAACTCTCCTTTGTTTGTTTTTTTTTTCTTATTACATAGGCAATTTGATGTTTGTGAAATCCATAGTAAAAGTCTTTATCAAACCTACCATCCAAACTATTAAAGGTATGTATTTCTCTTCTTTGTTTTTGTTTGTTTGTTTGTTTTTTTTTTTTTTTTTTTTAAGGTTTTGCTTATGAGTCATAAATGCAATTTTAAATCCATGAAATCTATTACATAAACTTCTATAAATATTATTTAAGAATTATCAAATTTTGTATTCTTTCCTACAACAAGGGTTCTATTTGTATTTGTGTTATGTTTATATGTGTTATTAGATTAAATTAATTTTCTTGAGAAGTAAAATTTTTTATGTTACTATTTCTCATTTTTGTTTTTGTTGTTAATGATATTATATGTGTGCAAAACATTATGAGCATGTAACTTTTTTTTATTATTTTAAATTTCATTGTAATTAATTTTTATTTTGGTTTTTACAAATGTCAATAGCCATACCTATATTTATCACCCACAACAAATTTGAATAGTATTCATGATTTTTTTTTTTAACATAGCATGTTATAAATATCAACAACATATTCCTTCACAAGATTGCTATTAGCAAGTAATATTAAATCTACATCATGAAATGGAATTCACATCTTAATATGATCATGCAACTATTTACTTGAACTAATAATTTTTTTTAACAATTTTCTTTACCCTTTTTATCCATTAAGACTCCTTTAGATAAGAGGCCATTAATGTATCAAAACATAACTTTAAATAAACGTTTGAAAAACAAAATACCATGTAGTCTATACTCTTTAAGTGCATAGCACATTTTAATTATTAAATTCAAGAATTTTTTTCATATAAATATGTCGTGTGATTGTTGTGGGATACAGATATTTAATAAGGTAATAGTGCCACGTGTTATATCTGAAGCCAAGGAGGCTGATGCAGTTCCGAGGGGACCATACCTTTGGACAGCAAGGCCGGAGAAGCGAGCCTTGACCATGTTAATGGCACATTACTAGAGGATGTCACACTATAAAGGAAGAGCTTTAGAGAAGGGGTTAATCCTGATGTGTCTAAAGGGATGGTAGCTGCTACCACATTTAATGCACCCCACCAAACCCCCTAACTGCATTTATACGGAGAAGACTCCTGAACAGTGCTATCTTGTTTGCCACAACTCACAGAAGATTTGGGAAGGCGTCTGATGGGACAAGCACTCGAGTAGTGGCCTACATGATCAACAAATGGAGGGCCAAGATTAGCTGAAAGAGGCTATATAATGTAAGAGATCCTCCTAAAAGGGAAGGAGGTTCATTGAGAATCCCAAAGAGAGAAATACTATAGCTAATCATTCTTGGGATCAATCTAATATGAGTATCTGTCCACAAACCTTGGTAGAGGACTAGTATTCTTCATTGTTCCTTGTCTTTTTCTTCTTCTTCAACTGTGCTAGGTTATTTGATTCAAGTTCTTGCCACTACAAATTCGTTGTATTATGTCAACTCATTCTTGGTACTTACAATTAGCGCCATTTGTGGGAAATTTCACTTAATCTACACACTTTTAAGGAGAACGCCGAAGGATGTCCAGCAGGGAAGGATCCGTGAGTTTTCATCCTGGCGGTAGGACGAGTTCGTAAACCTGGAAAACCACTGGGACAGTGAGTTAGCTAGGTTTGGGACCAGGAGCTTCAGACTAGCCCGTTCTAGTTAATGCAACCACATTTATTCGAGATCGAGAAACCATCTCTCAAGTGAGATCGTTGACATAAGACGTGAGGTGAACCATCTGCGCAGGAAAATAAGGTAGAACCAGAGAAATTGACAAGGTAGTAGTCTCACTACAAGCTTGGGCTCTAGTTCAGAGCCAAAATGGGGCCGGCGTAGGAGAAGTAGGACGCCTCCCAGTGTAACAGAAACTGATTCTTCTGAAGATTCACACAGAGAAAGGCCACCATAGGTGGTATAGACCCATCCCCTAAGGAGATAAAGGTAGGGACGCTATGAGCAAGGCCCTTTCCCAGATATCCAAGTTGCCCTTCATGAGGCGGATCGAGAGGGCCAAGTTGCCCAAATGCTTCGCACAACTCACCTTCACCGTTTACAATGGGAGGACCGACCCCATGAAGCATGTTAGCCACTTCAATCAGAAGATGGCCGTATACACTAGAAACGAGGCTTTGATGTGCAAGGTGTTTCCCTCCAACATCAGCCCAGTGGCAATGAGATGGTTCGATGGACTACATGAAAGATCTATTGATTCCTATGAGGAGTTCACTAAAGCTTTTGGTGCAAGCTTCGTTACATGCAATAAGGTGCCGAGGACATTGGACTCTCTGCTAGTGCTATTAATGAGAAAGGGAGAAACCTTAAAGACCTACTCAAATAGGTATTGGGAACTGTACAACGAATTGGATGGGGACTTTGATGACGTTGCGGTACGCACCTTCAAGAGTGGGCTACCCACCAAGTGTGACCTATGAGAGTCCTTTACCATGAGACCTACTCGGACCATGAAATAGTTAATGGACTCAATAAACGAGCATAAGAGGGTTGAAGATGACCGAGCACAAATTAAGGGAAAGGCAAAGGGCTTCCACGACCTAAAAGATAACCACTTTAGTAAGATAGGGGGAAATTGGCCTACGGAATACTTTTGCAATCAGGGACAGCAAAGCGAGGTCCAACAGGTCAACTTGGTGTTCAGGGTCCCAATCCACCATATATTGCAGAAGATTCGAAATGAGCCTTACTTCACTTGGCCACATAAGATGGGTGGAGAGCCGACCCAAAGAAATCCATTACTATATTGCCAATATCATCAGGATAAGGGGCATACCACTAAGGAGTGCAAAACCCTACGGTTATACTTGAACTATCTGCTTAGGGAAGGAAAGCTGGGAAAGTTCACAAATGAGACCTCAACACAAAGAGGAGCCACGCATCAGGGATACTAGGGAGGGCAAGCACTACGACCCCCCTTAGGGACTATTCATGTTATCCTAATCGAATCTAAACAGACGCTGGCCATGTCAACAGTGGTGATGTCTGTGTCTCCCCCTATTATCAACTTTAGCCAAGAAGACGTCTACAAGAGGTCTAGGTCGAGACCCAGTTTGGTCATGGGTTTTTCTAACGAAAACCTAGTCGGCACTGCCCAACCCCATGTTGACACTCTGGTTGTCACAGTGCGTATTTAGGGCTTCGACGTGCACAGGGTAATGGTCGATAGGGGAAGTGGGGCTGAAATCATGTACCCTGATCTATTTAGAGGACTGGGGCTTAAGGAGACAAACCTAGAGAGTTACGGAGCCCCATTCATGGGATTTGAATGGAAAATGGTGATCCCAAAGGGAAGAATCAAGCTATCGGTCCAAGTAGAGAGGGAGGAAGTGTTGGTGAACTTCACGTATTCACCATACATAACTATTCTAGCTCAGCCGTGGCTACATGCTTTTGGAGCCGTATCATCCACTCTGCACCAAAAGGTGAAATTCCCAACTGAAGGTCAGATCGGAGAGATACATGGATGCCAAGCCTCGGCGAGACAATGCCTCATCGCAGCAATCAACCATTGAACCCCTCTAGAAGGAATGGATGAGGCATTACCAAAGTTATAGCAGTTAATGCTTATCACAGTCGAGGCCGAGGACAATAAGGTTGGAGCGGTAGAGGCCTGTGAGAGCCTTAACAAGGTGGCTATTGGGAGCAATCTCGACAAATAATTTTAGGTAGGAGCGCATCCATCACTAGAAGAAAGGGACGAGTTGGTGGCTTTCCTCAAGCAGCATATCGATGTATTTGCCTGGGACCTATACGAAGTGCCAGGGATTGATCTAGACTTCATATGCCATCAGCTAAACATGAATCCTGAAGCTCGGCCAAAGAAACATCCACCTTGGAGATCCTTCGATGAGCATTCCAATGTAGTAAAAGAAGAAGTCAACAAGCTGGGGCAATAAAGGAAATTTTTTATCCTGATTGGCTAGCTAACATTGTGGTAGTGAAAAAGAAGAATGGGAAATGGAGAGTTTGTGTGCACTTCACTGATCTCAATAAAGCTTGTCCCAAAAACCCTTTCCCTACCCTGAGGATAGACTAGCTGGTAAACGCCACCTTCGAACACCCTCAGATGAGCTTTCTTGATGCTTTCCAGGGATACCACCAGATCCCTCTAGCACTTGCCAACTAGGAAAAAACAGCCTTCAGGACTCCCCTCGACAACTACCACTAGCGAGTGATGCCTTTTAAGTTGAAAAACATGGGATCCACCTACTAGAGGATGGTGACAAGAATGTTCGAGGCCCAACTAGGTAGGAATATGGAAGCCTATATAGATGACATGGAGATAAAAAGTAAAGTTGCATTCGAGCACATACAAGACTTGGAGGAAGCTTTTTCTGTGCTCAGGAAACACCAACTGCGATTGAACACTTCAAAGTGTTCATTTGGGGTAAGCTCGGGGAAGTTCTTGGGCTTTATGATAACACATCGTGGCATTAAGGTCAACTCAGATCAGATCAAGGCCATAAACAACCTACATCCACCTCCGAATCCTAAAGAGGTGCAGCAGTTGATGGGCATGACAACGGCCCTAAACAGGTTCATATTGCGGTCGACTGACCAATGTAGACCATTCTTCCAACTTCTGCACAAGTGGAAGGATTTCTCCTAGACAGAGGAGTGTGATCGAGCCTTCCGAGAAATGAAGGAGTATTTGTCAAATCCGCCGATGTTGTCCTATCCTGGGCAGAAGGAGGTCTTTTACGCCTACCTAGCTGTCACAAGCCACACTTTTAGCCTCATCTTGATTCGAGTTGATTTTGGGGTTGAAAGACCAGTGTACTACATCAGAAAATCTCTACAAGATGCCGAGATGAGGTACTCTCACATAGAAAAAAAGCCATCTTAGCCCTCGTCCACGCTACCAAGAAGTTGCCACTCTACTTCCAAGCACATACGGTGGTAGTCTTGACTCAACTTCCCCTGCAAGCAGTATTATCTAAATCAGAATATTCTGGAAAGGTGGTGCAATGGAGAACTATGTTAGGGGCTTTTGACATCAAGTACTAGCTGAGGACATTGATTAAAGGCCAAGTCTTGGCTGACCTTGTCGCTGAGTTCTCGGAAGATCAAACTAAGGAGGGTGTGCAAAGCCAGGAAGCTGCTAGAGTTTTTGCCGGAGAAATTTCCCTTCCATGGACTGTGTACATTGAAGGGGCTGCCAACCATAAGGGCTCGGGAGTTAGAGTTGTCATTGTCTCCCCGGATGGGATAGTTCTAAAGAAATCCCTGAGGCTATCCTTCTCAGCCACTAACAACGAGGCCAAGTATAAGGCATTATGGTCAAGATTGGAGGTAGTAAAGGGCTTGGGAGGAAACAGTATAGAGGTCTTCAGTGACTCCCAACTGATAGTGGGCTAAGTACTAGGAGAATATAAGGCCAAGGATGCAAGCCTATTTGGGCAAGATAAAGAAACTTCGGGCATACTTTCAGGAATTCACCTTGAACCAAGTACCACAGTGCAAAAATTCTCATGTTGATTCATTAGCTACACTGGCAATGATGTCCGATGGTTTTCTACCACGATTAATCATAGTGGAGGAATTAGATAGGCCAAGGTGGAAGGACCAGAGCCTGACCATGGTGCAGTCTGTCCAAGCTAGACCCAGCTGGATGGACCCTATAGTGGCATTCCTAAGGAATGGAGACCTGTCGAAGGATAAGGCAGAGGCCGTGAAGATCCAAAGTTGCGCCTCGTAGTACTGGCTATCTCAAGAGCAAAATTGTATTGACGGTCTTTTTCTAGGTCACACAGGCCGTGAAGGATCCAGAGGCCGTTGTTGGAAGAGCTATATGAAGGGATTTGTGGGAGCCACACAGGGGGAAGATCCTTGGCTCATAGAGCCCTTACCTAGGGGTATTGGTGGCCTAGTATGCAAAAGTCCACCTAGGATTACGCGAGGAAATGTGATCAATGCTAGAGGTACGCCCCGAATATCCACTAACCCAGAGGGGCTTTGAACCCACTCTCTAGCCCGTGGCCTTTCACTCAGTAGGGTCTAGACATCGTGGGCCCATTCCCTCTTGCTATTGCAAACCGGAGATGGTTGCTCGTTGGGATAGATTATTTCACGAAATGGTTAGAAGCTGAGCCATTGGCTAATATCCGAGACCAGGATGTGAAGAGATTCATGTAGAGGAGCATTGTCACACGGTTCGGTGTACCTTACGCCCTCATATCTAACAATAGATCACAGTTCAACAACAAGGCTTTCAGGAGATATTGTAGTGAACTTGGAATCAGGAACAACTACTCTACCCCTGCATACCCATAAGAAAACAGGTAGGTTGAGGCCACCAACAAGGTGATCCTTAATGGGTAGATGAGTTGCCCTATGTACTATGGTCATACAGAACTCCCCCAAGAAGATTAACCGAGGAAACCGCCTTCTCCATGACATATGGGGTGGAAGCAGTTATACCTATGGAAATGGAATTCCCGATGATGAGAACAGATCAATTTGAAGAGCATAACAACGATAGTCAGCTGTGTGCAAGTCTGGACTGGACCGAGGAGAAAAGAGAGATGGTAATGATAAAACTGGCCCACTACCAACACAAGCTGAGGCACGGTTACAATAAAAAGGTGACGTCACAGCTAGTTGTGCCAGGGGACCTTGTCTTCAGGGAAGTGGTCTGTAATATGAAAAACCCATTCTGGGGCAAATTGGGGCCAAATTGGGAAGGCCCTTATCGCATCACCTCAGTAGCGGGCATAGGTGCATTTAGACTAGAGGATCTAGATGGAAACATTGTACTATGACCCTGGAATGTACGTAACTTGAGAAGATATTATTATTAATATAAGTACATCTCATTTGTTATTCCCATGTCATTGTAAGGGTTCAATAGAACCTCGACCATGCCTGGTCATTTGGATCCATGCCTTAGGCAAATTAATGCCCTAATATATCTCTAAGGGTTAAACAGAACCTCGGCCATGCCTAGTCCCTCGGACTACATGCCTTGGGTAAATTAATGCCTCTTATATCTCTAAGAATTAAATAGAACCTCGGCCATGCCTGGTCCCTCGGACCCATGCCTTGTGTAAATTAATGCCTCACAACCTCACTAAGGGTTAAACAGAACCTCGGCCATGCCTAGTCCCTCAAACCCATGCCTTGGATAAATTAATGCCCCAACATATCTCTAAGGGTTAAATAAAACCTTGGCCATGCCTGGTCCCTCGGACCGCATGCCTTGGGTAAATTAATGCCTCGCAATTACACCAAGGATGGGACCTCGACATATGCATCATCAAGGGAAAACAAGGACTCATGTGGCAACACCCAAATGGAGAAGTCACCCTCGGTTTCGGTTAAAGGTTCTGAAGGTACATTTATGAGGTACTCTTCAAATAAAAGACCTCAAACACCATTTTCTACTAAGTTTTTTGTTCGTCTCTGAGGACTTAAACATTTCTGCCAATTATACAATTTCTAGTACTAACACATAGTCATTTTTCTCACTATTTACGTGGGTTTAATTTACTTGGATTAACAACAATTCATTACCGATTAGCTTTTGTTAAAGTATGGGTTTTCACCCTTAGAGAATCCACAACAGTAGAGCTACATTTTTAGTTATTTGGCACTATAAAATGCTACTTTATCTATTTTACCTACTCATTTTACAAAACATCCAGCAATAGTGGATCTATTTTAGCTTTGAACACAACAAAATAATATAAACATCACAATAAAATAATATATCTACCACTTTCTAGAACAATATATCTACTCACAATAAAATAATTGAAAACCTTCTTTATCTTCCCTTTTCCTTTTGAGAATTACAACCCAACAAGCAAAAAAAAAAAAAAAAAAAAAAAAAAAAAAAAAACACCATTTAGTATTTTGCATATTCATATGATAAATCTCTTTGTTTTTTGAAATTTCGTGCTCTGTTTCTATATCTCTCTCTTTCTGGTTTTTTGGTGGGTTGGTTTGGTTAAAATTTTGTGAATAATTTGATGTGGCAAAAGCAATAAAATAGATATTAAAAGAAGGAAAAAGAATGAGCTGGAGGAAAGTATTGAAGTCTATACAGGGTGTAGCTACTCACACCCTTCTCCTTTGCTTCACGCTATTGCTGGTTCTCAAGCTCGACCACGTTGTCTCCTACTCTTGGTGGTCAGTTTTCCTCTCTTTTTCTATGTCTTTTTATTTTTTTTTTCAATTTTCAATTTTTTGTTGTTGTTTTTGTGGGTGTTTGATTTTTGTTGGGTTGGATTCATTTTTTGGGATTGTGATTGTTGTCACAATGTTTGTGGCGTTGAAAAGTGAAAAAAAAAAATCATGGGTTTTGCTTAAATTTGTGTTTTGGGGTATTAAATCGGTGAAAAAATTCATGGGGTTTCTTTTAGCAGTAGTGGATAAAATATTTTTTTAATGAAAAACGAGAGAGAAGTATAATATATATTTTTTTAGCTTCTTGCTATAGTGCACAGCCATAAATGCCTGTGCACTATAGCAAGAAACTAAAAATTTTTAGCTATAGCTCCATTGTTGTAGCATGCATTTTAAATATAAGTGGTGCTAAAAATAGCAATATAGCTATTTAGCACCACTATTGCTAATGCTCTTAAAAGTATCATTAGTCTAACTTCTCAGAAAAAGACAATACAATTTCTACAGCTATTGGAGACAGATATTGCAGGGAAAATGAAAGTTCACTTGTCATAAAGCCAAAGTTAACATGTTTTCATTAATAAAAAAGGAAAGGTACATCGTAAACTGTGGCAAACTGCCACAATAAAAGAAAAATACATAAGAAGAAAAGAAAGATCCTAGCTAAAAGTTTGGGTTGGAGGAGGATTTTCTTTGCTGGCTAGTTAGGGGATAAGAGGATTAGTAGCCTGGCTCGAGGCGGCCTTCTTTTCTTGGGCTACAGCTTAAGGCTTGACCGGCTCGAACTCTTTTGTCTTGGAAACAGTTTCCTTGCCTTGGTCAACCTCTAGGCCCTTAGTCTTTGGCAGAGGTTTAGCTTGGGAGACCTCTTTGCTTTGACCAGCTCCTTTTCCCTTAGCCTCTGGCCGAGTTCTACCCTGGGCAACCTCTTTGCTCTTGGCCACCTTTACCCCCTAGCCTTGGTCACCAGCCTTGTCAGGCCCTTTGGAGGTTTCTGAGGGGGGAAGAGAGACCTAGGTGATTAGAAGCTACTCCAGTTCAGTTGTTGCAGGCGCAACATCTATCTCAAGGCTCAAAGGTGCTTCAGGAGCTTCTCGGAGGTCTTATGGATAATGGATATTCTCAACTCTCCTCCATTCCGAGGAAGTAGGAACTCCGGTTTAGTTTAATGCCTTGGTCCACACCTCAAGGCAATAGTCCTTGTAGACTCCATCTAACTCATTAGCCAGGTGGACATTAGTCTACTTTGCGCTAAGGTCATAGAATTTCTATTTTGAAGCATCCGCAGCCACTTGAGCCGCCTCCTTAGCTTTCTCCAACTCTGGTTGGTTGTGGCCAGCTGTATCTAGGTGGGGTACCCTAGGTTTAGGTCCTTTAATTCTCGTGTTAAAGGACCTAAACCTAGGGTACCCCACCTGGTGCTCCCTCTTGGGTTGGGCAGTGAAGACCGTCATGCCATTCACTCAAGAAGATTAGAAAGTCATCTTTCATGCCCTTTTTTGATTTATGGAGACACAAGATAAGCATAACTTTGGAAGACCTATAGCCAGAGTCTAGAAGAAGATAGTACTCGTACATCCAGACAACGTCATGCCAGGTGAAGCCTTAGTCCATTTGCTCGTTGAGAAGGTCTACACTACCTAAGACTCTAAACAGGTTGGGCGCATATTGATGAGGGTGGATTCTATGGGCGATCATGTAGTCCCTGGTCACTCTACCGATGGGAAGTCTCATTCCCCCTTCTATGAAGGCGATCATGGGAATAACGACCTCCTCCTCCCTTCTGAGGGTGTGCCACCCACCCAGAGGGCAATACCGTAAGGAGACACCTTGGAAATATTATACAGGGCCCTAAACCCCTCCATACCTACAGGGGTATCTACTAAGTGAGCAGACCTACCTATCTAAGCAAGCTAAGGTTATGGGAAAGAACTTTTTTGAAGAAATAATAGAAAACAGAAGGCCGAGGAGGAAGAGCCTAAGAATAAGATTGGGATAAACATGGAACTTATGAAAATAATGACTAGAGTCACCTTAGGAACTTCTTGAAATTTTGAAGATTTGGGAAATGGGAGAAATGAGTCCTTTAGGCGCTTTATATAAGAGGTAGAGTTGGGTAGGAGTTACTCCGCCTAAATTTAGAGGAAAAATACCATTCGTAGGATTTCCATCTCACCATAGGACGTGGGGAACAAGGCACCATATGGAGCATTTAATGAGACATTACAGACTCTGAAGCGTCAAGAGCGATTACAAAGCATACGAAGTGACGTTCTTATATGGGAAAATCAAAGAAGCGTGTGGAGCAAATCACCCAAGATCAAAACCTCATTTTTCTCCTTGTACAAGAGGGAAAAACTAGAGTTATGAGGGGCTATTGTGGAATACAGAAATTTAATAAAGTAATAGTGCCACGTGTCATATTCGATGCCGAGGAGATCGATACAGTTCCGAGGGGACCATACCCTTGGACGTCAAGGTCGAGGAAGCGAGCCTTGGCCATGTCAATGGCACATTACCAAAGGAGGTCACACTGTAGAGGAAGAGCTTCAGAGAGAGGGTTAGTCCTAACGTGTTTGAAGGAATGGTAGCTGCCACCACATTTAATGCACCCCACCAAACCCCCTGGCCGCATTTATGTGGAGAAGACCCCTGAAGAGTGTTGTCTTGGTTGTCGCAACTCACAGAAGATTTGGGAAGGTGTTTGATGGGATAAGTACTTGAGTAGTGGCCTACATGATCAACAAATGGAGGGCCAAGATCAGCTGAAAGAGGCTATGTAATGTAAGAGATCCTTTGAAAAGGGAAGGTGGTTCATTGAGAATCCCAGAGAGAGAAATACTGTAGCTAATCGTTCTTAAGATCAATCTAATATGAGTATCTGTCCTCAGATCTTGGCAGAGGACTAGTATTCTTCATTGTTCCTTGTCTTTTTCTTCTTCTTTAATTGTGCTAGGTTATTTGATTCAAGTTCCCGCCTCTACAAATTCGTTGTATTATGTCAACTCTTCTTGAGATCAATCTAATATGAGCATCTATCCTTAGACCTTGGCAAAGGACTCGTATTCTTCATTGTTCCTTGTCTTTTTGTTCTTCTTTAATTATGATAGGTTATTTGATTCAAGTTCCCTCCTTTACAAATTCATTGTATTATGTCAACTCATTCGTGGCACTTACAATTGTTTGAATCCAAAGAACAATACTTTATATACAATTTATATGATCTAGACTTAAGTGGTTATTAATTTGTTATTTTTCAATAAAATTATTCCAAAAGTTTATAATTAAAATCGTGCAACGCACATGAGTAATGCTAGTACATATAAAACTGAAACTTCTGAAATTTTTACAATTGATTATACTAGTATTCCTCCCATGTGTTGCACGATTTTAATTATAAACTATTGGAATAATTTTATACTAGCACAGAAGTAATGCAAGTATATATGTCAGACAATTTTAGATACTGCAAAAAAATAACTTAAAAATTCAGATATTAAAACTTTTGAAAGACCAAAAAATATTAAAGAATCAAATGATTCACGACTTAGAAATTATTGAAACCTTTGAAGCTCTTACAATCTATTCAATAATTTCTAAGCCGTGAATCATTTGATTCTTTAATATTTTTTTATCTTTCAGAAGTTTTAATATCTAAATTTTTAAGTTATTTTTTTGCAGTATCTGAAATTGTTTGTCAAATTTTTTGTAAGCCATTGCTCGTTCAAGCAATGACTTCTTCATCAAATTGTAACACAAATTGAAGTCATACAAGAGCATATCATGTAATAGTGTAGTTTTTTAATCAATTTAAGATTTTATAAAATTATTTTAGTTTACCTCACAAATAGGTAGGTTCTTATGCATAGCACAGGTTAACAACTAGTTAACAAAAATATGGAGACCAAAGGCAAGGTGTTGCATGCCTAGCTGACTATTGAAGATCAAGCTTAAGCTTCTCACTAAGTCATGCATTTGTTTTAGTTTGAGGAACTAGCTTAGGATTGACAACAAAATACAGCAAGAAAGTAAGTGACACTGACACAGTGACACACACTCTCTGTGTTCGTTCGCCTTCTTCATGATCTTTGGTTATTTTCGTTCTCTTTGGTGAGACTCTGACACTTAAGACTCCTATATACGTAATATTCTTTCTTCATCTGCAAGTTTCATTGATGTGGGTGTCTACTAAAACTGATCAACCTTCAAAGGGACCTTTTTTTTGTCATTTCTTTTACTGGGTTGAATTTTTGGTGTTTGTATTTTTTTTCTGGGTTGAAATTGGTTGGAATCTTCAAGTAGCAGTGGCAGCTCCAGAAATTTTTCTCAGAGTATTCCTTAAGAAGTATAAATTACACAATCTAATAAAAAGAGAAATTCATATATTGACAACAACAACAATAAAAAACACGCAAATTCATAAAATTTACAATTGCCTTCTATGAGTTTTCATATTTTGAAATCGTTGCATGATAGTCTCATTATCAATGCTACAAGATACATCTTTTTCAATATACACAACCAAGCAATCATTCATCCACTGATATTTCATTTGATTGCACAGTTCATTCTTTATATATTTTATTGATGAAAACCTTCTTTCTATTGTTGCAGTAGCGACAAGAAGGGTTAAAGCTAACTTCACAAGCAAATAAACTAATGGATAAGTCTCATGCTTCCCTATATTCACTAACTTTTCAACACGTTCACTAACTCCTTGAAGCTCTAAAAACAAGTCATTGTTGTGCATATCAAAAATGTAATTCTGAAGTTGAAAGTCAAGTACCAAGATATCTGTCCCAAGAAAATCAGATGGATAGGACTTTGCTAGGCGTATCAACTTTTCCTTATCAAAAGCCACAAATGAATTACTTGGATTCAAGCAAGCCATACAAAGTAGCAAATCGGTATTCGCCTCTGAAAAACAGTTGTTAAACTCTTGAAGTTGCATATCTATGATTGTGTAGAATAGCTTAACACGATAATGATGTAAATTTGTATTTTGTTGGGTGTTATGTTGCGGCCTTTCACTAACTACAAATATTTCAGCCATTTTCAAGATAGGAATATCATGTGTGGTACAAAATGAGGACATTTCAGTAAATAAAGATATCCATTCATCATCTCTCATCACTTGCAATCGTTGCTTAGACACTTTAACAAGATCTTTAGCATTTACTATATCTTGATTTTTTTTTTTTTTTTTGCAATGTTATTGACAATTCATTTGTGATCCCTAAAATTTTTTTCATCAAATATAGAGCAAAGACAAATTCAAAAGATAGAATTGACCTCATAATAGATCGAGCTTCAACTTTTTGGTTGGAGAGACCATCTTCTTCAATAATCTCAAGTACATCAATAATGGTAGAGAACATCAAATCAAGTTGAGAATAGTCTCATAATATGATCCCCAATGTGTATCACCAGGACGTTTAAGATTTGTCTCTTGATTCAAACCTTGCCACTTCAACGTACACCATTCTCTAAGTCTTCTTTAATTTTGGCAAATTGTGCATCTTGAACAGCATCTCGTCTCTTACAAGAGCCTCCAACAACAGTTACTAAATTTCTAACCACATAAAAAAATTCAGCAATGTTAATGTAATTTTTAGCAACGGCAACAAGTGTCAATTGAAGTGATAAGTAAAACAATGGACATAAAATGCTGGCTTATTCTCTTTCAAAATTAAAGTTTTGAGACCATTGATATCACCTTGCATATTGCTAGCCCTGTCATAACCTTGCCCACGTAGTTTTGATAAACTCAAATTATGTGCACAAAGTAAACATTCAATACATATTTGAGTGACAAAGCGGTGGTTCTTGCTACATATATAATACCAAGGAGCCACTCTGTAATAATTCCTTTTTTGTTCACATAACGAAAAATGAGAGCCATTTGCTCTTTCACTGAGATATCACATGACTCATCAACTAATATTAAAAAGAACCCATTGTCAAGATTCTTGATGATGACTTTGGATGTTTCATGTGCAATTGCATTCACAATGTCTTTTTGAATTTCATGGTGGGTAAGCTTGCAATTTTTCGGAGCTTTTCGCAATATTTCATTGATAGATTCATTGTGATCCCCCAAAAATTGTAGAAGCTCAAGGGAATTTCCTTTATCACTTGAACCTTGAAATTTATCGTGACTACAAAAAACTAATCCTCGGCATAAAAGGGATCTTATGTAATCAATTATTGCATTTAATTGAACCCGATATTCAATTTTATCTTGATTTGATTGCTTAACCAAAATACTTTGAATGTGTTACTTTTCCTTCAATAGATCTTCACTCTTCTTAACAGCTTGGTTATGAGCACTATTAACTCATTCTAAAGTTTGAATCACTTTCGTTACAAAAGTCTAACTTCCTCCCTACTTACCAACATCTTGCCTAAATAGGTAGCAATATAAACAAAATACTACATCCTTGTTTATACTATATTCCAACCACTTTCTATTTACATACCATTTGGATATAAATCGATGAGGCTTTTCAGAAAAATATGATAGAGGGTAATCATCATCATTTTGGAAAACAGGTTGACAAGAGCGTTTTTGTAAATAATATCTTCTTATTTCATCATGATTATTAGGATGATAAGATGATATATTTTCTCGTAGCCCAAGATCTGAAGAAAGATTTTCTAAGTTAAAGTCAACACGAATTCGCTTAGAAGATGAATATGAATCTTGGATACGCAGTTTTCTTATCAAATATTTGTCCATAATTCTAGCAAAAGAATAAACAATAAATTATAAGTCTATAAGTTCATTTGAAATATTAATAAAATTATTAATTATTGTTGTTCAGTTGTTTCATTAATTTGTTTGTCTTTTATAAACTATAATTTGTTATATTGTTGTTTCATTAATTATGAAATTATTAATTGTTGTTTAGCTTAACATAGTAACATAATTTAATTTGTTTGTCTTTTATAATATATTTGTTAATTAAATTATTAATTATTGTTTATTAGTTGCTTCCCCCAATTAATTATTGGTTAATTAAATGATTAGTTATTAGTTGGACTACTGCACTAGCACACAGCCACACACCCCATGTGCATTTACCCCGGCGCCACACCCCTATCCATCCCCCAATTCAACAGACAAGCCCCAATGCCCCATGACACCCAATCACAAGACTAGAGCCAATTAAATAAAGCCAAGTAATTGTATCTCACCAAAAGACACCAACACTAAAAGACAATTAATACCAACACTAACACCAACAGATAAAGCCAAAAACAGGGCGAATATTAATAAAGTTATAAATAAAACTAAGCAAAAGCAACAGATCATAGTGAGAAATGGAGAATCCGATAAAGTGAGAGAGAGAGTCTCATACTCTCTCATTTCATAATTTCATTTCACTTTCATAGTTTCATTCTTAAGATAAAGAGAGAGAGACTGAGACAGAGACAGACTGAGGGAGACTAAGATTGAGATAGAGAGAGACTGAGACTGAGATGAAATACATTGAGGTTGAAGGAGAAGGGAGGCCTGAGGCTGAGGGGCGGCGCTGTCGAGCAATACATTAAGGCGAGGAAGACCGATCTCTGATTTGATGTGTTCTGCCGTTCTAGAGCTCGAGTTTGAGGCCTGATATGGCGATCTCCTTCTCCGATCCGTTGGTTCTGCCATTTTGGAGCTTTTAGTATATTGGGTTTATAGGTTAGGTTTTTTTCTTTAGGTTAGGTATCTTTCTTTCTTTCAACATCTATTAGTGTTCGGTTGCGCCATCTGTTGGTTTCTGATTTCAATATATTGGGTTTAGGTTTGTTTGTTTGTTTGTTTTTTTTTTTTTTTTTAAAGAATCCGTGGGTTTGCTACCGTAATCTGTTGGGTTTGCTTTACCTTGTTTTTTTCTTTAGATTGGGTTTTCTTTACCAATTGATGTTGGGCCTTTTTTCCCTAGCAAGCTTGCTCTATTACAATTTTTTTTTTTAAAGATTTTAGTTCAATTTTTTTTTTGGCTTTTTTTTTTTTTCTTGAAAGTAGAACAAATAATTTTTTTTTTTATTTGAGGGTGTTCCTAATTTTTTTAAAAAGGTAAACAAATAAAAAAAATTAATTATTATATATAGTTTTTTTTTATCAGGTCAGGGTGTTCCTGGGAACACCTTAGGCTGAACGTGGCGCCACCACTGGTAAAGGGGTTGATGCATCTTTGCTTTATAATATCACGATAACGTAACGGACAATACATGTAGCAAACAATTTGACCAAGTTATATATTTCTAAGCTTTCAAAACTTGGGTTTATTTTGTAAAAAATGTAAGTTTTCCTGTAAGGTTTAATGTATGTTAAAATCTAAAGAAACGGTTTTTGGAATTGTTTATATTCATCTGTATGTATGTATTAAGTTTAATTGAATTGGAATTATTTTTGAAACTTTGGTTTTGATTGAATCGGAAAAAATATGTTCCAATATTTGGAGTCTTCTGTATATATTTTGTTGTTGCTAAAACTTAGTATTGTTCTATTAATCTCCCTCATTTATGGCTTCATCAAAAGAAAACCATTATAGAAGGTATTAGGATATTATTTGGAAGTATCATAATAGACTACTAATAGGAGTGAGGTATTACATATGGTATGTAGCTAAATGTAACATCAATTTAGTTAAAACTCTATTAGCTAAGTTCTAAAAAAAAACTAAAATTCTATTTCAAAATATTTAGATTTTATTTTAATTTTTTGATCATCTATCATAAAATTTTTATATGGTAATATAATAAAATTTATACATTACATATAATCATTACTCCAGTTACCTTCCAAATGATGGAAGATATGAGAATGTAATTTGTAGATTTATTATCAATATAACATAGATAATTATTTTGGTTGTGGATAATTGATTTAATTGCAATTGAGCATTGTGTGAACTGCGAAGTCATCACCATAGAATAGCAATGATATTGTGAGCCACACCAGTATGTGTTATGTGGACCAATGATATGAAAGAAAAAGAACTTTCTAAACCTTTAGTTTGAACAAAATTACTTATTTTCATTCTTTTTAATCATTTTCAATTCATAATTTTTTTTTTTTAAAGCCAATCATATACCTTTAAACAAAATAAATATATTTAATTTTTGCTCAATTTTTTTTTTTTTAACTTTAATGTAATTATGGCTTTGTTTGGGAGGAGGGAATTGAATGGAATAAAAGGAATATTTTTAGAATATTCTTTTCTCCCCTTGTTTGGGAGTTTTAACGGAGGGAATAGAATGTCCATTCCCTTGTTTGGAAGTTTAAGTAGGAGGGAATGAAATGGTTAGGATGGTACGCTCATTCCTTCCTGTTCCCTCAAAACCTTAAATATTTGTTCCCCTCAAAATTGGGAGGAATGTGAGGGAACGTATTTAGATTTAATGAAATTTTTGTTAAAACCCCTAAAATACCCCTTTAATATCAGCCATTCTTTTCTCAATCCGCCGTAAAAAAAAAAAAAAAAAAAAAAAAAAAAAAAAAAAAGAAAAGAAAAAAGGCTACACATTATTGTCTGTTTGCTACAAAGTGAAGCTATTGTTGTTCGTCAAATTTTCATGAGACACCATTGAAGCTATTGTTGTTCATCAACATAGCCACATGTTATTCTTTTGACTGCTACAAGTTTTGGTTACTGCTCACAAGTAAGTGTTTCTTGTCCACAAATGAAAGAGTGACATATAAATGATAGTTGTTGCTGTACGGCCAGATTCTTTGGTTTGTTTACATCTTTATTTAATAATGTTTTGTCATAAAATGATAGTTGTTATGCTAATTAATCACTTCCTGAACTTCTGTATGAATTGTGTAGCAAAATATAGTGTATCACTTTATGTGGTATAAACGTGGTGCTGTAGGTTACAAAAATTACACTAAATTGAAGCAAAACTTTGTTCTTATGGATAATTTCATAATTATATTGGTTATTCATCATACAATTTCATCACCAATGTTTTTATTTATTTTTTAATGAAAAGTAGGATATTAATGTTTTTGATCTGATGCGAGGAATAGGACGTGGCAGTCTATGTATTAAATTCTTAAAATAAGATTTTAAACCATGAAATTGACATAATGGACAGATTTTGAAATGGAAAAACAAAATTCAGTATTGTGAGTGCTACTTGAATGGTGTCCTTTGGCTTTGTTTCACTTAAAATGAATATATTTTAAATATATTCATTTCAATGCATTCAAGTCTTATACTATGTCTTGTTCATATATTTAATTACATGTTAAAATATGAAAAATATTTAATTTATAGTTTAAAAGCTATCAAAAGCATATTGTGAAGTGTCCAAATTTTATAATAAATAGAACATGTGCCTATAATTTCTTTGACTAGGACTCCGACTAATAAAATAACTATTTTTTTTTTTTACTTAGATGGATTTGAATGATGAGGTACTTAAGACCATAATTTTTTCGGAATATATACGGAAACTTGTTTCAGGCTTCATGCTGTTATTTGTGCTACATTATTCATCGAAGGCAACGTTTGAAAAGACGTGTTCTCCACATTCCTACACAATTAGCCATAGAGAGACAATTAGTTCGTGATGAAATAATGCATCGACTTAGATCTAGTGAAAAATGCTATGATAATACATATGGGTCCACAAGCTTTTCAAGGTTTGTGTGACATTTTGCGAAGAGACGGTGATCTTTAAGACACACAACGTGCCACAGTTGAAGAGCAAGTTGCCAAGTTTCTTCACACTCTATCACATAATGTGAAGATCCGTACAATGTCCTTTTTTTGTCGTTCCGATGAGACCATTAGTCGCCATTTTCATAATTTGTTAAGATCAATAATTATGTTAGAGGATCAGTTCCTTCGACAACCTGATGGAACCCAAGTGCCAGTTGAAATATTACAGAGTAGTAAATTCAATCCATATTTTAAGGTAAATATATTGTGTATATATTATATGTTTGATAGTAGTTTAGTATAAGTATATTTTAAGGTAAATGTCTTTGAGAGATATTTTTAATTTCAGGATTGTATTGGGGCACTTGATGGAACACATATTCGTGTCAAAGTCTATAATGAGGATGCACCAAGATATCAGGGTAGAAAGGTTACCCAACACAAAATGTGTTGGCGACATGCTCATTTGATTTGAAATTCATGTACGTATTATCGAGTTGGGAAGGAACAGCTTTAGATTCGAGAATAATAAAGAGTGCTTTAACTAGAAGTGATAATTTGAAAATCCCACAATGTAAATTGAATTCAAATACGTATTAGGATGTATTCTTTATAATTAAAAAAATTTATAGTATATAATTAACAATTGTTATTATTTATTAGGTAAATATAATCTTGTTGATGCGGGATACATGAATAGAAGTTGTTTGATTGCACCGTATAGGGGAGTGCGTTATCATTTAAAAGAGTACTCTGTTCGTCTCCCTGAAAATGCTAAAGAATTGTTTAATTTGCGACATGCGTCATTGCGCAATGCTATTGAAAGAGCATTTGGTGCACTTAAAAAGAAATTTCCTATCATAGCAAGTACTACAGAGCCTAGCTATTGTGTTAACACACAAAATGAAATCATTTTAGCATGCTGCATACTTTATAATTATTTAATGGGTGTCGATCCTGATGTAAGTCTTATTGCTGAAGTTGATGAAGAGATTTTACATTCTCATCGTGAACGTGCAGCCCCTACTCCAAGAAAAGATGATGAGGATGCTAGGCAAGGAGATATTATAAGAGATTCTATAGCATTAGCCATGTGGCGAAACTATGTCCAAATGTGGTAGCTTTTGTGTTTATTGATGTCATGTCGTCTAAGACTATGCTATGTTTTAATTACTTAGACCTAAATGTTATGCAAATTTCTCTTTTCATTTTGATATTGCTATCTATCTTTTGATAATTAATATTAATATTTACACAATATTTACGTGTTTTTTGTCCAAGCAAAGAAGTACAATGGAATAGTGTTATGGATAATGCTTTAGTGGATGCTTTTTTACATCAGGTGATCATAGTTGGTAGAGTTCATGGAACTTTTACCTCTAAGGCATATGATGACATAGTGAAAGAGTTCGTTGAAAAATTTAACATGGAAATTAACAAGGATAGGGTGAAAATTGACAAAAGACGTTGGAGAAGAATTTTCATGAATGCTATGACATATTTAAAGATGGATTGAGTGGTTTTGTATGGAATGATTTTTTAAATATATGGATAGTTAAACCAGAAGTTTGGGAGCCACTCATAGTGGTAAATTACCATTTTTTGTGAGTTTAATTTTGTATTACATAATTATATCTGTTGTTTAACCATTTTTTTTGGTTTGTAACAGTCTAAACCTGCAACCAAGAAGTGGATGACAATACCTATGCCTAGCTACTCTAAGATGTCACAACTTTGGGCTAAAGATAGGGCAAAAGGTGATCATGCTGAAACTGCAAAGGAGAAACGAGCTAGGTATGCTGCATTGACCACTATTGATGAGATTGATAATTTGATATCTCAAAATGAAGTTTCTTTGGAGAACTTTGAAGTGGAAGATGATCAGAGGTCACCAAAAATTAATGTTGCACGTTCTCGAGTGTCATCACAAGATGCAATGTCTTCTAAAAGCAAGAAAAGACAATAGGAATGGCAACGGGTCGGGTTTTACTATACCCAGACTCGACCCGTGGGCCAAAGCTAGTAACCCGAACCCGTTTCGTTTATTAAATGGATTTTTTATCCAAACTTCAAATCCGCCCCGCCGAGCCCTGTCCAGCTAAGCCAGATTTGGGCCTAATTCTCGGCCCAAATCATGGGCCAATCACAATCCTTATTTTTTAAAGGTGTTGCCAAAAATAGGCCCAATCAGCTTAAAATATGAAGAGGAGAAGAAGAAGAAAAAAAAAAGGAAAAATCTTACACTGACATAATTAAGAACCCTGATTGTCAAACATATACTCTTCTTTATTAATACAGATTTTTCACTCATAAAAAAAAAAAAAAATACAAATCACAATCCCAAACATAAAAAGAAACACAAATTAGCTCTTTTTTTTCTCTTCTCTGTTAATACAATTTTTTTACTAAAAAAAATAAACACAAATCACAAACAAAAATCACAAACAGAGAGATCCTCTTTGCAAACAGCAAGAACCGCGAGATACGTGCTCCTTCATGACTGGGTGAGCGTTGGTTGAGAGAAAATGAGAGTGAGAATTGAGAGAAGACCGAGAGGCAAAGGGTGGCAAGGCTGTGTGAGGCCGTGGGGCCGAACGAGGTGAGGAGCATAAGGCTGAACAAGGCCGTGCGGGGAGCATCTAAGGCCGAGAGGGTGGCCGGCGATGAGAGCTTGAGAGAGAGAAAGGGTGGCCGGTGGTGAGAACTTGAGAGAGAGAAAGAAAGGGTTGGTAGAGATCTTGAGAGCTTGTGTGTGAATCAGTGAGAGAGAGAGAGAGAGGAGGCGGCTGGGAGTTAAAAAAAATAAAATCTAAGAGAATGAGAGAGTATTTATATTAGGGTAGTAGGGTTTTAAATTTTTTTTTAATATTATATATGTATACGGTTCAGGCTGGGTATGACTAAAACTCGGACCCGTTTCGGGTTTTTTTTTTATAAAATCCATACCCGACCCTATTATTTATCGGGCTGGGTAAAATCTGATCCATTAGGATCGGGTCAGACCAGGTACCCACGGAATGGGCTTAAATTGCCATCCCTAAAAGACAACTGGTTGAAGATGATGAGCTCGGGAATGTAATTTTCCAATCATTTGATAATGTATCAATGGCAATTGATAGGGCAACTGAGGTTATAACAAAGTACTTTTCAAAGTCATATGGAGCAAAAGTTCACGTAGCTTTGGGCATATTAGGCTTAGATCCAATATCAAAGACTGAGGCCTACATAGATTTGATGGAAAATCCAACATATAAGGAGATGTTCTTTGGTTGCCCAGATTATGAGCTCAAATGTGTCCTATTGACACTAATGTGTAGGCTTAAAGATTAAAAAAGTGTGACATTTTTTGGCCAACCTTAGTTTTGGAATGGATTATGTTATTTTGTTTTGTTTTGGCAAGACTCATTCAGGAGTTTTTTTTTTTTTTTTTTTTTTTTAAAAAGATATTTGTTTGCATTTTTAGACAATATTTATTTTGTTGAAAATAAATATGTGATGCGTGAATTGCTTTACAACATAGAAATATAAATAACTTATTTTTTAGTTACAATAAAATTTTCTTTTTGCTTAAACTAGAATTATTTTAGTTTTATATCAGGAAATTGATATGTTAATAGTTCTATCACCTCTGGCCTTAGAGGGATGTTGCTTAATATAAGAAATTGGGAGATGGAAATGTATTAAATTATCAAATCCATTGTAAAGCCCACCAGTAAAAAAAGATCCAATCTAAAACTAGCAGCCCCTAAAAAAATTTGCAAATTGAAATAAAGAAATTGTGCTATTGTCAATTTTTCATGTCATTATCTTCATCTGTTAAATTATTGATTAGCGTGATGCAATCTATTCACCTTGACAAAACTATATTGTAATTCAATAATCTAACACATACCCAATTGTGGCTAACTAGTTTCACATCATCCACTAAAAACTAAACATTTCAAAGCAATTATAATTTCTCATTGATTATTTTTTATGTTCTTTAAAATGAGGGGTATAATAGTAATGTTATTATAAAATAATTCAATTCCATTCTTTTCTATGTCACTTCCAAACGATGTTAATTACATTCCATTCCTTTACTTTATAACATCTAAACAAGATTTTTAAATTCCATTCCATTCCATTCCTTTCCCTACTAAATCCATTCCATTTCATTCCATTCCTTCAATGATCATTCCATTCCATTCTTTTATAAACTCCCAAACGGACCCTATCTGTGCATTGCACAAATTAGTGACTGGTATGTGTAAAATTTCAAACCAAATAAGAGGGAATCCTGATTTCTCAAATTACGCCTAGAATATCCAACCAGTCTTGTGGGCTAAACTAGATTCACATAGCCCTGCCTGAAATTGCAAGTGCTTCATTAATAATATTATGTTTCTTCCCACAATTTTTCCTCTCTGTTCTTCCCCTCTATTTTCTTAATTTAAAAAGATACCCTAATTAGGGGGGACTTTGAAATTAAAATTTCTATAAAATAATATTTTAAAGTTCTAGAATTTGTATTTCTTTCTCTAAGTCAATTAACATTCATCCTATTATCTTATATCCCCTTGTTACAGGTAATTATTGGGTACTCCCGGAGTACCATAAATGCGTACTCCCCCCTCTCACATAATTATGGGTCCAACTAATTAAATTTATGGTAGGACCCACAATTCTTATGAGAGGAGGGAGTATGCATATATAGTACTCCCAGAATATCTAATAATTTTCCCCTTGTTACATATAAAAATTGAGTTTATATATTAAATATAGTAAATAGCAATAAATTAACACAAAATTTGACGTAAAAATATGAGTTTATTGATTTTTTTTTTTTTTGGGTGTAGAAAGGACTATATCTTAGTTTTACTTTTATTTATTTATCCAAAAAATAAAATTAAACCTACGTTTGCTTTAATTACAAGTTTGCCATGCTTGTTTATACTAAATGTTGTTTTCTAACAGATGGAATCAAATCCACAAGCATGGCACCAGTCATCTGTCTATCGTAGATCGTGAGCGAAATGTTGTAGCCATGACTACTACTGTGAATTCATATTTTGGTTCACTAATTCTGTCACCAAGTGAATAGTCCTAAACAATGAAATGGATGATTTCTCATTCCCTACAAATGTTTCTACAGATATTCCCCCACCGGCACCAGCTAATTTTATCCACCCAGGAAAAAGGCCATTATCTGCCATGTCACCTATCTTTTGCAGATGACAGTTTCATATTTTGTACAGCTTCCCATTTCGAATGTGATGCACTTCAGAAGGTCCTACAAGTGTATGAGATAGCTTCGGGTCAACAACTAAACAGAGCTAAAACCTCCTTCTTCTTTAGCAGCAACACTCCTACCACTATCAAGGAAGACATTAAAGGGCGATTTGGAGCACAAGTGATCAAACAGGATGAGAAATACTTAGGCTTACCTTACCTGGTGGGTAGGAACAAGCGTCGCTCCTTCAATGACATAAAGGAAAAACTCGGTAAGAAGCTAGTAGGTTAGAAGGAGAAGATGTTATCCAAAGCGGGCAAGGAAGTCTTAATTAAGGTAATGGCACAAGCAATCTCCACCTACACAATGAGCAGCTTCAAAATTCCATATTCCTTTTGTGAGGACCTAAACAACATGATAAGGAATTTCTGGTGGGGTCAAAAAATGGATGAGAAGAAGATTGCTTCGGTAAGCTAGGAGAAAATGTGTGAACCAAAATCCAATGGAGGCATGGGATTCAAGAAGCTAAAACAATTCAACTTGGCCCTCCTAGCTAAGCAAGGGTGGAGGTTGCAAATGGATCACACATCCTTGGTCTATAGGGTACTTAAAGCCAAATACTTCCCCACATATGAGTTTATTGAAGTATCTATGGGAAACAACCTATCATTTACATGGTGAAGCATTATGGCTGCTCAGTCTGTGGTTAGGGAAGGGATCAAACGGAGGATTGGCCATGGTAGAACTATCCGGATATGGGGCAACAAGTGGCTGCCTTCAGCCCCAACTCACAGAGTGGCTTATCCCAGGTTATTTTTACACCCGAACACACTAGTGAGGGAGCTCATAGACCAAGAAAATGCAAGATGGAAATCAGATGTCTTGGCTGCCTTATTTCTTTTGCATGAGGTTGACATCATACAGAGCATAACCCTGAGCTCTTGTCTTCCGAAAGATAAGCTAGTGTGGGCTGAGTCACCAAATGGAAAGTTCAGTGTTCGCAGTGCATATGCAGTAGCAACAAAACTCTCTTTAAACCCCAATAGTGGTGCTAGCTCAAATATGCATCTAGGTCGGCAATTTTGGAACAAGTTATGGGCCCTTCCCCACCCACACAAGACTAGACACTTCGCATAGCGAGCTTGCCGTGACATACTGCCCACCAAGAGAAACCTCCTGAAGTGTAAGGTAGTCCAAGACAGCCTCTGTGATGGATGTAGGTTGGAAGTTGAAACAATGGGGCATGCTTTCATCACTTGTCCAAGGGCACGTGAGGTGTAGGCTTGTTCGAAAATAGTGTTGCCAAGTGGATCTTTCTCTATGACTTCCTTCTTTGACCTGATATGGAAGATGATTATGGTGGACCAAGTAGATATGGACATGATGGCTCGGGTGGTCACTTTAGCATGGGCAATGTGGCATAATAGAAATGAAGTAAGATTGGGAGCCCAGAGAAAGCCAAGCAACGTGTTGGTGAATTAGGCGGCAACCTACTTAGAGGAATATAGCGCTGCTACTGCAGCATAAACAAACTTGGAGCCTATCATGCAGAGAGCTGTAGCATGGTCCCCACCACCATGGTCTTTGTTCAAGATAAATGTTGATGGTTCGGTATCTAAAGTAACAAAGAAGGCAGGTGTAGGTATGATTGTCAAAAATGAGTTCAGCAGGGTGGAGGTTATGATGTGCAGGAATTTGAATGTTCCTTTAGGTGCCATTGAGATCGAATCCAAGGCTATTGAGGTTGGGTTGTTGTTCACATAAGATGTCGACATCCGAGACGTTGTGGTGGAAAGTGACTCCTTAATCATGGTCCAAGCTCTGAATGGAACATCTACTCCATCATCTGCGGTCTCGGCAGTTGTACAAGGCATTATGGACCTTAGCAAGGGCTTTCGTAGGGTGGAATTTTCTCATGTTAAAAGACAATGGAATAGGCCGGCTCACTTACTAGCAAAACATGCTCTTGGCATTGTTGATTTTATTACATGGATTGAAGAGATGCCTTGCTTTTTAGAGCAAGCTCTTATCCACGATGTAACAACTTAAATTTTTTAATATCATTCTCAATATTCCTATAAAAAAAAAAATCTAAATGCTGTGAAATTATTGTGGACATCACACTACTTATAAGGTACTCATTGTGCCATTTATTAACTAAGCATATTTATTGATAGACATCAAATTTTTTGTAAGGAAAGATAGACATTTAATAACTAAATTAGAAATAATTTATTGTAAGATATATTAATGAGTGCTAATACAAGCAAGTATATTTAGTGCTAGACAATTAACTACTCATATTTCTTTCAAAAAAAATAAAATAAATAACTACTCATATTTATTAATGTAATAAAATTTAATTATAGCAAATCATTTTATTAAACAAACATGTATATTGCAAGACATTTAGAAACTAAACTATGACAAATTAATTATCATGTATATTTAAGGAAAAAACACAATCTACACCCACTAACTTCGCCCAAAAACGGTTTTGATTTGTTATGTTTGAAGTTGGTCATAGTATGGTACTTTTTCAAAAATTATTTTGGTCCTTTAAATTTGAAGGTGGTCATTTTAGTCAGGTAACTTTACCCAAAATTACTAAAAATGATCAACTTAACGCTCTGTTTGTTTCAAAGTAAAACATTTTTAGGAAAATATTTTCACATTTTACCGTGTTTGTTTTGTAGTAAAATAATTGGTCAAATGTAAAAAAATTTTAGTCAAAGGTAAAATCAAAGAAAAATTTTGTAAAATATTTTACTTTTAAAACAAAGGTAAAACATTTTACACTTGCTATCCATCTCTCAGTCACAATACTTTATTCCCCTCTCTCACTCTCATCTCTTCTCTCCCACAACCTAGCCAGTCACTCACCCTCAACCTCATCACCCTCCATCTCTTGGTTCTCTCCCCCTCCATATTTTGTTGGTGCAACTCATCACCGGCTCCACCATCATCGACACAAACAGTTCTTAGGTTCGATTTCTTGGTTTGCAGCGTTAATCAAATCCACCAATCTCACCGCCGATTTGGTTTTGTCTCCCCAATATGGGTTTTGAGATTGTTTGTGGATGCCGATCTTAGTTTCTGCCACTGGATTTCTATGTTGATCTGGGTTCTACCATTGGGTTTTAGTTGCACGGTTTGTTTTGCTAAAAATTGTGAAAGACCACCTGAATTTGCTGGGTTTCAATCTTGCTGGGTTTCTACCATTATCAATTTTTTTTTTTTTTTGGTAGCTAATTTGAGTTTGGGTGAGTTTGTAGAGAAATTTGAATTGAGGTGAGTTTGTAGAGAAATTTTATAATTTGGGTTTAAGAATTTTTGCTTTGATTCATGGCTGTGCTTTGACTGAAATTAGAGAATTTGAGTTTGACTTGTTCAGAATTTTGAGTTTAGGTTTTTCGTGATTGAAGGAAAATTTTCATTTTACATGTTGGCAACCAAACACAGTAAAAGGAAAACATTTTAAGTAAAATATTTTACATTTGAAAATATTTTACTTCAAAACAAACGAAACATAAATGACTAAATTAATAGGTGTAAATTGCATTTTTGCCTATATTTTAAGAGAAATGATATGTCCACAACATTTTCACAACATTTTTACAACAAATCCTAAGTGGCAGGTTGTTACTGATTGTTATTATTGGGGCAAAAAAGTAATCTTCATGTTAGGTTCAAATTTGAACCAATAACAACTAACCACCTGTGATTTGTTGTGAAAATGTTGTAAAAATGTTGTGGACGTAGCATCTCTCATATTTTAATGTGTGTACATTTTATATGCAATTATATTTAATGCTAGAAAATTAAAAATTCACATTTAGTAATGTAAGACAAAGTAATTAGTGCAAATATTAAACAAGCTTATTTGTTGCAATAAGTTAGTTCATTGATTTGTTGCAAGAAATTTAATATCTAAAATATAGAAAAATTAATTTAGAGTAAAGACATTTAATGAGGAAGACATTTAATAACCATGTGTGTTTAATATATTAAATATTTCAAACACATTTATTGAGACTTTCATTAATGAATGCCAAAAATGGAAGGTGGGAAAATTGTACCGTCTACCCTTGAGACTTACTAAAATTACATTGTCCTTCCCTATTAATTGTACACGGCCTCCTATGTTTTTTAAAATAAATGACAATCACATTTCTTGCAAGTTAACATTGTTAATTCCACTAAAGAATATCATTTAAACCATATCTCACTCCTTTTCCCCTATTTAAAGAATTTAAGTATGACATGGAACTATCTACAAAACTTCAAAAAGCATTCACATAATTTATCAAATTGAAAATTTTTCCCTCTAATTGTATGTTAACAAAAACTAATTAAAGGCAAAGGAGGAAATGTTCACAAAAAAAAGTATCATTTCATCATTGCAAATTATCAATAAAACGATGATGACTATCCCACCATTTTGTAAATTATTTTTGACATTTAGAAGAAAATAAAGCAAAACTAAAAATAAAAAAGTGGAAAAAACTTTGCTCATTTTTGAGATCAGTAAACCCATGTTAATGCCCTATGTAAACAAAGAACTCATTAACACAAAGCATTTTTATCTATATAATGAGGATTCCCCCTTCCATCATCTTTTCACTCTCAAATCAAAAATCAAGTAGCATTTAATTAGGGGTTACTAATTGCTCGAGCAAGTTTCAATTGGGATCTTTCATATTATGAAAATGGTTTAAGCATTTCGGCAAAACATGTTATTGAATCTTAGTTAAAATAGCAATAATGACTCCTTCTAAGAAGGAATTCTTCTCAATAATGGACTAGCCTAATACCCAGTGACCTCTTTTGTTTTTTCCTTCATTTGGCTGGTCTTTTAACACCACTATAAAAAAAAATAAATAAATAAAAGAAGAAAGGAAGCCAGAAACATGTTGGGGGGAGGGGGGAATTACAATTATCTCTAGAAAAAAAAAACCATAACATACAAACAATTACTTAAAACACTTGAAACCTCTTAATTCTCATTCAAGATTAATTTTATAGAACACATCAAAAGATTGAGCCGACAAAATTAATATTTTCTAGTACATTGCAAAATAATTGTTTTATCATTTTGTGAAATTAAATGAAGGTTACAAAATGGGGTGTCTACAAAAATAAAAGTTTTTATTTTTTATTTAATAAAAAGAAGAAAAAACCAAGTTGATATTGAAGTCAACAAGACTACCATTTCAGCTAGGTTGCAAAATCCATATAAATTTCCCCTTATAAAATCATCAATTTCATTTATTTGATAAGTAAATGTTTCACCACCTTAATATTTATTTGCTCCAATCATGCATCTTCACATTTTGATCCGAACTCATATCATATAACTAGAATCCATCCTCTTGTGTCATCCAAATGCAATGGTTCCCACCACATTCGGCTTCAAATGAACCAGTTTCTACATACACATCAAAAGAAGCATGTAAGTTTTTATTAAAAAAAAATAGCAATAGAAATCTGTGGTCTTAAAAGCAGAGGCGTTAAAAGAGAATTCCCACTCTCCATTGGATTGGAGATTTCTAAGGCCTAAATCATCATTTGCAGATTTACAATGATAGGTAAGAGGTTTGTTGTTGAGATGGTTGACAATTCGTACATAGTGTGTAAATATGTTGTTTGTTGATTTAGAAGAAGTACTTTGGCCAAAGGCTAAAAGAAAGATAAACACAAAACAATAAAGTTAGGCTATGGCCATTTGATTCATTTTTCTAGTGCTTAAAAAAGATATTTAGTTATAATTGAAATGCATTTGCCTTCTTATTTATAACTAGAAATTGTCAGTTGTACATTTACAAAGCATATTCAAATATTCTTATATATATTAAAAAAAAAAGCATATTCTAATATTAAATTATTGGAAAAATTGCAATAAACCCACTTGTGGTTTGGCACGAAATCACTTTGCCTACCCGTGATTTAAAAAGTGTCACTTTACCCACTTGAGGTAAGCTATGTTTGTCTCCAGTTACCCACATTTGTTAAAACAGGGGTAAATTTGTATTTTTGCTACCCTTTTATGTCTCTCTCATCCCAAAACATAAAAAACTAAAAATTCAAGAGAAAAGAAGATCTAAAAGCTAAGTTTTGTAAAAATTGAAACATTCAACCAAAACAATCATCCAACCAAAATTAAGAACATTCAACCAATCTTGATAACTCCATTTTCTTCTCATCATTAGTACAATAAAAATAATCCAACCAAATGATATTTCTTTGCTTTGTGTGTGAAAATGCAAGAAGCAAGATGAGATCTCTTTCAACAAAAGAAAAGGGGAGGGTAAATGTTGATTGGGGGCTATTGTTAGAAGCCCAAAGCTACCAAACCCAATTTTCTTTATTAACAATGTCTGAACATCTCTGCAAGGCCATTATTTATTTTGATTCTAGCAAGGATTCTAAATACTTGTCACGTTGTTAATTGTTGTGTCTGCTTTCGATAGTGAAATTTGGAAAGCAATTCTTCAAGCCATTAAGAAAATTTCACTTGAATAAAACTAATGGGAATGCTAATACATTGAGGTTAGATTTTATGTACAATAACTTTTACAATTGCCTTTCCTTCTTGATATTTTAAAACTAAAGTTTTTCGTGCACCAGGAACAACTGTGTCTGAAATTGAAAACCTGCATATTGTTTGGCTGTTTCGCTCCTAGAACCATGTATGGTCCGACTCTTTGGCCTTTCATGTAAAGTTCAAAAGAAATAATTATTCATGTCCCATACTCTATCAAGGTTTAGATCAAATCCACAAAACCCAAACTTTCTTAAGAACTGACAATGTTATATCTGCCCTCCTCATGTACAATCACAAGAAATTATAAATTATAGAGTTAGATATGGAACAATTACTAGAAAACTGTAAAATTTAAAAAAAAAAAAAAAATCTTGGTGGTGGCTATAGAAGCAATTGGCCCAACTAGGTACAAAAACTCAACCATAGAAGCAATCGACCCAATTGCAAGAAAAATATTATGTTTGTTATTAAAATTTATAAAACCTAACTTTTAGATATTTTTTTCCCTTAATTTTTTTTATTTTTTATGTTTTAGAAGGAGAGAGATATAAAAAGGTAGCACAAATATAAATTTACCCCTATTTATAACAAAGGTGGGAAACAGGAGACTAACGGATCTTACCTCAAGTGGGTAAAGTGACATTTTTCAAACTACAGATAGACAAAGTAATTTCAAGACAAATCACAGGTGGTTTATTGTAATTTCCCCTAAATGATTAGTAGACATAATTAATGCACCTTAATTTTTATATTAGGAAGATTGCACAGACCTTTCTAAGGTTTATTGAAATTATACTGACCTTCCCATTATTGATACATTGAATCTTGATATTGATATGTTTTCATATTTTGGTTTGTTATTGAATTTTGATTAAAAACATTTTCCTTAAAAAAATATAATAATTAAGTGTAAAATCCATTATGTTTTCTTAAAAAAAAAATACAAAATTTAAAACATTTTCAAATAACAGATATAGATTAGTTAATTTAGAAACTTTATTAGAAAATAACCACATCATTTTAAAAAGAGTTTGAGATTAACACTTATAACTTGTAAGTCTCGTCTACTATTTTATTTTTTCATTTAGCAAAAAACAAATTGTCAAAAATTTTTGGATTTGCAACTAATCACATATAAAACATGAGTTTATATATTAAATACAGTAAATAGCATTAAATTAACACAAAATTTGACAAAAAAATATGAGTTTATTGATTTTTTTGTGGGTGGAGAAAGGACTATATCTTAATTTTACTTTTATTTATTTATCCAAAAAATAAAAATTAAACCCACATTTGCTTTAATTACAAGTGTGCCACCGCTTGTAATAGCATAGTATCATTCTCTCTTTCCAGAATCATGGATTACAAAATATGAGATGCTTCACCAAGCAGTCAAGCCAGTACAGTCCAACAATCCTTTCTTTGTCAAAAAGAAAACGGTGATGTTGAAGTCAGATTCCTCACCAATACACAAGAAAAGAAGGAAGTCACAGTCTTTCCTACCCAGATTGCTATGATCCACCCGGTATCATATGAGGGCCTAGATGGTCTTCAAATCAAAGCATTCAGAGAAGACGGACAGCCTTGTTATGAAGGAAAATCATCCTCTGGTCATATGTGATGGGATGTTTGTGATTATGATGATTGCCGAGAAGAAGAAGTTTTTGAAAAAAGCAATTCAAGAAGAAAGAAAAAGTCCTCCCAGCAGATTCTTAAAGAAAGATATGAAGCAGGAGACCCAAAAGTTGACCTCCTTGGAGAACCTTCGGGAAAGTTTAATTATTATGTTCTCTACCCCCGAACCAAGAAACAAAATCTACCCTCTCCCTCTCCATGCAAACAATATCCAAGTCAAAACCATAAACCTCTTTTGACCCCTCCTTTGATCCCATACTACCAGAAAGTCCTCCCCCAAATACCAAAATGTCAGCCCAAACCAACCAGTCAAACTAATGTTCAAAAACCCCTACCTTGCTACATGTTTGACCATGCTTCACCCTCCTACTCACAAAATTTTCCTCCTCTTGAGAATTTTGACCACCCCCAAGCCAACACCAAACATGTGTGGAAAATCAAAAATCCTGTTGGAACCAATCCAGATGGAACCAAAAAGCAGGTTTCCTCAGCCGAAGCAGCTTTAAATTGGCAAGCAGAAAATGCTGTGGCACAAAACCAGGTCCTTTCAAAGATTCTTGATAATCAACAAAAAATGGCTGAAGCAGTCACTCATACCTTCTCGTCCTCAAACTCTCTCATCGAAGACTTGAAGAAAAAAATACAGTCAGTTGAACAAGAATTGGCAACCATTGCCTCTACAGTAAAAGATTTCTCCGTCTCATTTCCACTCATATGACAGAAAGAAAAAGAAAGAAAACAGTTGTTGGCACAACTTCAGTTAATGGAAAATCCAAGAAAAGAAGTGATTCAAGCCTTTCCAATGCAAGTATACATGCCTACCAACCTCGCCAATCATTGTATAAAGACTTGTCCATACCCCCAGTCTCACCCTTCTCCCCAGTTTCTCCTTACCAAAACCTCCAACCATTAACCATGACACACCCTGACCATAACCCTTTTAGACCAAGCGGAATCTTTCCAAGTATACCATATTCTCCACCACTCCAACTACAACCCCAAACAAAACCACAAAATCCTCCCTCTCCCATGAAAAAAGATAAAGAACCATTATACCAACCCCCAGACCCAATTGTTGGTGCTTCTTCAAGACCTCCAGACATGAACATGTTAGCTACAAACTCAGACTCTCCAAACCCGATATCATCCTTCTTCAAATCCCTTACACTCCAAGACCCACAAACTCCTTTTGTGCTCCCAGTCATTGATGATACAGATCTAGACCTCTCTAATCTTGGATTAGACGAAGTATTTATGACAGATCCAAAGGTAGAAGAAGAAGATGATGTCCTTCACAATGACCAACCTCCACCACCACCACCACCAATATTTCCTCCACCGCCCCAAATACCTGATTACCATGCAAGATTAACCTACTCATCCACTACAGACTCAAAACACTTGTTCACCATAGACAATATCCCTCCTTCAAAATGGCATGATGAAATTTTCAATATATATTCATGGTGCACAGCTGAACTCCAAGCCCCAAATAACACTATTGCACAAATCATTGCCAAATTTGTTGCAAGACTCACAGGAAGACTAAGACAATGGTGGCTCAACCTTGGAGAATACAGACAAAGACAAGCAGCCTAGTGTCCCTCTTTAGAAGATTTTTTACCATCATTCACAGTGAATTTCTTGGCTCTGTAGCTTATTATACAGAAGTGGCACGAGAAGAATACTTGCTGATGAAATGTTGTTCTTTTGAAAGAAAAGATTTGGAGAAACACTTTGACAGAATGTCCAGCAGATACTACTCCTTCAATGGTATGGATGATGTTAATTCAAAGCACACTTTTTTGAACTCTTTTCCAGAACCATTAGGAGATGAAACTCTTCGAATGATGAACCTACAAAAAATAACTCTGCAGCAAGCCTCTTTAGGAGAAATTTATCAGCATGTGCTCATTGCTCTTGAAAAGCTCTGCAACCAGAGAAAGTTTCTCTCAGAAATTGACAAGGTCCATAGCAAGCTCAAAGACAATTGCAAAAGAAAAGATTTACAGATAAAATGCTATGACAAAAGCTGTACTTGTTCCACAAAGAAAAGAGATCATTTCAAGAAGTATCCCTGGAAGAAAAGATACTATGCAAGTCAGAAGAAGAGATCCTTCAGGAAAAAGAAATGGAAGTTCCTTCGAAGAAAGCAGTTCAAAGGAAAAACTTCAAAGGTCTGTTTTGTATGCAGAAAACCAGGTCATTTTGCAAAAAACTGTCCAAAGAAAGAAAAAGCAATCAAGTTACTTGAACAAGCCCAAATTCATGCAGATGACACCCCCTTCTCAGATGTAGAATCACTCTTTTCACTAGATGATGACTACTCTCCCCAAGCCTTGGTATTCATGGCTTATTCTACCTCAGAAGATGATACAAGTTCAGAAGACTCAGACCCAGAAATCCAAACCATCTACACATCTCAACCTCTCATAACCCCCTTAACCAACCCTACACCCATAGCCCAAGTACATATCCTCCTTAACACCTATTCCAGACCTATTCCAGCAATAGCCTTGTTTGATACAGGTGCAGCAGCCACAATTCTCCATCCCAAAATATTACCCGAACAATTTTGGCTACCCCATAACCAGATGTTCAAAGCAGCCAATGGAGAAACATTTATGATCACCTTGAAAAGCAAGCCTATCCTTATTAGAATCTTTCCAACCCTTACCATTAGACACCAAGTCCTTGGCTCTCCTCTCACAGGCAGAGACCTCCTTATAGGATTTGACCTTCTCCACCAAATACCTAGTCTCAGATGGTCAGCAAAAGGACTTTTGCACAAACAGCATCTTCTCACCTGGACTCAAGTACCCCATTTGTTCACAATAGACCCATTTGACTCTCTCAGACTCCAGATTATAAAAGATTGTTGTGCAACCACCCATTCTGAATTCCTCCTTAAAAATCCAAACCCTTTGTGGAAAAATCCATCTTTCTTCATAACCTTACCTTTCAAAAAGAATGAAGATGTCAATCCCACAAAAGCCAGTCACAGAGGAATGAACCCAGATCACTTGAACTTAGCCAAGCAAGAATTATCCACTCTTCTTTTAGAAGGCCTCATTGAACCCACAACCTCTCCATGGGCATGTGAAGCTTTCTATGTTAATAAGCATGCTGAGCAAGTTCGTGGAAAACTCAGATTGGTAATCAACTACCAAGATCTTAACCATTTCCTTGCTGATGATAAGTTCCCTTTGCCAAATAAAAGTACTCTTTTCCAGCATCTCTCACATGCTAAGATATTTTCAAAGTTTGATCTCAAAGCAGGATTTTGGCAATTAGGAATCCACCCAGAAGAAAGGTACAAGACAGCTTTTTGCATTCCAAATCACCATTACCAATGGACTGTTATGCCTTTTGGTCTTAAAAATGCTCCATCCCAATTCCAGAAAGCAATGGTAACTCTTTTCCAGCCACTGTTGACAAATGCCTTGATCTATGTTGATGACATCCTCCTATTCTCAAAAGATGCAGAATCCCATGAACAATTACTTACTGAATTCTATAATTTAGTAAAAACTCAAGGGATAATGCTTTCAGAAAAGAAAATGATCATAGGAGTCTCCTCTATAGACTTCTTGGGAGTAAACATTTCAGATGGAAAATACACTTTGCAGCCCCACATTGCAATTTCTCTTGCAGAATTTTCAGATAAGCTCACAAATACCAAACAGATACAGCAGTTCCTTGGAATTGTGAATTACATGTCAGATTTCATTCCAAAGATCTCCAGATACAGGAATTGTTTAGCTCAATTGTTGAAAAAATCTCCCCCAGATTGGAATCCCGTTCATACAGAAGCAGTGCAGCAGTTGAAAAAGTTAGCAGAAAAACTTCCTCCTTTGCAGATCCCAGGACCAGGCAAAAGAATTTTGCAAACAGATGCAAGTGATGAATATTGGGCAGCAGCTCTTTTTGAAGAAGATAATGGCAAAAGAAACATTTGTGGATATAAAAGTGGTACATTGAAGCCCTCAGAGCTCCATTATCATTCCACTTTCAAAGAAATTTTGGCAGTTAAGCATGGCATTGAAAAGTTCCAATTCCACCTCCTCGGGCATAATTTTCTAGTAGAAATGGATATGTCCTCATTCCCAAAAATGCTCCAGTTCAAAAGAAAAATGCTCCCACACCCTCAGCTACTTCGATGGTCAAATTGGTTTTCACAATGGTCTTTCCAAGTCAAACACATCAAAGGTAAAGACAATCTTATCACTGATTACCTTTCCAGAAAACCTCCAGTTCTTACCACCACAGTGATTCCTCCACCCTTATGTGTATACCCAATCACAGACCCATCCTCATCCTCAAGCTCCACTTCAACCCCTGATGATATTCTCAAAATGATAGAAACCCTTCCTCCAGAAATCAAAGAACAAATAAAGAACCTGACCCTTCAAGCCAGATCCAAAAGAATCATTAGAATCCTCCATGATTACCTCAAAGAACAACAGAGTCATTTCCTTGCTGTTTTCCCAGACATAGATGAACCATGGAAAACCCCTTTCGCCTTTTGGATAACCAGTTGGACGGTTGCTCATTATCTCTACATGTGGTACTTACTCAATGAGTACTACTTGTGTCTCCATTTCGAGCCAGAATTTTACTCATACATTTTCCCTCGTGAAAATAAGTATTTTTACAAGTTCTGGTCTGAAATCTTGAAAAATGATGCTCATGATGGTAATTGGTCCAAATATCCCAAAATAGAGCACCCACACTTTGGAGAAAAACTCACTTCTGCCTGTCTAGTTGCTAAGCTCAATTCCAAAAATGATGTTCGAGCACAAGGAATCTTTCACCCTGCAGACATGCATTGGGTAACTAATGCTGATGGTACCCTTCATAAACACATGGACATATCTTGGCAATCTTGTCACTATTCCCTCACAATGGCTGAATCTCTTAATCAAGGAATTCTCCCTGAAATAGTGCCTACAGACCCAGATATATGCAGACAACAATGGCCACATGAAGATCATTGGGAAATGCCAAATCCTCTGATGGGACATGACGACCCTTACTACCATAACCATGATGGACATCCTGATTTTGATGATCTTGATGAAGAATGGTTCCAAGGAAGAGATGGATGGGATGATTAATGTATTGTAAAAAGTTTATTGTAAAAAAAAATAAAAAAAATAATAATAATAATAATAATAATAATAATAATAATAATAATAATAAAAAATATATATATATATATATATATATAAAATAGTAATAGCATAATACTATACTATATGCATGCTTCAGAAGCTTTTGCTTCCAAAGACTTTTCCTACCAACTCCAAGACTTTGGCCACCAAAGATAGACTTTTGACTACAATAATATATTTTTGCATGCAAATTCTACACTTGGACGTCCAGCACTCCTCATCTTTTAATGCACCTGCAATTCTTGTCCCCGTCCACATATCCCTCTGGTGACACTTGTCACCCCTATGCATGCAACTTGCCAGTTGGTTCTCTCCTCGCAGACAACTAATATCTGCTGATCAGAAGCAACTCTAAATGAAGACAAATTGGTCAACTTATTTTGCGCGTTCCCCACACTTCTCTACATTTGTCATGGATTAAGTTGGCCCCTACCATCTACTATACAAGGCTCTTATCTTCAGATTGTAAGCTATTGCTGTAATATATTGTCTATAAATAGGCTCTTCGTCCCCGCAGAAAGAGGAGGAGTGAAAAGAGAGAAAGAGTGAGAAAGAAAGCCATTGTAATATCCAGTCTCTCTTATGCCTGATGTAAAAAAGTTGTTAAATCTAATAATATCTTTGAGTTTATTGTATCTGGTATTATGTTCCATTCCTTACGTTAATGTTATCTTTTATACAATCCTAGCAATATATATCATAAACCAGTTTTAATCCTTAACTCCATAATCTTCTTACACCTCTGTCTCTATTACACGTCTCTATCATGTCCTTGACCCCTTTCATTCTCTTGTTCTTTTCTTGTTCTTTTCACAATGTTTTGAACTGCATAGCTGTATTTTCTTTAAAGAACTGAACAATAAAATATAATAAAAAAAATACTGCATTCCCATCTCCTATAAGGGAAATTCATGGATGAGTATGTGGATGAAAATTTTCTTTTTTTTTAAAAAAAAAAAAAGTTGTTTTTGTTGTAAGTGTTATTCCTTGAATTCTCTGTATAATTTGATACTTGCCTTTGTAACTCTTTGTTGGTGGAAAGTAAAGCTCTTTTGGCTTTTGAAGATTTTGTAAAATTGTAGCACTGTGTCGCTTTTGTTAATCTAGGTGAAATATTAAATGAGGATAATATTATTTATCTTGACTGGTTTCAGATACATCCCTCCACATCTTTATGTGTGTTTAATATTTCAATTGCATAAAAAAAAAATGTCATAAAATGACCTTTTTTTGCAGCAGAAGATGCTTTTACTTTACAATTTGATGCAGACATAAGTAATGAAAACAATCACCACCACTCATTCTGTTTTTTAGCACCAAAAAAAAAAACACAATGCTGCTTCTCAAGTTTTGATTATATCAGAATCATCTTTGTTAGGAGTCAATTTCTGTTTCTTCTCTCTGAGAGGTGCTTCACAATTAGAAACACACTTTTGGGGTGTAGTGCTCAATCCTGGATTGTGCTTAATATCACTAAATTATGTTACACTCAATCTGTTTCTTGAGAAAATTAAGAAATGAATTTTATTTATTTATTAATTTGATTAATTTATATATCTTTATCAAATTAAGCTCTAAATTTTGGCATCATTGAATTAGAGCCCCATTTTGCTAGAAGCTAGGAGAGGACGTTAATTGTTTGATGTGCATAATATGGAACATGAGATAGTATAATTCAAAGAGGAGTAATTAAAAGGGGATGCCAAGAATATTGTACCTCAATTGTTACTTCCTAGTATTTCCAACCGAGACGTTCAAGGTTCAAAATCTTATTTCTCTCAACTACCGAATTATTAAAAAAAAGGGGGTAGTATTTATAATTTAAATTTTTATAACAGCTTGATATTATAAAATTAGATACTATTCTACTTGACGATAGTAAAAATTTTGAGCCCAATCAACAAACCAAAGAAAAAGAGAAAATAATCGCTCAACCTGTTATAAAAAATAAAAATAAAAAATTCACTCAACAACATGTGGACGGCATTCCTGATATTTGATTCTTCATTTCTTTGCCAGGAGGAGACTTTGCAACCCAAACTTCTCCACTCTTCACAAGCCCCAGCGACTTCGCTGCCTCATTTTTCTACTATTCTTGCTAATGGGTAGACGCCTTCTGTGCATGTTCCACCCCAACTTCGGTCCCATCAAATTCCATGAGGCTGAAATAGTACTAGTAGTAGAAGAAGAAGAAGAAGGAGAAGAAGAAGACAACACAGTCACACTGGGTGTGAGCTAATTTGTGCAGAGGAGTCATGGCATGTGAGTGACTTTAGGCTTCTGTCTTGGTTGTTTTTGTTAATGGGTTTTCATTTTAATATGTTGCTTTGAGGTATGCATTAAGAAATTGAATTGAGGATTAGTACAAGGATGTTTAAAAAGTATCAAGTTGGGCACAGATAAAGGATGGTTAAGTAACTTAAGTTTTGGATTGTGAAGTTGAACAAGTAACAACCTTGTTTGTATGTCAAGTCAAGCTATATAGTATGTACAATATATTGTTCACTAAGGTGTAAGTTTCATTGAATAAGAAACTAAAATAACAAGATTAATGGGTGTTGTTTGGATCTGTTTTGCAATGTCCTAAACTATGATATTTAAGAATGTAAGATTTTATGCTGTTTATAATTCATTCATAATATAACAGTGGCAAGAATTTGGTTCTCATGTGGGAAATGTGATGATGCTGGTCCTAAAGATTTGTAATAACTGGTAATGAAGTAATTATTGAGTACTCTAGGTGCAATGTTTCATCTACTCGCATTAGGATGGAGTACTGAAAAAAGGATCCGCTATTCGTGTAAGAAGAGTGAGCATTAGTTATGGAGTACTGAAAATTTTTTCTTGTCCCAATGAGCTTTAGTTCTAGTACCATTTGAACCGCTCTTGAAAAAACGAGATGGAAGGTGAGGTAATGGATTTAAGATCCTCCAGACAAGTGAGTAAATTATTAATTTTAAAGAAAAAAAAAGGCATAATTATGGGTATATCAAACTAGGGGTGTTTTTTAAACACTTAGAAATAAACACGAGAGGGAAACTTGCACGTGAAAAATTTCTGCCAATATGGAGGAAAACAAGGGTGTTATACTGTTATCTATGAAGCACAAACACTTTATTTGGGGTGTCATACCCGTGTTAGACATGGGCCATGCCTAGGACACATCTGCATGTGTGTCCCAGCCATGTCCTTTTTTAAATATATAAAAAAAAAAAATTGTGGGACACGGGAATAAGAGGAATCAAATACCCTTTCACAAAACAAATAGAGCATTCATGCTCTAATAGTAGCAGTACATTTGAAAATTAAATAATATTCTTATTTTTGATTTGTATTCTAATTTTTAAGCATTCTTTAATAGCCATGAATTCACTTTATTATCCATCATTGCTCTTAAATTGATATATATTTAACATTATATGAAAAATAAATGCTTAATGATATATAGAAAATATAAATAAAATTTATTTAATAATTATTTAATAGACGTGTCCTGCTGTATCCATGTCCTATTATTATTATTTTTTTTTTTTAAATACCTTGTCGCCATGCCACTGATTTATTTATTTTAGTCTGTAGAGGCATCAGGTTTACAAGGGTGGAAATTGGATTTGGGAAAGGTGGAAACCATGCTTACATAACTTAACTTAATCATTAATGCTTATTGAGCTTGAGTGCTCCTTAGTAGCACAACATTGTTTAGTAATCTAGGATGCACAAGTACTCCATTTTTGCTCACATACCCATATTTGATACTTATTGTAACAGATACCTCTAAGATATGTACCCAGTCGTTTAGTTTTTTTTTTTTGTTTTTAAGTGCCAATGCATCTAGGATACTTATACACCCATGATACGGCTTGGATGTTGTTGTAACCCAACCCTTGATACTGAGAGATAATCCAAACTTGTAAGAATTTTAATTCTAATATATTTATATATATATATATATATTGATTTCAATGTTGAAAATTCATCTAGTTATCTTTTATTTACTCTTTTGGATCTTGGTTTGTATTCTAAACATCATTTATTGGTGATGGATTCACTATATATCCATTATTGCTCTTAAATTGATATATGTTTCACAATAAATGAAAAATAACTGCTTAACAATATATAAAAAATATAATTAAAATATATTTAATAAGTAATAATACACATATCCCCGACATATTACACCTAAAGTTTTTCAGGAAATGCCATGTCCCCTTAGCTGTACTATGCATCTTAGATGGTCATACACAGATATACATCTTAGATGGTCATCCACAGATATAAAATCTCCAAATTTAAGATTTGTATGTGAAAAGGATGTGTGATGGGATTAGGATGTAATAATAGATTATGGCCTTGTTTGGAGTTATTGTTTTGGTGATACAACTTATAATTACAATGAAAGTTTATTGAGTTTTACACACCATGCTGACATTAATTTGTTGCCTATCAACACATTTATCCTTGATGACCAACTTATATGGTTCACATTAATTGCATTTCTTCATATGCAGATCATGATGAAGCTAATTTGGGGAGACGCAGAATTAGCTATGCCAGAGTGTGTGTTAAGGTGGATGCCCCAAAGATGTTGATTATTAATTTTGTTAAAGTTACCTATATTTCCTATGTGCTAGTTGAGATCAATTACATAGAACTCAGTCTATTCTGGGAGAAATTGTTAAAGAAACTATACATATGAGGCATCGGCCTGTGTCTATTCTACCACACCAATCCTGTTGTGCAAGAGTGGAAAAAAGAAAAAACAAAACTCTTCTTTTCACCCTCTCTTACTTTGAGATCTTTTTCTCTACTTGATGGCATCTAACTGTAAGCTATCTAACTTCCTCTGATTATAACATGCGTTCTTGATTTGTTTCCTGGGGAACTAAAGCCTCTTGTATCTCTTGGTTGCAGCTCAGTTTTGTTTATGGCCTACCATTACATTTCTCTTCTTTATACTGTTTTCTCCAACTTCAAGCCTTAATGCTGTCAGTGGTCCAACCAAATGTAGACATGAAGTAATTGTGGCACATCATGGTGCTGTTGCCGCTGATGATCGTTGATGTTCCAGAATAGGGATGAAAGTACTTCAGGAAGGAGGTCATGCTGTTGATGCATCAGTGGCATCTGCTCTTTGCTTGGGGGTTGTAAGCCCAGCATCAAGTGGCCTTGGTGGGGGAGCCTTTATGCTTCTCAGGCTATCCAGTGGGAAGGCACAAGCCTTTAATATGAGAGAAACTGCCCACTTGAAGGCTTCTGAGGTATTCCAAATCACTTTACTCAAATCTTCTTTGGATTGGTTTTGAACTTCAGTGCAAACAGTTCCAATTAAGCACAATATTCTAAGTTGTAACAAATGAATCTTTTGGGGCTTGTTTCTTTTTATACTTCCTTACAAGGGTTACATTACAATTGACACTTTTTAGTAAATTTCTTACATGTCAAAAAAGAAAAATTGACATATTATTATTATTATTTTTTCTTTCTCATCCATTTATACTGTTGAGGAGCATTTGAGTTGTATGCTTTGGTTGAAGAGCTCATATTAGTCAGTACTCAATTTATATTACAATAATGGACCAGGTTTACGTGATCAGAAGCTTCCACCAGTGTTTGGCTAGATAAAAAGTCTGCACCTGGAAGACCCAAGACAGTCAATCCATTCCCTAGATGAATGGATCTTAACCATCTGATCATTTGTGTAATTTCCCGTGTTTATCCATCCCATCTACAAAACTCAATTTCTTATCTGATGAATGGTCTTTGATTTAGCCCTGCTTAAAAAATGAAAGAGTTTTGCACATGCATGTCCAAAGATTATGACCCAATAATCCTTATTTAGAAAAAAAAATTGTCCTTGCAATTAATACATATCTGCATAGTTTATATTTCTAACATGAAGACATTAGGATAATTTACCATTCTAAGATACAGATGAAATAGACAAATATTGGAATCGTAATTATGAACTCATATTGCTTGTTGAACTTTATGTTCCATGTAAATGATTCTTGAAATCATTCTCTTACATAGTTATTCATTTTCAGAACATGTATGCTGGCAATGCTACTCTGAAAGGTGAAGGCGCCCTCTCCATAGCAGTTCCAGGGGAACTTGCAGGCCTTTACAAAGCTTGGAAACAACATGGAAGGCTTCCTTGGAAGAGGCTTGTGAGGCCAGCTGAACGTCTTGCTCATTTGGGATTTAAGATATCGCCATTTCTCCACACCCAGATGGTCAATAAATCATCTGGGATCTTGGCAGATAAGGGACTCTGAGATATATTTACTTCAAATGGAAGTCTTTCGCAGGCAGGCGATATCTGCCGCAATGAGAAATTAGCACATACACTAAAAAAAATTTCAAAATTTGGTCCAGTGGCCTTGTATAATGGCTCAATTGGGTTCAAGTTGGTTAGAGATATTCAGAAGGTTGGAGGCATATTGACAATGAAGGATCTGCAAAGTTATAAAGTTAAATTGAAAGCACCAATTTCTGCTAACATTTTAGGGCGTAAATTGCTTGTCATGCCCCCTCCTTCAGGGGGTCCTCCAATGATACTTGAGTATATTTCTGATCTGCTTTGGTGTCATATAATATTCTTTCTTTTCTTCTTCTTTTATTATTTTTTGGAAAAAATTTTTTGACCCAGCTTTATCTGTCTGCTGCCACAGATGTTAAACATTCTAGCCCAATATGTAATCCCTTTGGGTGTTTCTGGCCCCTTGGGCTCCATCGAGAAATTGAAGCTTTGAAACATGTGTTTGCTGTGAGGATGAATCTTGGTGATCCTGACTTTGTTCATGTGTCAAAAGTTCTATCTGATAGGCTCTCTCCTAAGTTTGCTAAAGAATTAAAGAAACAAATATTTGACAATATGACATTTGATCCCAGTCATTATGGTGGCAGGTAAGCTGCTTCATTGGTATAGAAAATAAGATTTTAAAGATAAATAACTTATATTGATTTTTTTGAGGAACTTAGCTTTGTGCTGTCTCAAATTCTTGCATGTAATTTAACAGAATTCAAGTTCATGTTGTGTCATGTTAGTGCCAAAGTTCAGGTGTTTTCCGGATTGAAGTTTCTAATCTGGAAAAGCAACAGTTATGTGTCAAATATTGAAGTTTATCTGGTTTCTTGTCTGGTGATGCCCTCAGAATTTGAATTAATCATCAATTTGTGGTACTTCGTTGCATCACAATTTAGTTGGTTATGAAAGTGTACCTGTGAGCTTGCATACATTAGTGTGGAGATGTAATATATCTATAGGACGAGTATCAAGATGACTTATAAAGCATTATAATCTTTACACTGTGCATGGAATTTATTCTAATTAGACATTCTGTGTTTCTTACATAGAAATATTTTTTGCCTCAAGATTCAAATTGGTATACTTTTTTTTTTTTTGGAAAAGGTCACTTCTCCTATATTTGGGTGGTTGAAATTGAATGAGAATGTCTACAACAAAGACTGCAATTTAGATATTATGGGCAGAAGTAAATGCTTAACAAAAACTGTGACTTGTCTTTACCTCTTCTTGTCTATTATTTTTGGTTGTAGTTGACCTACATATTCACAATTTATAACCCAAATGTTTATACTAAATTCTGTTTTCTAACAGATGGAATCAAATCCACGAGCATGGCACCAGTCATCTGTCTATCGTAGATCGTGAGCGAATTGCTGTAGCCATGACTGCTACTGTGAACTCATATTTTGGTTCACTAATTCTGTCACCAAGTACGGGAATAGTCCTAAACTATGAAATGGATGATTTCTCAATCCCTACAAATGTTTCCGCAGATATTCCCCCACCAGCACCAGCTAATTTTATCTGCCCAGGAAAAAGGCCATTATCTGCCATGTCACCTACTATTGTCTTAAAGGTATGCGTTAAAGAGTGTTCTCCACTCAAGTTAGGACCGGTGTCATTTCCAAACTACCAGATTAATTGTCTAATAACTTTCCTATTGCTTGTTGGGACCTTTAGAATGAACAGCAGAACAGTAGAGTTCTGTACGGTACAATATTGAGCAGAAATTTTATTTCAGGGAATGTTTTAAAATAATGTTTGTCATGTCTACTTATCATATATGTTCCTTCATGATATACTAATATCTTTTTTTTTTTTTTTTTTTTTTTTAAGCTTTTCATATTATGGAATATATTCATGTGCAATAAGTCATGTGACCTTTTTTCAATGCTTTCAAGAGGATGAACAACTGCAAGCTGTGGTAGGTGCTAGTGGGGGAGGCAAGACCATTGCCGCAACTGCAGAGGTTCTCTTGAATCATTTTGCCCGGGGAATGGATCCACTCTCTTCTGTCATGGCACCAAGATTCTATCACCAGGTCGTTATCCAACTCTCTTTCTTTGAGTATAGCTTATGATTTGCACTTGTGATATATAAGCTCTATGCTGTTGATAGGAGTGGTAAGTGATAATGCTTGCATTTAGATCAAGAAAAGGTTGCTGCTTAGGTCTAAATATATATGATTAGATTGGTCAATCCTTTGCTAAGTTTTAGATTAGGGTCAAGTTTCTTAGTATGAGAACAGAGCTAAGTTTTACAGGTAAGACATATTTTCTTGAACTTTTGTGGGTGGATTTGGTTCACCTGCATTAAAATTTCCTGTAAGGATAAATTTTGCATGTTCAGAAAAAACGGCATAAAAGATGAATGTCATTGAATCACCTAACTAGCTAATTATTGATGAGGTTTCACTTAAAATATTTCATCTAATACTATAAGACTGCATCAGTGCTTATGGATAAGAGTCTTGAAAAGCAGGCTGTTTTATTAGGTTGGAGGACTTACTGTTTTTATGACTAATTGCTGGATTCTGGTCACTATATTAGTCATATACGGCTACTTCAGTTTCTTGCTTCTCTCAACCAACCCATTTCACTATAAGCTCACCGCCAAAGGCATTAATTCTCCCATTTTTGAGCTGTTAGACTTTTTCCCCCCTTATTTTGAATGTAGAGGATTAGAGCTTGTTTGGATTAAGGGTGTTTTGAGTGATATAATCCAAAACACATAACTGAGTTATCAAAACACAAGAAACTCACAACAATTTTTTTGTTTGGCTTGATTTTCACCTTGTGTTTCCATCACTCAAAACTCACAAATTTTGAGTTAGAGTGATGGAAACACAAAACACAAATATGGTGTTTTCAAAAACTGAGATACATAACTCAGTGGCATCATTGTAATTTTTCGTCCACAGTGGAGCCCACAGCTTCTGTATTGTCTTGTCAGCTCAGACCTGTTGATATTACCGTTGCAAGACCATTTCTCCTTCTCACTTCCCTCAAAATATTTCAGCCAAATTTTTCCCCCCTTTCTCACTTCCCTCTCTCCGTTTTCTCTCACATTTTCATTACTCCATCAAATCTCGGTCTCCAGTGATCTAAACCGAAGCACAAAGTGGGTTTGAAGTCATTTCTCTGCACTTGGTCTGAACTGAAGTGGGTTTGAAGTCATTTCTCTGTCCGTTGCTAAAACGATTTGAAGGCAGTTCTGTGATCTTCTCCTAGGTGCGGTGTATACCTCTATCTCCCTCTCCATTGTCAATGACCATTGTATGATTTGGGTAGTGTGATATAATTTCTATTTTATTGATTTTTGCCTACGGTTATTGGTGAGTGTGTTGAAGTGGGTTTTTCTCCATGGACTCATTCTTTGATCTTTCTTTCTTTTTATAATTTCTATTTTATTGATCTGCACCTAGGTCTTTCTTTTCATTAGCTGAAATTTAACACTTAGTTGGTTTTATTGACCTACGTATTCATGATCACGTGGAATGGCAGCACTAAGTTGATTTTGTGAGTTGTTCATCTAATCCAAGATTGGTAGTGTCAAAACTATTTGTTTTGCTTTGTTATCAGTAGTTAATGGTTGTATGGTAGAACTAACTGAATTAGAATATGGGCCTTGTAAGAAAAGTAGTTAGGTAAATCTTTATTCTGCATTAATTCTTCACTCCAAGTAAGAAAAAGAAAAAAAAAATCATCTCTCCAAATAACTTCTAGCTAGATCGATGAGGGGTCAGACTTGGTTGTTCACACCCTCATCATAGATTACTTTTTCTTTCTTGGGAGGCCCATTTATAAACGGTGGTGGAAATTTGGAGATAGATGGCCCCTGAGTCGGTGGGAGAATTTTTATTCATTTTAACCAATGTACTATCCAAATGTCTTAAGTCTGGCTTGGGAGAGCTTGTGAAGTAATACAAGATTGTGGGGTAACCTCTTAAATACACAAGATTGTGGATCAGATTTCATTAAATTATGCTTGTCACATGTTTGCAAATATCTATGGGTTTAGCCAATATATGAAAGCATTTGCTACTTAGTGCTATTGTCCAACATGATCATGAAACCATCTCAAGATTGGATTAATAAATTGCAAGGTAAATCTGTCAGATGAGAGATGATAATCGATACAGTAAAGCAATATAATTTTAATTTTTGATATTCTTTGTTTGTCATTTAAGATAAGTGCACTTTTTGTAGGTCCTCATAAATTTTCTTAGGTCTCACTGGGAGAATTGTGAAATCAGCAAGGTGGGTACTCTGATTGCCATATTCGCCATAGAGTTGTAATTTTTCCAATATTTAATATGTAGCTTTGAATTATTGAAAATTTGCAAACTGTACTGCTTCTGTAAAAGTTCTTGTTTGTTAGTAGGATTAGATGGGAATGTATCGGTATTCTTGAGGATATTAGAAAAATCATCTGTTTGTTGCCCCATTTGTTCCTTTTTATGCTTTTGGTGATATATTGATTTTTCTATAGTGCATATTAGAAATGCTATTTTTGCCAAAACTTATTGCATTAGCAATGGGTTCCTCTTCCAATAGAAATGAAGTGGCCAATTCATAGAACTATATATATATATATATATTAACACCTTTGCAATTGTGTTGGGATATTTGTATTAGATGGCACAAGAATCTCAAAATGCTGAGGACAAATTGTGGCCTCTCCACATTGAAAAAATCTTCATTGATATTATGGTGGATGAACAACAAAAGGGGAATATGGAACATGGTATTTTTAAGGCTCCAACTTGGCTATCAATTACAAATGCCCTAAATGATCAAACGGGGAAAAGTTTTCGCACTAAGCAAGTGATTTAGAAGCATAATGGGCTTAGGCAAAGGCAAAAAAAGTGGAGCCAACTTTTGAGCCATACCGGGTTAGGGTGGGATGAGAAAACCCAAACGGTTACTGCTTCTGAGGAGGTGTGGGCGACTGTGGTTGCGGTATGTTAGATTTACTACCATAATTCCTTGGTAAAATGTTTGTAATTTTCTATTTTGTATTAGTTTGATTTTGATGTACATCTTGTCATTTCAGAACGATCCTAAAGCAAATGCATTGCGGAAGAGTGGGTGTCCTAGCTATGACAAACTACGGCAACTGTTTGCTTCTAATGCTGCAACCGATGCCTTTCAAATTTTATCAAACACACCAGCCCCAGATAGTGATGAAGAGCGTGCCCTAGAGGAGCAAATTGCCAATGAGACTCATCGTACCCAGTTGGGTGCCGATGATTGCTACAATCCTGACATGGGGGGCATAACCCAAGATGATCCCCTTGCTACAGAGCAAACCCAACGTGCAGGCAAATGTCCCATTGAAGAGCCTATTGGCAAGGGGAAGAAGGTTGCCAAGAAAGCAGATAGGGCTAGTGAAATGACCATTGCTCTTCAAGAGTACACTGCATTGGCAAGGGAACGGTTTAACAAGAAAAAGGGCAAGTCTATGGGTAGCTCCGACCATGTTGCACAATCTACTAGTGGTGGCGATCCTTGCTTCCTTGGGAGGGCTTTAGAGGTGTTGAACCAGTACAATGATCTTGATGATGACACCTATATTAACATCTCTGAGGTTCTCCAAAAAAAAGAGAGACAGGTGGTGTTCATGGGCATGCCAGAATATAGGAGAAGGAGGTGGATGGAGTGCTATGCTCACGGCCCAGAAAATTAATGGAGACTTTTTATTTCAGTTTTTGTTGATTATCGTGATTCGGATGTGAATCACTTAGTTGTAGCTTTTAAGGACTTTATGTGTGTGCATAGAAGATCTTGGACTTTTGGTTGTATTTTGCCTTGTTCAGCTAAACACTTTTACTTAAAGCTATTTTTGTTGTAATGTTAATTGTTGTGAACTATGCATGTGGATTTGATATAATTAGCATATCTTAGTATGTGAGCTTTCTCACTTGGTGATCTCTATTTGATGCAATTTACATTAGTATCTGGGTTTGGTAATTGCTGTTATGTACTAGGTGTTTTTTTTAGTATTGTATCATCTTAATGGTAATTGTTTTTTAGTACTTACATTATAAGGAGAGTTGTGCTAACATTATTGCAGCATCTTTAGTACCACTTATGATTCCTTTTGTCAGTTTACATATTGCAATGAATTGGTACTAATGCTTTGGTTTTTGTAGGGTATAGGGTAGAATGGTCTCCCCCGATGATCCTTTCTGGACCTTCGACTTTGATGATGTTTACTTTGACTTTGACGATGATGACATGGAGAGTTCTGGATGCGGTGATGATATGGATGTCAGTGACTGTGATCATGACATGGATGTCAGTGATTGTGATGATGACATGGACATTGGTGCAGACACAGATTCAGACTATGACAGCGAGGAGGATGAGTTTTGGATTGTATTTCCACTTGTTGGCGAGATGGTGGCTTTGGATTGAATTTCCACTTGTTGGCGAGATGGTGGCTTATTTCCAGCAGCATTACGACAAGCGCCCAATGCGTACTAGCATTTTGAGTGGGAAAGATTACATGGCTAAAGTGAGGGATGGCAATCCTACCAATTGTCATGACATGTTCCGCATGACATTGGACTTGTTCTATCATTTGGTGGATGAGCTGAAACAGCATGGGTACTTGAAGGAAGGGAAGGGGCGTGTGGACGTGCAAGAGTCCGTTGCCATATTCTTATACATTGTTGGCCATAATACTCGGATGCGACTTGTGGGTGACAAATTCCAACATTCCATTGAAACTGTCAGCCGCAAGTTCCGTAGGATGTTGCGGGCTGTCCACACCTATGGCCAACATTTAATCAAGCCCGATCCGAATGTGATAGGCCTTCCAGAGCATATGCGGTCGAACAACAAATACTACCCTTGGTTTGAGATAAATCATTTCATAATACAAGTTTTTTCAATGAGTATGTTCATATTACTATTTTGTATTCCTTCATTCACATATAGAGATGTTGTTTACAAATAATTGGCTCTCTTCAATGTAGAGAAGCATATGAGCTATTGATGGAACGCATATTAGTGCTCGGCCTCCAAGTGAGAGAACCCAGCCTCACAGGGGTCGCAAGAGTGCTATTACAACCAACGTTATGTGTGCATGCGACCATGATATGAAGTTTACATATGTCCAGTTTGGTTGGGAGGAAAGTGCCCACGACTCAAAGGTGTTCGAAGAAGCTATTAAAGACTCGAAACATGGTTTTCCATGGCCACCGGAAGGTATGTGTCTTCATGTTTTTAGTCTGTTTTCAATCATATGCTTCTGTTTATCTGGCTGTGCTGAATTCTGTTCTAATTATGTTCTGTTCTGTTCTGTTCTATTTGTTGTTTGCTGTTTGCTGTTTTTTCATTCTGTTCTGATCTAATTCTGTTCTGTTCTAATTTTTCTGTGCTGAATTCTGTTCTGTTCTAGTTCTGTTTGCTGTTTGTTGTTTTTTCATTATGTTTTTTGTTCTGTTCTGTTCCAATTTTGCATTCTGTTCTGTTCTGTTCTAATTCTGCGTTCTGCACTATAATTCTTCATTCTGCATTCTAATTCTGCATTCTGCACTTTATAGCTGCCTATTTTGCACTATAATTCTGCATTCTGTATTATAATTCTGCATTCTACATAATGGGACTGCATTCTACATTATAATTCTGCATTCTGCATTCTAATTCTACATTCTGCACTTTATAACTGCCTATTCTACACTATAATTCTGCATTCTGTATTATAATTCTGCATTCTACATAATGGGACTGCATTCTGCATTATAATTCTGCATTCTAAAATGGTACACTAGCAGCTGCACTATGTGGCAGGCTAAGCTGCTTTGGTGTGGCAGCTGAGCTGCTCTAGTGTGACAGCTGATGCTGCACCACCTGGTTTAGCAGCTCATGTAATAAAAGAATGCCTTTTGTCTTCTTTTGTCATGACATTTTCCTTTATGTAGGTTCCTATTACTAATTGAGATATACTATTCTTGTAGGGTCGTATTACTTGGTTGATTCGGGGTACCTCATTGGTGCATCTTTTCTTCCACCACACAAGGCCACCCGATATCATGCTCAGGAATTCAGGAGGAGCAATAGGCAATTGACATTGGGGAAAGAGTTGTTTAACTATAGACACTCTTCATTGCACATGGTAATTGAGAGGTCCTTTGGAGTCCTTAAGGCTCGCTTTCCCATCTTGAGTTGCATGGCGAACTATAAGGAATCTCGGCAACGTTTGGTTGTTTCTGCGTGTTGTGCATTACACAATTTTATACGCATCAATAATCGTAGAGATGAAATGTTTAACTCATGGGAGAACCTTGACGTTAATAGAGATGATGTACAAGCTGGGAACAATGGGAATTCCCCTAAGTCGAGTGCAAGTGCTGAAAGGAGGCATGTGAGGGAGATGTCTGATGCGGCGAAGAGGGCAATGGGTGAGTTTAGGGATGATGTGACTGCCCGCATGTGGGAGGAGTACGCACGACGACGGGGTTGATGGTGGGCACGTATATGGATTCACCGCTTTTTGTTGGGACTTGTTGTATAGAGTTATTACCTCCACCTATGACTTTTTATGGCGACTTTTGTATAAAGATAGATACTGTGACTAAAAGTCCCTTAGATACATAATGCATTCTTTTGGATATTATGATGCATCTTTTTGTAAATTTACATTAACTGTGAATAATGATTACATGTTATGGTTTGATGTCAATAACTCATTGACATTTCTGATGTAAATCCTTTTGGCAATGTAAAAATAGGTGTATCTAATACCTATTGGTAATGTAAGTACTGGTGGACATGCTTATATGTAATTGTATATACTTCATTTTCGCAATATTTTGGAACAGTTGGATTTCAAGAATCTCAATTGATTTTGCAAAGTCCTTTAGCTTGATTTGCCTAAACTGAACTATTCAATACTTTGCAATGAGTAATCAACTATTACTCATGATTACTCCTTCCTCCCTAGTCATTCATCCAAGGAAAACAAAATACATTCCCCTTAGTAGTCACTCTTAGGGATCCACTTTGGTGTATCATAAATAATATAATTAAAATTAAAATGCCCATAGTTTGCAAGTTCATCTTGAATAAAGTTGAGCACTGTCAACATATTATAGAAGTACAATGTCATAAATATCAAAAAAAAAAATTATACTTACAATACAAAAATTGGTACATGAAGTTGTAACATTATAATACAAATGATCTCCAATTTTCAAAAGACAAGTCTACGTCTTCCATTTTCATCAGATCTTATGCTTGAAACAGTTAACTGATGAAAGTCCTTTGGTGAGTCAAACAGTGAAGGCATATCTGCAGTCTCTGCCAAATTTAAGAAGCTGCATCCAAAAATGATCTTTCAGTCTATAGTTATAAAACATGCGGGCCAAAATCGCCATTATATATGATATCCAATCTACAGTGCAAGGCTGTAAGCTAATAAAGAGGGAATGACAGACTCAGATACAGTCAATTAGAAGTATACAAACAAAAATACATTCAAGAAGAATTTAATGTCTATATGCAAATAATACAATGTCTTTGAACTATAATGACATTCCAAAATCACAATAACAGCATATTGCAACTTCTCTCAAAACCAAGCAGCAAAATCACTTAAACAGAGAAGCTGCATAAGTGCTGCACTTTTTCGGATGTTAAATTATATTCTTGGCTCAAGACATCCTAGAAAATTCTTCTTTTTTTCCCCCAAAATAGACTTAAGCAGTTTAAAAACACATATTTTAATTTTGGGGTTGGACATCCAGATGAAAATCTCAAACCAAGAGTAGACAGGTTGAGGTAAGGACTAATTGCCTAATAGCCGTGGAACCAGGCAGCCATTATTAGTCCCTCAAAATAAGAAGCTAAATATATCATATCTACTTGAATTACTACTTTACTTGTTCTAACAACAATTTAAGTTTAGGCATCAATTTAAATGTTCCTTCTGAACACAGCACAGTGTAACAACAAAGGTATTGCCACAAGGGCGGCACACTCCAAATCATCAAAACCCAACACAAATTCCTTATGATTATTACAATTCAATCACAAAAACCAATAACTAAGCATAAAGACAACAACCCAGTGCTACAAATCTCAACCACAGTACAATACCAATGCAACAATATCATTACCAAACTATAAAATAATGAAAAAGGTCAACAATCAAATTGTTTTTCCAATGAAAAAGAAAATTCAATAAAGAGGCCAAAATATGTCATCCAAGTGACCAGAAGGATATGAGAGCTATTTAGTTTTAGTTTCCCAATTCCAAAATATAACTTGTTTGTCATCAGAACCTGATGCAAGGAGATCACCAATAGAGTTGAAATCCACATCATTTACACAACCTTCATGACCATTTAACTTGCCATAAAAATTTATTTTCTTTACAAGGACCTGCACTGATATGTGAAATCACATAAATAACCATTACAATGCTTCATCAATTCATATAGATTTTTCTATACAGAGCTATAATTTGGGAGGATTGTTGGATCCTATCATTACCAAACTTTATCCTTACCCTTTCTGAGCCCCCCCCCCCCCCCCCCAAAAAAAAGATTAAAAAAAAGCATTATCCCTCCCCATCAAGCCAAGAGTTTAGATAAGACAATTGAAATTCAAGATTCAGGCAGTGACTCTTTCATGCATTTAACCAAACATACTTAACATGAATTAGCAAAAACCCATCAAGCCAAGAGTTTAGATAAAAATTTTGATATTCAAAATTGACGGTATTTCCTCCTAAAAAAAAAAAAAAAAAAAAAAACTGACGGTATTCCTCTTTTAGCCATTTTCTCAGTAACCAAAACTACTTAACATGAATTAGTAAAACCCCATGAAGCCAAGAGTTTAAATAAGACATTTGACATTCAAAATTCAGGGTCTGCCTCTATCAGGCATTTTCACAGTAAACAAACAAACTTAGCATGAATTAGTCAAACCCAAATAACTCTTTTGACATTCAAAATAGAGCTTCCTCTTTTAGGCATTTTCTCAGTAACCAATCAGGCATAAAAGGAAAAAGAACCCAACTTAGAGAAATAGATCGAAACAGAGCCAGGGAGACAAGAGAAGGAGCAAAGATGGAAGAGCGTGCGTCAATGTGGGAGGTGAGGGGCGAGAGGCAAGAGGTAGATGACGGTTACTCTTTCAGTGGGAGAAGTAGCGCGAAAGATGGGCTTCACGGTGACTGGGAGAAGAAAAGATAGAAGAAGGTTTTTTATTAATCAAACGCGGGTAGCAACAGTAGGCAACCGGGTAGTGACAGTGGTGGGGTCCACGCATTTGGGAAAAGGTGGTAGAGATATGTAAGTGAGAAATGTGTCCAAACGTGTGTTTTGGAATTTTTGAGTGAAGTTGAGTTTTGAGTAAGGAGTTATGAGTTTTGAGTTTTGAAAACTGAGTTATGAAAATTGAGTTAGCTCAAAACCAAATAGCCCTTTAGTTTCTACTCTATATTGTACCATAAGTAGCCACTAGAAATTCTAATATGACAATTTTGTTTAACCAGCTGATACCCAATGTTGTATCCTATGAGAACTGGACAGTTGTGAGTGGTGATCACTTTGAAAGTTCCCACTGATATCAGGGCAGCTCTTCTAAAGAAGGGGCATGTCCTACAAAGCCTCACTGGAGGAACTGCTTGCCAGTTTATAGTTCAAGATGTAGGGACTTAGAAGAAAAATGAAGGCATTGGAAAGCTTGTGGCTGTGAGTGATCCAAGAAAAGGTGGGTTTCCTGCTGGTTATTGAAATGCTGGGGTAGTATTAGGCAATTCATTGAGGTTTGTGTCTTTTGTTTATGCTATTAGTGTAGGGCGTTGTGGAGCCTAGTTGTGTTTGATCCGATTGACGACCCGACCAAACCCGAAATAATGTTGCGTGATTTTTAATGAGAGATTTTCTGAGGCTTAGGATATAACTCATTGTGGATCCTGTGCACAGGATATAGAAACCGTTGTTTTGGTGATTAAAGTTCTTCTTGTTGTTTTTGAGAGAGTGAGAAATTGTACGGCCGCACTTTGCATTTTTCCCTGATAATAATGAAATCCCTACAACTCTGTGGACGTAGGTAAATTACCGAACCATGTAAATACTATCTTGTGCGTGTGATTATTTTTCTTTAGCATGTGTTCTCTCTATTTTTGTTTCTCACAAGTTTAGGAATTTTGTGTTAATTCTCTATAGCTGGCATATGGTTTTCCTTCCAATTTGGTGGAACTTGCCAATGTTCCGCTTCACTTTATTATTATTTTTTTTTGAATTGATTGTATTTCTCTCATGTATTGCCGGTGTACTAGGTTTGCTTTTTCCTAATAAATTTTTTTTGTTACTTATCAAAAAAAAAAAAAAAAAAGTTATAAGTTCATTTTAAAATATTTGAATAAATTATTTATATGACCAATTTATAATACTCATTAAATATTATACTATTTCAGAAATAAAGTTCAATTATTTTGAAAAAATGAAAAATTTTAATATTAATATAATTTAGAACTGAACCTATTGTAATATTGATAATCATTCTTTTTATATTCTTGATTGTGTGTTAAATATTTTTTGTTAGATTTTGTTTAAATTTATTTTATTTTTAAGAATATGACACAATCTCACATGGCATAACCTTAGGCTAAAGGCATTAAACGGACTGAATGCTAAACTTTTTTTTTTTTTTTTATGCTGACTGAATGCTAAACTTTGATATAAGTAGAAACCTTTTTTTTTTTTTTTTTTTGACTGAAGAATGTTTTTTTTTTTTTTTTTTGAGAAGATGATAAAGTAGAAGCCTAAATGAAATGAAAATAATGTGATTGAATGCGCCACACACATAGCTCTGCGACACTAACTGCCGCTTGAAGTTTTGGTATTAGCGTGTGAGTGTATTCTCTTATTTCATCTTCCTTCCTCTATATATATGTGTGTGTGTGTTTCTCAAAAAAAAAAAAAAAAAAAATACATAGCAGAATTGAAAATTTGGCCCGTCATCACATGTTATTCAATCTAACATGGTTTTTTTAGTTAACTTGTGCAATTGGTAGCATATTTGACATTTCCATTTTAGAAAGTATATAACAGCATTCTCGTCAGCTATGCTATGCCAAATGCTATTTTATCACATCAAAATCTACTTTATCAATTTTAACACATCATTTTACAATTCACTATTCATCACATCTTCTATTTTTCAATTCTATACATTAAAATAATATATACAAATATTAAAATAACATTAAAAAAAAAAAAAAAAACCAGTCATAAATGTATTCCCACCATTGCTCCCACCAACTCACTGCCACCCTCACCACAGCCCACCGCTGATACAAACCCACCACCACATCCCACCATGGTTACAAACCCATCACCACCAACCAAAATCAACCAACCAACAACAACCAAAATCAATCAACCAACCACTATTATAAACATTGCCCAAGCACCGAGAGAGAGAGAGAGAGAGAGAGAGAGAGAGAGAGAGAGAGAGAGAGAGAGAGAGAGAGAGAGAGAGAGAGAGAGAGAGAGGTTTAGCATAGAAAATTATTATTTCTATTTTATATACTCATTTTGCAAAACATCTTACATTTTATCTAATTTACACTACATTTCATTAAAATATCAAATTTTATTAATTTGTTTAGTTGTTTCTCTTTCTTCACACATATGACACAACCACCACCATCCACACCCTCTTCCTTCATCCTCGGAATATGTTAAAAAAGAATAAAAAAACTTAATGCTAAATGAATATTGCTAGTATAAATTTACATGGTTGTTGTAGAAACCATGTATTTTTACACAACTTTGCACGGGCAAATGTGGGTGAATTTCGGGCTTAAAGCACTTACAAGTTACATCAATGCTTGTATAATATAAAAAAGGAAAATGCTAACAAATGCTCGTAGGGCATTAATTAACAATCCATTTAAAGAACATTTTTATGAGAAGAGAAAAGAAAAAAAAATTAATATTTTGACAGCTTTTTTCATTTTCCATAAAAATGATGTCAAATTTTTTTTAAAATAGATTGTTAACCAATACTCTAAGAGCACTCGTTAGCATGACCCAAAAAGATAACAAATGCTCTAAAGATACTCGTTAACTTGACCCTATTAAAAAAACCACGTTTAGGCAACCAAGGCCAAGATTCACGCACATTAGGATATTAAAAATTGTGTAAAAATACATAATTGCTATAGTAACCTTGTAAATTTATACTGATCCTATTCATTTTGCATTTGGTTTCTTTCTTTTTTTTTCTTTACATGTCCTGAGAATGAATGAAGGGAGTGAATAGCGGTTGTTATTGTGTGAAAAAAGAGAATCAATTAACAAATCAAGAAAAATTAATATTTTAATGAAATGAAGTGTAGAATAGATAATATGATGTTGAGTATTTTGAAAAGTGAGTATGTAAAATAAAAAAAATAGGTTCTTATGCTAAAATAGACAAGAATTTTTTTACAAGCTAATGCAAAATATGATATTTTTTCCATTATACAAACGGTTAATGCAAGTGCTCTTGTCCAATTTAAGACACCTGCGATGTTGACCTCACTACTATCCTGGAATTGCATTGAAATACAACAATTCCATGATTTCAATAACAATTATCTTTTTCAAGTTGAGACCTTTTATCTAATTCAACCATATTGTTCAACTAATTAAAAAACTCACGACAATAAAAACTCCATATGGAAGTCATTTGAGTACTATGCCTATTTGCATCCACATGTGTCTGCGTGTGTTTACGCCAGTGCCTTAGCTGTGTTTTAAGCAACTGTTAAATTCAAGCTGCTTTTATGAACGATTTTTTGGTTGAACAACTGTCAGAGCTTTCTAACTTCTTGATATCGGTTTCAAGTTGGGAGTAATGACAGGTCTTCTTGTGAATGCACTTGAACTAGGAAAAATTTCAGGTCTAAATTCAACACACACATATATAATGTCTTTCGGAAGCTGAAAAATAGAAAAAAAAAAAATCATAAAAATTCAAAAAAAGCTCAGAATGCCCAACCAATTGCTGGAAACCCTCTCTATAATCTTGGAATGAATTTAGGAATATAATTTGGGAAAAAGGCACGAGTCATTTTGGCCAGTGGGTAGGGCGAGGTGATGTGGTGTGCACACAGGCATGCCTATGAGTACGCTGACATACCCAAATAACCTTCTTTGGGCATGACATGGCCTAGGCAGCGTGCTCACACAAGGCTGCTATGCCCTTGGTAGTGTGCACATAGGGCTGTCATTTTTTATAGTACTTTCAACAAATAAACAATTAGGGCTCATTTGGTAGAGTGGTTCAAACCCACTTTATCAAATTTTAAACAACCTTACACACATTTTCATACACATTTTTACCCATACGTATTTCAAAAAATTACAAATAACTTAACTCAAACTCTTCTACCAAATGGGCCCTTAGTCTCTCAAACACACTCAAAAGCATTTTATTAAAAGCAACGAAGCATGTTTTGGACCTGTGTAACAGAACACAACAAAGATCTACTTCTATGATAGTAGAAAACATTCTTCTTTGAATTTTCATATTGGGGTTTAGAGAATCAAAAGTACTTGGGTGTGGCAAATAACCTCTTAGCAAGAACTCTTTTAAGTTAAAAATGATTAGCTTTGAGCAGCTCAATCAGCAGCTTCAGTGGTCTTTTGCTGATGTAATCAAAGAACTTTGACCTAAGGGCAGCACTTTAACAAGACTAAAATGCTTAAAAAATGATGTTGACAAGTGACATGGTAATAGAAGCAAACATCACAAAATTCAAGTAGGCATATAAAACCACGAGTTTCTAACTTATTAGTTGTTAGTCCAAAAAAAAAAAAAACTCCGAGTTTGAATACAATTGGAGTTCTGCTGCCTCAATCTTGATCTAATTTTATTTAATTTAAACACCAACAACCAACTCTAATTTCAAATTAACTCCCTTGCAATCATAGTTATAATGTTGAATATCTACATAAATCGTGGAAGCTACCAAAATAGCAAAAGCAAACTGGAGTGAGCAATTTACTTCTAAAGCATACAAGTAAATTATTTCATTGTATAGAGGAAGAATTTTGTGGAATTGGGCCTAATTCAGCCGACAAATCCTTAATATTTTATTAGTCCAAAACCAAATCCGGAATTGTTTGGCTGAACTTATTTTATTTATAGAATAAGTATGTAACATAAATAAACCTATTTGGTCCTCAAATAGGTTTCTATAAGGATGAAATATAGACACTTAAGATTTGATTGTTAAAAAATTAAAAAAAGATACGATCTACTTCAAATTGATCCATTTATGATTTATAATTAAATTTAAAATAATATGATACCATATACTCTATTAAAAACCTAAAATAAAATTTTTAAGTGTCTAATAAAGTTTGAAATATAGCTTGTTAAGTTTTACACAAAAAAGAAACCTAAAATAAAAATTTTTAATTGTAAAATGAACACTTAGAGAATTTTAGCCCCTAACATCTTTAAAGATAAAAATTAATGTAAGCCAGCTAGTTTTCTTGTCATTAAATAAGAGACTTAAGTTTGAATCTTGCCTACATAAATTGGTGTCGGAAACCTATCAAAAAAAAATGTAGAAAAAAAAAGCCAGTTGATTTGTTATATACATTCTTCTCCAAAAAAAAAAAAAAAAAAAAAAAAAAAAAAAAAAAAAATTGTTAAATGGAGCACATTTCTTATTTCAAAATTTTTTATTTTTTATTATTTAGATACTAATAAAACTCTAATTTTCAAGGTAAATACGTTAAAAATCTCGTGGTTCAGCAATACTATTAGATTCTTTAATTTAATAGATGATAATTGAATGTATTATGCTTTGAGAACATAGGATTTATTGAATTAGAATCTAGATTTAAATTCCTTCTCTCCCTCTTTATTAATTATAAAAACAAAAAACAAAAACATTTTAAAACAAAATAAAATCTTTAAGACCTTCTCCCCCTCTCCCCCTATATTAAAATACTTATTATTTTCAAAAAAACATAAAATTAAAACAAAATAAACTACGCATGTAGGCTAAGCCTGTAGTAGTTTTGCTGTTCCCAAGTTCCCACTCCTTTTTATTCCACTGAGCCACCGTTTCCTATTTCTCAATTTAATTGACCGTTGCTAAAATGTCCTGGTTCTAACGGCTTTTAAGTTGACTCCTCTCTCAATTTCCCGCCAATTTTTTAGTAATTCGAAATTCCAAAACCCAAAGACAATTGGGTTTAAAGCTCCACTTTATAGTAAGTCTATAATGGAGGCCCCAAAACCACCCTCTCCTACTTCTTCTTCAGATTTCTATGCTTATCTCCTCCAAACAAGCCTCAAATCCAAAGACCCATTTGGCGGGAAATTGATTCATGCTCGAATTATCAAAGCCGGGCTTCACCTCGGCGTGTTTCTGATGAATAATCTCATGACTTTCTATGCAAAAAGTGGGTTTGTTTCCGATGCTCATCGCGTGTTTGATGAAATGAATGTGAGGACTATATTCTCTTGGAATACAATACTATCAGCGTATGCGAAACAGGGTAGGTTCGATAAGGCACACCGTGTGTTTGAGGAAATTCCTGACCGGGACTCCGTTTCGTGGACTACGATGATAGTGGGGTATAATCAGATGGGTCGTTTTGAAAATGCGATTCAGATGTTTTTAGAGATGGTTGGAAGTAGAGTTGCACTAACACAGTACACAATTACTAATGTTCTTGCTTCATGTGCTGCCGTTGAAGCTTTGGATATTGGTCGGGAGGTTCACTCGTTCGTAGTTAAACTTGGGCTCAGCAGTTGTATTCCTGTGGTGAATTCCTTATTAAACATGTATGTGAAGTGTGGTGATCCAGTAACGGCAAAAGTTGTTTTCGATATGATGAGATTGAAGAACACATCAAGTTGGAATGTTATGATTTCATTACATATGAAGTCTGGTCGGGTCGACCTTGCTCTTGCCCAATTCGAACAAATGGAAGTACGAGATATAGTTTCGTGGAATTCAATGATTGCAGGTTGTAATCAGCATGGTTTTGATCTTGAGGCGCTGGAAATTTTCTCAAACTTGTTGAAGAATTCTTCATTAAGGCCCGATAAGTTCACATTGGCAAGTGCTTTGTCAGCTTGTGCCAATCTTGAGCAGTTAGATCCTGGGGAACAAATCCATGGCTATATCATTAGAACTGAGTTTGGTATGTCTGGGGCAGTGGGGAATGCTCTGATTTCAATGTACGCCAAGTCTGGTGGGGTTGAAATTGCACGAAAGATTGTAGAGCAAAGTGGGTCTTCAGACCTTGATATTATAGCTTTTACATCATTATTGGATGGCTACGTCAAGCTTGGGAATATGAACCCAGCTAGAAAGATATTTGACTCACTAAGAGACCGTGATGTGGTTGTATGGACGGCCATGATTGTAGGTTATGTGCAAAATGGCTTGAATAACGATGCTTTGAAGCTCTTCAGATCAATGATTACAGAAGGCCCCAAGCCAAATAGCCACACACTAGCAGCCATGTTAAGTGTCAGTTCAAGTTTGGCATCTTTGTATCATGGCAAACAAATTCATGCAAGTGCCATAAGAACATGGGAAGTATTATCAGTTTCTGTGAGCAATGCTCTAATCACCATGTATGCCAAATCTGGAAGCCTTAACAATGCAAAGCAGGTATTCAATTTAGTACAGCAGAACAGAGATACTGTCTCTTGGACTTCCATGATTATAGCTTTGGCTCAACATGGCCACGGAGAAGAAGCCATTGAGCTTTTTGAGCAGATGCTGGCATATGGTATGAAGCCTGATCATATAACTTATGTTGGTGTGCTGTCTGCCTGTACACACGTGGGATTGGTGGAACAGGGTCGGAGATATTATAATTTGATGCAAGATGTACACAAAATTGAACCCACCTTAAGCCATTATGCATGCATGATTGACCTTTTTGGGCGTGCTGGATTGCTACAAGAAGCACATGATTTTATAAGAAGCATGCCTATTGAACCAGATGTCATATCTTGGGGTTCACTTTTATCTTCTTGTAAGGTTCATAAAAATGTGGAGTTGGCAAAAATTGCAGCAGAAAGATTGCTTCTTATTGAGCCTGATAACAGTGGGGCTTATTCAGCCCTTGCGAATTTATATTCAGCTTGTCGTAGATGGGAAGATGCTGCTAAAATAAGAAAGTCAATGAAGGATAGAGGGGTGAAGAAAGATCAAGGATTCAGTTGGCTTCAGATACAAAACAAAGTCCATGTCTTTGGGGTCGAAGACGGTCTTCACCCACAGAAAGATGCCATATATGGTATGATGGAAAAGATCTGGAAGGAGATAAAAAAGATGGGTTTCATTCCAGATACAGAACCAGTATTGCATGACCTTGAACCAGAGGTGAAAGAGCAGATCCTTAGACATCACAGTGAAAAACTTGCTATTGCATTTGGGCTAATAAGTACCCCGGAGAAAACTACATTGAGAATCATGAAGAACCTTAGAGTTTGTAATGACTGCCACTCTGCCATAAAATATATCTCCAAGCTTGTGGGCAGAGAAATTATTGTGAGAGACTCCACTCGTTTTCACCATTTCAAGGATGGTTCCTGCTCATGTCAGGATTATTGGTAGGAACAGGAGTGGGATTTTAAGAAATATCTCCTGTTATCATGGTGCTGTTGTCACTGATGATTGTCGATGTTCCAGAATAGGGACGTGAGTTCTTCGTGAAGGAGATCATTCTATTGATGCATCAGTGGCTGCTGCTCTTTGCTTGGGATCGTAAGCCCAGCATCAAGTGGCATTGGTGGAAAAGCCTTTATGCTTCACAGGTTAGCAATTGGGAAGGCACAAGCCTTTGATATGAGAAAAACTGCCCCCTTGAAAGCTTCTGTGGTAGTCCAAATCACTTTACTCAAATCCTCTTTGGATTGGTTTTTGACCTTGAGTGCAAACAGTTCCTATTTAAGCACGATATTGTAACTTGTGCCAGAAGAATCTTTTGGGGTTTCTTTCTTTTTATACTTCCTTACAAGGGTTACATTACAATTGGCACTTTTTAGTAAAATTCTAATTTATCAAAAAGGAAAAATCAATATATTTTTATTTTTTCTACCTCATTCATGTATAATGTTGTGGAGCAATTGAGTTGTATGATTTGGTTCAAAAGCTCTTATTAGCCAGTACTCGATTTATATTACAATAATTGGCAAAGTTTACTCGGTCAGAAGCTTCTACAAGAGTTTGGCTAGATAAAATTCTTCACTTGGAAGACCCAAGTTTGAGTAACTTTTGTAATTGTGAACCTCATATTGCTTGTTGAACTGTATGGTCCATATAAACTATTCTTGAAATCATTCTCTTACATGGTTATTCATTATCAGAATATGTATGCCAGCAATGCTACTCTGAAAGCAGAAGGTGCCCTCTCCATAGCACTTTCAAAGCTTGGAAACAACATGGAAGGCTTCCTTGGAAGAGTCTTGAAGGCCAGCTGAGTGTCTCGCTCAGTTGGGATTTAAGATATCACCATATATCTCCACATGCAGATGGTCAAGACAGAATGATCTTAGCAGATAAGGGACTCCGAGATATATTTACTTCAAATGGAAGTCTTTTGCAGCCAGGAAAAACCTGCTGCAGTGCGAAACCAGCACATGCACTAGGGAAAGTTTCAAAATTTGGTCCAGTGGCCTTGTATAATGGCTCAATTGAATTATATTTGATTAGATATGTTCAGAAGGTTGGAGGGTTACTGTCAATGAAGGATTTGCAAAGATATAAAGATAAATTAACAGAATCAATATCTGCTAACATTTTAGGGCTTAAATTGGTTGCTGTGCCTCCTCCTTCAGGGCCCCCCCAATGGTACTTGTGAGTATATCTGTGATCTGCTTTGGTCGTAAATTCTTCTTTTAATATTTTTAGATTTGTTTTTTGGCCCAGCTTTCTTTGTCCACTGCCACAGATGCTAAACGTTGTTTCTCATGATGCAATTCTTTTGGGTGTTTCTGGCTCCCATGGGTTCCATCGAGCAATTGAAGCTTTGAAGTATGTGTTTGCTGTGAGGATGAATCTTGGTGATCCTGTCTTTGTTGATGTGCTAAAATTTCTATCTGATATGCTCTCTCCTATGTTAGCTAAAGAATTAAACAAAAACAAATGACAATATGACATTTGATTTCAGTCATAATGGCAGTAGATAAGCTGCTTCATTGATAGAGACTCGGTAAGTCTATAAGATTTTATAAAAAGAAAAAATTCATCGCCAACCATAAGATTTTATTTTATTTTATTTTTTTTTTTGAGGAGGAGATTTTAAAGATATATAATATCCAAAAAAATTTATATTAAATTATAGTATATTGATTATTTGAGAAACTTACCTTTATGTTGTCCCAAAATCTTGCATGTAATTTAACAGAGTCCAATCATGTTGTGTCATGTTAGTGCCAAAGCTGAGGTCTTAATTTATTCACTTTTTGGTTATTGAATGAAAAAAATTAAAGTGTCTAATCTGTAAAAGCAACAGTAACGTGTCAAATATTGAAGTATCTCTGATTTATTTTATTTTTCTGTTGATGGTCCTCAGACATTGAATTAATCATCAAAATTTGTGGTCTGCTTTATTTGCGTCGCAATTCAACTGGTGACGAAAGTGTACATTTAAGCATGCATAGAGTAGTGTACATCTTAACACTGTGCATACAATTTATTCTAATCAGACATTCAGTGTTTCTTATATAGAAATGTTTTTTGCCTCAAGATTCAAATTGGTAGAGTTTGTTTTTTCAAATGGTCACTTGTCATTCATTTGAGTGACTGAAAATTGCATGAAAATTTTGCTAAAAAAAAAAGGCTGCAATTTAGATATTATGGGCAGAAGTTGATGTTTAACTAGAACTGTGATTTGTCCTTGCCTCTTCATGTCTATCATTTTTGGTTGTAGATGACCTATCATATACATTCATAATTTTTTAACCGAATTAGTTGTACTAAATGCTGTTTTCTAACAGATGAAATGAGATCCGCGATCATGGCACCTGTTATCTGCCTATTATAGATCGTAAGAGAATTGCTGTAGCCAGGACTGCTACTGTAAATGGCTTATTTTGGTTCACCAACACTTTCACCAAGTACGGGAATACTTTAAATAATAAAATGGATGATTTCTCGATCCCTAGAAATGTTTCTGTAGATCTTCCACCACCAGCACCAGCTAATTTTATCAGCCCAGGAAAATGGCCTTTCATTATCTTCCATGTCTACTACTATAGTCTTAAAGGTTTGCTTTAAGAGGGTTCTCCAATCAAGTTAGGACTGGGACCATTTTCAAACTACTAGATTAATTGCCTAATGGCCAAGACTTTCCTATTGCTCGTTGAGACCTTCAGAACGAACAACAAAATAGTAGAGTAGAATACACTCATACAGTACAATATTAGCCAGATATTTTAATTTTAGGGACTGTTTTTTAGTGTCCATTTGGAAACAACTTTCAGTAGTTTATTTACATAATATGAGACAAAAAATTATAGGTTAGCTTATTTTTAGATTATTTGAAATAAAGTCGAGACAAAAAATATGCATAACTTGTCTACAATATGAGCAAGTGCAAGCTGTTATTCTTTATATTATGCATAAGTGCATAACTTATGGAATATATTCATGTGCAACAAATGATGTGACCTTTCCTCTATTCTTTCTACAGGATGAGCTAGTGCAATCTGTGGTAGGTGCTTGTGGGGAAGGCACAGCAGAGTTTCTCTCAAATCATTTTTCCAGGGGAATGGATCATAATAATGCATGCATGACTAATGGGTCTCACACCTTATCAAAAAAAAAACTTATGGGTCTCACACTTGTATAGCCCGCTTTAAGCTTATGAGAGGCAGGCTCCATGTAACAAGAGTAAGGAATACTTAAACCTCTGGGAAATGATTTTACAACAATGGTATTTTTCCTTTTAATGTTAAGGGTTAGGTTAATGATTGTTGAAGTCATTAGTTAGACTTAAAACTTTTTTTATTGAAATTGAACATTTTTTTTTATAGAGTCGCACAACATTAAGTTAAATGAATCACCTATTATCGTATTCCTAATTTTAAAATCTTGCTACTTTTGATGGTACTACTGATAATGTTATCAAAATTCTAAGGTCACAAAAAAAAGTCACAATTAGTGTCACATCTATTATAAGAAGTGGAGAAAAAATTGTACACTATGTAAAAGTAACAGTCAATTTTTTTTTTTTTTGGTAAACAAACAATCAATTAATTACAATATGATATATAAATAGTTGTGACAAAAGGGTAGTATTTTATATGCTCCTGAGCTACTCAATCAATAGAGCTTACTGGTAGACCAAGTAGTAGCAGGTACCTAGGGGCCACAAAATATTCTCCTACCCCTTTTGTCTTCGTACGGCGGGTGAATGACAGCTAGAAATGTAAAAGCATCCATTAATCTATTTTATATATATATATATATATATAAAATAAATGAAATTGAGATAAATTCTGGTTAGATTCTAAATTAGAGTTTAATTTTGTGCTATATATTTTAAATTATTTATCTTTAAAGAATTTTATTTTTTAATCTTAGTATCAAATGTAGAATCATATCATAAATATTCACTCAAGTGAGTTTTATATATATATATATATATATATATAATCAAAATTTTTGAAACTCTCACAATTTTTCATGTCATTACAATATTTAAATAAAATTATCATTTTATTTTACTAAAATTATTTTTTTTTATTCCAAACTTAATCAGGAGTGAAACTCTATCTCTCTAATAAGTCCAATTTAAACTCAAATTCATCATTATTATTTTTTTTAAATAAAATTATTTTTATTTAATCAAAACTTAAAAAGAGTAAAAATCATACTCTAACAAGTCTAACTTAAACTCAAACTCAAATGTTGATAAATCTATATAAAAACAAAAATTATGATAGGACTAAAAAAAAGACTCACACTGATAATTGTGGGTTTGGTTTTACAATTTTTCACGTCAGCATAATATTTAAATAAAATTATTATTTTATTTAAATAAAATTATTTTTTTTAGTCCCAACTAGGGATGGCAATGGGGCGGGGCGGGGCCGAAGGATGGGATCTTCGCCCCCGCCCCGTACAGATTTTTCTTACCCCATCCCCGCCCCGCCTCGCATGACGGGGAAAATTTCTTGCCCCATCCCCGCCCCTTAAGGCCCCGTGAAGACCCGCGAAGCCCCGCCCTACACAGTAAAACTTAATTTCTTGTTAATTTTCCCTACAACTATTACAATTTTTTCAAAAAAAATGACATGTTTCAATATTAAAAATATACTTGAAGTTATAAATAAATTTATCCTATCAAATCAAACTAATTTTTAGCAAAAACTAAATAATATTATCTAAATGTTTAACAAGACAATGTCATAAAAAAAATCTCATAGTATGACACAATAAAATAATCCAAACTCTTAATAAGATGATCATATTGGTCCCTTACTTCCAACTTTGCTAGAGAGAAAAAAGAGGTAGAACCACGTTAGGCAGAATAAAATAAGATGATGATATTTTTGTTTAAATAGTAGGGTTTTAGAGTATGAAAAAATTACATCTTAACCCTTATTGATGAGGGGCGGGGCGGGTATGGGGCGGGGTGGGTTTAAAAAGTGTAAATCCATCCCCGCCCCGCCCCGTGGTGCGGGTCTAAAATCTCGCCCCATCCCCGCCCCATCACCTTTGCGGGGTGGGGAAAACCCGCACGGGGCGAAGCGGGGAGGGGCGGGTCAAGCGGGGCGGGGAAAAATTGCCATCCCTAGTCCCAACTTAATTAGGAGTGAAACTCTATCTCTCTAATAAGTTTAACTTAAACTCAAACTCAAACTCATCACTATTATTATTTTTAAATAAAATTATTTTTATTTAATCAAAACTTAACAATGAATGAAACTCTATCTCTCTAACAATTCTAATTAAACTCAAACTCAAACGTTGATAAATCTATATAAAAACAAAAATAATGATAGGACTAAAAAAACAAATTACTCACGTTGATAATCGTGGATTTGGTTTTGAGTTAAAATTTCTATTAATTATTTTTTTATATTATACATGGCAGATAAAGCATCTCTACTTTTTTTTTTTTTTTTTTGAAAAAAAAGCAAAGATGCAACTTATGTCTTTTAGCTTAGGAAACAATAAATTTTTATTTGATATGTTATATATAAATTTTTATTTGAAGTAGAATTTGAGAATTCTATAAATTTTGAAATTTTAAGTCATGGGGTTGATCTTAATTCTCACCTTAAATGTTTTTTATATAGGCTCATGTCATTTTATATTTTTTGTTGATTAATTATTTGTTTGGATTAATTTCAATTAATTTTTTTTCTTCAAAATGTCTATTTACATATTGTTGGATTTTTTTTCAGAGTCAATAGTTTTTCCATGCATTGCATGGGTTAGCGACTAATTAATGACAAATCTAGAATAAATGAATCGTAAGAAAAAAAAAAGTGCTTCACAATAATTTTTTTTTTTAAAACATAGAAATTAATATTTTATATCTAATAATATCCTTACAAATTTTTTTAAAGATTTAACAAAATATAAAAATAACTATCAATAATATTTAAATTATATATATAAAAATTATATTATGCATCTTATTATATATTTTTAAATGTATCTATACATATGCATGAGGTTACAAGATAGTTTTATAAATGTATAGGCATTGGTTTAAAAATTAGTATAAAAAATTTAATTTTTTTTACAAAATCTTATATTTATTATAAAAATGGTATGAAAGATTTTTAAAAAAAAATAATTAATTAACAAATATTCTAAGAATATTCATTAGTAGAATTCATTTATTTATAACAAATTTTATAAAAATAATCAATTAATAAAAGCTTTAAATTAAAATTATCTATCCATAAAATCCATTTATTTATAACAAATTTTGTGAAAAAGAATGGGAAGGCGAGAGTCATTTTTAAAAGTAATATTAAAAACACATAAAATTTTATAATTTTTATTATAATTTGGGGCTGAGTTCAAGTTACACATAGTATAACTCTAAGCAATGTTACACCACTCAATATTTGTTAATTGGATGAGAATATTAACAAATCCATCGTTAGATTACATTATCTTCGTATATTCTTTATACTTGCAAAATTTTAAGGTGATAAAAAATTAATAGCCATGTCATCAATTAATTGTTAAAATTCAAATTTTTGAAATTTAAAATAATGCATAAAAGATGAATTTATGGATCAAATGGTAAACAGTTTTCGATTTATATAAAAATTGACATACATATTAAGAATATATAAAACATATAATTTAACGGTTAGATATTTAAAATATTAATTTAATAATAAATTATTAAATAATATAACTTGAATTACACTAAATATAACTTGAATTCAACTCTATAATTTGTAATATAATAAATTGTGAGGGGTTGGACGTAGGAACCCACAATTTTACCTGAGTTATAGCAAAAATTACGAGAGTTGATGAGTCCCTGGCATTTTTCTTATTTTAATAGTATTTATAGTCTGACTGACAGGCATTGAAAACTAGAAAGTAGCGTCATCGCGTCAATCTTTTCCTTTTCTTTTATGCAAAGCTGAGTCAGCTAATAAGCTTGCTCACCTCCTTCTCTCCTTGTACTTCCATGCTTTCTTTCTAAATTTCCATCCCCAAATCAGACAAACAAACTCTCTGTATAGTATAATATTAAACGCTAAATCCACCACACATCTCTATACTCTATCCTCAGAATCAAAGCTCTATATAATAATCTGTCACTTCCATTTCCACAACCAAAAAGAATCAATCAGTCTCTGTGAATTATCGATCAGCGTAGCGATGGCCTTACAGAGGCAAATGCTGAAGAAATCACTTGGAGAAGCCAAAGCAAAGTTGTGTAATTACCAGAATACCCTTCCTCTCTTCTTCTCTACAGCTCCTTCTTCTTCAGCCGATGCCGATGATCGTTTGCCTCAATTGCCACCATTCGATCACGCGCCGAGGCCGTACAATGGCCCACGCGCCGACCAAGTCTTCCAGAAGAGAAAGAAATTTCTCGGTCCTTCTCTCTTCCACTACTATCAGAAGCCTGTAAGTATTTCTTTTTCATTTTGTTTTTTTAAAAAGCCTTAAAATGACTGTTGGATCGGATTCTTTTTGTTTAATTTTCTTTGATTCTCATTTTATCTTAAATCTTGTTATACACAGATGCCAATATTTTGAAAGTTTAATGCCGCTTCTATAGTTAAAATAAAAAGCTGTGAAAAGAAAATTTTGTTTTTTTTTTTTCTCTTTTCATTAAAAAAATTTCTCGAAATAGTTCATAAAACATTTTTTTTTTTAGTTGTTTTGGTTAATCATAACGAGGGACACACACACACACACATATATATATATATATGTATGTATGTATATTTTTTTGGCAGTAGTAAAACTTCAGTTAAATAAGAGGTCTGATATTCAAACTCAACTTATACCAAAAATAAATTATTGTCATGGACGGATGATAAAGAGTATTGTGGGGGCAGAAAGGTTAAAACGCCAACATTAGGCTTTGGGCCTGGTCCGAGGACACGGGCCCGCCCGAGATGTCACGATTAGTCCTGGGTCCACTAAAGCGTAAGGGCCCAAAGGCCCGCCAGACAGGTCATGGCTCGCGTGGGAGAGTCCGAGGAGAACACGACCTCGGACAACGGAAGCAAAGACCAAGGGACGAGACTCAATGCCAACAGAGGAGCTTCCAGAGCCCAATAAGTCGTCCGGGGCCTCAATGGGACGCCGAGGAGGGGGACAAGCGGGACGTGCCCTGCACAAGGTTACTGCCTCCGCATTAAAGGCTTCCACCTACCCGTCTGGCCGTATTAATGAGGAGATGACTTCTGAAGGGACGGCGGTCAGCTTTACAGTCTTGGGGAGCGTTTTTAGGGACAAGACGGGTGGTGACCAGAGAGAGGGAGTATAAATAGAGCGGGAGATGCCACGAGAAAGGGGCCGGATTTTCTCCAGAGGAAGGAAGGAAGATTGTCTCTCTCTACCTTGAAGGCAGTAGAAGAAAGGCCTAGATACTGGCTCTCGGCCCACGTCTGAGGAGAAGCGGAAGACGTTTCCTCAATCCCTAGCACGCCAACGATGGGCCTTTCCCTTACCCCATAGCTTTTCAGAACCCCAAGAAGTCAAGGCTTAAGCCCATTTTCTACAAATTCTATTGTAAAGACCATTTGGGCCGGCCCAGCCACGCATTAGGGCCTAAGGCTCGTTTTGGGTCCTTACAAGTATCATCCGGAGCATAGGCGGACGCCATAGGTTTATAGATTGCACTTTCTCAAAAAAGTAGACAAAACTCAAAATAACTAAAAACTTAGTTCTTTCTCAAAAAACTAAAAAGCTAGTTTATCATCAACACACTAAAAATACCCCCAACATTTTGCTATACTTATAAATTTTTAACTCTATGGCAGCTCACTGTTGCTTAAACTAAGAAAAAAAAAAGTACATTGCTGTCTTTCTTTCTGTCTTTCTCTTTTTAGTTTTTTTTTTTTAGTGTTTATTAGATAGAATATATTATTTTAATGTGTTGTATGGGTGTACTGTAAAGTAAGTTGTTAAAATAAATAACGTGACTTTTTGAGTTGTTAAAATCTATATTTTTTAATTGTTTTGTTGTGAATGCTCTTATGGAGTCAAAATCGATTTATAAATAAAAAAGAGAAGAAGGAAAAAAAAGATGATGATATGGATACTACAAAATTCACTAAAGAAGGTTTAGAAATTGATGAGTTATGAATCATAGAAAATAATTTACACATTTATTTATTGTGTTGACGTTGATGAGGTTCCACCAATTACGTAACCAAATAGTGTCAACCAATATTTGCCTTTTGTATTAAAAACATGGATCCTATTTATTAGAAAAAATGGGTAAAATATTATTTTGGTCCCTAAACTTTACCAAAAAAAAATTTTTGTCTCTAAACTATAAAAAATTCTTTATTCATCCTTAAACTTGGTGAAGAGTTTTTTTAATAGTCTATAGAAAAAATAGGGATGAAAAAAGAACTTTTTTCAATATTGTAGAGGTGAAAAAAGCTAATTTTTTAAAGTTTAAGGACAGAAAATAAAACATTTTCAATAATTTAGAGACAAAAAACGAACTTTTCAATAATTTATGGACAAAAACAAAATTTGAGTAAAGTTTAGGGATCAAAATAGTATTTTTACCCATAAAAAGTCACACTCTGACCTTTCTTCTTTAAGGTATGTATTTTTTGAAGTCCATGCAAATTATAATATTTTGTAATACAATTGTATGGAGACCATGCCTCATGAACTAGAGATCACTAGTTCAATTCTTTGAGTAACTTCAATTTTTGGTCCTAAACTAGGAAAAGCAATATGTCCAAACATGATTCAATCTCTCGCTTATCCTTGATCACTTCTCCTTATGCAGTAAATCATGGTTTACAAAGCAATTAAGTCCATGTTCCTGTACAATTTATTGCCTGTGGTAGTACCGTACTACCATCAGTTGATTCAGATCTTACTTTCATAACTAGTAACCTGTTTTTTAGTCTCTTAGCCAAAATAACATTCTTCTCCCATTTGTACTTTTTTTTTTTTTTTTAAAAACCATCGCCCTCTCCTGATTGTCATTTAACGCCCACTGTTATACTTAGCTAATATATGGATGCGAAATTAGCACAGTCAAGTTACTGAAGAATACCACCTAAACCTGATAAAATTGGTGTTTTTGATGGTTAACATCGAAATCTTGCAAGATTTAATTATAAGTTGCTTTACGTTTCTAACTTTAAATTTTGTGAACAGCTAAATATTGTTGAAGGGAAGATGCAATATTTGTTTGATGAAAATGGGAGGCGTTATCTTGATGCTTTTGCTGGGATAGTTACTGTATCTTGTGGGCATTGCCATCCTGAAATTTTAAATGCTATAACGGAGCAGAGCAAACTTCTGCAGCATGCTACAACCATATACCTACACCATGCAATAGCTGATTTTGCTGAGGCATTAGCTTCAAAAATGCCTGGAAACCTTAAGGTTCTTTTATAATTGATGTTTTATTCATCTCTCTCTTATGCGTTATGCCTACCTTTTATTGTGTCATTCAGTCTCTCGTTTGCTTTTCCATTGTAATTGAACATTTAGATCCCTTTTTTTATTTGCTGAAGATTATTTAGATACTTTGATATTCTAACCTTGTGATTGGTATGTTTAGTTTATGGACTTTAGTGTCTTCTGGATTAGATTGTGTGGAATGTAAGTTGAATATTCTCAAAATGCAGGTTGTATATTTTGTAAATTCTGGGTCGGAAGCAAATGAATTAGCAATGATGATGGCTCGTCTATACACGGGTAATCTTGGTATGATTTCATTGAGGAATGCATATCATGGGGGAAGCTCTGGTACCCTTGGACTGACTGCTCTGAACACGTGGAAGTACCCAATACCACAGGTTTGTTTACGTAATATAGCTTCACAGAATGCAGGCAGGATCATATCAATTTAATTGCCTGAGGTTAGGCTGCTTATTAGTTGCATGTAAATCTCAGGTAATGTACCTCTGTTTGACTCATAGCTGTAGCAAATCTTTCTTTTTGACCTAAACAATTGGTATATTTTCTCTATGAATTTCAATGAGATTAGGTCTATGAGTGTTCTATTCCATATCTTTATTTTAAATTTGTTCTGGTATTGGTGAAACATTCACAAACTCACAACAAGTTTATTGTAGGAAATTCAAAGTTGGTAATCTCTTATTATCAAACACTTGCTGAGAGTAATAATGGCAATGTCTCTTCCCAATTCTTTTGTACATTGACCACAAACTTGTAGAAAAACTCACTGAAGCTCTGTTGTTTGCGAGTCTATAGTTATAACTATTGTAAATTATCACTGTCACAGTGAAACTTAGTGTGTGAAATTCATCATGTACACGGGTGTAAAAGATATTTGTCAAAATATGCCAATTATTCTGATCAATCTGCTCAAAATTATTGCGACATTTTGCAGGGTGAAATTCATCATGTTGTAAATCCGGATCCATACCGTGGAGTTTTTGGCTCTGATGCCAATCGTTATGCCAAAGATTTGCAAGATCACATTGATTTTGGTACTTCAGGAAAAGTTGCAGGATTTATAGCTGAAACAATTCAGGTTATCTTCTTTTCTTTTCTTTTTTGGCATCTATAGTATGGTCTGAAATTGTTGGTGTTACAACCGCCATGTTAAGGACACTGAAAAATTTTTAACTGGTTGTACTTTTCACTTACTTTAGGGAGTTGGAGGAGCAGTTGAATTGGCGCCTGGATACCTGAAACTGGTTTATGACATTGTACGTAAGGCTGGTGGTCTTTGCATTGCAGATGAAGTGCAAACTGGCTTTGGTCGAACAGGAAGCAATTACTGGGGCTTTGAAACACAGGGCGTCATTCCTGATATAGTTACCATGGCAAAGGTCATTACCCATTATCTATTTTAGGAAGACATGTAAATCATGTTAGTGTTGCAAGTGTCAATAGCTTTTTCCTTTAAATAACTTACAATTTCAGTTAATCAGTTTTTGTTTAATAATCTTATGCAATCATTCCATTAAATCTCACAATTAATATCTATCAGGGTATTGGCAATGGTTTACCATTGGGAGCAGTTGTGACAACCCCAGAGATTGCAAGTGTACTGGCCCAGAAAATTCAATTTAATACTTTTGGAGGAAACCCTGTATGTTCGGCTGGGGGACTAGCAGTGCTGAGAGTTATTGACCAGGAGAAGCGTCAAGCTCATTGCGCTGATGTTGGTTCTCATTTGCTCAAGCGTTTGAGAGCTCTTCAGCAAACACATGAAAGTAATTACTCTTGAATTTAACATTCATAGAAAATCGTCACACTTTTGTCTGTATACAGGTATCTATTGTAATTTAATAGATAATGTAGGCCTTGCCCTTTTAGAGCATTCCTTCTAAGTCTCCAAATTACATTGAAATGTGAATCCTGTGAATCAATCGTTAGGTTTCTTTGCACTAGTGGACTTTCTTTCCTTAGTACTAAAAACCCATATGCGTAATATGGTATTCCCATTAATCAATGAATGCAAACCTTAAGAAAGTCACTGTTAATTTAATATTTGTTTTCAAGCATCATGCTGATGAAAATTGCATGAGGATTTTAGTCTTCGGGCAGGAGCTTGCATTTAAACTTAAACAGAGTTTTATCAAGTTTTACCTGATGTATGGGCCTCAGTCGGTACTTCCCTGTATCTGTTAGAATCAGTGTTTAGTGGTAGCTGATGTGTTATCTATATGGGTTTCCTGTCCAATTCAATATCTTTAAACTGGTTTTTTATGTACATGGTTCTCATCTTCCATTTTTATATTTTGTTTCAGTCATTGGAGATGTGAGGGGCAGAGGCTTAATGGTTGGTATAGAACTAGTGACGGACAGGAATGAGAAGACACCTGCCAAGGCAGAAACTGCGGTTCTATTTGAGAAACTTAGAGGTGTCAGGACACACCTCCCTATCCAAAAATTAATTGAAAAAATATTGTACTTAACATTTTACTTATTTCTTCATTTGAATTCCATTTGGTATGCTAATCATGTAATGATTCCTGATCACAGAGCTCGGTGTTCTTGTTGGGAAAGGGGGACTACATGGAAATGTTTTTAGAATAAAGCCACCAATGTGTTTTAACAGGGACGATGCAGGTATTTTTTTTTTTTTTTTTTTAGTATCATACAGTTTTGACGATTTATGTCTATTGACTTGAATAATCATCCCACGTTGATCAGAATGAGTGTTCATCTTATAACAATAAGAAAAAAGATTCTGCACTGAGAAAGAAAGTCCAATTTATAACAATTTTGCTGTCTTAACCAAATGTTTTTTTTTCCCCTGGAACAATATGTGGTAACACTAATACATGTTTGTGTATGTGCAGATTTTCTGGTTGATGCCTTGGACTATGCAATATCAAAGTTGTGAGGATACATCCATGACATGAGATGCTTATGTACTCTACAAAAACTTATTTTCAATAAAATCAAGTGAATTTTAAGATATTTGAGCCCATGCTTAGGAAAAAGTAGCTTGTTTTATGTTGGATCTAGATGTTGTCTTACAATGTCTGCACCTACAACCCTTTAGGCCTTGACCCCTTAGAATTTCCGTATTACCCTGGTGAACTTGAATTGCTAGAAAACATGTATATGGAGTATAGGTAAAGAGAGGCTGGGCTTACCATTGAAGGAACAATGGTGCTGCTGGAGAATAGTGTCTAGAGAGAGCAACCATTTAGAAGGAACTTCTCCATGAAAATTATGCAGGATGCCGCACTTTCTAGCGTGTGTGTAAGCCATTCTTTGTGACAGGTCAAGATTTTATCACCAAAAAAAAAAAAAAAAAAAAGCAGAATGGATTTACCGGGCAATCCTTTCTTCCTATTTTATTGTTATTCTAGCTGCCAATATCTGGTTCTTGTAAAGGAGAGAATCCTAATTACTGTTTTTTGAAATTGTTAGTTGTAAATCATTTAACGATTTTAAATGTAAATCGTTTGAACCTATAGGGTAGGTTTTGAATATTAAATGTACTCTATAGGTTCAAACGATCCAATTAATATTCTCTTTTTTCTTTTTTCTTTTTTAGAGAGTTTTAACTCATAGCGTCTATTCTTGATGATAGCTCTCTATCATTAGACCAAGACATTAATCAGTCTTTAGTATAGGTGGAGATTGAACCCCAAGTCTCTTATTCAACCTTCAGAAATTTTACTAGTTAAGTTAATTGGAATCCACATCCAATTAATATTCTAAAGACAAAATTTGAGCACAAATAATTAGTGGAAGAGGCTTAGGATGGCCATGCATATGGATAATGGACCAATAGTGGACGGAAAATAAATTGAGAATGGTTATTCAATCATTCAATAATATTTCTAATAGATAAATTTTTGGGCAAGCCTATTGTTAGAGTATATTAGATTATCTCGTCTCCTTATATCATTCATGAATAACGCATTATGCTTGCAAAATGCCAAGAGGATTGGAATCAATAACTATCTAATCTAGAAAAAGGTTTAATTATGTAGTTTTTATCTATTTTAAAATTACACACAAAGCAAGAATTAATGTATAAAATAGTAAATAATATTTTATTAGTATAAAATAAGAATGAATGAATTAGCTGGTAAATAACGTTCAATTAATATGAAATTTGGTATCTTAATAACAAAGATAACATATAATTTAATGGTGAGATTTTAAAATATTATATATAATATGTAGTGGTACAAAATGTTGAAATTGCAAAATTTTGGATTTAAGAAAATGGTGTGGCAATCGAATGTGCGGCCTAGAATAGCTTTCTTTTCTTGGACTGCTGCTTTAAGATTTTAACTACATGTAATCTTTGGAATAGGCATATCGTAGTGTTGCTATATGTGCAAAAGATGTTGGAAATTGGTGGATCATTTTCTTCTTTTTTTGTCCTATAGCACATGAGCTATGGTCTATGGTATTTTGTTTGTTTAGTATTCTTTGGGTTATGACGGATAGAGTTTTTGAGTTGTTAGCTTTATGGCAAGTAAAGTTTGGTAGACATAGAAATATAGATTTCTAAAGGTTTGTGCTGCATTGCCTGTTTTGGTGCTTATGACGGGAATTGAATGCTAAATGTTTTGAGGATTGTGAACGGCCTATCCTCGATTTAAAGTCATTTTTCTTCCGTACACTCCTTGAATGGAGCTTCGTCTTGCCAATCATGTTCTTGTTTGTCCTTCCCTATTCTAGTTGATTATTGTCATCTGAGTTCTTAATTTTTGTTGGTACATGTCCAGTGTGCTTAAGGTTGGCTAATTTTTTAATATACGTCATTTAATTAATTAATTAATAAAAGCATTGAGAGTCCAAATTGTGCTGAATGCTTTAAAATGAATTTGTTTTACAACGGATTTTTGGGAGGTTCTTAAGCCAACGTATATATGTTAAGAAAAGAGTGAAAAACATAGCTTGTGATAGGTAAGGGTGTCCTTGTTATGGCTCTTTCGAACTCGAAAATCATTTTCCTCCATGTTACATATAAGAACATACTGACAAATGACAAATCAACCAAATTATCATGTTGTTAGAACAGTGCTTTCTAGTTTCAAGGTTACTATATATCATGAAGCCTATCCAACTGATAGAAGCTTTACTATCATATTACCCAGATTATCGCATTAATAGAACAGCATTTTCGAGGTTACCGACTTACAATATTTCATTTAGAATTCATGCCCCAGACTTCCCAGCTGCAGATTTTAACAGATTGTCTTTTATATCCTTAACTAATATAACGACTACAAAACCTTAGTCCCATATATATATATATATATATATTCTTGTCAGAAAAGTCTTGCCTGCCAGGAAAACGCATGAGGAGCTTGGCTCCGATTAAACTATACTGCAACCAGTGCTTACCTTCTTGGCTACATGAAAATAGATACAATGTTAAAAACACTTTTCTGCTTTCAAATTTACAGCATTTGATACATATTACAATCACAGTTGCGTTCAATTAACCCATATCAGCTCTTTTCTAAGAATGTCCACTTCAAAGCACAAAGAAGGCTTATACATAATACACCAACAATTTTTCAGACACATTTGAAAGGCATCCAATAAATATTTACAATACAAAGCTCAATTCTAAACTTAAAATTTAAATCCTATTTATCAACTTTAAACAGAAGATAATGATGTACAAGCACTAAAAATTACCTTGATTACAAATTTCCTCTCAATAAAATGGCTATTAATATATACAACTTCTCAATGGTGGGAAGCCGATTGAAAATTTTCAGCAACTTGGATCAATTCTACATAACGGCATTACTGAAAGGCACCTCCGGTGGCTGAGGCATGACCAGGTTGTGATAACCTCACTGAGATTCTGAGCTTGTAGCCTCTTCCACTGTAAGACTAAGCAGGCTCACGAGGACGGGTAGCCCAAAGTGAGCTCAAAGCTCGAAGGCGTTGGAAGTACTCTCCCAAGGCAAGAAGACCTCGAGCTGCCTGCCGCACAGTGAGGATGCGATACATCTGCTGCAAGGCTTCCTGCCGAAGATGGTCAGCCTGTTCCAACAAAAATCTCATTTAGCCAGTAAACTAGGTACAACTTATTACGCATATAATCTGAAATTACAGTCTGAAATAAACAAAAATGTTTCTACAAAGATTTGCTTCTTCGTGATGAATCCTATGGCTGCATGATATGGTGCAGAGATGTTTCAAAATGCACTAAAAACTTTAAAGTTAACCACTGTATTGCCAGAGCTTAGTATCAGTCATCTGGCATTCTGGCCTGTTAAATTAAGAGGAAAATAATACAATAAAAGGCCAAAAAATAAAAAACCAAATAAAAGCAAAATCCAAAAGGAGTCTTTCCCAACATAATTGCCTCAGAATCTATTTACAAAAAATCCAGAGTGCCTGTTCTTTTACATGGCCAAATGAAAAGTGCAGTCAGTAGACAATTTGAACCTTTTTTTTTTTTTTTATAACCAAGACCTACCCAACACGCACCCTTTGGACTCGTGGTGGCCAGAGCAAACTTCGGATAATGCAGTCTTGGTTTATATATGTCAACAAGGAAAAACTTCATGGGACTTTAATATATTTCAGGCAGGGCAAGAGCAAGATGCAGAAAGAAAGTAATACAAATATCAGTTGCACGCATTGAGGGTCAGAATTTGGAGTAAAACCATTTAGTGTCATTGCAAAAATGAAATGCCTACCTGCATTACAAAGCCCACTAGTGATTCCAACTTCTCCATCGCAGAAGTGTGAGGGAGGTGAAGATAACTATCTTCAACCAGTCGTCCAGCTGCTACAGTCTCGGCCAGAGTTTGCTGGAGTTTCTCCATACCCTGCGTAAGAGCATCCTCTGCTTGCTGACATGATTGTTGAAGATTATAAACCTCCATTAGCTGTTGTTCTGTCATAGGGTTAAGTTGAGGCAGAAGCACCTGTAATCAACATGGATTAGTAGCACATTATTTTTATCTTTCGGAATCTACAGCATAATTGCATTAAAAAGAATACAAAAATAAATGAGAAGACCAAATTTGAGCACAATAGCTACCAACCCCCCCCCCCCCCCCCAAAAGAGAGAGAGAGAGAGAGAGTGTGTGTGTGTGTGTGTGTGTGTGTGAGTGTGTGATACCCCAAATTGTGCGGATTTGATTAGATTGGATTGTTTGACGGTATGTTGTGTGAGTGTGTGCTAAGTCTCACATTGGGTGTTTACTACGGGGACATTGGGTTTGTAAGTGATTAATAGGAACCTCAATTGCAACTTGACTAGTTCTTTTGGGTGTAAGCGCAGATGTGGCTAGCGCTTTCCTCAAGTCATTATAAATGTTATTAGAGAAAACCCTAGTAACGCCACGTGACTTGGGGTAGTTACAGAGAGAAAGTAGATCTCTAGATGATGACCCTTCTGTCTCATATGGATGAGAAGCCAAATTTGAGCAATAAAGGAGGTTCCTTTTACCAAGTTTGAGTGCTTGAGCACCAAACACTGATTTGTTGGCACTATTATGCCTAGGCAAACCTAAATCAGATTAATCACATAGCATAAATTTCTTTATGTCTGCAAATAGGTGGCAATGATCCTCTGTCCTTTCAACCCCAAGTACAGGACCTAAGTACAGGATGAACGCAGGACTAAAATCATGTTGCTCTTACAATGTCAAGAGACTTAAGTGTTTGAGAGAGAGAGACCCTAAATAGGACTAATTGCATAGAAGAAGATTCCTTTATCTTTTCAAATAGTAATATTAGGTTTGTACGCGTGTTAGGGGTTGGTGTGTGAGGGTGTGTGCACATGTTGTATACAAATATATGCTTCTTGCTATTCATAAAGATGTCAAGCATTTCCTTTTACTTCATTGATTTATCTATGATTGGAAACTATGCGGGAGAAACTTCCAATTATTACAATTCGTCCAACCTTAACTAAAAACCCAAATTATAAAGTTGACATGTATGATTCCCACATATTAATTCAAAATGAACCATACATCACCTTAAGAAGGTCTGATGGGCGAAACCCTCCAATCCACGAGAAAAAGCGCTCAGCTGATGTCTTCCACATGCCAGACATCACATAGAAGACGTCGGCGCTTGCTGCAGATCCTTTCATACGGAAAAATTTAGTGTAATGTTCCAAGCCATTCTCTACTAGCATTCGCAGCTCTACATCACTTATATGAGCATTCAAAGCAGTTCTCAGGTCACCAATCTGTTTATTTTGTTCTTCCACCCAGTGTCCATACTCCATCTCAAATGCTGCAATCCCTGTAGAATCCTTAGTGTGGGCTAATTTTAGAATACAATATCATAAGAGAACAAAGAAGGAGGCCAAGGACATGATAGAAGAAGAAAAATGTACCTAAGGGAAATAAAACCACAAGTAATACTCAGAGTGTCTGACAATTATACATGAGGCTAAATAGCTCATAAAAAATTCAATTGTGCTGTTACAACACTTCAACCTTCTGAAAGTTTTGTTTATGCTTAGGGTGAAGACATCTCTTTTTGATGGTGCATTAAGATGCATTGAGCACACATATAGGCATTTTTAGTAACAACTTATATTTCTAATCACTAATTTAATCTTCTTTGCCTGTTGAAATACGGTATCAGAGAGAACATTCTAAGAACATAAACTTTTAATTTTAGAATTTAGTAATTGGGAATAGCTAATATAGTTGTCCTTGTACCAAAGAAGCTTATGAAGAATTCAAGGGGTTAAGATTCAAATAGAAAACTGTAAGTATATCCAGGAAACAACCAGTAAAATGACAGAGATGTAGCTATAGTTGCTGCCTGAAACTTTAATACTGTACACTATTTTGCTTTTGTGCCCACAAAAGTGAAATGCAGCACTATTATCTTTGCAAGTTTCCAAAAGGAATAAAGGATAATTGGAAATACATGAAACAACTATTTCGACATGGCACTATATCAAAGTCTTTGGATATTTTTTCCATGTTCACATAACTTTTTGGACATTTTGATTAGACCATGTTTGTAGTGTGAACTCCTTGTTTGGAGGTACCAAGGGAGTTGGAATGGAAAAGAAAAGAGCATGGCCGGGGAGAGCAAAGGGATTTTATGTGTGTGTTGGACATAGTCAAGAAAGGAGGGGAAAAAAGGAGAGGAGTACGCTTCTACCTTATTTGGTTTGTGGAAAGATGAGAAGGGAATGGATATTCTATATCTATATTTTGCTTATATACCCTTAAATAAGAAATATGGTGGAATGTAGTAACTTCTTCCTTTCCCTCATTTTCTGAAAAATTTGGGCTGGATACAAAAATGTGGGCCTAAACCGAAATTGCATCCCCCCAAAGCATCTTTGTTTCTTTCCCCATTTTTCTTTTTTGATAAGTTAAACCAAATGAAACTGTAAATGAAATAGCCATTCCTTATTCTCAAGATTCCTCTATTCCCTAGAAAGAATCAATAGACCTGATGTAGGAGGAAAAATAAAAGCAAGTTCTACTTATTTTGGAGAAATAAAGAACATCAATATAGTTTAATAACAACTCATGGAAGACAGCACATGTTATTCTTCTGCTCAGGTACATTTTAACTTCATGATTACCTAGTTGGTGCAAATTCACTTCCTGCTTTGAAGCATTCATCTGCCCCCAAATCAGTTCTTTTCTTCATAAGATCATATCTTATTTACATCCTCTAAAGAGAGGGGGAAGAGGGGGGGGGGGGGGGGTGCTAAAAATCAAGTTTAACTAAGATAATGTGCTATTGACAACCATCACAAGACTGCCACATCTTAATGCTTCAAACAAGTTATAAATGGGAAAAACACCTACTCCTTCTATCACTGCCCTTGAACTTTACTTGATAGCTTATTGCATGGAGCACATAATATTAATATTTGAAGTTAATATCTGAAACTTTTATCTGGTCTCTTTCACTGGGAACTTAAGATCATAAAGCACTTCAGCATTTCATAGTATGCACGCTAAATAAGTAAGCTACCAGCCACCCACTGTGTCTTAGAGCAATGCAATATTAACAAGACTCAGTAACATTTGAGAACAAGGATATTAGATTCAAAGATAATTTCTGACAGCATATTGACAAACAAACCTGAGTTTACAGTTCCAGAGAACCCCAGATGACTAGCATCTAACCCACCAGCCATAAACAAGCCCTGCAAAAAAATATCAACTGCTTCAGTTATCAAAGGGGAGGAAAAAGTTGTACTGATCGATCAAAATATATTAATGCCTCAAAGATGCCACATAAAAGCTAATGTTTTTTCATACCTGATGCCGAGCATGCTCAATCTCTTGCTCTAATTGAATCAGCTTCAAACGACTAGTTTCCAACTGCTGAACATAGGCCTGTAAAGCAAAACCCAAATCTAGTATGTCTAACCACTTCTTGCATGTGTATGGCTTCTGTTTCAATGTGTATGCCTACAAACCTTTTTCCGCAAACGGCTTTTACGAGCAGCCTCCCGGTTTTGTGCAAGCCGCCGTAGCACCTGCAGATTTATGAGTAAAGTTGTAAACCAAGGTAAAGATTGTTGGTGCTGTATTAGAGTTCATCCTCAAAATTAAAATATTAAAACTAATATGACAAGTTTACGGATAAAATTGCTCGATCGTGAGCATATACATATTTTTTTAGATTGTCAATATCAAATGACGTGCTACCTGCATAGAATAAAATACTGATGAACAATGAATGAACCCGTCATTATTCTTAATGGAGAATACACACCACCAGACATTCATGCACAAAAAAATCATTTTCAAATAAACAATAGTACAGGAAGATAAGAAAACTAAAAGGACAAAATTTCCAGCATGTGTGGGTCTCTGAATGAACAAGAATCATTAAATTCCAATAACCATATGTAAGAGAGCAGAAATAAGAATGTGGTGACAGGGGAACTAGAACTAATAGTAGCACACCTTGGTCTAGTTTCAGGAGACTTGGCCAGGGAAAAAAAAAAAGAAAAAGATTGGCCTTCCAATGCAGAAAATGGGGACAAGAATATATAATCATATTGCAAATTTCATATCATACTCATTGATACAATCACTCTCACCTTATCAGCAGGTTTAGATGCTTCTTGGTCATATTGACTAGAAGGTGCCATTGTTCCATGTGAAGTATCCTCAGACTAGAAAAATTGTATAATAAAAATGAATTAGCTTAGCAATCAGAAGAATGCACCAAGATGCCTAAACTTTGAAGATTTTCACCTGATTATCAAGTTTTGTATCCTCCAGAATCAAGGATGAAGATGTGTTTAGATTACCATTGCTTTTGAAATTTTCTCCCCACGTGCTAATCTGGTGGATAGGCTCATATACTCCTATCCTTCTTGTGGCAACAAACTGGGCTGAAGTAGAGTTCATTGTTTGGACTGATCATAAAGGTAACTTAATGAGCGTTTGGCCTAAATACACATAGTTAAGAAAGACAGAGCAATGCAGAAATTAAATAAAGAAAAGAACCATGTCAGGTCTTCTAAGATTGATATAAACACCATGAATATAAACATGGATCTGAAATGTCTGCTTGTAAGTTGAATTGGAAATGGGTGTAGCAGAAAAAATGTAATCTCTTTGAAAACTTTATGAGTTACTCTGTTTTCACAATGTTTGAAGCACATTACTAAAGGAAATCCCTAGTAATGTCGGATAAAAATCTTAGAATGACTTGAAATTATTTGATTGACATCTACATATAGAATCAAAACACCATGAAACCAACCAGAAGTCCAAAACAGAACAAAGCATTGCTCCTTAAAATTAACAATCCAGTAACAAAGGTTAAAAAGATCCAGGTTCACAACATAACATCCAATTAAACTAAAGGAGATGGAAATTTGACATACAGAAGCAAGAAGATGTTCTTTATCAATTCAACATAAAGTATGTCCGTAAATTTCTAAACTGGATTTAAGTTCCATAACTATAAATTTTCAACATCCGGACAAAAGGCAACAGATTGTCAATGTTGGAACAGTTATAATATCATCATTCTCAGAACTCCATAGTAACTGAAATGCATAGTACTAAGTAATCACACAACATACTCTTTTACAACAGTGAGGGCTATCCTTTTTTGTCGGGTTAGACTGAATTGAGGTAGGCATAAAAGAAATCAATCAGAAGAAGTTGAAGTCCAAAGCTTCCCCTCAAGGCCTTGTCTATCAACCCACAGAAGTATACACAAAGACTATTCAAATTGTTTTTTTTTTTTTTTCTCAATTTTCCCATCCCAGAACAAATTCAAAACCCAGATGCCAAAAATAAAATCCATATCAAACCGTTTCATACCCTTGCTATTGATTTCAAATAGTTGATAAATGATCGATTCTATTACTACACCATAGTTGGAAACACAAAGAAACATCAAAAAATTTCCTTGGAAGGAGAATCAAATAGAATTATATATTAAGTTATGAACTTTCACTTCAATATACTGTTGATTTTGAAGTTTAAACGAGAACCAAATAAGATACATGTAGTGATGAACAGCAAAAACACTGAAAATCACCAATTAAGTGCCTCTACCAAACGAAACCCCCAATCTCAATACATGATTTAGTCAGTTTCTACACCATCAAACCCAAATAGACACACAAAACAATCACAAATTCAAAAACTCCGTAACCCACTTCATCACTAAAAAAATAGAAAGGTTCCTTTAACAAAGAAAGCAATCAAAGTAATAATAAAAAAAAACTCAAACATATGTACCTTATATATTTGCCAAATGATTCAATTCTCAAAAATTAACCAAAAACACTCAAATTATAGCCAAGAAAAAAAACTTCTCGTTTTACCAAAAAAACAAAAGTGTTTTTTTAACTTCAAATCGTTTGCTGAGCTTTCCCGGCAACCAAACAGAATCAAAAGATGGAAAATTTGAAAACAAACAGAGCCGAACCTTTGGGAAATTAACACAAAGGCCTAAATATATATTGTATATAAATCTTTTTTTTTTTTTTTTGGTTGTAGTAGTTATTTTTTCCCGCTCAAATCCGAGTTCTGCGAGTAGCACAAAAACGAAAGTGAAAGAAGCTTGTGCTGGCGGTGGTGGTGGTGGTGGTGGTGGTGGTTGGGCCCAATCGAAACCCTACTTCTCTCTCTCCCAAAACCCTAACAAGTCCCATCATCCAGAAGAAGCAGAAGAATCGAATGAGAACACGACAGCTTATTTAAAAGAACCATTTTTATTAAATATACTACTCTTCTCCATTTTCAAATTTTATCCCTTTTATTATTTTAAATACATTTCCTTTTTTTATTCATTTATATATATATATATATATATAAAAGATATTTAGTATATGTGATTATGTGTCACGGAGTGTGATCGCCAGGTGCAAGAGTCAAAGAGAATAATTAAAACACAGTAATGATTATCATGCACTCTGTATTATACCCTCGAGTTTTAAAAGTGTTTTTGAAAAATGTGATTTTAGTTAAAATATGACATTGTCACAATTTTAATTAAAATCGCGTACGAGTGAAAACGCAAGTTTAAAACTAGTTTGCACAGAATATGCAATAAATCAAAATTTTGACATTAGCATAAAATAATATAATATAATATAATGTAAATGCAGTAGCAGAGCAGAGCAGTAGTAGTGGTGTTTTATGTGTATCAAGATTTTAAGATAAGCATAAGATAAAATAATATAGTGTAAACGCAGTAGCAGAGCAGAGCAGAGCAGTAGTAGTAGTGTTCGAAAGTCGCCGTCAAAGTTCCACTACAGCTAATATGCGCACCAGGTCGACTAGTAGACTCACTGACTCGACTGGTATGGGGGCCTCTCTTATCCTGCGCACGCCGCTCTTGCTTAACCTGCGCACTACTCTGGGGGTCTGTAATTGATGACGTTATCTTTGTTTGTTTGTTTGTGTTTTTTGGCGGGGTAGGATGTTAAGTACAAGTGCTGCGTGAGCGAGTGGGGTGAGTAATGTGAGATTGTTCGTGTTGGTCGCGGGAATAGTAATGGTGGCGGGGGATTTTTGACTATAGGGGACTGGGGACTGGGGAGGGAGTGAAAGAACGCGTGCTGTTGCGCGTGGCATGAGTTGGATTCTATAATTTTTTTTTTTGTGCATGGGTGAGTGCAAATGTGAAAATAGACAAATAGTAACGGCCATTGGAAGCACAGTTGCACTACTTGAAAATTTGAGAATTTTTTTTAGAGTTTTAGATCATAATGTCCATTATTTATGTCTTTTACCGTCAAATTAATATATTAATTAGTTTTTAGTATATGTAGAGATTAAATTTTAAATTTTTTATTTAACTACCAAAGACTTTACCAATTGAGCTAATTACTTAAAAATTAAGATATTCTTTTAGTGTTTGTAAATTAAAAATGTGTCAAATTGATTATTAATAAATAAAAAATGGTGTTAGCAAAATAAGAAAAGAAAAAAAAAAGTGATTGAAATGTTATTTTGATAAACTTTTTCAATGGAGGTTGTTCAAGATGTTGAAGCAAAATTTGAAACCCCCTTAATGAACGAAAACATAAATTTGCTCGAATATTTAGGATGATTGAAGCAGTTAACTAATTGAGAATGAAGAGGGGAAAAGGTCAAGCGACCTAATGAAATTCTCATTATAGTTTGAAAGTGATTGGAGGGCATGGGTATGGCCTGATTGACAAACATAAATAAAAAATAATAAAAGAGATATTCAAGACTATGTAAATTACTATGAAATTAAGTGTATGAGTCACTTTGAAACTTTAAGAGAATATGATTAAATGTAGGTTAAAATACAAGAGTATTGTGCGACCAAAATATATGTTAAGGTAAAGAAAAAAAATTATGAGATTGTTATAAGACTATATGCTCTATAGTACTGATGTTGAGCTAATAAGAAGTAACACATTCATAAAACGAGTTTAGTTGAAATGAAGATGTTAAGATATTTAGTGGAAGTGTGAAATACATCAACCTTCTTTAAGGTTTATGGAAATTACACTCTTTCAAACATTTGTATAAATGATACTTCTCCCTTAAATTTCTAAAAATATAACTAATTAGTTTCTCTAACACATTAATAACACTATTACAAAATGTGCTCAAGGATGCATAAAATAATTCTTTTAGTTCCTTATTCAGCAAATAAATAAACAAAAATTCTCTTAGTTCCTCAACATAAAATGTACTTTATAAGCACAAGCATAAATACTTTGTTTTGGTAAGCGCTAACATAAAATGCCAAAGCATATTAAATCACACATGCATGAGAGGTGAAACTCAACTTGATACACATATATATGTTTCAAAACAAAAGGTGATTAACTTCAAATTGCATGTAAGTCAGTTCAATTTGCTTTTAAAATAAATAAATAAAGTTGCATTAATTGGTAATTTGTAGTGAAATTTCATCAAATAGCTTGGAATAAAAATCTCAAGTTATCCCTTCGAACCCACCCAAAAAAATATGTCAAGTGATTTATATCTGTCTCTGAATTTTATGTCTGGTATTATCCTATATATGAAGACTTTATTTTCGCATCTTATATTGAATCCTACACCAACATGCATGACACTGTAATATTAGATTCTTACGTCAATTTAACACGCAATGCTATAAAAAACAAAACAAAACAACATGCTTCGTAAGTTTCACGGAAATATGGTATCAATTAAAAGCCTTTTTATGCGTATGCATTCATCTTTAATCTTGGGGTGAAAGGGTTGAGAATTTACCCGATGTGAAATATTACTTTGTTCTGCAAGTACTAGATGCTGTCAGAGTCAAAAGGTATCTAACAAAGTGCTTAGGAAATCTAGACTACAAAAGTGTATACTGTATACCCGATTTTCTGTGGTACATAAGACTAGGAATGTAAAAAAAAAAAATGATACCAATAATTAGTAAAGTTTTATTAAATAAATTGAATTACATAGGAAGAGATACTAACCAGTGGACAGGTGGTACCATTAGACCAAAAAAGGAACCATGCGTTTAAAATAAAAGTTTCTTTTCAGTTCAACAACAAAAAAGTTATATAATTTGAATCTTTTAAATTTACACTACAAAAATGAAGGTTTCTCAACTTTATTTTCAGAGGGTCTTCACTAAAATTATCTTCAAAAATTTTATAAATCAAATGAGATGAATCTAATGCCTTGATTGTTTTAAAATGACTTTGAAATTCACTACACTTCGTTGGCGTGAAGATTAAATTCCTCTAATCATAACTTTAAGAGGGTCGATAAACCTTTTACCGGTCTAGGCAGGTGATAATTTTAGAGCATATAAGTGTAAAACTTTAATCGACAAACTTAAAAACTTAGAAGGTAATATGAAATATAACATAAACTTTGATTTTCCTAAGATATAAGTATATATTCCTTTATCAGTGAAAACATAGTGCTTGGTGGAAACAAGCTAGGGTTGTGTCAATAGTCATTAGTCAATGCAAATTGGAAAATCACTTCTCTCTTCAAATTGAAATTTATTCAAAAGTCATAAGATATCGATCATTCTAATTCTAAATCTATGATGACTACAAGGCATATGCTATACACCAATGCGCAATTGGGGACCCCTTTTTCTACCTTTTGTTTTTATTCCTGGTACCTGATCAAAGCCAGGTAGGCAACCACTGCTGAAGTTGTTTTTGTCATTTCCACTTTAACAAATTCTCTCCTATGTTTTTTCTTAAGTTAATTGGAAGTTTGGTCATCCCACCCAATTTCATTCCTAAGCTTATATTGGCTTTTCAAATCCTATAGGGCCAGAAGTGACCTCGATCAACACCTCAAAGTTTCCGCGTAGGTATTACAATTGTGGTTTCCCCCCTTTTTGGCCAGACAACAGACAATTATTTTGAAAGATTCCTCATGATATATATATATATATATATATATATATATAGATCTACTTCTTTTTGGGTACTTCTTTGTGCATGAGGATCTAGAAAAAAAATGGTTTGAGTTGCGAGGTTAACAGCATATTGTAATTATTTTTTAAAATAATAATTTTTTTAATAATTAAATAATTACGAGAAGAGATGATTTGAATTTTGAATATCTCCATTAAAAATACAAAAATGTGATAGTTAAGCCATAGAGTTCTTGACAAATTAACAATCTCTTTCCATCACTAAAATAGAATGTCTATTCCACCTATATCTTCACTATATTTAAACGTCCAATATCCTTCTTTTAAATTAGTCAAGTTGTTAAAGCAATGTATTAAACAAATTTCTTTCCCGGTCTTAATTAACTCATTTTTCACTTCCCTCACCAATATCAAACTCTCTTTTTTTCCTTATTCTATTTAAATAATATTTATTTATTTTTTTCACGGACAAATTGAATTTCCAATATTAATCACTCTTCCATTTGAAAGATTGCCCACCCCACCATCTCATAGCCAAATCAGCCACTTTGTGACCAACTTGGCCACCGTATACCCAATCTCAACCACCTAGTAACGATGATTATTGGCATCCTTGTTTTTGAGAGAGAGAGAGAGAGAGAGAGAGCTTTATATTTATTTCAAGGAGCATTTGTTTTTTAGGAGAAAATTAATACTTTTAACCGCTTTATTAACATAGATATTTACATTTTACAAGGACTAAAAAAAGAAAAAGAAAATCAAAATGCCAAAAGCAATGTTTTTTTTTTCTCACATAAATGGTGAGTGCTATCATAAATTGAATTAGTAAGAATCACCATTACATAAGAGAAACGAACATTACTCGTGAAGTATTGAATAATTATTCAAAAAAAAAGTATCAAGAATGTTTTAATAAGGCTGTAACATCATTAATTTATTCAAAGTTTGTAAGCTAAGGTTTTTTTTTTTTTGAGAAAGAGCTAAAGTTAACCTATTAGTTTTCATGAGATGGTAAGCTACCTACAAGTGTTAATTCTGTGGTTGGTAGGACGTTATAGGAGAGGATACAAAGATATTATAAGTTTTTACTCTTGAAAATAATCAAACCGGAGTAGTAATAGAAGTTCTATTTGTATTTTCTCTTCTGTGTTGCAATTCAAACTTTTTATTGAATAAACCAACACCCACGAAAAAAAATGGTATCACTAATGACGTTATAATGCTCTTACGTTTTTTATTCAATACAAAAACTTGGACTATCAAAGAAAAATAATAACAATAAACATAAACTTGGCTCCTGAAGGCTGAACGCAATTTCTATTTTATAGACATAAATTTTCAATTATATCCTTAGTTTTGATAATTCAATAGTTACCACAAAAGATTAAAAATTTGAATTCTAAATGTCTCCGTTAAAGATATCATGAAGTATCAAATAATAATTATTCAAGATATTTTATTTTATACCTAGAGGGATCTTAAAAAAGTTTTATGTCTCATTACCATGTTCGGATGAGGCTGTGCATCCTCATCCAAGAGTCTGCTTAGTGAAATTAAAATTTAATGACAGAAGGCTCATTGATTTTAGCAATTTATAGAAAGCACTACTCCACCTATAGGAAAGAATTTGATGGCTTAAATTAGTGCCCTAGATGAGATTTATCAAATATAGAAAAATAGTCACACTTTCTTGGAAAAGAAAGTAGAACTTGAACTGGACAAGTTATTGAAGTTTGAAGATGAATATTTTATTTTTTATTAGGGTTAGATGGACCACATTTGGATAACTAATCCATTTTAATAGAGTTTGTTATAATCAATAATTGGTGTTAGTTGCTTTGCGTATTACTTTAGAACAGATCTATTTCTCTACTTAAGAATAGAAATATCATTGCAACCCACCTTTTATTTTATCCATATCCTGCCAAGACAGGAGAGAATGAGTAGGCCCTAAATCTCGCACAATGGCAGTAGTGGATAGTACCCCATGGGTCTTCTTGACTTCAGGAGCAGAATTAATGTAACATTCCTTTTTGGGACTTTTTTATTTTGTTGTTGGAAACAAAAATACAACAATTTCATGCACAGTTCAATGCAAAGTGCAAACAGTGCCATCACGCAACTTGGATAGCAGCATCTATAGATGGTTACAGGCTTACAGCGTTAGGAGAAACTTGTCGCGTTACGTACCATGCAATTGCATATACAGGAAATTTCAACCAAAAAAACAACATTTATATATGATACATATTTAATTAATAAACATTAATAAATAAATAAAAGTTAAATATATTAGATAATTTTTAGAAAGGCATACCTAATTAGTTAGAGTTTATTTAGAGAAAATCAAATCTAATTTAGTCATAATTTGTTTGGTTTTGAGTTGCTTTATCCAAACAATAAGCTTTAATTATTTTTAAACTATCATAGTTTAGAATTTTATTTTATAAAAGATCAACTCTAATTTCATTAAAATTTGTTTAGTATTAGGTTGTTTTACCAAAAAAGAAAGCAATTATTTTAAACTATTAATATAGCTTAGCACTATTTATAACTTTAAAAGTTAATATTTTTATATATATATATATATATATATATATAAATTTGAATGATAAAGTGCAAATTTTTGGATTTCAAAATTTTATATGTCAATATTAGAAAAAATCAATAAAAAATATTTAAAAAATATCCATTTTATATTATTATATAGATATCTTGGGTGGGATCAATTCTTTTTTTTTCTTTTTCTTTTTTGGTCAATAGAAAGGAGAAATTGATCTAATTTAAGTCACTAATTAGGGTACGTTTGGATATTGCTTATTTTGCTGAAAACTGAAAATAATAAAAAAGTTTCTATTCATGCGCGGGTTACTATTTATTTGCCTGTTTGCACTGTTCATATTCCAAGAGTAGTGCAATAGGCGCTAGTCAGGAAAAATAAATAAAATGCCTGAAACGCGTTTTGCATCCAAACGTGGATGTAATAATCGGTATCCAAATGAGTACTTAGTGTGTTGAACTCGCTAGTTGCTACCATTACCCTTATGTTCTTGAACTTTAATGCATAAACTAAATTTGGTTTTAGGTGGTTCAGTGGCATCATCTATTCCAACTTCCAAGTCACAATTAACAATTATGATATAGTATGGACTATCTACTCATAGACAAGCTTAAAAATTTTGAAGATAGGATAAGTATAAATATTTATATAATTAGGTCATGGTGCTAATGATGTGTATAAAGTTACAATGATGGTGGTGGGTGCCCTTCAATGGTTGGCTGATTTGTTAGTGATTTTCCCTTTCATATTCTCTGTGTATTTGTTTGAATAAAGAAAAAGAAACGTCATGCAAACACTTCGCTTTTTCCTATTTGTGGTGTTATTCTCGAGTGCATTCCAAAGTGGGTTGTCACTAAGAATGGCTATTGTGTAGCGTCACAAATTTTGAAGATTCAAGAAAAATCATGAAAAATTTTAGATTCTCAACCAACTTTGATGCCATTTTGCTGCGTCTGATCGGTTGTGCTTCTGTCTGAACCATTTTGCTCACTACCTAAAAGGAAAGTTCTTTACATGCGAGTAAACGCACATCGTGCTTGCATTAATAAACAAATCTTTGGCATTAATTGGGGTAGGTTTCGGAGACCCTTTGAAGGAAAAGCGACTTTGATGGCTCATACACATATCATATGCTAATAAGATCTACCTTATATTTTATCTTGATTCTGCAGATATTTTAATCATCGATCACATCATGCAGCATTTCTTCGAGATTATTGGATCTTTCCAATGAAACACTACAATTATTCTAACCAAAATGTTATGCTTCAAATAGTTGTGCACGAATTACATATTTTTCAAATGAAGAATCAACATTTTGGATCTGTGATATTTAGGATCTTGTAGAGGTTGGGCAAAAAGGTGGACCTTAAGTGAGTATGAGAAGCCAATGTTATATGGTTTTAACTAGCACAGAATCAGCCCAAGAGTCATTATGGCTACCAAGAAATTCATATTCAATCACCTCCCACGGGTTGGGAATTCCCTAGGACAGTTAAAAAGAAATCCTTATTCCATAGGTTTGTCTCTATTTGATAAAAAGTGACATGTTTATCATCACTTAGTTGTAGACTTGTAGAGAACAAAAGTGAATGAAAAAAGAGGTACCGAACCTAGATGATGGGGAATATTTGTCATGAGTCAGATTCATTGTCCTAATCAAGACTGTTAAAATCTATAAGAAATCCAGCAATTCAAATATGATGTGGGAACAATGGAATTTGGATTGTAAGTGATTGGATATGGATAAAGGGGCATCCAATACATTTGGTGAGCTATAACAATGGCTAGAGAACCGCACTTAAAGGTAGGGGCATTCTAAATTTTTATATTAACTTCTATAATAGAAACATTTATGTTTCCAATTATAACCTCTTTGAGAAGTAGAATGTATCTTTTTTCTCCATCCATTCAAAACAATTGAGGAATGTGAGTCATTAATTTTTTAAAATTTTAATGATTTACTATAATAAATGACAACAAACTAATGTGACTTGTAAGGTACAACAATTATTAGAAATATGAATCATAAATTTTTTTAAAAAAATAATAATAATAATAATAATAATAATAATAATAATAATAATAATAATAATAATAATAATCCATGTATATAGTAATAGGTGAAGCTGAAAAAAACTCAGATAAAAATTCCAAATTAAAATTCCAATTTTATGCCATATGTCTTAAATTATTTATTCTTAAAGAGTTTTATTTTTTAATTTTAGAATAAAATGTGGAACCACATCATAAATATTTATCTAAGTGAGCTATTAAGTACAAAAACCAAAGAGTCTAGAATAAATGAATTGTAAAAAAAAAAAAAGTGCTTCACAATAATTTTTAAATAATATGGACAATTTACATTTTATACCTAATAATTTCCTTACAAATTTTTTTAAAGAGTTAAAAAAATATAAAAATGATTATATATCAACAGTATTTAAATTATATTTATAGGAATTACATTATGTATTTTATTGTATGTCTTTTAAGTATATCCATGTATATGCATAGGGTTATAAGCTAGTAATAATAATAGATGAAGCTAAGAGAAGGTCCAATTAAATTTCATTTGAACTCTCAATTTTGGGCCACATGTCTTTTTTTTTTTTTTTTTTTTGGTCAAGTGAGTTAATTGGATTTTTAATTTTGCGCCATATGTCCTATTTAGATTTTTAAAATTTCTGTGCCAAAATAAATAATACATTAACACCTAATACAAAAACCAAGAAGACCACAAAAATAAACTAACAAGAACATTTCACTTGGACACTTCTATGAAGACTCTCTCTCTCTCTCTCTCTCTCTCTCTCTCTTAAATGTTTCTCTAAATATAATCTTAACCCCTAACCACTTGCTACCATCGGCAAACAACTCTTAACAACACACCAGCAACCCCCCAATGCACAACAAATAGATTTGTAAGTAAACTTGCAGCCTCTTTTCTATTCATATTCATTGACTTATGAAACATTGTCAATTCCTTTTCTCAACCTTTTTTTTTTTTTTTTTTACAGTTAACAACCCTTTTGCTTCATAACTAACCATTGAATTTAACAATATCAATATTCAAATGTATAAATGAAACTTAAATCCCATATGAGGATTAAAATAAGCAACAATACAAATTTGAAAAATATGGCTTTTGGAAACAATACTTCATTATAATGCTATTTGGAGATTTTTATTATTAATTTTGTTATTGTTGTATGCCTTTATTGTTTTGGGTTGCATCTCAACAATAAACAAAGCCAGTAATCCAATTATTTGTGGTAAAAATATAAGGGTATGATTGGGCAAGACCAGTAGTTCTTTTTCTTCCAAGTCTAATGTACATGACTTATTTTTTGGAGACCTTATGTTAAAAGTGATATTTCTTGAAATTTTTCATTCTGCATGAGATAAGATCTATAATGAAAAAATATATAATTGAATTTAGTTATACAATTAGTAACAATGATCAGACTTTAATACAAATTTTTTATATAGTTAGGTAGATGAGATTTATCAATTAAAAATTTAGATATATTTAGTTTCTCAATAGGTAAATATAGAGAGATAATATTTACTTAAATCCAATATGGGGGATGGCACTCAAAAGCAGTAAATATTCATCAATAGCTAAAATATAGCATTCCATATGAGTGGTGTTACTTATCTTTGAAAATATCATATCCAAAAACAAACAAACCAAAAAAATAGGAAAATTATAAATTCAACCCATTATCAGATTAATTTGTTTAGTTTATGAGCTTTTATAATAGTTTTTTTTTTTTTCCTTAGTTTGTAATGCTTTTCAAAGTATATACTTAGTTATGTGTGACTTTTAACAAAGCTAAGCATTGCTAGAAACAATGTAATCATATAGCAGAAAATATAATGGAACAAATTAATGAAAAGAAAGCTACTTATTTGTCTTAATTCGTGAGCGAATTTTGGTTTGGAAGATTCACATATGAATGAATCTGGAAATATTTCATATGAGAATCATATAGCATAATATAATAGTGGGTCAAGGTGAATGTCTTGGTTGAGAGAGAAGATACTTTAAGCTTTGATTTGTGAGCAAGAGGATAATAGTGGGTGGATGTCATTTGATAATTGTATCTTTGATCTTAAACTTCGCAAATCAAATGTACATAACTTAACCTTGACACTCAAGGCATTGTCATTGTCCATAGTTCAAGGAAAGCTCTGAGTTTTAAATTTTTTTAGACAAAACCTTTTCTCCCAAATGTTGTCATTCATTGTCATTTTATGTCATGTTGAACTTGACATCAACATCATGTATGAAATATAGCTTCTACTTGCACCCATGGAATGTGGCTTGTGGTGTAGCTTATTCACCTTCTCAGAAAAAAGTGAATACTAAGGTCCCTATTCAAGTGGAAGCCAATGTTTTTTTGTGGGCAGTGGAATTATTAGGTCAAAAGTAGCTTTAGAATGTGGTAATTGAGGGTAATTCCAAAAATTGAGTTGAGGTAATGACCAATAGACCCAAATTAGTGCACTAAAGAACTGTTAATTTATTGTTGAAGTCAGATTGCTATATGCAAGATTTGACCGGCTGGATTTATGATTTATTTCTTTTCCAAGTTATTTTGGTGAAGGGATTGGTCCCTTAGGAAATGTTGTCTTGGCATGACTAATTCTCTTTTTACGCTTATTATTCTAAATGTTAATTTCAATTTGTTTTTTAATTCATAATCAATAAGCAAACAAAATATATATATATATATATAATTGTGATTATTTTTAAATGTACCGTGCATATGCACAGGGTTACACACTAGTTTATTATAATAAATGACAACAAACTAATGTTACTTGTGAAGTACAAAAATTATTAGAAAATAATCGAGTTCCAGATTTAATAATGCAACATATGAGCTAATAAGAGGAATGAGAGTGATAGACACGAGTATAATTGTGAAAACATCTAAGTAGGAAGCCCATCCAAAGAGAGATTATTTACTCTTATCAGAGGAATAATAGAAGTTTTGATAATTAATGTAAAAATATTGCAAAATCAGAAGTGGCTCTAATATAAAAATAAAAAATAAAATCGTTGCAATTTAGTTAAATTGTGCCTTAAGACCTCTTGTACGAAAAAATATTCTTCATGTATGCCAATGCGAAACAATATTTTAATTATATAAAAAATAAATTAACGCAATAATGTTCTTTTTCAGTTGGAAGTTCCTCCATGGCCACGTGCTCCTTCTTGGTGGCAGCCTTCTCCTACTCCCAGTTATAAGTTGAATTTTGACACTAAATGTTCATGGACCTTTTTGCGATAGGTTATGGCATTATTATCAGGAATGATAAGTGTGGGGACAAGGTTCCCACGTCTAAGTTAAATAGGTGATTAAAGTTATTTCCAAGGATGCACCTCAGACCTCGGGGACGAGCACCAGTTATATGAGGTGCATAAAGTTAAAATATCAAAAAGAAGAGAAAACAGACTTGGCATGAAATACGAGAAGGATGAAGAAAGAATGGTGTAGAAATCATCCCTTCCGCATTAAATACAAAACAACCACTCCTCTAACCGCATTAATGAGGAAATGACCATGGATAGTGGTGGCATAGCTAAGAGTGTAGGGTAAATCTTGCTAGTTTGTTCTAGATGGGACAAGGGTTCTAGAAGTGCAATCTCAGCCCTCCAAATATAAGATTCAGATGAGTTGTAGCTAGATATAAAAGTAAGAGGAAGCTCCAGACGCAAGGGGAGGCAAGAGAGAGAGAGAGAAAAGAATCTATCCACCTGTAACCTGAACCTCGGACTAGACCCAAGGTTTAGGTCTAGTCCGAACCTCAGGTCTAGTAATAGAAGAAGCATTCTTTTTCATTCAATCTGATGACGTAAAATTTTCTTTGTTTGCGCATTGGATATTATAATTAGACTTGACTTCCCATCTCTAAACAAATTTATTGTGATAGAAAAACAGTAAAGTCTTCATTTAAGCCAACTAGTTGACTAACTACTTTTTCATCGTTACAATAAGGGTGAAGTGATGGTTGCTTCTTCTACTAGAGGTGCCTTGGCTTTTGGTTCTGAAGAGGCATTGGTTTTAGCTTGTCATCATGCAGTTGAGTTTGCCCTTGGCTTGGGATTCAGAGAGTTAGTTATTGAAGGAGATAACACCACTATTATGCGTAACATTAATGATTTTAGGACTTCCTCTTCTTGCTTAGGCCATTTTTCCTTGACATTCATTCCTCCCTGGCAGGCCTTTCTTGATTTTCTGTCTCGTTTACTCATCGAGAGGTTAATTTTGTAGTTGACTCATTAGCTTGGTTTGCTAGGCATATCTCTAATGATGTTATTTGGATTGAGGACTCTCCTCCTTCAGCTTTGGAATCTTTGTACTTTGACTTAGCGCATATTGCTTCTTAAATAAAATATCGGTTTGTTTTCAAAAGTAAAAATAAAAATAAGTCTATTACATGCGTTACCCTCTGCTTCAAGAGATAATAGAGTCTCCAGTCCACCACAAGCAGTATGCTATTAAAAACCATTAAGGGCACGTTTGATAGACTATAATAGACACTGTAATGTAACGGGTATTCCTATGTTTTAACTATTTAATAGTTTGGTTATGTTTTTATTACAGAAAATAGTTATTCATAATGAATAACTATTTTTTAAAATGAGGAATAATTATTCCTCTCTAAAAATGTTGTAATAGCTATTCCTTAGTAAATGTAATCATTTCTAACATTAATATATTTTCAAATAAATAAACTATCCATATCCACCTAACAATTATAGAAATAAAAAATAATAAAAAAAAAATTCATCTTTCTAAAATTTAAAATATATTCTTTTCTAGAAATATAATTGTATGAATGGGATATTTCCTAAAATAGATCATAAGTTTTATTCTAATGTTACAACTCACAACCAAACTAATGAAAAGGTTTAGTTATTCCATTACAACACATTTTTTTATCAATAATAAAGATTACAATTCCTGTTGTAATCCACATTCAGTGTATCAAACGTACCCCAAGTTACAAGATAAAGAGAAATAGAGTTTGGCAAGTACACCAACACATTTCTTGCCTTCAAGGTAGGTGTGCATGACTCTCCTGTTTTCGAACTCAGTCAATAAAGTCCTACAATTAGAGAGCAAAGGTTCCAGGGCTTTATTTTCAGCAGAGTTATGAAGAAAGTGAATTAAGGCTAAAACATCCAATTCCACAATTAGATTAGGAATTAAGATCTCTGGCTATGGTTTAAGGCAGTTTCTAAGAGCCCACAACTTAGCCATAGGACTGGTTAGCCACCCACAATTTCTAGCAAAACCCTTCACCCAGGCACGTTTTTTGGACCTATAGCCGCGTTTTAAAAACGCGGCTATAGAACCTTTTTTTTTGTAGTGGTTACAGTCCTAATAAGAGAATAAGACCTCCTCCACCTGACTTCCCTGGATTGCCATGAGAACAACCATCAGCGTTGAGCTCGGAACCATTCGCTTGGTGGCTTGCAAAATAATTTCATATTTTTTACTACTACTACTACTACTATTATTATTATTATTATTATTATTTTGCATTTTTTCTTACGTGATTAAATTTACTTTTAATGACAACGTAACAACTGCAATTTAGATTAAGAGATTTTTTGGACTTTTAGATAAATCTCAAATGCATGCACCTTACATGATTTTCTGTTACTTTTTGTTAAGAGCCTCATGAAAGAATCCAATTGTAACGATTTTGAGAATATAAACATTAACACAAATAAAACCTTATGATTTAATTGGAAATATTAAGATCAAACTTTAGAGATAATATACTCTTATGATTTGAAAGAAAAGTTTGGCAAAGTAATTATTTTATAATCAGATCACTTATCGACTTCGGTGTAAAGTGGGCACGCTTTTGTAAACTTTGTATACATGATTGAAATGGATTTCCAATCCTTCACTAAACAATGTAAAATGGTTTTTGAGGCCCTTTTTTAATCTTTCTTAAAACACTTTATACGCAGTTGCTATCATTGTTTGCTGGCAAGTACACAAGAAGGTCACATGAGATTTATTGTGTATGCAACTTTGAAAGCAACCTCTGTCTGTTTGCTGGAGAGGAAAACACGCATGGCTCACTGCTTACGTAAGGTACATAAAATGAGTAATGTTATATTCACAATATTTTTCACAATAAATTTTAAGCCGTAAATTGTTATTAGTTATACCACCGCATACCTTTTTTGCGATGGTCACTCTATAAGTATAAGGGCTTGTAATGTGTGGAGAAGGAAAGGGTCAGGGTTCAAATTTCCATAAAAGAGCTTTACACACATATATACTTAGATTAAGTTAGAGTAAAATTGCTATCCAATATCAAAAAAATAAGTTGTTATTAGTTATAATTTGAACCCACTACTAACATCACTTTTTTATCTACCGATAATTGTTTTTTAAGAAAATATTATAAATCATAGCATTTGTTAAATAAAATCAAGGAAAGAAGGCAATTTTTAAAGTATGGTGTGTCGGATCCAACTGTGTAATGCAACAATTTGTCTATTTATAATAATAGATAAAGGGAAAAACGTAATGCACGCCACTCATTGATATATTTTCAAGTATTTTTGGGGGCATAACTTATAGAATTGGTTTGAATAGTGCGCAAGTTGTTGGGCCAGGGCTTGTTACCCTACAATCTTTAAACCAAGTGGGCTTTTTTCAGATGTGGAGTTTTGGTTCATCCAGAAAGCTCTAAACCACCACCAAAAATTAAAGAAAAAGAAAAATGGCAGATGTCAAATTACACCAATCTCTTTTGATGTTACAAAAGAAATGAAATTGAAACTATCCGTTTGAGATTTGTGTACATGTAGTAGATAAGTCTTTATTCTTTTACAATGTGGCCTTCCTAACAAAATATTCCATTATTAAAACGATTTATGCATAAATTATTGATAAAACCACACTCCCATTTGAGGCTTGTGGACAAATGATACTCCTATGAATATAAATCTTTTCCTTAAATTGAATATATATTTAGGGAAGTAATAGTGTGAGATGGACTTAGACTTACCTTGTATATTTATAAAGGATAAAATTTTATAAATCTAACCGTTGGATTACGAGTTTTTTATGTTCTTAATACATTTGTCAAATTTCATGTCAATCAAATGTTATTTACTATTCAATCGATAACTTATTTTCTATTCATAATTTTAAACTATAAAATTTTGATTGATAACATAGCTATTGATCTTTGATCTTCTGAAAATTTTGCAAGTATAGAGGATATAAGAAGAAAATGTAATTCAATAGTGAATTTGCCAAAATTCGCATCTAATAAAAAGATAACAAGTGAAGTAATAGTCTTAGATTACAATTGTAAGGTCACAATTTGCACCCAAACCCAAACAGTAAGAAGGGGATAGGCCCAAAAAGCCTAATACAATGAAATTTGTAGAGAGTTGGCTTGAAATCTAAGTTTTAGTGATATTAAACAACAAAAATGATGGGCTAGATCGCAACATCATACACATAGGATTGTTTATGTAATAGAAATTGTCCTCGGACTCAAGCCGAGGATGATTGATATTCTCTTTTACTCTCTCAAAGACAGAATACAATTATGGGTACAAATGTGTACAGTGTTTTCTCCTTATTTTTCTCCGATCCCCCCTCCCTGAACGTCTTCCTTTTCCTTTTATATCATCCTCCTTCTTCTTCCCATCTTCCACATATGGATCATATTGCTAATTTAGATACTTGTCCCATCCCATTGTCCCTGAAGTCTTTGGAGACAGCTATAAGGTTGAACCCTGATGCTCAAGCATCACTTCCCCATTAATGCGGCCAGAGAAGTAGTTGCAGAGCATTCAATGCGGTGGTAACAGCTTTATCTTAGATATTTCATAATCCTTCTTCTTATCTTGTACATCTACCATGCCTACCCTTACTAATAGGATCTTCTAGAATATTGTCTTTAGACGTCAGACAGCCCTTTCCTACCTCGGCTTTACATAGCCGAGGACATACTCTTCCTCGAACCATCTTCTTGGATAACCTTGATCATATATCACTTCTTTATCTATCAGTATTGCCTTATGGGTTGATATTCTCACATCCTCGAACCATTCATTATCCTTGGATTGGACATTTAGCCCAACACATATTCCTTGGCCCATTGACCCTACAATAGCCCCTCGAGTTCCTCATTTCTACCACCTTGGGAGGAAAAGAGGATATCGACATTTGACACCGCTAACTTGCATTCGCCACACGTCTTCCTTGACTGTGATGACGTCCCTTGAACTGCCCACTGCATGTTTTGACGTTTCAGCATGCGAAGCTTCCCCTAATTAAATTCTGATAGCCTTTTGTCCCCCACGTTTGACGACGTAATGCACATCCAACAGCTGTGGATTGCATAGGAACCTAGGCGAGAATTTTCCCGCATCATAATACTCGCTAATATAAATATCAACAATTTAAATCATCTTTCTCACCTCAACACTCATACAACGAACCTGCCAACTTTTTTTATCTACACGTGCCCTCACAATCACCAAGAATTAGGCCGAGGTGGTTTTTTCGTCTTAAAGTAAGTCTTAGGCCGAGGTGGTTTTTTCGTCTTAAAGTAAGTCTTCCCAAACTTCCCCACTCATTTTTTTTATATACTCTTCTTTCTCTTTCTTTTATCTTTCCTTCTCCTCGACTCACCTATCCTTTTCCATACTCGTCAATACCTGTAACCATCTCTTATAAATGGGTAGATTTGCCCCCTTAGTAGATTCTGATGAAAAGATAGAATAGTTTAAGGCTAGGTATGGAATTCCATCGGGGGTATCTGTTACATATTGTACGGAAAGGGACTGGCATGAGAAAAGTCAAACAGGAGAGGTGGTAATCCCGATGATCGCTTTCATAGAAGGAGGGATGAAGATCCCAATGGGGACGATTACTAGGGACTACCTTAGGGCCTTTAGATTAACTCCCACCCAATGCGCCTTAAATATGTTTAGGATCTTGGGTTTCGTAGATGCACTAAACAAAAAGATGGGTCTAGGGCTCACCCACCACGTCGTGAACTGGATTTACAATCTCCACCACCTAAAAGGGTAGGGGTATTACTTAAAATCTAGGTACCCCAAGTTTAGATTAATCCAATGTCTCCCCGAATCTAACAAAAGGATGAAAAACGATTTCCTAATCATATCGGGGGATTGGCACAATGGTGTCCCTTGTCCAACAAGGGAAGGGGAACCAAGTGAGACTCTTAAGTTCAGATGAATTACTTGCAACCACCCTTCCTTTTCTTTTCTTTTATTTGGATTTATATAAAAACATTTGCTCAATTTAATCGTGTTATTCTTGATGATTTTACAAACCCACACGCAGCTATTCGCCATTTCGACCTTGTCAATCACGATAAATTAGACAAAATATTGAAAGCTGAAGTGTTCATGCACACAGATAACCAACTTCGAGCAGCACATCTAATCCTCGGTTACAATCCTATCTCTAAAGCCTTTCCAGGCACTGAAGTGGGTGATTAGAGCGAAGGACCCATGCTTACACCAGATAAGCGTTGCTACCGAGGGCTTCCTTTTACCTGCGGGTGCTCCTATTCCTTAAGGCACCCTCGTCACACAACCCATACCAGACGATATTCCTCTGATACCTCTTCCAACCCAACACACAGCTAGTGAGGCGACCTCTTCGCAACCCATCACAAAGGAAGATGAAGAAATCGTGGAAGTTTTAGATTCCGAGGACGAATTTAAAGCTTTCAACCGACCCCCTTCTCCGGAAAACCCAACTGGTGACCTCGGCACTTCAAGTCCAATAAGTCATCCACAAGGAGAAACTACCAGCCCTGACTTAATAGCAATTCAACGCAAACCAAAACATAATCTTAGAGACATAATGGAGTCTCATGTGGGGAGCCAAGAGCTCAAGAAGGCAGCTTAGACCAAGCTTCCCCATATTAGGATATGTGCCCTTAAATCCTATTATATGATACTATGTATGACATTATGTATGACTTAATGTTGTCTTTAATGAAGTTGTTTATTTTTATCTAAAATAATGGTAACATGAATATTTGGACATTATCATATAGTCCATGAGATGCATAGTATGTGATTTATGTGAAAAGTCACAGAAGATATAAATCACAAGTTCTTTGTAAACTCAGAATTTATAATTCGTAGTCGGTGATGAAATTGGGCATTTCATCTGCGAAGACTATAACGTATCAACTAAGATGATTTGTCTTGATCATGGAAGTGGTGACTTCTAGTTGATATGTTGATATGTTTTAAGAGTTAAGACATATTGAACTGGACCACTGTGAGATTTATTATTCTCCTAACGACTGTCAAATGAATAATAAATCTCACGACTTCTAGTTGCATGAACTCATAATCCTGAGAGAATAATGGACCTGATCATGAGGTGTAGGTTGCTTTGATATGTCAGGAGTGAGATCTAACGTAACGGTCAAAACCTCAGTATGTTGGGCAACCACATTTAGTGTTGATGGAACATATATTCTCAAGATGGAATTCATAGTCTCTTGATAGAGATACAAAATATTCCCTTGAGATAAGTTTAATGGGTTTGGTTATTCAGAGAGTTAGGCCTAACCACTTTAGTAAGAAATTACTAAAGTATATATTTATGAAATTGGATTTCATAAATATATGATGAATAAATTTAAAGGATTAAACCGGGTATTCAAGGATAAGATGTAGTAATTTTCAAAGTGGCAGTCTATATTTATGACTTTGTATTACTACGAATATTTTATGAAGGGGTTGCGTGTAAAATAAAGTCTTAGGATATAATTTATTAATAAGACCTAGAGTGCAATTATATTTATATAGTGGTATTAAATATAATTAATGGTAACTTTGAACTTGTCAAGAGTTGACGGAAAAGTCCAAGGCCCATTGGAGCTAGTGTCTTATTAGTCCATTTTGGTCCCACTCCAAGCCACACACTAAAACCCAATTGGAAAGGCCCAATAGGCCGGCCTAATTAGATAATCAGTTAGTTATAAAGGGAAAAACATACATAATTTTTTTTAATTAACGAAAAAAAAAGGATCATAGAGAAAAGAGAGAGTGTGAGACACACTTTCATTCTCCCTTTGAAAACTGATTGAGAGACCACACATCTTGGGCATAAAGTAGAATTGGAGTGAAGATTAAAAGTTTTCCAAGTGCTTTTAATCTTTGTTTTGAAATTCTCCACACAAAGGTACGCTATCTTGTTCTTAAATTCTGAAATTTACATAGTGCATGTTGTCAATCGTGAGTGAAATAGATCCTTGTTTGTTACTTCCGCTGAGTGTTTTGTATGAGATACAAAACCAGATTTTTATCCAACACCCCAGACAAAAGATAAAGGCCCAGAGAAGTCTTCTCAGCCTAAACTCCCTCCTCCCCCACCTATTCAACCCCAATGCGTTGACCAAGTTGATCATAAGAGATAGAGGGATCAGCATAAGGGGAAGGACGTGATTGAGTGAGGGAAAAGCCTTCTTCCCAAGGATATGGAGCCCAAAAAGGGAGTTAAATAGGCCCGCACAACACAAACGAGGTCAAAAAGAAGGACCGAAATCCATGCACCTGCGCCTACCCCAATTTGGGCTCCACCAATGACCATGGATGATCATACGGTTATAGCCGATGCTTCCATCAGGAGTTCTGACATAGGAACAGCTGCTTGTGTGGTAGATGTGTTAGAGCAAGCTCTTCTATTGCCTGAGGACATGAACGAGTTATGGCAGATGAAGGATCAAAATGTCTTTATGACATTGAAAAAAAGCTTGCTATGGTAAGAATTCCGTTTAACTATTACTCATTTCATCTTATGTTGCACTTAGGTTTTTTTCTTTGACCATATCTCTTCACTCTACTCTATTACTGTGTACAGGTTGTCTAGTCTGCCCATAGGGCTGAAGAAATTATCATTAGCACTAACAAAGCCCTAAAGGATGAGGAAATAAGGCGTAGCAACGCTCAGAAGACCCTTGAGATAAAGGAAAAAGAGCTGCAAGAGGTCACTGACCAATTGAACAAGGCAGAAAATGAGTGGAAGAGTGCTGATGCAGCATTAAAGACAACCGAGAAACAGGCCAAGACCCAACGTCTGCAACTTCGCCAAGCCAACGAGGAAAATCCAGCGGTGAAGAAACAAAAAGAGGCACTAAAGAAAAGTCTGAAGGATTCTAAGAAAGCTAGTTAGGAGGACAACAAGGCTAAGGAAGAAGCTGTAAAAGCCAAAGAAGAGGCTAAGAAAGCAAAGGACCAAGTTGACCAAGAAGGTTATGAGGTCAGAGTGGCTGAGACCGAGGAGAATCTTAGATCATAGGTATCAGAGGTATATAGGCACAAAGTGTGGAATGAGGCACTTACCCAAGCTGGGATTGATGTCTCTTCTGCCCTTTGGAGGACAGAAAATGTTTACTACCCCCCAATCATCCGAGCCTCTGCCCCATCCACCACCAAGGCTGATGCTGCCACCTAAGGAGCAAACACCAAAAAGGATAGCTCTTCTGAAGCCCTTCCCTCATTTAGACATCAATCATAGAAGGTTAAGCAGTTTAAAGCCCCCACACAACCCACTGAAGGGACAACAGAAGAGGTAACTCATGATGCTACTCAGCCTCCTAATGCCCCTAAGGAGTCCACCAAAGAGAGGGGAACTACCGAGACAATGGAACTTGTCCTGGCGACAATTCCTATCACCATCGAGGAGGATCCAAAGGGCAAAGGTATTGCTTCTAACTCCTTGGCTTCAATCTAGACTCTAAGGGATCCTAAGGGCAATTTGAAGATAAAACTGAAGCCGTGATTGATCCTCGTCCTTTCCTCTTTCTAGCCTAGTTTTCCTTTTATTTGATGTAACTTGATGTTCTGTAAACAAATTATCTTTCCAAAAGACTTTAAATTAATGAAAATGTCAAGTTGTTTCTTTTATATGTTTGACACTTATATTTTTTCTTGGCATCACCGCTACCTTACTTAACGCTTAATTAATAAGACAATGACACACGCCTAGATTTGTCATCTGTATAAATGATAACTCCTTTCTGATGAATTCAGAATTAGTTAGTCAATCAAATCTAGCAAATCCATCTTATAACTGAAAAGTCTAGATGTAACAACAGAACAATAACCTACATCATTTCCAATATAACGTAATGATTATAAGGAAGTAATTAGACTTGAACCAGACAACAAATATGTTTAATATACCTACAAATGCTTTAAGTGATGCTCATGAACTCCCATTTGTTCATCATTGTTTTGGGAGTCTTCAAGATTCGCGATTAGGAAGGCAAAAATATTGCTAAAATCAAAAAATAGATATTAGCTTACTCAAGAATAGATCGTTTGAGGACCAGACATAGTTAAGATTCTGACCAACACTTAATAAAATATCAATATATAAAAGGTATGTAGTCTCAGAGCCAGGCATGACCACATTTCATTTTGATACTCAGAAAAATGAACTAAAGTGTTAATTTCCCCAAAGTAGATGATCCGAGAACCAGACATAACTAAGACTCTGTTCAACACCTAATAAAATATTAATTTATACAAGGTATGTGCTCCGAGAAGCCAGGTATGACCAAGTTTCAGTTTAATACTTAGAAAAATGAACTAAAGTATTAATTTTCCCAAAGTAGATGATTCGAAGATCAGACATAACTAAGGTTCTGTTCAACATTTAATAAAATATCAATTTATACAAGGTGTGTGGTCCGAGGAGCCAGGCATGATCAAGTTTCAATTTGATACTTAGAAAAATGATAATCCACGTAACACAGCGTCAGCAAAAATAATATGGCAAAAGTGCCTTTCATTAATAATAATACCTTCGTAAGTTATTTACATTCTAGAGATGTGGTACAACATTTTCATCTAGATCTTCTAGATAATCTAGATAATATACTCCTATGCCAGCTACCGAAGTGATACGATAAGGTCATTCCCAGTTAAGTCCTAATTTTCTCCATGCTAGGTTCTTCGCAGTCCCAAAACCTTCCTCAATACCAAATCTCCAAGTGCAAGTGGCCTTAGCTTTACATGAGAATCATACCCTTACTTGAGCTTATGCTGATAATAAGCCAGCTGAACCATAGCGTTTTCTCATCACTCTGCAACTAAGTCTAATCTTTTTTCTAATAAATTGTCATTATTACTTGGGATGAAAGAGCTTGTCCTCAATGTTGGAAACCCAATTTCCAAAGGGATTACAACCTTGGCTCCATAAGTCATAGAGAAAGGTGTCTTTCCAGTGGATCTCCGAGGTGTAGTTCGATACGTCCACAAAACATGTGTCAATTCTTCCACCCACCTTCCCTTAGCATCATCCAATCTTTTTTTGAGCCCATTAACTATAACTTTATTGACAGCCTCTGCCTGCCCATTCCCTTGTGGATAAGCTAGAGTGAAATATCTATTCGTGATACCTAAATCACAACAGTATCTTTTGAAGGCTTTACTATCAAATTGCAGACCGTTATCTAAAATAAGAGTATAAGGGATTCCAAACTTGGTGATAATGTTTTTTCAGACAAATTTCTTCGCATCCAAATTCCTAATATTTGACAATGGTTCAGCTTCAACCCATTTAGTGAAATAATTTGTTCTAACGAGCAACCACCTCCTATTTCCTGATACTTTTGGAAAAGGCCTTACAATGTCTAAGCCTCATTAAGCAAAAAGTCAAGGACTAAACAGGAGGTTAAGAACACCTCTTGGTTGATGGATGTTGAGAGCAAGCCTCTGACATTGGTCACACTTTCTTGCGTAATCTTGTACCTCTCTTTGCATATTTGGCCACAAATACCCCTGCGTAAGAGCTCTATGAGACAAAGACCTTCCTCCTGTGTGACTTTCACAAATCCCTTCGTGTAACTCTTCCAAAAGTAATTTCGTTGCTTCAGGGTGTATACACAATAAATATGGTCCTAAAAAAAAGCGTTTGTACAACTTCTAGTTCTCGGACAGCCAGAAACGAGGTGCTTTTCTGCGTATTTTATCTACTTCAAACTTCTCTTTAGGCAAGATATCATTCTTAAAGAAAGACACTATAAGATCCATCTAACTAGATCCCACCTTAAGTTGATGAATCTGGATGGTGTCACCATTCGTCCCAGTGGGTTTACACAAATCTTCAATAAGGATGACCCGGGGTAGGCCTTGTGCCGAGGATGTCGCAAGGGTGACTAGGGAGTCAGCATGGCTATTCCTACTCCTAGAGATATGTAACAAGGTAAAAGATTCAAATTTTGATTGTAAATAACTGACCTAGGTTAGATACTCTTGCATTCTCGGATCTCTAGCCTCTAACTCTCCTTCCACTTGGCCTACCACCAACCGGGAGTCTGAGAATATTTGCACTGTTTTTCCACCCATCTTCTGAACCATAATCATTCCTATCAGTAAAGCTTCATACTCAGCCTCATTATTAGTGGCCGAGAATCCCAATCTTAAGGACTTCTCAAAAGTAATTCCCTCAGGAGATACCAAAACTAGCCCCACTCCAGAACCTCTTTGATTCACCTCCCCGATAACGTACACTTTCCATATCAACAGTTTCTTACACGAAATCAAGCCAACTAATTTTTCATCTATGTCCAAACTCTTAGTATTGCTCAGCAAATTCCGGCACCAAATCAGCAAGGACTTGGCCCTTTATAGAGGTGCGAGACATATACTTGATATCAAAAGCCCCCAAAATAGTATTCCATTTGGCAATCATTCCCGTATAATCAGCACTTTGAAGTATAGACCTAAAAAGAAGTGGAGTTAAAACAACAACTGTATGAACTTGGAAGTAATGAGGAAGCTTACGCATAGCATGCACCATTGCTAGGATCGCCTTTTCCAACGGTAAATAATGCACCTCTGCCTCATGTAGGGATTTACTCACATAATAAACTGGCTTCTATACACCATTATCAACCCATATCAGAACCAGACTAATGACATGATTAGCTACAACAATATATGCAAACAGAACTTCATCCATTTTTGGCCTAGACATAATGGGTGGTCGCGAAAGATATTCCTTAAGTTGATGAAAAGCTAAAGCACACTCCTCGGTCCATTCAAATCCCTTCCACTATTCAACAATTGGAAGAAAGGCATGCATCTATCTGCGAACCAAGAAATAAACCGGTTAAGGGCAGCAGTCATCCCTGTCAACTTCTGAACCTCTTTAGGATTTCGAAGTGGCTGTAAGCTATTAATTGCCTTAACCTACAGAGGGTTAACTTCAATTCCTCTATGAGTAACCATGTAACCCAGAAATTTATTAGATCCCACACCAAAAGAACACTTAGAAGCATTAAGATGCAACTTGTATTTTCTTAGTGTTTGAAAAGTGTCATTTCGGTCTTCCACATGCATGGAAACCGTTTTACTTTTCACCACCATATCATCCACATATACTTCAATAGTATTTTCCCAATTGTGGCTCAAGCATCCTGGTCATCATCCTTTGATAGGTAGCTTCTACGTTCTTCAAACCAAAAGGCATTACCTTATGTGATAATTCCCTGTAGGAGTGACAAAGACTGTTTTCTCCTGATCATCCAAAGCCAAAGGTATTTGATGATAAGCTTGAAAGGCATCTAAAAAACTCATCTGAGGATGCCCAACAGTGGCATCCACCAGCTGATCTATACGAGACACTAGGAAAGAATCTTTAGGACAGACCTTATTCAAATCTGTGAAGTTTACGCATGCTCTCCACTTCCCATTCTTCTTCTTCACTACCACTGTATGAGCCAACCATTCAGGATAAAACACCTCCGTGATAGTGCCAACGTTTTTTAGCTTGATTACCTCTTCTTTGACGACTTCGGAATGCTCCTTAATTGAGCGCTAAGGTGGTTGCTTCCTTGGCACCACAGCCGTATTGACATTTAGATGATAACAAATGAAACTTGGATCTACCTCGGGGGCCTCATAAGCATTCCATGCAAATACATCAACGTTCTTTTTCAAAAACTTAACCAATTCCTCCTTCTCCTGAGGTGGCAACTGAACTACTACCTGAAAGAATTTTTTAGGGTCATCATCTATAACAACCTCCTCCAACCCCTCACACGTGGGGTCTTCTACTGCCGCCATCATGGGCGTGGCAAATGTCATTGATTGCTATAAGCCCCCCTCAGCAGAGGCTGAGGATTCTACCTCAGGTTGATGCAAGATTGCAGCCTCCATGCACTGTCTAGCCACAGATTGACTCCCAATCAGCTCTTCGATCTGGTCCCTGGATGGAAATTTCATCTTCAAATGTAGAGTTAAGGAAACCGCACCTAGAGCATGAAGCCAAGGTCTTGCGACAATGGCCGTGTAGGGAGAATAGGCATTTACCATAATGAAATCCACCTCTACCACCTTGGAATTTGATTGCACAGGCAATCTAATTTGGCCTATTGGTATGACAGTCTTCCCCTCAAAGCTTATCAATGGTGAGTCATAAGCCGTCAAATCCTCAAGTTTCAAGTTTCAAGTTTCAAGTTTAGCCTTTTGTACAAGTCAGGGTACATAATATCTACACCACTACCCTGGTCCACCATCACCCTCTTCACGTCATACCCCCCTATCCTCAGTGTAACCACTAAAGCATCATCATATGGTCGTATCGTCCCAACCTTGTCCTCTTCTAAAAAACTCAATGCTAGTAAGATATTTCCCTTAGCTCTCTTTGGCTCAGAATTGGAGTCCTCGGCGGGGATTTGTGCCATGGACATCACCCTAAAAGGACGAAAACCAGTTCTTCCAGGAGCAGCAAAGATGACATTGATCATACCTAAAAGAGGCCTCGAAGAAGTGTTTCCCTGATGCATAGAACTTGAATGGTTTCCCTGCCTATTAGGCTGACATAAAAACTGTTTAAACCTCCCCTCCTTAACTAACTGCTCCAAATGATTCCGTGGGGTCCTGCAATCCTCGATGGTATGGCCCCTTTCACGATGATACTAGCAATGAAGATTCTAATTACAACTCATAGGGTCCCTTGCCATCTTGTTGGGCCACTTGAAATATGGTTAATTCTGGATTTTCTCCAACAACTAATACACCAATTCCCGAAAGACAATATTAACTACCTGAGGAGTGGTAAGACTGGATTGTCCCACAAAATCTCTTCGGGGCTTGTTGTTGTTGTATCTATCCGACCTGAAATCCCTCCTCTCCTGAGTGATAACCTTCACCTTTCCCTTACCTTGCTACTGATCTTCCTCAACTCGCTTATATTCATAAATGTGATCTATGAGTTGACGTACATTCCATACAAGCTTTTTGGTTAAAGATTTCCTTAAATCGTGCTTGGCAGGTAGGCCAACTTTGAAAGTTCTTATCGCCACATCATCAAAATCTCTGTCGATCTCATTGAACATCTCCCAGTATCTATCCGAGTATGTTTTCAGGGTTTCCCCCTCTTGCATGGCCATGAACAGTAACGAATCTAGGGGCCAAGGAACTCTACTACATGTAATAAAGTGAGACTCAAATGCCCGAGTAAATTCCATGAAGGAATCAATAGAACCTGCCCTCAAACGATTAAACTACCTCATCGCCACAAGTCCTAGGCTGGATGGAAAGATCTTGCACATCGGAGTCTCATTCTTGGAGTACACTACCATCCTTTAATTGAAATGACTCATATGCTCTAAATGGTCTATTCTGCCATTATATATGGTGAATGTAGGTTGGGTGAACCGCCGAGGAAGCTTCCCTCTCCCCATCCTACGTGCGAAGGGTGACTTGGAAATTTGGTGCAACGCTCTACTCATAACATCATTTCTCAAGCCTCTAGAGGAAGACTTCTTGCCCTCACGGCCACAAAGATTGTCTTCCTCATAAGAGAAGGAATCATCTGGGGGAGTTCTTGACTTGGGTCTGTAATTGCTATCTTTGGAGTCCTCAAAAGAAGAGTCTGAAAAGGAGGGAGTTCTCCTTCGCCTTTTGTGGTGTAACTTCCTCTTTAGATGGTCAATCTCCTACTGTATGACCCTAGTATGTTCCTCATGAGGAAGTCTACTTCCACCACGTGAGTGACTCCTCCCAGTGTGAACTGTATGCACACTACCTTCACAATCCCTTTCTCACTCTAGGTGCAGGAAATGATCCTCATGCTGGAACCCCATAGACTCTGCATGGTGTGGACCTAAGCCTACTATGATATTAAATTTTCTAAAAACTCAAGATTTCCCATAAACGGCGTCAATTGTAAAGTCACAATTTGCACCCAAACCTAAACAGTAAGAAGGGGATAGGCCCAAAAAGCCCAATACAATGAAATTTGTAGAGAGTGGGCTTAAAATCTAGGTTTTAGTGATGTTAAACAACAAAGATGATGGGTTAGATCGCAACATCATACACATAGGATTGTTTTTATAACAGAAATTGTCCTCGGACTCAAGCCAAGGATGATTGATATTCTCTTTTACTCTCTCAAAGATAGAATACAATTATGGGTACAAATGTGTACAGTGTTTCCTCCTTGTTTTTCTCCGATCCCCCCTCCCTGAATGTCTTCCTTTTCCTTTTATATCATCCTCCTTCTTTTCCCCATCTTCCACGTATGGATCAAATTGCTAATTTAGATACTTGTCTCATCTCACTGTTCCTAAAGTCTTTGGAGGCAACTGTAAGGTTGAACCCTGATACTCAAGCATCACTTCCAAATTAATGCGACTAGAGAAATAGTTGTAGAGCATTTAATGCAGTAGTAACAGCTTTATCTCAGATATTTCATAGCCCTTCTCTTATCTTGTACATCTACCATGCCTACCTTTATTAATAGAATCTTCTAGAATATTGCCTTTGGACGTCAGACAGTCCTTTTTTACCCCGACTTTACATATCCGAGGACATATCTTCCTCGGACCACCTTCTTGGATAACCTTGATCATATACCACTTCTTTATCTATCAGTATTCTCTTATGGGTTAATATTCTCACATCCTTAGACCATTCATTATCCTTGGATTAGGCCTCTAACCCAACACATATTCCTGGGCCATTGACCCTACAACAATCAAGTTTGTTGCCAAACTTTTTCCATTTACAAATGTCTTAAAGAGAAAGTGTCATTTCTTAAAACCATAAATGAGTTTATAATTGAAAAATGTTACATTCACTAGCCTCATCGCACGCGCTCACTAGCCTTATCACACGCGCAGAGCGAGTGCATTGAGGTTTTTTTTTTTAGTGGTTCTATTTTGTTAAAAAAACTGTGTTTTTTTTTTTAATTTTATATATATTTTTTTATTTTGAAAATCTAATTTATAAGTATGTAAAGTAATTTGAAAATTACCAAGTGAAAAAGCTTTTTTATTTTTAGTGGTCCTATTTTGTAAAAAAAAAAAAAAAAAACTATGTTTTATATATATATATATATAATTTTAATTTTGAAAATCTAATTTATAAGTGGATAAAGTAATTTGAAAATTTACAAGAAAGTGTTCCTATTTTTTAGGCAATGTTTTAGTGGAAGTTAGAGTTGCATTTTTGCCAAATTGTTCTATAATTTTAAACATAGAGGTATAAGTGCATTTTTTAATTAAAAAATGAGGAATTCAAACAGGAGAAACTCCTTAAATAAAAGTATAGATAACATTTTCATAACACTTTTACAATAAATAATAAATGGCAAATTGTTACAAGTTATTATTATAGAAAAAAAAAATTAATGATAGGTTATCCAATGAAAACCAAGGTTTGAATTTTTGAAACACGAAATTCTTTAGAAATCTATTTAATTTCAAACATTTCTGTAGCATTAATTATTAAAAGTCATAAAGTCATTTATACTTAACACCAAAATGAAAGACATATTACCTAATATATATATATATATATATATATAAAAGACCCAGTAACGAAACAATTTTTTTCTTAATCTCAGTAACAAAAAGACATATTACCTTAACACTGGACTGAAAGGAAAATATTGTTTTATTTTATAAATAACGTTGCATACTTGCAAGTAAGTTAAACCGCATGATTCTACACAAGATAATCTATCCCTTTTCTTCTTCTTATTCTTCTTCTTCTTCTTCTTCTTCTTTTTTTTTTTTTTTTTTTTTGCATTTCTATGGGATCTTCATAACTGTAAAGTGTGTAATATTAGAATTTATGCTTCCTGTAAAGAAAAAATTTAATGTGTAGCACAACTGCAGAAGTGGATCCTCACACCTTAAGGAATTTTAGTATCATCATCATCATCATCATTATTAATCCAAGTATTAAAGGTCCATTATAAGGCATATACTTTTTCATTTGTTTAAACATAACTATCAAAAGACTTTAAGCCAATTGGGCCTCCCCATCGCTTTCGAATCAGTATCAAGCTTCAAAGTTTCAAAGAATCAAATGCACCTAACAGCCACGAGCCACCAATCCTTTTTCAAAGACTAATAAAAATTGTTAAATAGTGTGCTAATTACAAGTTCAAATACATTCAATGTTTTATTATTTTAATTTTCTTACGCCTTAAAAAAATTTAAATGATATACAAATATATAAATTACCATGCACAAATACTTCCATGCACGATGAATGAATTATTTAACTTGTATTTTTTATTTTTAAAATGTGTATTGATTTGTTGCTGATAACATTTTTTTTAGTAATGGGAGTAATATACTGTAATCACTGCTATTCATTCACTCAATTGTCTTGCGCTATCTTTTGTCTGCGGATTAGCACTAAGAGCACTCACAGTGTAGTCATTTTAGCAACCCCAAAACTGAAAACACACCGTATAGCAAGGGTGCTAATTTGTTTGGTTGGTATATTTTTTTACTTCATTGCTATAGTGGGTTGCTAAAGATAACAGCCCACTGTAGCTAGATAGTATAAGAAAAAAATATTATATTATTCTCACACTCATTTTAAGGCAAAATTTGCCAAACAGTACAATTTTGAAAATATTTTAGAAGGATGGCATGCGTTCAAAGTTAATTAGTAAGTTGGACTCTTTTTGGAAGTTGACTTTAAGAAATTCGACTTCTAGCCAAAATAAACCCATCTTCCACCGGATGATTAAGTCTGACGTGAATTAAAAAAAAAAAAAAAAAAAAGGAAAAAAGCCACGTCGAAGTCAATTTCAGTAAACTCGACTTCTATTGAAGGTCGAGTTCACTATACTCGACTTCAAGCTTGGTTAAAAAAATTTCATAGGGGTAAAAAGGGGAATTTGAGTATACTATAATCGATTTTGAGATTCCGTCCATCTTCTTCCTGTATGGCAAGGAATCCGAAAAAAAGCAGGTTCGTTCTCTCTCTCTCTCTCTCTCTCTCTCTCTCTCTCTCTCTCTCTCTCTCTCTCTCTCTCTCTCTCTCTCTCGGCTGAAATGAAATGGGTTTTGATTTGCTTTTTAGGTTTAGTGATTTGGAGATTTGGGTTTCATTTAATTCGGGCCATTGCTTGGGCCATTGCTCCTGTTGCTGATGCTAGCAGGTCTATATATGTATTATGTTTGAAAATTTGATTCTAGTATTGTGAATCTGTTGGGTTGTTCATGATCAAAGTCTTGGCAATGTACTGTGAATCTGTTTGAAAATTTAATTCGAATTTTTGAAAATTTTGATTTATTTAGGAGAAAATTGTAGATCTATATATGTATTATGTTTACACTTAGCATTGTGAATCTGTTGGGTTGTTGACGATGAAAGTCTTGGCAATGTATTTCCAAAAACCAATGATGAATCTGTTTGGTTTCTGCTTAAATTTTTTCCTTATGAAGAAAAAAAAAAAAAAAAAAACCTTTATCATACATGCTCGAGCTGTTCCTTACAGTGGTTCAATGATTTATGTGAATTTGGTATAGGTTGATCAGAGTATTTTTTGTCAGTGGCTTGTAATTTGTGAATAATAATAGAAGTATTTATTGGATATTAGAAGAAAGTAAAGTGGAAATTATAGCAAGGACTACAATAATTACAAGCCAATGATTACAAGGACTACAATGAAATTGAAAAATGAAGTTTGGTGACGATGTTACATTTGCAACAATAATTAAAGAGAAGTGCAAAAGAGAGTTTACTTATTATTGTTTCAAGAAAATTTTGTGCATTGCTAAGTTTGACGACCGAACGAATGTGATATTGTACTGCAGAAGGATGTAATACTCACACCCTATTGTACTCATTTTTGTTTGTTTAGTTTAGAATATATATTTCTTATGAAAAGAGAGTACAATTTTGGTATGACACTAGCCAATATTGCACATTTAATCTCTCTATTCAATGTCATTAACCAATATTGCACATTACACAAACCTATTATTTATAGCTAATATGACACAAAAACTTTTTGCAGTATGACGATAGATCCTAGACCCATTGATCGTAGTGTATTGATGGAACAAATTAAACATTGATTTGAGTTACTGTGGAACCCTGGGGGACAGGTAATTGCATGAGTTTTCTTGTACTACGCATTCATGTCACAACTCTAATTAGCCATAAATACTAAATATTTGCATAAGATTTTTATCTATTGTTATAATATTTGCAGAATCCTCCTTGCACACTGGATTGTTGAAGTCGCCATGAAGAGTTGACACTTCGATGTCCCATGGTAGATGATCGTGTCCTTGCCATTGTGAGGTTGCTTGGTCTAGAGGGTTTGTACTTGGTCCCATCCATACAGCTTGACCATGCATTGATCATTGCATTTGTAGAGCGATGGCACCCAGAAACCCATACATTCCACCTACCACGTGGTGAGATGACGATCACATTGCAAGATGTGAAAGTTATCATGGGGTTGCCCATCGAGGGTGAGGCAATGGTTGGGCCCACTAAAAGAACTTGGACAACAGTGTGTGCTGAAATGCTTGGAATTCAAATTCTAAATGGCCATCAAACTGTGCTAAAAGGTCAAAGGATTCTGATAGCCGCACTTGTCAACCGAATCAAACAACCACTGCCTCCGAATGCCAATGAGATTCAAGTTCATCAGCACGCTCATTGCTATATACTAGCCCTACTAGGGGATATGGTATTTCTTGACAAGTCTGGAGATAGGGATCATCTCATATGGTTAGAGTTCATGCAGAACCTTCATAATCCACGCAAGTATAGTTGGGGTAGTGTAGCCTTATCATGGTTGTACAGACAGCTATGCAATGCAACCAACAAGAAGGCAAAGCAAATTGGCGGACCATTGATTTTGGTCCAATTGTCGATATATGTTAGGTTCCCACATATGTCCCTACAGATGGTGCCCCAACCCGAGGGTGTTTATGGTCCACCACTACCACCAATTCCTCTTGCTCTGAAGTAAGTATATTTTGCATAATTAGTGTGCTATCATGTATTTTGCCATAGTTTTATACGTAAATGACTAACGACCATGTGATGTTACATGCTTATAGGTGGGCAGGGGCGATATGTACAAAGAATGCTCCCACACACGTGCTTTTCACATATCGCAATCAAATTGTCAGGACACGGCCCAATCACGTATAATACTTGTATTTATACATCCATAACATCTTATGTCCTTCAAAAAGTTTTTCATTGCCCACTATTGTACTACTTGTTATGCAAATTATGGGAAAATTTCTAAATGTGGTTGCTTTACTTGATGGCTTTTGTAGGTGAAGTGGGAGCCATATGGAAATGACTTGGGCCACCTTCCTCCTAATTTTCACTTTGAGGGAAGTAACGTGCTGCACACCTATACTATTGCCTATATCATCTTAAAACTCTATAGCATCATCTTCATGATCATCCACGACGTCATGACGAACATTGTCAACATTTTCATAGTTTATAGTATTCTCGTGAAAGTCATCTCTCCCAATCATCTCTTCATACTCATCTCTACCATGATCAACATCATCTTCATCTTTGTCTTCCCCCCCCCCCCTAGAGATTGAATTCATTATTGTTGATAACTAGATCCGCAAGCCTCCATTGAAGTTGGTGTCTCTTGACATGGTAGTGTATAACCTCCAACTATAGTGCACGGGGTAAGGGTAAGAGTCGGATAACTATCTGCATGTAATAATTGGAATTCTTCCTCGCCACCACCCTCCAAAGTTGTTTGTTGCACATCTTCACCGCCAACTTCTATACAAGGCTCCACACTTATATACAACTTAATAGCTTTTAACTGGGGTGCAGAGTTTATCCTGTCAAATATAATCTTAACATGCTTGTCTCCTTTTATTTCAATAGGCGTGAAGATAATACAGTCACTGAACACTGCATGAGGAGCACGATATGTAATTTTTATGTCATGCATCCAACTTTCCAAATCCATCTCTTTCATAATTTTCTTTTTCAACTTCTTCAAATTAATCTCTCCCTGTTTTTTTAGCTGAATAATCTCTAACTTTTTACCAGGCCCTTCATATGTCACTCCATTAGCCACATTACTGCAGGGCTCCCCACCATAATATAGATATAAATCAATTGAACTCATTACAAGCTTATAAGTTTACTAAAAGTTAGTGACAAATATAACACCTTTATTCGATATGAACCACAAAATATTGCCTCAAAGCAAATATAAAGATAACATTGTATAGTCCATCAAACAATTATAAACAAATTTTTAAACTCAAACAAATTTGTACATGGTTGCTAACCTTAAAAAATTAATATTCATTACACCTTACAACTAACAAACTATTACACATTATAACGAAAAACTCATTGCATAGTTCAAATAACAGCCTATTACAAAGCACAAATAACAAAATGCAAAAAACAACAACAACAACAACAACAACAACAATAATAATAATAATAATAAATTACTGGCGTAAATGCACTTTTAGTCCCTACATTTTGGGGTTTTTTTTTTTTATTTTTTATTTTAGTCCTTACATTTTATTTTTACCACTCTTAGTCCCTAAACCAATTAGCGCAGGACATTTAAGTCCTTGAAGTACCATTTCGTCACCAAACTAACAAGAAAAGCTGATCTGGCTAATGGATCAATAAAATAATATTTTTTTTTTACACAGATCAATAAAATAACGAGAAAAGCTCACGCAAAGTACTTACCAAGCGTGAAGCTCGTCGGGCTCGTGCATGTCCCCTGAAATTCCTCCTGTGATAACTGTGAGTGGATGAGTCTAGCCGAAGTGGTAAACTATGAGTTTTGGTCATTTGATTCCAAGCAATCAATGTCCGTGGATGGATGGGAAATCAGATATAGGTCACTTCCTCGTTGTTGGTAGTTTTGATGGAGAGGCAACTCATCAATTGGTTGAGATGGTCCAGAGGGAGTAAGTGGTCGTGGGGAGGGGAGAGTTGCATGGGCATGGGATTGAGGGATGGGTGATAAGGACTCCCCATTGGTAATAGTGAGAGCTGGAGGTCTAGGTCGGTTGGTGTGGGTGTCGTGGATTCTTGGTCAGATGAAGGGGCCATGTGGGTGAATGGTTGAACTCTGTTTTGGGATATATGAAACAGGGGATAAGGTTAATTCGGTTTAAGAGGTAAAAGATGGCAATTAAGAATTAATTCTGCTAACTCACTAGAGGAAGTAAATAGTGCTTAAAAATTTATTTAATAATAAATCTAAATTTGAATGTTAGTGTTTTTTTTTTTTCTTTTTTCTTTTTTTTTGCGTGTATGTGTGTGAATGTGGTTTTTCAATGTAGGTACTTTTGAATGGAATTGTGGAAAGAAAAGTAGCAAGGCATGTGTGCTGAAGATTCACATGAAGTCCTCGCCATAGAGAATTGCGATAAAAACTATGAAAGCTAGTAAGGTGAAAAGGTAGGGAGAAAGACGAGCTTTTCTTATAAGAACAGAGGAGGAAGATATTGGTGGCTTCATTTGTGTTGTTGTATTGTCTGTGTATGAAATATTTCATACACACCATTAATGGTTTTGTTTTTATGAGTTTCTTGATGAGGTTTCTAAGTCGAGCAACATATTCCGCGTGATGAATTGAGGTAGGAACTATATAGGTTAGAGATATCAATGATATATGGTGCTTTGCTAGCCTAATATAAACTTTGATCGTAAAGTTTTAATTATATTTTAAACAGGAAAGTAGGAAAGTTCTAAAACTATAGCTACTATTTTGCATTTCATTTCTCATCATTTTTGTGTTATCAATACTTTGTGTGTGTTATCGTCCCCTGTTTCATATATCCCAAAATAGAGTTCAACCATTCACCCACATAGCCCCCTTATCTGACTAAGATTCCATGACACCCATGCCAACCGATCCAGACCTCTAGCTCTCACTATCACCAATAGGGAGTCCTCATCACCCATCCCTCAATCCCATACCCATGCAACTCTCCCCTCCCCACGACCACCCACTCCCTCTGGACCATCTCAACCAATTGATGAGTTGCCTCTCCATCAAAACTACCAACAACGAGGAAGTGACCTATATTCGAATTCCTATCCATCTACGAACATTAGTTGCTTGGAACCAAATGACCAAAACTCCCAGTTTACCACTTCGGCTAGACTCATCCACTCACTGCTATCACAGGAGGAATTTCAGGAGACATGCACGAGCCCGACAAGCTTTACGCTTGGTAAGTGTTTCGCGTAAGCTTTTCTCATTATTTTTATTGATATGTGTAAAAAAATTTATTATTTTATTAATCCGTTAGCCACATCAGCTTTTCCCATTAGTTTGGTAACGAAATGGTGCTTCAAGTACTTAAATGTTTCACACTAATTGGTTTAGGACTAAAAGTAGTAAAAAAAAATATAGGGACCAAAATGGAAAAAAGTCAAAATGTAGGGACTAAAAATGCATTTACGCCTAAATTACTATTACAAACAAGACATTACTCATCAACAATATAACAGTGGTATGTGTATATATATATCGATCAAATGAAAAAGTGAGTATATATATTAGCCAGGTCTAACCAAAAAAAAAATTTAAAAATGTTTGAATATTTACCTACAAATTAAAGAAGAAAAAAAGCTTTTTAATTTGTAGAATGATCAATGTGTGTGAAAGGGAGAGTTTGAGCGTGGGAGAGAGCTGGGAGAAGTGAGAGTTGGGAGATGAAAAGTGTATTAGTGTAAAGTGTATTAGAGATGAAAAGTGTATTATATCTGAGACGGTTGAGATTGGTGTAAAATTTATTGGAACTCAAGTTTGATAAACTCGAGTTTCATTTAAAAAAATTTTTACCGTGCTCGCATGACTGACTTAGGTAGGGTAGGTGGTGTAATGACTAGCCTGGAAGTCGAGTATGCTATACTCGATTTTATATGGTCTACGTGAGTTTTCCTTTTTTTAACCAAGGTTGAAATCAAGTATAGGGAACTCGACTTTCAATAGAAGTTGAGTTTACTGAACTTGACTTCCACGTGGCTTTTTTTCATTTTGTAAATCCACATCAGACTTATTTATCTGGTGAAAGATGGATTTATTTTCGCTACAAGTCGAGTTTCTTAAAGTAGACTTCCAAAAAGAGTCCAACTTACCAACTAACTTTAAATGCATGCCATTCGCCTAAAATATTTTCGGAATTGTACTGTCTGGCAAATTTTGCCCTCATTTTAATCCCACACACAAAAAGCTCTCTCTAACGCAGACAAACAACTCTACCTCTCTCCCTCTTTCTCTCTACCTCTCCATTGCTTTCCTTTCTCACCTCTCTCTCAGCAATGATAAATGGGTTAGACATCAATGTGCGGCGTAGGCATGCAGTGGGGTTGAGATAAGTGCAACGGTGTGTGGTGGCTGTTGAGATTAGTAAGCATCGGCATTTGGCGTTTGGTGGGTTTCAGCTATTGAGATCAAAGAGTTTTGGTGGGTTTCGAGGTTGTGGGTTACTGGATTTCAGGGGTCGGATATAGGTTTCGAGGTTGTCAAATTTCAGAGGTCGAATTTGGTGGTGGCTGAGATCTTGTGATGGTGGTGGAAAAGGAAGGTGGGTGGGTTTTGTGATTTGGAAGAGGAAGGCCAAAGTTGATGGCTGGGTTTGAGGGTTTTTTTTTTTTTTTTCCTTCCTGTAGTGGGTTGTGGTTGCCATTATAGTGGTTGTGGCCAGTGGACCGGTGGTGGGGGTTTTGATTTGCAGAGGTTGTAGTACCAGTGATGGTGGTTTGAAAAATTATTAGATACTCCTGGAGTACCATAAATGCGTACTTCCCCTTCTCACATAAATGGTAGGTCCCACCAAGAATTTGATTAGTGAGACTCACCATCATGTGAAAGGAGGGAGTACGCATTTATAATATTCTAGGAGTACACAATAATTTCCCTGGTGATTTTGGGTGGATTGTGATGGGAGTTTACTGTATTGAATATATTAATTTATTGTGGTGTTTATATTATTTTAATGCATTGTTTATATTATGTTAATGCATTGAATGCTAAAATAAAAGCTTTGATATTAGGTGTATTGTAAATTGAATTGTTACAATAAATAAAGTGACATTTTGAGTTGCTAAAATGTATATATGTTTTACATGCTTTGCTGTGAATGCTCTAAAAGGCCTAGCAGTTTTTCCTTTTAAAAAAATAATAAAAGAAAAGAAAAAAAAAATCCCAAGCTGACTATGTGAGCTGATAACTAATGCTTTGCTTGACAGTTTAAGCCAAACACGATCATTAGGTTATACCCTTATAACTAAGGGTGTCAAATAGATAGATTTGAATTGAGCATGAATGGGTTGGGTATATAAAATTTTAACCCATTTAACTATTTATTCATTATAACCCATTTAACCAGTTAATTATAACTCAAACCCAACCCACCCAATTACCCAATAATCAATGGATATGTGTGTGTGTGTGTGTGTGTGTGTAACAAAAAATATTAGACATGGAAAAACGAGTCAAAATTTTCTGACCCAACTCAACTTGATTTGAAAAATACCTGACTCGAACTCAATTTTTTTTACCCGAAGCAAAAACAGGTTGACCCATGACCCGACCTGTGTTTTTTGCAGGTTAACTTGATCCAACCCACGACCCAAACCATTTTTTAAAACTTTTTTTGGTAAAAAAAATAATAAAATTAAGACAATATTGGTTTAATTGTTTATTGTAATCTTTAAGGAAACAATTGAGACATTTATATAACTGCATACAAATGAATTGAAATATGAATAATTGAGCATTCTGTAATGAGTAAAGATTTTTAGATATCAAATAGTAAAGTACATGTCAAGATAATCTCGTTACAATAGAGTTAAAAACATAAATTTAAAATTGTAGACATGTGTGAGAAATATTCATAAGTGTGAAAATAGTGAAACTAAAGTATCAAATTAGCATAAATTATGAATACTTAAACCTATTTTTTTAACAATTTATGTCCCAAATAAACGGCTTTTCAAAATAAATTATGATATTTCCTAGAGTGTGTGTTGTTTAATAATGATATGATATTCATAAAAGAGATCATGTATAAATAAGTAAACAATCAAACTTTAATATATATTCTCAAATTGAAATAGAGTGTCAACCACAATTAATAATAGATTATAAAATTAATTTTCAAGATTGTAAATTTCTTATATGTTTTTATTCTTCGTCAAATGAGTTATTCAACAAGTCATTTGTAATTTTGTTTTATATTTTGGAATGTTGATATTGTGTAGAAATAAAACTTGTGTATATATTTTACTTATCTTTGTGTTATTTTGTTTTAGTTAGCAAGGTTGAGATTTGTATAATTTTAAAATTATTGAATAAGTATTAATAAGTTTAAGAGAGTTCATTCTTGATATAAGTGGTAAATTCAAAGTAATGCATTTTACATCAAGTAATTTGTTGAATGACTTCCTAAATGGAAAATACATGTTGTTTTCTTTATTAAAAAAAAATTCATGTAAAAAATACAGGTCAACCCGACCCAAACCGACCTAACCTGCAACTCGATTGACCAAACCCCTTTTTAACCCACTTAAAATGACCCTTTTTTTTTATCTACAACCCATTTAACTCGTAACCGGATTGACCTAACCCGAACCCGACTCAACCTGCCTGTGTGCCATTTCTAAAAAATACCACTAAAACTTCTAAAGTTGCCAAAATACCCTTAAATCTAAAAATTACCAAAATGTCCTTAAATTTTCTAAATGACCAAAATATCCTCCAAAACCCACTAAAATTACCGACATGTTCTTAAAACTTATAAAATGACCAAAATGCCCACGAAACAAAAAATTACAAAAATACCCCGTAACCTAAAAATGACCAAAATACTCTCAAAACCTCCAAAATAACTAAAGTTCCCTAAACCTAAAAAAACATGGTTCCTTAATTTTGTCTAAAAGCTTGCAATGGTCCAACCTATGGAATTGGATTAGGATGCCCATCTTCCTCTCTAGAAATCTTGGCATTGCAAGAAGTGAAAAAACTTTCAGTTCACCTTATTTTCTGCTGTTTTTGGTGCTCTTATCTGGTGAATAGTAATTTCACAAAAATGTCAAGGTTAATCATATCGATCTAGAAAAAGAAAAACAATAAAATTACAACTCCAATCTTTTAATTAGCATGGTATTCTTTGATTCATGATGTACCCCCAAAAAATGCGATTTGGGTTCCTTCTTCTGGTTCGTCTTGATAATACTTGAGTCAAAGATGATAAATCATTTTTTACCGTAATCTGCACGAATCATGCAAGCAAACCATGCCATGCATGGATCCAATCACTATTAGGTGAAATAGCATTTTTAGGGGCTATTTGGATTTGTTGTTTCAATTGCTCATAACTCTGTTTCCATCGCTCATAACTCAAAAATAGTAGGACCCACGGCTGAGAAGTTTGTTTGGCTTTTGTTTCCATCACTCAATTCTCTGATTTTTTAGTGATGAGTTATGGAAACCGAAAACACATTTTAGGTGTTTTCAGTTTCCAAAACTCAGTTTTCAATGGCAAAGTTGTAATTATTTAGCAACTTTGGGACCCATGGCAGTGAGTGGTCACATCAAACCCATTGAGATCGTTGCCTTCTTACTCTATTGGCTTTGTTTCATTTGCTTTTCTTTTCAGACACAACACTCTTCACGCTCAAGCGTCACACACCCACATTTCGCTTTACCCTTCCAACTTCTATCTTCCTCCTTTCACTTTTCTTCCCTTGAAAAATCTAGTGCATCCGAAGTGGTGAAGCTATCCAGCCAAAGACACGAGCTGACCATAGAAGGACACGATCTATCACCGGTGGTCTGTTCTGCCAATTTTGCCATTTTGGGTCTGTTCTTCACTTTCTCCCTCTCTCTTTTCCATGTCCATTGTTGTATTTGTTGAGATGTTGCTCTATGAATTTTTTTTTTCTGTTAAAATTTATTTTTCAAGACTTTGTTGAGTACCAAAATGTATGGCTGTGCTGGGTTTGTAGTTGTGTGCTCTATCTAAATCTTATTTCCTACAATCTACTTCACAATATTGGGAAAGATTTGAAAATGTAAGTTTTTTTTTTTTTTGGGGGTGGAGCTGCTAGCAAAAGAATTAACATGGTGCTTGAGCTAGACGAAGCAAAACCAATAAGAATGATTGCATTAATTTAAAGAATTTAACAAGAACCAATTTCCTAGGGAAGTTCAAGACTGGCATGAAATGAAAAAAAAAAATTGAAAGAGAAGGAAAAGACCAAACAAATTTAATTCCTATGGATCGATCTGAGTTCTGACGCAGTACAGTAAATGGGTCCCATTATTTTGTGCAAAATTTTGAGTTATTGAAACCAAGATATGAAACCAAACGGGTGGGGTTTGGAAAATTGGGGTATTTTAAGTGAAAAGTGACAAAAATTGAGTGAGGAGTGATGAATGAGGAAAAAAAGTCCAAACAAGGCCTTAATGTTCCCAGTTGAGACGTCAAAAGCTAGAATCTCACTTTATCTCTTAATATGTATAGTAAAAAAAAAGATTAAATTGAAAATTTTACCCTTAAAGTTTAAAATAATTTTTATTTTATCCTCTAAATATAAAAATCTATTATACAGTCCCCTTTGGTTATGTATCTTTGAATTAATAAATAAATAAAGCACATCCATCAATATTCATTAATAAAATGGCCGCTAAGCGTCACCTCATTATAAAATGACATAATTTTAACGCTATTAAAAAATGACATCCTTTTTGTCTACAGCAGAAAAAATATTTAACAATTTTTTTAAAAAAATTATGTTATTTTTTTCTTTTCTAATTTTTCTTCTGGTTAATTTTTTTTTTATTTAAAAACAAACGCCCAAAAGCTCCAATAAAATAATCTAATAATCTTTGCACAATTTTACAATATCCATACGAAAATCCAACAATATTACCAACTCTTTTTTAAATGAACGAAGCTTGCTCAGCTTGCAAACGACATGTAAAAATCCTAGAAACTAAAATAAAAAAATGACAAAATTTAACTATAGAATTGGTTGTAGTATAAAACTATAAACTTACTTAATATCTTTTTATTGGAGGTCAATTTTGACAAATTCACCATTGGATTACATCTTCTTTTTATATCCTTCATGCTTGCAAAATTTCTAGAAATTTAAATATTAATAACTATGTAATCAATCAATAAATTAAATTGCAAGTTTTTGTAATTTAAAATTATGCATAAAATATAAGTTTAATATTATATAGTAAATAATATCCGATTGACACAAATTTGACATATGTATTAAGAATATAACGAATATGCAATTCAACAGTTAAATTTTCAAAATATGCAATAATATTTATTTTATTGAATAAGATTATAATTTAATGCTACAATTAATTTTGTAACTAAATTTTATCTAATAAAAAATAAAATAAAGTATCACATTTTGTTTTATATTATGAACTCCAATTGGGGTTGTGGATCCATGGGTCACGTGTTTTGCATAAATTAACTTTTTTGTTAAAATTACACCAATTTGGACGGCAGGGTGGACTATGGCAGTCTCTCATATTAAGGGTTTAATTGAACAAATCAAAATTTAGGGACACCTGCAATTCAAGATGAAAAAGTCAAAAAGTGTAATTTGCCATTGTTTTATTTTAACAAGCGTAATAGTTGAGAAGTGACTTTATTTTGAATTTTTTATATATAATAATCTCTTAATATTATTACTTTTTGTGTATTTTTACCTTTATGCACTTATTTTTACCATCTTTTTTTTTTTTTTTTTTTTTAGAGTTTTAATCTATAGCGTCCGCTCATGATAATAACTCTTTATTATCAGACCAAGACACCAATCAGTTTATGGTGTAGGCGGGGATTGAATTTCAGATCTCTTATACAACTATCAGAGACTTTACCAACTGAACTAACTGAAACCCACCACTTATTTTTACCTTTATTTGTTTGTGAGTAAATAATTTCACTTTTGAATTCTGAAATTTGTTTCTAGAGACATAAAAGGTATTTCTTAAAATCAGCCCACCATATTTCATCCTTCCTCCTTTATCTGGCCAATTTGAATAGACACATAGAGTGGACCCAGCAGAAATACAATCCATCATTTTTATCAATTCTTCTCTTCTATCATCGTTGTAACTAAATAGCGGAAATTCGATCATTTCCTATCTAATCCCTTCTCTTCTCCCCTTTTTCATCTAAACAAAGTGTTAACTTCATTAAAAATTAAACGGAGAAGAAATTCAAAGTATGAAATTGACTTAATTTTAAAAGTTAAGAAAATAAATAATTGTGGCGAGATCCAAATGAACACAATTTATAGTTTGAAAAATCAAATTAACTTTACCCACTTCAATGATTGGATGAACAAATTATAAAATTAACATTTTATTTTTTTTTAAAGGGTTAGCCTCCTGTACTTTTTCAATTAGACATCTTTTTTGTTTTAAATAATAATGGCAACCAAACTAAGGGTACGTTTGGTACACTGAATGAGAATTACGACAGGAATTATAATTTTTATTACTAAGAATAAAATGTGTCGTAATGTAATAACTAAACATGTTCATTAGTTTGGTTGTGAGTTGTAACATTAGAATGAAACTTAACAATTATTTTAGAAAATTTCTTACTCATATAATTATATTTCCTTAAAATTTGTTATTTTTAAATTTAAGAGAGATATGTGTTATTTTTTATGATTTTTTTTTTTTATAATTGTTAGATGTATATGAAAAGTTTGTTTACTTGGATACATATTAAGTTTTGAAATTATTGCACTTACTAAGGAATAACTAATTAATACAACCTATTAAAGAGGAATAATTATTCCTCATTTTGAAGAAGAGACATGCTACACCCACAACATTTTCACAAGTAGTTAGTTGTTATTGGTTCAAATTTGAACCCAACACGAAGATTACTTTTTTGCCCCAACAATAATAACTAGTAACAACCTGCCATTTAAGATTTGTTGTAAAAATGTTGTGAAAATGTTGTGAACATATCATTTCTCTTTTGAAGAATGACTAATCATAAGAAATGATTATTCCTCGTAATAAAATATAATCAAATTTAAGAATAACTAAACCATAAAAATAACTAGTACATTACAATGCCTATTACAATCTACCAAACATGCTCTTAGTAGGTGATGCGACAATTTTTCATTAAAATTAAAAAAAAAATATTTAGTTAAAAAGTACTGAAAGTAAGCCAAAAACGAAAAAAAGTGAAATATGTGAACTACACTTTATATAATGTAGTCCTATACCCATTGAGCAATCTCTCAAAGTAGCAACAAATAAGTTACATGAAAAAGCAACACTCATAAAAATATCTGGAAGCCGCAGATGCTAGAGAACGCTAGAAGCAGATTCGATCACGATCTTTTTATCTAGATTCTAGAAGAAGGTTGCATCACAAATAAGGTAATAGAACAAGATATATTATCTTTACCAGCCAATTATGAATTTTTTTTCGTCATGACCAAAGCTCCTAATTTCATTGCAAATAAATACAATTACCCTACACCCATATACTGAATTTAGAAGTTAAAACCTCACGAAAAGCTAGACATCTTGCTGTTAAACCTATTTACGGAGTTGAAACTGAAAAATTCTGCAAGAATCTTTCTTTCACCTACAAAAGTTTTACCACCCCCATTTACTCTAAGAATTAAGCTAGACTCAATAAATTGTTACAACATGTCAATCTCTTATAAGTCAAAAGAAAATTAAATAAAATAATAAAATATTTAGACTGACTCATCGCAATTTAAAATTAGAGTGTTGTAAAAATATAGTTATATTTTGTTTTATTTGTAGACTTTATGGTTTATGCATTTTTTTTTATTATCAAAAAAAATATATTCATAGACAAGCTATTCCATGAGTAAATAGTTCATTTTGCACTTGGAATTGCATTTATTGAATCTAAAATGTCAATTAAAAAGTAATAAGTAATGTGGTATGGCTGTATGGGATACATTTTTAATTTATAATTATTTAATTTGAATTATGAAATACATATACCTTTAAATTTATCATGTAATATTTTCAACAAAACTTGAGGTCTGAAATTTTTGTAATTTGGTTTAATTCCTTAAAATATGCGCATAAGGTAAGAGCAGGGGAGGTGATTTTCAAAGGGCCGGGCCTCAAAAAATAATCAATCTTGTTTCAAAACTTGAGGTAAGAACTTTTTGCAATTTGGTTTAATTACTAAAAGGGAAATGCTAACGAATGCCCTTAGGGCATTGGTTAACAATCCATTTAAAGAAAGTTTTTATAGGAAAATGAAACAAAGCAATTAATGTTTTGACAGTTTTTTTCATTTTCTATAAAAGTGGTATTAAAACTTTCCTAAAATGGATTGCTAACCAATGCCCTAAGGGCATTCGTTAGCATGACCCTTACTAAAAACATTAAGGTAGGATAGTAGGAGTGATGGTGGTGATATTCGAAAGGGTTTCAGCTCCAATGCAATAATCTAGGCTTTGCAGTCAGAGTAAAGACCATTCACCAGCTATGTGCACATAATTAAGGAGACAAAGTGGTTGGTGGAGTGCTTCAGAAAAGCATAATTTATTACCTTGCTCAAAATTTGTAATACAAAAACTAATAATTATCTCATATATTAAATATGAGACAGGTTCAAGTTACATATAGTGTAATTTCATAACAATTACACTATTTTTAAGCCGTAGATTCTCCAAATATCAAATGGTTAAAAACAAAACACTATTATCCATTACATCTATTAAATATTTAACAAATTAATAGCATACTCATTATCTCTTTCCTTATTAAATGCTCCTGTATTTTTCTCTCTCCTTATTAAGCCATTCATTGTAATTTCTTTTTCTTTGCAATTCCTTCTACTATTTCCTTACTTAGTTTTTTTCTCCCCTAAATAAAACCTCATCCCTTTTTTACAAAATGTTCCAGCACAATTGAATGAAAAGGCATCAGATTTTTTTTTTTTTTTTTTTTTGAGAATCAAGAAATCGGAAATTAGCCCAGCTTTCTCTCTTTGTGTGGAGATTAGTCGTATCTAATTGACTAAGTGCCGTTGCAATGATCTAAAAATAACTTAAAAGTTAAAAACAAAACATGGGATCTTCAGGACAAATCTATGGGGTAAAATTAAGTTTAAAGAATTAATGAACCCGTCCTCTAAACCCAAAAAAAAAAAAAAAAACAATACATACAAATCCAATAGCTCCACCAACCATTTCCATGGTTTTAATAATAAAGAAATATCAACTTACATTGTTTTGATCTTATGGAATAACAACTCAACTCTTCAAAGAAAAATTTCAAAATTAAAAACATAATTGTCTATGCTGTGATTACTTGAGCCCTGTTAAGGATTCTACTAATACTAATCATCATACTAGTTTGAGTTCAAATACAAGAGATAGAGATAAAGACATATCTGGTAGCCACACCAAATACAAGTCGTAAGACTCTAGAAGTCTATCCTTAGCGATAAGATAATCAGGTTTTGTCTTAGGTGATGAGATTGTTTGCAAATCAACGAACATTTAAAAAAGATTTTAAAAAATTGAGTAAGTAAAATTAGAACACGAGATACAAAGTACCTAAACTAAAAATAATTAGAAGTTCTTTTCAAGACTTGTGGTCTTGTTGTAGTTGTCTAATGCTATTGGTAGCTCCTGCTGTGAATATTTTTGCTTGAACATTTTGTTTAAAAGGACGAGAAAAGTGATAGGTTTTATTTAGTGGAGAAAATAATTGACTAAAATAAGAAAAGCATAGAAAGATAGAGATGGTATAAACGTACTACGAATTGCATAGAAAAAGGAATTACAATGAAAATTGAAAAAATTAATGAGAGAGAAAAATAGACACAAAAAGCATTTAATAAGGAGAGAGATAATGTGCATGTTATTAATTTAGTAAATATTTAATGATTTAATAATGGATAATAGTGTTTTCTTTTTAACCGTTTGATCTTTTAGGAATCTACGATTTAAAAATGGTATAATTTTTATAGAGTTACACCAGGTGTAACTTGAACCTATATCATTAAATATATGTATTTCCTTTCTTATAGTGTATGAACTCCACTTGATGTGAAACCGTAAACGCTATAAGAAAGATAATATACTCACAGATGTACATTAACTTTTTCCAAAAAGATGGGTAAAAGGAGCTCTTTTTCTGGTCTTTTTAGCAAAAGGATTGGACCAAAAGTATTAGGTGGGGACCTTTCGGTGTTGAAACCTAACCATTAACAAGTTGGTGGGGTTATCCAAAATAAAAAGTTGACAAGTTGGTGGGGTTAGATTACAAGCCCAACCAGGCCTTCAAAGAAGACTGGGCCGGGTTGGCTCTATAATCAGGACACGTGCCGAATTTTCTTGTAACAATGATTTTATTGACTGATAAAATTTAGATATAATCTTAGTTTGTATGTTAGGTTCAACATTTAAAGTTATGGCAAAAATGCAATTTACACATTAAAATTTTTGTGAATCGTCTTGTTAGTCCACTAGGTTTAATTTTTATATCATTTTATTACTTTAACTTTAACCCTTTTTTCCCCCCTTCCCCTGTATATGTGTACGTGTTTTTCTCAAATAAAAAATAACTCAGTGTTAACAAGTCATCCCACATTGGTAAGATATAATATTGAAAAGGAGTTTATCGCTTGCTCCAGGACACTAACTACTGCATGCAGTTTTGGTGTTGGATGCAGTTTTGGTGTTGGCGTATAAGTGTATTTCCTTATCTCATCCCCCTTCCCTATGTGTGTGTGTGTGTTTTTTTCTCAAATAAAAAATAATCTAGTGTTGTCAAGTTATCTCACATTGGTAAGGTGTAATATTGAGAAAAGGCTTATCACTTGCTCCGCAATACTAACTGCCGCATGCAGTTTTGATATTAGCATGTGACTATATTCCCTTATCTCATCTTTCTTCCTCTATGTGTGTGTATGTGTGTGTGTGTGTTTCTCAAATAAAAAATAACTCAATGTTGTCAATTCTTATGCAATTTTAGTATTGGCGTGTGAGTGTATTCCTTTATCTCATCTCCTTTCCCCTATATGTGTGTGTGTGTGTGTGTGTGTTTCTCAAATAAAAAATAACTCAATGTTGTCAAGTCATCCCACATCAGTAAAGTGTAATATTGAGAAGGAGTTTATCACTTGCTCCGCGATACTAACTGCCGCATGCAGTTTTGGTATTAGCGTGTGAGTGCATTCCCTTATCTCATCTCCTTTCCCCTATATATGTGTGTGTGTATGTGTTTTTCTCAAATAAAAAATAACTTAGTGTTGTCAAGTCATCCCACATCGGTAAGGTGTAATATTAAAAAGGGTTTTATCACTTATTCCATAACACTAACTGCCACATGCAATTTTGGTGTTAGCGTGTAAGTGTATTCGCTTATCTCATCCTCTTTCCCTATGTGTGTGTGTGTGTGTGTTTTTTTTTTCTCAAATAAACAATAACTCAATGTTGCCAATTCATCTCACATCGGTAAAGTGTAATATTAAGAAGGGGTTTATCACTTACTCTACGACACTAATTGCCGCATGCAGTTTTAGTGTTGGCGTGTGAATGTATTCTCTTATCTCATCCCTCTTCCCCTATATGCGTGTGTGTGTGTGTGTGTGTGTGTGTGTGTTTCTTAAATAAAAAATAACTCAATGTTGTCAAGTCATTCCACATCAGTAAGGTGTAATATTGAGAAGGAGTTTATCACTTGTTCCGCGACACTAACTGCCGCATGTAGTTTTGATGTTGGCGTGTGAGTGTATTCCCTTATCTCATCCCCCTTCCCCTATATATATATATATATATATATATATATATATATGAGTGTGTGTGTGTGTGTTTCTCTCAAATTAAAAAAAAAAAAAACCTTTAACCCTTTTTTTTTTATTTATGGAAAGTTCTTTAACTTTAACAATATTGTCATTTTAGTCATGATTTGGTCTATTATCACTTGAAAAATGCGGTTAACCCTATTCTTTTATAGTGTGATAAAGTTAATGATTTAAAAAAAAAAAAAAACAATAATGAACGAAAAGAGTAAAATGACAATGTTGTTAAAATTAACATATTTAAAAGACAAAATTTAAACATCTTGTACTAAAATGACAATTCACTAAACTTATAGGGTGTAAATTGCATTTTTGCCTAATTTCAACCATGAAATTGCATTGATTAATAATGCACATAGTTTAATTAATTATCCTTGGGGTAATATAACAACTTTTGTGTTGCAGCAGTCAAAGCAAATGCAATCATATGGTTAGATTTAATTAGGAAACTTAAGGTATAACACCTAACAAATTGTACATAAATTATGCCTATTATAGACATACTTTTTTACAAGATGCAGAGAAGGTAAATTATTATTGATTTACACATAGATCCACTACAAACATCATTTTATTGTTTACCATAAACACTGTATTACACTGTACTCTAATAATTATAAGAAAAAAAATTGTGTAAACTTATTGTTCTTGTGATAAACAGTGGTCAATCCCCACTCCCCCCCCCCCCCCCCCCCCACACACACACACACACAAAAAAAAATAGAGAACCCTAGAAAACGAATGATTTAGAGAACACTAGAAAACGAATGAGATCATGTCAATACTTTGGTCAATATAAGGTTTGAATTTGATTAGTCTACCAAACACCTCTGATTGGCTAATTGATTACCTACTAATTTATTTATTTATTTTAATTCAATAAGAAAATTTTAGGAGTCAAACCTCAATTCTCCCTTCAATTACTCACCACCGAACATTCAACTTAGGAAATACTCGGATTTGCTATCGATTCTTTATGGTATATTGGTATTTGCGCAACCTAACATGTACTATGTGTATTATAGTATATACATAGAAGCAAAAATTATATTAGTACATGACTATGTTTTCTCTCTAAATAGAGATGAAGGGTGAAAGTCATTGTTTTAGTAATTTTATAATAAGGATGCATGAAGTTATAAGGCAACGGGGTTCATCAATAACATATATCAAAATCATTTGATTTATAGCGCAAGTCTAAAATAACAGTATTTTTTAGCCCAAAAAAGAGAGAGCCTAAAAGCAGTATAATAATTTATACTACATATATAAAACATAGTCCAAGTCTCCAAGATCACATCATAATTAGATCATCATATTGCTAATTGTATTGACCTTCTATCAACTCCTATATTGCTGCAATTTCCCTTAAATTTAATGAAAAAAAAGTATTTAAAAAAATTTGTATGCGGTATAATTTGAATTTTCAATTGAATTCGATAAAATATCTTTAGGACGTGGAGCGAGAGTTGAGAAGTATTATTAGTTTATTACCACTAAGTTTATTAAGTTCAGAGAAATATTACAAATTTACAACCACACCATAATTAGTGAAAGTAGAATTTTTGCTCAAAAAGAAAAATGTGAAATTAACTATTGTAAAACATTCTTTTGAGAAGTGTAGTATTTTTGTTATGTTATTATTTTGGATAAAAGTATTTGTTGTTTCTTAGATTTTAATATTATATGCAATACATTAAAAATCTAAAAATAGATTATTCTATTTAAGGAAAAAAATATTTTTAAACCTTATAATTTAAAGGCCTAACATTTTAAATTTTTTGTTTCAAAAGTAATAAATTAAATTATAAGATTTGAAAGTGTAACAGATTAAATCATCAACCCATATTACACCCCAAACACAACTTGTCTCATTTGAATGGGATAAGGTTTAGTTTATTACTTTCTAAAATCTCAATGTTTAATTTGTTTCCTTTGAAACTATGGGATTTAAATTGTTATGCCCCATATCATCGAGTCTAAAAAGTAAATTTCTCATGAAATTTTGATTTTGTCGACCGCTAAGCAAATAAAATGAATAAAACTCGTAGTTTGAAGAACTTAAAATATATATCAACTTGTTCGAAGATTAGAAATGAACATTTGATTCTTCAACTAATAGAGTTCAACTATTAACGTTCACAAGCCTTATTGTATGATGAATACAGTTAGTAATATATATACATACTCTATATATATATATATATTTATATGACTTATATGAATAATATGACGCCTTACAAGCATTGTGGCTTGGTAATACTATTCGGTTTCGCCTAAATAGACCATGAGTTTAAATTCATCACCCACGTTGTTGTAAGAAATATAAAAGGTAATGTGACACTTCCAATGATCCTTTTCTTTTTAATATTATTACTAGACTCATGTGCAAAAACCTCATGAAATAAAGAGAAGAGAAACATGAGTTATCAAAATCAAAGTAAGAGTCAACAAGAAGGAGCTATGAACTTTGTTGACACAAGCTTATAATGAATAAAATGAAATATAGGGAACATTTTGAAACATAAGATACATGTTAAGAACTAAATATGTAATTATGCAAAAAATATTTATGGATCTTAGTAAATAGTAATTGGATCATAAAGTTTAAGAACAAAAGGAATAAATGGATATGAATAAAAATTACAGCTGTTAAATAGTAAATGGAACTTAAAAATTAAACTTTAGTTAAGTTTGTTGACTGAACCATGGTTTAGAAAAGCCTTCCATGTATCTCAAATTACAGGACTCGTGAATCGTGTGAAAATTTAAAAGGAGGACTAAACTTTAAAATATACAAAAAGAAAAGTAGAAAAAAAAATGTATAAATATAAAAAAAAAAAACAAAAAAAAAAAAGGACTCAAAAGAAAAGACAAAGTAATAAATGAAAATCATTCCTAGAACCCCAAAAAAAAAAATCGAAAAGAAAAGGGAAAAAAAATAATAAAAAGGTTAATAAAACCCACACTTGTCCAGAGTCGCTCTTTTGGGCAGCCCGAAACGCGATCTTTTACACATAATGAGGATGCTGCCCGAGCTGCCCTAAACCTGACTGAAAAATTACGGGCAGTCAGTCAGTCACTCACCTGTACTCTCTCTCTCTCTTGTCTCTCTAAGCCCTTTTGTGATATTTCTATATCTTGCTTTCTCTGTGTGTTCTACGATCACGATCGGACGGTCCAGAATGCACGGAGCCTCTTCTGCTTGTTCCCTGAGGTTTTAGACCTTCAAACCTTCAGATCCAGCATCTCCGCCTCTTGATCTTTCTTCCTGGTACGCTTTCTCTCTCTGATTCTCTACCTCTTCTCCCAGTTCTTCTATTTCACCTTGAATTTTCACTATTTCACCTTGAATTTTCACGCTTTTACTTTCATTTCTCGCTTTTATTTCTCGTAATTACCTTGTTTCTGCTCTTAATTTCATCTTTTCTTTCTTCTTCACGATTTTGAGGCTTACAGTTTCAGTTTCGGTGAGTCTTAACCCTATTCCTTTCATTTTTTCGCTCTCCGGCGAGTTTTGCTGACTTTTCGGTCAAAATCACCTGCTTTTTTCACGTTTCTGCGATTTTGAGGCTTGCAGGTTTTGTTTAAACAAACCTTAGCCCGAGGTCGTTTCAAAATTTTCGTTTTCCGGCGAGTTTCTTTAACGTTTCGGTTAAAATCACCTGCTTTTTCTGCGTTTCTGTTAAATTTTTTTTTTCCTGTTAAATTAACAGCTAAGTTCGTCGCCGGAGAATTTTTTCTCTCTGCAGTGAAAGTGTTCCTTTGTCTTTTTCCAAAAACTATCCGTTAGAAACAAAAACACCTTTTATTTTCACTGTTTCTTTTTCTTCTAACCCAAAAAAAAAAAAACCTTTTTGCATAATATTTTGATATTCTGTTTCTTCCTTAAAAAATAAAAAAAGAAGAAGAGAGAATTCTCACTTTCTCAGAGCATTTGTCTGTGACGTAAAATGGTGCAAGATCCAACGGCTGTGATGAGAGTGTTATAACGGATCTGACGGACGGTCAGGGGCTAATATAATTTTTTTTTGTTTTTGTTTTTTTTGTTTGCGCAGGTCTTAGCAAAATTCAATTTTAAAGTTTTCTTTGTTTGCGGCGAACAAACCATGGAGGGTAAACATGGTCCAGTGGCAGTTACTCTTGCTTACGGTGCGCTAACGTGCGCTGGGGAGGCCTTAGCCACTTTGCTTCTCTCCACTCTGCTCAAATCCCAGCTTTTCACCCCGGTAATTATTTATTTTTTTCAGCTATATTTTTCGTCTTCCTTTTTTTTTTTTTTTTTTTTTTTTGACAGCCAGTTTTGTCTGGACTCCGGTTTTCAAACGGTAAAGTTTGTTAAGCTTTACCTCTCCTTTTTTCCTCCGAAAATTTGCTTGTTTTTTCTGATGGTCCATGCTATCATGCGCCGATCTCTTTTTTTTTTTTTTTTATTGAAAAAAAATTCCCAAATTTATGTTGTGTTTGTTCCGGTGTATTTACGTGTACGGGACTCTAAATTGCGCCGGCCGGTGTAAGGCCTTTTTTTATTTTTAGGCGTTTTAGGCCGAGACCGGTGAGGTAATTTAATAATTTATGGCCTTTTGCTAACGTGAGCTGGTGGATTAGGCTTAACGTGCGCACTGGGGGGTGTTAGTTAGGGGGGTAAAGTGGTAAATTGGGTTCGGATTTGGAAAAGGAATATGAACTGGGTTTTTGGGAACTAGTTTGAGTTCCACCACGTGGGACCTAGCTGGAATATTTTAAAAAAAATCTATTTTGTCGTTTTGTGATGAAGGAGTGAGAATTGAAAAGGTCCAAGTAGCTGAGCGGATTGGTAACTTGTTGGGGGTATCTTTTGTTTATTGTGGGGGGTGTGTGTGTGTTAGAAGGAATATTCCTCTTGGATATGCTCCACACTTACACGTGTGTTCTATGTGTATCGTATGCCCTTCCCACGTGCAAAAGTTTTTGGACCCTTTTAAGAATTTAAAAAAAAAAAATCCAAAACAAAACAGTCATACAGATCAGATCAGACAGAACACACGTAGTGTATTGAGTATAGAAACATAGTACTTTGTTATATATACTTGCAGCCTGAAACTCTGATAACGGAAATTATTCTTGTCAGTTTGTCAATATATGAGGTGGATTTTGTAATAAAATTAGTAATGTTTTTAACAAATTTTTTTTTTGGGTACTTTTTAGTTTCTGGGAAATTCTTTGATATTATGGTGACGGTTTATAAAATCATCTACATATAATTTTTAGTTAGATGAGTTATTTGATTAGTATGTGATTTGTTTCAATAATTTTATGAGTTGTTATTTGATAGGTGGTTATATAAATTATCACATAATGGGTCGGAAGAGATTCTTCCAAATCAGTTTGGAAGATATCCTTATCCAACTGATTTAGTCTCACTCTACAATTTGTTAGATTTGCAGCATGATATTGCACTCTAAGTTTGGCTTAACTTCTTGTTGAAAGCTTATTTTAGTAAAATTAACAGTTGTAATCAGAAAAAAAGTTTTCTAACAAAAGTAGTAATATGGTGGCCTATTTTAGACGCTTAACCCTATCTACCGTATCTTAACCTGTAAGGCTAAAATAGGAAGCAGTGTTAGGGACCTTTTTGATAAAGTTTATGAGCTTGCTTATATTTTAAGCTAGTTTTATATATATATATATATATATATATATATATAATCTTTTTGAGGTAGAACAAGACATTTTATTAAGCTTATTTTTTTAGCACAAGCCTCAATGAATTTAAGCAATTCCAAAGAGACACTTATAGTACTAGGCCATAAAGCTAAAACAAACGGGTCCTTTTACTTTTAGTATTCTAGGAAGTTGACTTGAATTGAATGTGTACCACCATGCCTGTATTTAGTACTTTGAATTTACGATGACAAAAGCCTTATGGCGTGAGCCTAAAGTAAGCATGCACCAACCTCAAACTATTGCCTTAAAACAGAGAAAAGTGAAAATGAAATAATGTTATAACAGTGAATAAAGACATATCATATCATTGAGTCCAATCATATTCGCATTGTCTTAGGTGGAAGATGTCCGCTTGCCTATTGGAATCATATTTTCTCTTTGTGATGATAGCATATTCCATTACCATGACAGTCCTGGCATAATTGCCTTTTGAAAATGCAAAAATAGTGTAAACCAACTTTACTCTCAACTCACCCCATACGATTCCTTAGACAACAATCTGCTTGATTCTTAGGCTACAACTATAGGGATTTACGGCCCTTTTGACCTAAACAATAGCTTTCAGAGTGAGAATGGCCCAACAGTTACGTAATAACTACAGCATTGATGCTTCATGCTTTAGCTTATTATATATGTGATCCTTATTTTGTCCTGTTTTGTTTTCTTCTTTTTACTGTTTCCTGATTTGTACTGGTACATATGCCACACCTTTTATTTTTTACCAGAATATTTATTATTGTTTGTAATTCTTAATTGCTTAATTTTCTTTTTGTCCTTGTCTTCAATTCCATGATATCTTCTCTATATTCTATCTACTTGACCTGCTGTGGAACACAGCTTCAGGATCCTAGTATCAAAGGTAATCAAAACACTGAATATCAAGACAAGCAAGTTGATGCTGAGGGAGACGATGACAATGACGATGATGGGGATGATGATGATGATGCGGATGGCGGATTTGGAGAAGGTGAAGAGGACCTATCATCTGAAGATGGAGGGGAGTTCCCTAACAACCCCAACAATGATAAGAGTAACTCAAAGAAGAGTGCAGATGGCGGGGCAGGTGGAGCAGAAGAGAACGGGGAAGAGGAAGATGACGATGAAGAAGATGGTGAGGACCAAGATGATGACGATGATGATGATGACGACGACGATGATGACGATGATGGTGGGGAAGAGGATGAGGAAGGGGTAGAGGAAGAAGAGAATGAGGAGGAAGAGGAGGACGAAGATGAGGAAGCACTCCAGCCCCCAAAGAAGAGGAAGAAGTGAACGAAGAAAACTGTAGAGCCTCCCACGAATACTGTTTTCTCTATGTGACTGTTATCTAACTTCATGATCCTATTTAGCTTATGAGGAGGCTTGTTTAGGATGATGGTTTTATTGGTTATTATATTTCTATTGCACGTTTAGAGTACTGTATAACTATTGAGCTGCGGCAATGATAAATTTGACAAAATGTTATGGATTCAGTTTAGCTGCTTTCACTCAGGATTTATTATAGAGGTTATGAGCATATTAGTTATTTGGCTTTTAAATAATCATATTTCTGCAAATGAGCTTATTTTTTCGTTTTATTTTTTATTTTATTTTATTTTCCCTGCAAATTAGCTAGACTATACGTCTGGACCTCCTGACATGCTCATCAAAATTAATAATTAAAATTTTCATCAACTCAATTTATATTTTTACCATAAAGACTCAAATATTTACCAACATAATAGTCTTAGCCGGGCAAAAGTGAAAGTGGGGTTTTCTGCTATTTGGGCAATTTTTGTTAACAATTTTGTTATGTGATCCAAAAAGTAAACATATTAATTAAGTAGCATTTTGAGTCAAGTTTATAGAAGGAACTTGAGTATTTAAGACTTGAGTTTCGAGAGATTTCAAGGCTGATGTGGATAAAAAATTCACGTGAAGGGAAAACCAAATCTAACCTTGGCCTTGCCAATAATTTCCTCTTGTCTCTGGTTTTCTCTCTAGATCAAGCTCAAATCCGGATTCCTATCTCTCTTGGTCAAAGCCCCATCTCAAAGCCCATGAAATTTCCAATCTCTCTATGGTTTTCTTTAAGGAAATTGAGTCTTAGAGACTCAAGTTCGAGTTCCACATGAATTTTTCTCCAAATCAATTTTTCCATCTTAAAACTCGAGTCTTAGAAACTTAAGTTCCATTAGTGAACTCGAGTTTGAAAACTCGAAATGCTATTTAACTAATATATTTATCTTTCGGATTACATAAAAAAATTGTTATAAAAAATTAACCAAGTAACTAAAAAATCCTGTGAAAGTGTACAGGTTGATTTAGCAACTTACTATTTTTGCCTACAATTTGGCATTATATTTTATTTGATACAATTGCTTTGAAAAGTATAGTGGTAAATCTGTCAACAACCAAACTGACAAGATTGAAAAATTGTTTGAAGATGGTTGTAAAAAGTGTATGGTTAATATATGCCTTTAGAGAACGTATTAAACATTCATTTTGAGAAAATTTTTATGAAAAATTGAAAAAATTATCAAAGCAATGAAATACATTTTTTTTTTCCATAAAAAAATTTCTTAAAATTATTGGCTATATATGCCCTAAGAGCACACATTAGTAAATTCTTTGTAAAAATATCTTGATGACACGAAGTAAATTTTTTCATTTCTCAAATTATCAAAAACCCAACTTAAAAAGTAAGGGGGGAAAAAAGCAATAAGGGTAGTAAATACCTGTTCATCATCAGCTTAATGAGGAAGCAATCTAGCAAGTTCGTTTAGGAGTCACTTCTAATTTATTTATTTTTCAATTAAACTAAGTAAAATAAAAATAGATCCCAATTTTATTCATCAGGACTGAATACTAAACTGACGACTACATTGCCATTTTTTACCGAATTACTCGCCCCAGGCAACTTCCAACACCTAGGAGTTAAATAGCCTATCAATTGTCAACTAATTTGATCATAAATTTTTTATAATTTTTATTTTTATTTTCTATAATTCAATAGTTATAACATGAAGGGAAGAATTGAACCTTGAACTATCCGTCGGAAACAAGCAAAAATGCCAGCCAATGAAGCTATAAGATTTCTGGCATAATTATAAATACTAATAAATCTGCATTTCGTACATAAAAATGATCCAAAATATCGTTTTCAAAGTCACTAATCTCCGTCATATATAGACATTTAGGTTTTTTTTTATAACTATTTTAAAGCTGTCATTTTTGTTATTTTTTTTTTTTTCCTACATTTGTTTGGCAGTCATATTTATCTATTATTAAAAAAATTGTGATAATTATTTGGAATCTGAGATTCCCTCTAGTTCAAGATCTTCCTTCAGGTAAAATTACTTTTTCCTGTATTTATGTGTAAAGGTCATCTAAAGTTTGATTTGGGTTCATTAAAGGAACGCTGAAACCAATTCATGGGTTTTCTTTTTGAAATTTCAGTAAGGTAATTCATAATTGGTAACATTTCTCTACCAAAATAAGCCTATATATATTTTTTTAATTCGTATTTGGTCTTTGACAAGAACGTAATTACCAATTAGTAATTGTTTCTATTTTTGAAATTTCACAGTCCAATTGTAATTTCCCCCCAAACTGAATAAATTCCACTTCTGACCCAAATCCTAAATCCCAAGCCCAGCTCACCCCAAAAGCAGATTGATCACCCATAAGCACGGTTTTTTTACTCCATATGGGCCCAGGGCATCATAAAGAAATTTATTCCACTCTCTATTTTAGAAATTTAATTCTACAACAATATATATATATATATATATAAGAGGAAAAAACACTACACGTGGTTGATTGCGTACCATCTTTATAAGATGTGCCCATTGCTCACATTCACTCTTATCATCAAACTCAATTACCTTTCCTTCCCTTATCTTTTTGGGTACGAAAAGGGTTTTTTCTGGGAGGGTGGGGGATACCAGGACAATGGGCCTTAAAATTCAACTTTTATACAGCGTAACAAATTTCACAAATACTTTTTTAGTTGATGGTAGTCCCAATGTTACACTAATCTAATTGCCACCTCAATAAACACCTCAATAAAGTAATGAAGAAAATTGTGAACGTCTCAGCTAAAAAAAAAAAATGTAAATGTGTAGGTAGCATAGACTTTAAACGCTACACATCACATCTTGCCACACTTACATAGTGCCAACTTTCTACGTAAAGTTCAAATTTTCCGAGAAGCCAACTCTATGGATGAATCAAAAGCTCCAACTTTCTAATTTAATGAGGTTCGGTATGCCCCTTCATATCTAAATGAGGCTATTTTTAAGGTTTCGGCTACATTTCCATTTTATTCGTTTAAGGATTAGGTGAGAAAAAGGAAACAAGCTGCATGATACATCATCCACTATTAAGGATCTCTAATCATCAATAAGAAGCTCCTCTAATTTATCCCAAGAACACAAAGCTTTATAGCCTCTAGCAGATATAATAAGGAATCTAGTGAAGCCAATTGTTAAATCAGAATAAACGATCACAATTGTTGCCACTACATATCCAAAATCTCATAACATGGGATTATCATCAACCCTGCCACCCAAAAAATAGCCATTCGTATAGTTTCCTTCCTATGAAGTTCGCAACGAACTCATTGTATCCATCATATTCATCATCAACGTGTCTAGGCAGAGGACCAATATAAAAGAGTAGCTTCAAAATTTTATTAAAAAATAAATAAATTCTAGCAAATTATATCCAATGAAGATCACAAGATCCCTCAAACATTTACAGTATACCTATTATGGCATGACAAAGATACCAAGAGCTCAGAATTGTTGACAAGTAACAGCAACACAGAAGAGAAATCATGTTTGCGAGCCTTGACATTCATTCCTACGCCAATGATTTGTTAAAGAATATGTATGTTTGCACTTTCTGTTGCCATGATTTACCTCCAATATTTTCTACTTTTGTATACACACTATACATACAAAATGTTAAATTTTTTTTCCCACGAAAAGTAGCTAGAAAGCATTAAAGGAGACAAAACAATTCCACTTAAAATTACTGTAACTACTACTAAATATAAATGCGTCTGCAAAATTTTATCAATCCCCTGATCTTTCTTACCTTTGAAAGACCCCAGATAATATTGAATTTATGAACAACCAATTCATTATAATGCAACACTATATTGTACCTTCAAATGGATAAACCCAAAGCTTAATAAATCCTAGCTCACTCATAGGTATCATAAAACCTCATTAAGATCTTGTAAATATGACAAAGATGCTGCCATTATGCCCCCTTTTTTTGCATAAGTGACATAACTTCATTGAAAAAGAAAACAATACAGGAGACCAAGGCACACAGGTAGTGTACTAAGGACTCAGAAAAACAGCAAACCAAAAGTGGGCATTATGATGCTGCCATTATGCCTTCACTAAGTAACAATTATAACTTCAGAATCAGCCTTTTGCTTTTGTAAAAGTGGGCATCCATAACTAGATAATGGACCCAATAACACTTCAGTATCACAAACTAAAATCAATAATAGGATGAAATGTGTAGTGAAAAATATTTAACAGCCTATGTATAATAAAAGGGAAAATATCCTTCTTTTTAATATAAGTAAATTTTGGCCCCAAGGAGCGGGGGAAGGGGAGATTTGAACTAATAATTTCCACTTCATGAGGCGTACTTCCCAACTGACTGCGTTGCCTTTGGGGTTAGAGAACAAAAATATGCTTTAAGCATCAATTTATTAAATACTAAAGAAAGTAATGAATCCTAAAAATTATATAGATTTCTTGGACACCTATCAGAAGTGAATTCTCATAAAAACTGACCACAGGAGCATAAGGGGGCCTGATAAATTGAAAATAACCTCCCATAGCCCAGTCCAAAGAGAAAATAATCCTTAGTAGATCTTGCAACATAAAAAAATCTTTAAAAAATTGACACAAAAGACCACATTGCAAATCAAATTCTTCACCCACAACCAATAAGTAATATGTTATATTCCAGACGCCTAGGACAGAAATTCAAAAAAGTTGGAAAAATTTTTAGCAAATATCATGAAAAGAAGTGGGAGAAAACAAACACGTGTGCAAGAAATAATAAAGAAATCAAAATGCCTAGAAAGAAATACATTAAAAATAGCTGATCATTACAAAGAGGTTAAAACAAAGTAAGACAGAGAAGAAGAAGAGAAAAAAGTCTACCAATTACCAGTAAAGTTTGGATAAATATTTAATATGAAACACTAAATGTTGAATAAAACTTCAAAAGTTTTCCCTACAAGTAAAACTTCCACAACGGATGACGGACCCAGAACAAGCTCTTAGAACATCAATCCTCAAGTTCAGCTGCACTTCATCTGCAATATGGAGCCCAAGCATGTGAGGGCAGTATCAATGAAAAACAATAAATGGCCTCCCTAAATTGTTTAGTAAAATTTCTAAACATTAAAGCTTTCAAATATGGAAAAAAATATCAGAACCTGCAAAGAGATTAAGGACAAACCAAACAAAAAATAGAGGAGAAAGGAGCAAGAAAAGGGAATAATGCTGAAAAGTTAAAAACATGTATTCAAGAGAACTCTTGCACAATTACCCACCAGAATTAGCTCTGACTGGATAATTTACAATAAGTAGAAATTTCTTATGGTTTACAGCAAACCATCAAAGGAAAATGAGATTGGTTGCTGGTCAGGGTCATTCACCAAATATCTTAGAAGTTAGAAACAATAGAGAAAAAAATAAAAGAGTGATGTTCTATTAAAGAAAATCAATGGCTACAATTGCCAATATTGACATGTATACTCGATTTTGAAGGAATAAAAAAGATGAAAATATTTTAGTGAAGGCTCTGAAATTTAGATACAAATCTTCAAAGTACATCTATGACTATGAGTGAATAAAAAATCTAAATGGAAGAACTAAATGAAAATTCTCTGAATGTTAAATATTTCATATATCAGGAGTACATTTTTATGCATCAAAAATACATTTTGAAAATTTTTTCTAAAAAAGAAACTACAATTTCTATCCTCTTATGGAGAGAACACCATAAGTAGACAACAATATAAAAGGGCTCATTATATGAAAATTAAAGGATCTCAAAAGAATCACAAAAGGATGGAGAAGGGATACTGCCTAAACCAATCATCTACTCAACTTAAGCATTTCCATTTCATTTTCAAATCACATATGAAGGTGATAAATTCAAATAAACTCATGTCCCTCACAGCACTAAAGAAGTTTTGTGAACAGTAAAGTTTGAACAAATTAATCTTCTGCATCACTAATGTAGAGACAGCATTACCTTTTTGGTTACACAAATGTAGAGATAGCGTTAGCTTTTTGGTTACACTAATATACGTAATAAAATTATTCATCACAAAAATGAAGGTAATAAAATTAATCAATAACAAAAGATAACATTTGAAATCACCCCAGCTTTTTCTAACAAAGGTTCATAACAAATGCAATAGGTCTGAGTTTGGACAGCATACAGGATTCCAAACAAAGCAAAAAATAAATCAAATGTTCATATATATATATATATATAATATCATGTAATATGGCACCACCAGTAAGGAAATTAAAGTAAGGAGAAAAAATGAACTAAGAAAAAGCTAATGATCACAATAAGGCCATAACAGATAAAATTCAAATAAATGACACGCAAGGAAAGAGACAGTATAGCAAAGTACAAGAATGATTGTATTATTAGAAACTTAAGAATACAGCAAGAGAAGAAATGATGGGGTGATTTCATGTAATCGAAAAAGTCCTAAATTTTCTTAAATTTCACAGATAATAACACCTCACACATTATCACACCTGCCAACTTTAAATCAAAGTGAGGAAATTTGTTTTAGCTTAAAATACCAGCTTATTTTCACCATTAGCTTACATATAGTTCTTTAAAACCTCACTTCTCTAAGGTAATAGTTACAGCTTAAAACTTCTTGTTTAAACAAAATAAACTCATCCAAATACACACTAAAAAGAGAAACAAGCCAGTTCTCTTCATAGGGTTATATAATTAAACAGGAAATCAGATTCAAATTCAGCTACTAGTGTAGGAAATTATGATGGCAAACCAATACTATACATTCTACAAAGTTCACTGTTAGCTTATGTACGTTTTAAAAAAAAAAAGAACTCACTTTTCTTAGGTAGTAACTATTAGAAGCAGACACTAGCAAATGAAAGAACAATTTTTTCATCGCTAGACGCAAAGTTTACTACTACCAATTTCGTTATAATTACTATAAAATTAGCAAAAATCAAAACCAAACATGCAAACTCAAGAATTAAGAAATTTAATGGAGATATATCATACCACATATATGATGGGTACCCACTAGGCCCCTGGGCTCTACTGGTATTCGGCTGCCCCATCTGTGTGCCCATCTGTGTATTTGGGTACATCGCCTGTAAACCCGGACCTGCTCCGCCATAAGCCCCGAGCACCGACTGGGCCTGGTTGGCCAAAATCGCAGCTCCAGGATTCGCAATGAACCCGCCATACATTGGATTCAAACTCGGATGATGTCCAAACATCGCCATATTTTGCGCCGCAGCAACCGCCGCTAAAACCGAACCCTGCGGTGGTGGCGGTTGTTGTTGTTGCTGTTGTAGTTGTTGTTGTTGTAGTTGCGGCGCCGGTTGCGGCGGAGGAGGCTGAGCCTGCACCACCGGCTGTACCGGATTTTTCTTGGGCTTCGGTTCCGTTGCTTTCGAGCAATTCAATCTGTTTCCTTCGAATGACTTGTGCGGATCTTCTAGAACTTTCTTCGCACCGGCCTCGGTTTTGTACACGAAGAGAGCGAATCCTCTGGATCTCCCGGTGGTGGAGTCGAATCCGATCGGTCCGGTCTCGATCTCGCCGAATTTGGAGAAGAACTGCCTCAATTTCTCGGAATCGGTATCGAACGGTACATTACTCACATAAATCCGACGCGCCAATGCTTCTTGGGCCTGGGTTTGGGCCTGAGTGACCCCCGGGCCTACGGAGGCTAACTGGCAAGAAGCGAAGCGGTTACCGATCTTCTTCTTAGGGTTTTGGAGTGCTTTCAGTGCCGATTTTCGAGTTGTGAACAAAACGAAGCCGTATCCTTTGGCTTTTCCGGTGGCCTTGTCGGTGACGACGTTGCAATCTTCTATATCGCCGAAGGATTCGAAGGCGGAGAGTACGTCTTGGCGCGAGGTGTCCCAGCCGAGGCCGTGGATGAAGATTTTTCGGTGCGAGACGTCTCGGTCTGCGACGTGGCGTATGTGTTGTGAGAGGGGAGGGACCTTGAGAGCTATGGTGGATATGAGATTGATGAGTTGGTCTTTGGTGTAGGGTTCGAGGAGTTTCGTGAAGGAGTCAGAGCCGGAATCGGAATCGGAATCGGAGCCCGAATCGCTTTGCGGTGGAGGGGGCTTTTCGGTCTTTTTGGATTTGAGCTTTTTGTTGATTTGTTGTGGTTCGTCTTTGTGGAATTTCTTGACGAGCTTTCGTTTCTTGGTTTTGGTAGTCTTCCCCATTGGAGAAAGAGAGACACGCAAAGAGAAGTGAGAAGTGAGAAGTGAGAAGCGAATGGGTGTTAGGGTTAGGGTTTAGACTGTTGAGTAGCAGCTTTTATGCTTACACAATTGACTGCGCAGGCCTTTTGGATTGGATTGGAGGGAAATCGTGCAATTTCGTGCTTTTAGGGTTTCACTTGGCTCGTTGTGTAATTTCAAATAAAGTGACAAAGATATAAACTTTACACCCTATGACAAACTTGTCTGGGTGGTGTAGTCGGTTATCACGCTAGTCTCACACACTAGAGGTCCCCGGTTCGAACCCGGGCTCAGACATTATGATGTGTTTTTACTTCTTTTGCTTTTTTCTTTTTCTGACTAGCAACTATAAACTTGGACATTACTATAATCACACTTTGCTAGTGTTTTTTTTTTTTTTTAGATTTAACTTTTTTTCTTTTTCTTTTTTTGACTAGCAACTATAAACTTGGACATTACTACAATCACACTTCGCTAGTGTTTTTCATCTCTTTAGATTTAGGTGGTTAGCTTTAATTGTTGTATATATAAGCATATACATGAATAGGTTATAATAATGATATAACGTTGGAAAGTTGGAGTGTATTCATTTGTAAAATGAATAAAGTGAAAATTTGAGTTCTGTAATTTTCTTTGTGAAAATTCAAGTTTCAGGAATTTCGATTGGTCGAGACTTCTGTTCGATCGATCGAAATGTTGAAGAAAATAATTCTGGAGTTTCTGCAAGATTTGATCAGTATTCGATTCCTGGTTGATCGATCGAAAAAGAGCATTTGGTCGATCAAAAGTAACTCTCGATCAATCGATCGAAAATCGCACAACGGAATTTTCTACAGAACCTTCAAGTAACTGTTCTGAAAGTTTGAGAATGTTTCAAGCCTTGTGAACGGTTTTAATTAAAATTTTAACTCTCCATACGTACATTTTGAAGGGTTATGACCCTATGTGTATAAATAGAGATTTGTGTTCACTTGAAAAAAATAGAGACTATCTCCCCAAAATAGTAAGTTTAAAAGAAACACAAGAAATCCTATGAGTATTCTCCAAAATTGTTATTTGTAAAACTCAATAAACTTAGTTGTATCTTGGAGACAAGTTTGTAGAAACCCTTTAACAACTTGCGTATGGGGACAAATATTGTCTAAAAATAACATTAAATTGTGCCTCAAAGTCAATAACTAATTTCTATACTCTTAATGTGTTCATTTGTTCTCTCACTATTACTTCTTAATTTGGGAAAAACCCCAACATTAATTTCCAACTTCTATTCACTAGCATGATAAATTTAAGTTTCTCCATATACGACTTTCAAGCCATAATTCTCAAACTCCATATGCTTGTCTATGTCAATTGAACTAGTTGGGTTTGGGAATTGCGTCCTTTGCGGCGATGTGTCAAACTAGTGGATTAGTTGGTGTTTTTGTGGTTACGTGATTTATTGGACCTTTAGGCCATGATGTGGTGCTTTTTTTTCTTTCTTTCTTTTTTATTACATAAGCTTGTGTTAAGTTTCCATTTAAGGTGGGGTGACATTTGAGTTGGCTAATAATTTTTTATAGTCATGATAGAATTCATCTTTGGATGTCTATTTTAAGATTATTGTTTTTTATTATAATGTAAAGATGCTAATTAGTTTTTAATGTAGGCGGAGTTTAAACGTCAAATCTCTAATGGCCTGTTTGGAAGTTTAGAGAGGGAGGAGAGTAGAGGGGAGTAGAGGGGAGGAGAGTAGTGGGAAGGAGAGTAGAGGAGATTGATTATCCTCCACCTTGTTTGGATGTTTTTAAAATTAAGTAAAGAAGAATGGAGTAATTAGTCTTTTCATTTGTAATTTTGTTAATATAGTAAGGGCAAATTCGGTAATTCATTTGGTCAAACTTTTTTATCCTCCACTCTCCCTCCAAATCTCTCCAATTTGGGGGAATTAAAAATAAAGGGTTAGAGGGAGTTGAAACCCCTCCAAACCCCTCCAAATCTCTCTCCCTCTTTCCTTAAAAAACTTCCAAACAAGAGTATTGAATTACTCTCCCTCCCTCTACTCTACTCCCCCTCCATTTTTAAACATCCAAACAAGCCATAATTTTTCTCATTTGGTGTGAGATTGGTTTGCTATTAGAGTTGTGGGTTATAGTGATTTGATTTGGGTATGATGTTTTTGGTGGTTTTGGGTTGCTACGGGCTGGGAGGTGTTTTCCTTTGATTTATTACTTGCTAAAATGACATTGTTATAAGTTTCACCAGTGTTTGGTGAACATTGTGATGAAAAAATAGATGGAGAGAGGAAATTAAAAGTCTTTTAACTTTAAGAAGTTCATTTCAATTCAAATGTTTTTAAGTTTACAATTTAATTTGAAACCATTCTAAATTATAAAGTCTAAGATATAGTTTTATTTTAAATAAATTTTACATATAAAAATGCAATTGAACAAAATATGTGTGATATGTTAATATAGATGAACCCTGCAATGGCAAAAGGCCAAAAAATAATGCAAGGAAATGGTTTCTCTAAAGGATTAAAAATTTAGTTGGAGGGAAGAAATGAAACCTCAAGATCCTTAACTAAAACTCATATTCACTTGAGACATAAATAAAATACAAAGGGATAATAACAGAATAATGGCTTTGTAGTTTAGGGTGATTTCAAAACAAATCAAGAACTCTAAAAAGTTTAATAATAAAACCTTATAGGTTTCTAAATTTATTCAATTAATATTGTATGTTGATATTGCTCATTGCACTATTTATCCACACGTAAGTAAAAAAAATGATGTGTAGCTTTTGATGGTTGTCGGGAATTTTTTGTGACAAGGGCCAAAAATGTGATATTAGCCCAAGTCTTCCTTTGGGTTCTTTAGAAGTGTTTATTGTGGAGAATCAAGCCCAAAATTTCAAATGTATAATAAACAAAAGGCTAATGATGCTTTGACAAAAGAGAATCAAAATGCTAATAACAAAAGTGTAAAAAAAGCATAAAAACATAACAGGTCTGAAACTTCAACCCACAATCACCGAGAAGAGAAAATTGAGAAAGGTTGTAAGGAAGAGAAGGAAGGTTCCCATATACCCATATTTCCACCCCTAAGGTGCAGAATTGTGAGAATGTTTCCTGGCTCAGTGCACTTTGCTCTCAAGTTTTAGCTCTATAGGGAAAACGTGGTTCAACTGGCCTAAAACTTTGACCCACAGTCACCGAGAAAAGGAAATTGAGAGAAGTTGTGAGGAAGAGAGGGAAGATTCCCTTGTACCCATATTTCCACTCTTAAGCTTCGGAATTGTGAGATTGTTGACTGGCTGAATGAGTTTTTGCTCTAAAGTTTCAGGTATGTGGGTAGAACGTAGTTAATTGATTTTGAATCTAATTGAGGCCTTTTGTATTGAACTTGGGGTACTCTAAGTGACTGTTTTTTGGTCAATAGAAGAGGCTTTGAACCCTAAGGTATGAATCAAAGAAGTTATGGTTAGATTTGATTTAATTTGGTAAGAGGGTGTTGGAAAAACTGGTTTTGTATCTCATACAAAATACACAGTGGAAGCAACAAAATTAGGTCTATTTCATTCATGATTGATAACATGCACTATATAAATTTCAAAATTTAAGAACAAGATAGCGTACCTTGGTGTAGAGAAATTCAAAACAAAGATTAGAAGTACTTGGGAATACTTTTAATCTTCACTCCAATTCTACTTTACGCCCAAGAAGTGTGGTCTCTCAATCAGTTTCCAAGGTAGAATGAAAGTGTACCTCACTTTCTCTCTTTTTCTTTTTCTCTACGCTTTTAAACAATTCTGTATATTTCCCCCTTTATAACTAACTGATTATTTAATTGGGCAGGCCTATTAAGCCTTTCTAATTGGGTTTTAGTGTGTGGCTTGGAGTAAGACCAAAAGGGACTAATAAGACACTAGCTCCAATGGGCCTTGAGTTTTTCCGTCAACTTTTGACAAATCCAAAGTTACCATTAATTATATTTAATACCACTATATAAATTGATGATGCGAAGAAAATCAGTAGGCTGGATGCTTCAGATTAGAGAGGGCTCACGATTGCCTTGGTAGCCTGAAAAAGAAAGAGAAGTGATCAAAGGTGACCGGGGTTGCCGGCTAATAACCCTCAGATGACAAAGTCAGTTTTTCTCTCGAATATTTTTAAGTTCCAATTTTTTAGGAAATGATTTCACGTACCTTTTCCTGGTCTGAACCAACGTTTATATAGTGTCTTAAGAGCGGTTATTGGATTTGTAACCTCCCCTTGAATTGAGGAGGTTTATATTTGAATATAACTTCCAACTTTTGGGAGTTACCCTTTTTGTGCGCAACGGTCACTGGAGGTTACTCGTATAATATGGAGACATTTTACACCATAAATTTTCCAAGTGCCTACGTGTCGTCCATCATTCCTCGTCCTGAGGTCTTCAAGGCAGCTTACCTCGTCTTGAGCAAGTCAGGACAGCTTACCTCGTCTTGAGTAAGTCAAGGCAGCTTACTTTGTCTTTGAGTAAGTCAGGGCAGCTTACCTTGTCTTGAGTAAGTCAAAGCAGCTTACCTCGTCTTTGAGTAAGTCAAGGCAGCTTACCTCGTCTAGAGCACATTGCTCGTCCTAGACGATCTCCATGGACAAATTAGCAGTTGTATTTTATCACACCCCATCAGTTGCCCCCTTGTCTATGGGTTGTCTAGGAATCATATCCATTAACACCGTTCTTTGGACAGGTGTCCTTATGTCAGCTGTTGTAGGTGCCACTTGTCATGATCTAACTGGAGACCAATCATGTCATTTCGTTTTTCGAGGGACATGCCATTTGTCACTTTTTGGCTGGTCGCGTCACTTCGTGTATTGGGGTCATTGCCTATAAATAGTAGAATTCCTCCGCTACCCTCCTCATTTTCTCAAATTTTCTTCCTCGACTTCCCTCGTCTTAGCGCCTCGTCTAGAAGTTTCTTGCGTCAATTAGTCTTCTGTCGTCTAGTTCCAGGTACTTTCTTCATTCTTCGTCCTTAGATTTTAAGTTTCTTCCTTAAAAATGTCTGAGGTAGTCATTTCCTTGTCTAGTGATAGCATTGTCAAAGCCATAGACGAGTACCAAGACCCAAGTAACTTTAGTGGCTCTAATGATAGTTCTAGGAGTAGTAATAGCAGTAGTGATGGGAACACCACAGACGAGTATACGCCTAGTGTCCCGGGGGTTCCTTTAGAGGTGTTTAGGAAACAGCATAGGACGAGGGTCAAATTTGGTTCTAGGGCTGGCACAAGTGCTCCTTCGTCCTCTACTCGAGACGAGGAGGAGGAGGTAGTTTATACTTGTATTGTAGGGGTTGGATCTAAGACGGACGAGAAGAAGTTGGAACTTCTCAAAACGAGGTACCAAATCCCAGATAGTTTGAACCCTAGGCTACCCGTCCGTGACGAGTGATGTTGTCAACCCCATTTTGGCGTTGGCATTTACGAGGCCTCCCTCTTAGGGGGTTTGAGGTTGCCTCTCAATGCCTTCGCCAAGGAGTTGCTTTCTAGATTAGGTTTAGGTATATGTCAATTTAACCCAAATGCATGGAGGTTGATAGTAGCCGTGCAAATTTTGTGGAGGGAAGTTTTTGAGGGGAACCATCCTCTTACCGTGGACGAGTTCCTCTACTGTTACAAACCCTTCGAAATTAACCAGTCCCTTGGTTTTTATCAATTCACAGCCAGGGGTAAAGACTGTAGGTTGATTAAGTCTTTAGTCACGTTAGACAGAAACTGGAAGACGGAGTTTTTCTTCGACTCCGGTTTCTGGGCTGGCCGTCCTAGTGACATTGACAAGGATCCATTCCCTCCTTATACAGGAGAAATAAGGAACCTTCGTCCTGAAGGTATGTGTTTGTCTTGGTATTTGTTACATTCGTCTTTGATTATGGTCGTCTAACGCGCTTTTTGTTTCATTTTGTTTTGTAGGTGTTAGATGACCCCATTTGGATAGGTTCCATTTGGAACGAATCCAAAAAGCTCGTCTTTATAGCGACAGGACCTTTCATTTTTTGGTCAATTTACGACGTCTTGCCACTTGGGGTCTAGGTCCTGACCCTTCAGACGAGGCAATTGCCCACGAAGTCACTGTTAGAAGACGTAAGTTGTCTTTTCCCTTTCGTCTCTCTCTCTTTTTTTTTTTTTTTTTTTTAACTGACGTCTTTACTTATAGGGATGGCGACGATGAAGCAGAACAAAGGCAAGGACACGGTGGACGAGGGAACTAGGCCTGGAGCTAAGTCCCATCCTCGTCTAGCTTCTGGCGAGAAAAGGAAAAGCCTATATTTAGGCGTAGACTTGGGAAACCTCCCAAGTAGGTGCAAGGAGACGAAGGCTAAGCACAAGTCGTCCAAGCCTCAAGACGTCCAAGCTAGGGATCAACCTGGCTCTCTCCTCGTCCCTCCTAGCCATCCAGTTCAAATTTTGGACGTTGATCTAGAGCTCCCTTCTCCACCCCTCCCGCCTAGAGTAGTCCCATCCTTATCTCAACCTTCTCACTAAGTTCCTCACAATCTTCTTGAGGACGAGGACTTGGCTTGGGAGAAATTTGAGAAGGTTGTAACGGATGAAGACGTAACGGCATGCTACAACATGTCGTTGAAGGATTTTGAGCGCTCCGGCGTCCATGACCTTTTCAAGGTATGTAGGTTTTATATGTTTGTCTCGTCTTGCTATTAGCTTATGCATGCATTCTAACAATGCTTTGATCTATGCAGGCAATGTCTAAGTTCATCGCCGCGTCTAGGCAGGCAACTGAACTAGACAAGACGAGAGTGTTGTTGAAGAAGATGGTCCAAAAAGGAAGGGACGAGTCCAAGAGGTGGGTAGAGGTAGCAGCTAAGTCCAAGGACGAGGCGGAGAACTTGAAGAACCGCGTCGCTAAGTTGGAGACTGAAGTCCTTGAGAAGGACGCTCGTCTTGACTTCCTTCAAAAGAGGAATGAAGAGCTTGACGTCCTTCTGGAGAAAGCTAGAGGAGACGCCGTTGCGGAGTTCAAGGCGTCCAAAGAATTCACTAATTCAATGGATGCCAACTATGCAGCTGGCTTCGAGGATTTTAGGATGGACGCGATGGATAAATTTCCCGAAATAGACTTCAGCTCAATCAAGCTTAACCTTGGCGGGGCGTCTATAAGCTCCCTCGTCCAGACCAGCTCTGAAGATGTGAACGTGGAGGACGACGCTACCACCTTGCCACCTCAAGACGAGCCTAATGCCAACACTCCACCCGTTTGAGATGCCTTAGCTATGATGTAATTTGACTTGCTTCTTTTTCTTTCTTTTCTCTTTTTTTTTTTTTTTTTAATTGAAATGTATTGGAGTACAATTACCTCGTCTAGAGTGTTATAGACGAGTTTATTAACAATTGCCTCAATGCTTAATTTAAGGGTTTCTAGACGATGGTCGTCTACCCTTTTTCTCTATTTCAATGAATGTCTATTTTTATTCATTATTTGTTTTTGTATGGACGTGATTGTCCTCTGTTATTGTGATTGAAATTTGTATATTTCTTAAGTATTGAAGGGTCGTCCTTATACTTTTCTTATGGACGATGTTATTAATTCATCCATATGTTTCTCTATAGACGAAGTGACGACAGTTGTCAGACATTTATTTCGTCCATAGGCATGGCCTACTTTCCTCGTCTATAGGCTTGGCTTGTTTGCCTCGTCCATAAACTTGGCTTTTGCCTCGTTCATAAACTGGGCTCTTCGCCTTTTGTCAAGGACGTTTTGTAGTGTTTGACTTGTCCTAGAGCACCTGTGTGTCTTGGCTGGATGCTCGTCCATGGACTTGTGCTTCACTATATAATTTTTGTGCCTTAGCACTATCCTCGTTTTGAGGAAAACTTGTGAATGTTACATCCCTGCGTCCAAGGATTTTTCATTCGTCTTAAGGTTTTGCCCTGCTCGTGGGTTTTACCATGGAAGTTAGACTTTATGCATAGAATACATTCAAAATCCAAACTATATTATATAAGCATTGTTCACAAACATGGCACCTGCTTAGAAGCTAGTGCATTATGAAAGTACTTAGGAAAATACTTAAAATATATAATCTCGTCTTTCACAAATTTGTCCGTAGACGGTGCAAAAGTTTAAGAACTAGTGCACCTTTATTCTTAGTACACACCATAGCAGTAATAAGAACACTAGTAGATATTATTGAACACATAGTAGTAGAGTCGTCAATCATCGTAACCTTGTCGTTGATTAGTTTCGTCCAAGACCATTACTAATAGTACCTTCTCAGGTGCTCCACATTCCAAGGATGCTCTAGCTTTCGTCCGTCTAGAGCTTCCAAGTAATACGACCCCTGCCTCTTGCAATTGACTACCCTATATGGTCCTTCCCAATTGGGTCCCAATTTTCCATGAGCTGGGTTCCTAGTTGCCAAGGATACTCTTTTAAGAACGAGGTCCCCTACGCTGAAGCGCCTGGGTTTCACCATGGAATAATGCTGTCTGGCCATAAGGTTCTTGTACCATGCTGTCTTTTGCTCCGCATCCATCCTTACCTCATCAATAAGGTCGAGGTCAAGACGAAGCAGTTCTTCATTTTCCTTCTCCTGATACTTCATCACTCGATGGTTAGCCATATGAATTTCTGCTAGTATGACCGCTTCACTTCTATAAGCTAACTTGAAGGGAGTTTCTCCTGTCGGGGTTCTCACAGTGGTTCTGTAGGCCCAAAGAACGCCTGGTAACTCCTCTGGCCATATCCCCTTTGCCCCCTCGAGCCGAGTCTTAATGATTTTCAACAAGGATCGGTTTGCTACCTCTGCTTGTCCATTTGCCTGTGGGTGGGAGGGTGAGGAGTAATGATTTCTGATTCTAAAATGCTAACAGAAGTCCCTAAACGGTGCGTTGTCAAACTGTCGTCCATTGTCTGATACTAGCACTCTCGGTACTCCGAACCTACACAGAATATTTTTTCAAACAAAATTCTTAACGTTTTGCTGTGTAATTTTTGCAAGAGGTTCAGCCTCCACCCACTTAGTAAAATAGTCAATCCCTACTACCAAAAACTTCATTTGTCTGGTTCCCGGGGAAAAAGGACCTAGGATATCCAGTCCCCACTGCGCAAAGGGCCACGGGGCCATCATCGGGGTCTGGTATTCCGACGGCTGCCTAGGGACGTTGCTGTAACGCTAACATTGGTCGCACACCTTGACATAAGCTTTAGCATCTGCCTGAACCGTGGGCCAATAGTAGCCGGCACGAATGATCATATGGACGAGTGATCTTGCCCCTGAGTGATTCCCATATGCTCCTTCATGAACCTCCCTCAAAACATAATTAGCTTCGTCTGGAACTAGGCACCTTAGGTAGGGTTGAGACAAGCCTCGCTTGTAAAGCACTTCATTTATGAGGACGTACTTTGCAGCCCTAACCCTTAGTTTCCTAGCTTCGTTCTTGTCTTCTGGAAGCTTCCCATCCTTTACATAGATTACAATTGAACTCATTCAATTTTCTTCTCCTCCAATTTGCTGTATTTCCGGGAGGTCTATACTCGACATGTATTGGACTTTGCCATACTCGTCCATAACTCCACCTGCCGATGCCGTTCTCGCCAACGCATTTGCTTCCATGTTTTCGTCCCTCGGGAGTTGAACAAAACTCACTTCTGAAAACTTTTGTACAAGCCTCCTCACTTTGCTGAGGTATCTCTTCATTCGATCTTCCTTGGCATCACACATTCCATTCACCTGGTTGATGACTAGCTGAGAATCTCCTTTGACTATTACTGACTCCGCTCCTAAAGACTTAGCTAATTCTAGCTCTTTGAGTAGTGCTTCATATTCAGCTTCATTGTTGGTAGTTTGGTACTATAGACGGGCTGCATACTCCAACTTATCACCCTCTGGGGACTAAAGTATGACTCTAATCCCTCCTGCGTACATCGTAGATGATCCATCCACGTTGATAACCTACCTTCATGCTCACTCGTCCTTGACCAGCTCGTCTTGGCTTGGAGTGAACTCCGCAATGAAGTCCGCCAGCGCCTGCGCCTGCGCCTTGACTGCATTTCTTGGTTGGTACCTGACATCAAATTCACTAAGTTCCACTGTCCATTGGACTAGCCGTCCTGCAGCTTCCAATTTGTTCATTGCTTTCTTTAGGGGATGATCCATTAAGACGATGATGACATGGGCTTGAAAGTAGTGCCTCAGCTTCCTTGAAGCCGTGACCAAGGTGAAAGGCTAACTTCTCCATCATCGAGTACCGTCCCTCGGCTCCTTTAAGTGCCCGGCTGGTATAGTACACCGGTTTCTGCACTCGTTCTTCTTCCCTGACCAGCACGGAACTTATGGCATGCGGGGATACCGCCAAATACAAATACAGCTCTTCGCTAGGTACGGATGGACTTAGCAACGATGCCTTTGTGAGGTAAATCTTCAAATCTTGAAAGGCCCTTTGACACTCGTCCGTCCATTCAAACGCCTTCCTGAGGACTTTAAAGAATGGCAAACATTTGTCAGTAGCTTTCGAAACAAACCTGTTGAGGGCGGCAACCCGTCCTGTAAGGGACTGGACTTCTTTGATGTTTTTTGGCGGTTCCATGTTTAATATTGCTTGGATCTTATCTGGATTTGCCTCAATGCCTCTATGTGAAACCATGAACCCCAAGAACTTCCCTGATGAAACTCCGAAGGCACACTTGCTTGGATTAAGTTTCATGTTGTATCGTCGAAGTGTGTCAAAGGTCTCTTGAAGGTCGTCCAGGTGTTTTTCCTTGTCCAAACTTTTTACCAGCATATCATCAACGTAGACTTCTACATTTCTTCCAATTTGAGGACGAAACATTTGATTCACCAGCATCTGGTTAGTCGCCCCCGCGTTCTTCAAACCAAAAGGCATTACCTTGTAGCAAAACAACCCTTGGCTGGTGATGAATGAAGTCTTCTCCTGGTCTGCCTCGTCCATCCTTATTTGGTTGTAGCCTGAGAAGGCGTCCATGAAGCTCAGCAACCTGTGACCAGCCGTTGAGTCTACCAGCTGGTCAATGCGCGGTAGCGGATAACTGTCCTATGGGCAAGCCTTGTTTAAGTCGGTGAAGTCCACACACATTCGCCACTTGCCATTGGCCTTCTTTACCATGACTACATTCGCCAACCAGTCCGGGTAGTAAACTTCCCTACTGAACTCTGCCGTAATCAACTTCTGTATTTCTTCTTTGATAGCGTTGTCTCGCTCAGGAGCAAATACCCTCTTCTTCTGTCGCACGGGTTTAAAGGAGGGACATACATTCAGACGATGAGTGATAACACTCGGATCAATGCCAGGCATGTCTTCATGACTCCATGCGAAGACATCAAGGTTTTTCTTCAAAAACTGGACTAGTGCATTCTTCGCCTCTTCTTTAATGCTCCCCCCTATCCTAGTAAACTTCTTGGTTCTGCTATCGTCTAAGGGGACATCTTCTAACATCTCAATGGGCTCTGCTATGGTCCTTCCCTCGTCTATGCTCATCGTTTGTAAATGCTCGTCCATAGCCAACATAGTTAGGTAGCATTCTCTAGCAGTTAATTGATCTCCTTGCACCTGACTTACGCCATGTTCAGTTGGGAACTTGATAGACAAATGGTAGGTAGAGGTTACCGCCTTCCAACTATTCAAAGTAGGCCTTCCGATAATAGCGTTATATGATGATGAACAATCAACTACGAGGAAGTTTACCTCTCTGGCTATCTGCTGTGGGTATGCTCCAATCACTACCGTCAGTGTGACAGTGCCCACTGGTTGTATTTTCATTCCCCCAAATCCTACCAAGGGCGAACTCACTGGACGAAGCTGATCTCGTCCTAGCCTCATTTGTTGGAAAGTAGGGTAATACAGAATGTCCGCCGAGCTGCCATTGTCTACTAACACTCTTCTGGTGGTATAGTCGGCGATGAGTAGGGTGATGATAATCGCGTCATCGTGGGGGTGGTGAATTCTTCGAGCATCCTCGTCCGTGAACGTGATGGCTTGCTCGTCAGCTTCCTTCGTCCTGTGAGATCGTCCTGAAAGCTGGACGCTTTGAACCACCTTAAGGTATGTCTTCCTCGACTTGGATGACTGCGCTGCTAAGATTCCTCCTATAATAACCCTTATTTCTCTTAGTAGGGGTCGTGAAGACTCTTCCATCTTGGCCTTCAACTTATCGTCCTTGTGGTCTCGTCCAAGGAAATTCCTCAACTTTCCCTGCTTGATGAGGTTCTCTACCTGCTGCTTCAAGTCAAAACACTCGTCCGTGTCGTGCCTGTGGTCCCTGTGAAAACGGCAATACTTGTTCCTGTTGCGCTTGTTAGGGTTTCTCTTCATTTTCTCCGGCCACTTCAAGGACGGATCATCCTTGATTTGCATAAGGACCTGCTCTAGGGGGTATTTAGGGGGGTGTACTGCTGACTCCTCGATGACGAACCTGCTGCTTTTTTACTATCTCTGTCCCTTTTCTCATCTACTCGGGCCTTCTTGGGACGAGGACCTTGGTCTAGATGTCGTGGATGACCAGCTTCCGAGCGTTCTGTCCTTTTCCTCTTCTTGGCTATTATTGCGTCTTCAGCATTCATGAAGTTCTGGGCTGAATGGACGAGTTCAGCCATAGTTTGAGGCTCTTGCTCATACAGTTTATGAATAAACAAGTCAGAATTGACTCCATTATGGAAAGCGGCCAACAGCAACTTATCGTCCATTTCGTCTACCGTCAATGCCTCCCTGTTGAAATGGGTGATGAAGGACCGTAAACTCTCATTCTCCCCTTGCTCGATGGTTAGCAAACTGAAAGAGGAACGCTTGTGGCATTGTCCTCTGATGAAGTTATTAACAAATATCTTACTCAACTCCTCGAACGACCCAATAGAATTTGGAGGTATCTTGCTGAACCACACCCTCGCTGGTCCTTTAAGTGTGGTAGGAAACGCTCTGCACATAATCTCGTCTGGAACTCCTTGAAGGTGCATGGTAGTTTTAAAAGTAGCAATGTGGTCACACGGATCGCGATTTCCATCGTATGAATCCAAGGAAGGCATTTTGAATTTAGGGGGTAGGGGATGACTGTTGATGGAAGCCGTGAATGGGGAGTCCATTCTGTGAACCAAATCTTCCACGGGATTCGCCCGCCTCATATTCTCCTTTATTTCTTCCATGGCTTTCCTCATCTGGTCCATTTCTCTCTCCAAATGTGGCACCCTTCTAAAAGTAGTACCCCTTGTCTGATCCTCGGACTCAACATTTTCTCCTCTACCTTCCTGACCCTGGGGTCGTCCTTCTGCATGCCCTTCGCGGTGTTGCCTCCTTATGTTAATCTCCCGGTTCAACTCCTGATTTTGGCGGGTCAGTTCCGCCATAGCAGCAGCCATGGACTACACTTGTTGAAGGGACAGCGGCTGCACGGCAGGCGCTGACTGGCGATCACGGTAGGGATTACTAGAAGCATCCCTACTCTCCTGGTGGCCTGGGCTAGTAGCCCTTGATCTTGTCCAAACCATTCAGCCTTTTGTCTAGGAACAAAGAATGATAGAAAGAACGAAAAGAAAACGAAGATTATTTTCTAAGTTCCCACAGACGGCGCCAACTGATGATGCGAAGAAAATCAGTAGGCTGGATGCTTCAGATTAGAGAGGGCTCACGATTGCCTTGGTAGCCTGAAAAAAAAAGAGAAGTGATCATAGGTGACCGAGGTTGCCGGCCAATAACCCTTCGATGACAAAGTCAGTTTTTCTCTTGAATATTTTTAAGTTCCAATTTTTTAAGAAATGATTTCACGTACCTTTTCCTAGTCTGAACCAACGTTTATATAGTGTCTTAAGAGCGATTATTGGATTTGTAACCTCCCATTGAATTGAGGAGGTTTATATTTGAATATAACTTCCAACTGTTTAGGAGTTACCATTTTTGTGCGCAACGGTCACTGGAGGTTACTCGTATAATACGGAGACATTTTACACCATAAATTTTCCAAGTGCCCACGTGTCGTCCATCATTCCTCGTCCTGAGGTCTTCAAGGCAGCTTACCTCGTCTTGAGCAAGTCAGGGCAGCTTACCTCGACTTTGAGTAAGTCAGGGCAGCTTACCTCGTCTTGAGTAAGTCAAGGCAGCTTACCTCGTCTTTGAGTAAGTCAAGGCAGCTTACCTCGTCTAGAGCACATTGCTCGACCCGGACGATCTCCATAGACAAATTAGCAGTTATATTTTATCACACCCCATCATAAATATAATTATTCTCTAGGCCTTATTAATAAATCATACCCCAAGACTTTATTATACACGCAACCTTTTCATAAAATATTTGTAATAATACGAAGTCATGAATATAGATTATCACTTTGAAAATTACTACATCTTAATCCTTGAGTACCCGGTTTAATTCTTTAAAGCTACTCATTATATATTTATGAAATCAAATTTCATAAATATATATACTTTAGTAACTTCTTACTAAAGTGGTTAGGCCTAACACTTTGAATAACCAACCCTATTAAACTTATCTCAAGGGAATATTTTATATCTTCATTAAGAGATTATAAAATCTATCTTGAGAATATATTTTCCATCAACACTAAATGTGACTGCTCAACATACTGAAGTTTTGACCGTTACTTTAGATCTCACTCTTGATATATCAAAGTAACCTACATTTCATGATTAGGTCTATTATCCTCTCAAGATTAAGAGTTCATACAAATAGAAGTCATGAAATTTATTATTCATTTGACAGTCGTTTGGAGAATAATAAATATCACAGCGGTCTAATTCAATATGTCTTAACTCTTAAAACATATCAACATATCAATTAGAAGTCTCCACTTCCATGATCAAGACAAATCATCTTAGTTGATACGTTATAGTCTTCACAGATGAAATGCCCAATTTTATCACCGACTACGAACTATAAATTCTGAATTTACAAAGAACTTGTGATTTATATCTTTTGTGACTTTTTACATAAATCACATACTATGCATCTCATGGACTATATGATAATGTCATAATATTCATGCTACCATTATTTTAGATAATAATAAAACAATTTTATTAAACACAACATTAAATTATACATAATGTAATACATAGCATTATACAATAGGATTTAAGGGCACATATCCTAACAATCTCCCACTTGCCTTAAAGACTATTGTGCATTAATCTAACTCCCATTCCTTCCAATTGTGACTCGAAAGTTCTTTGAGGCAAGACTTTGGTAAAATGATTTACTAGATTATTTGCATCTTCAATCTTTGCTACCACAACATCTCCACAAGCAACGTCTTGAATGATGTGGTACTTCCTTTCAATATGCTTTCCTTTCTTGTGATTTCTTGAATATTTGGATTGTGCAACAGCTCCACTATTGTCGCAAAACTATGTGATGGGAACTTGCTCCATTCTTATAACACCAAGATTCGAAAGGAATTTCTTAAGTCAAACAGCCTCCTTTGTTGCTTCACAAGCAGCAACGTACTCAGCTTCCATGGTGGAGTCTGCAATACGAGATTACTTAACACTCCTCCAACTTATGGCTCCACCTCCTAAGGTGAAAACACATCCTGAAGTGGATTTTCTGAAATCTAGATCCGATTGAAAATCTGAATCTGTATAGCCAATGAGAATCGAATCCTCACTATGGTAAACAAGCATATAATTTCTCGTTCTCTTAAGATACTTGAGAATATGCTTTACAGCTTGCCAATGTTTTGGTCCTGAATTTAATTGATATTGGCTTACCATGTCAACTAAATAACAAATATCTGGTTTGGTATAAAGCATGGCATATATGAGACTTCCTACTGCAGTAGCATAAGGAACTTGTCTCATCATATTTTCTTCCTCTTGAGTCTTAGGCCTTTGGTCATCAGACAGAAGAACTCCATGTCTAAAACGAAGCAATTATTTCTTGAAATTTTGCATGCTAAACCGTTCTAGGACCTTATCTATATATCCAGCTTGTGATAAACCTAACATCTTATTCATGCGCCAAATTATTCATGCGCCAAAGCTTGATCCCAAGAATAAAGTGAGCCTCACACAAGTCCTTTATATCAAATTGGCTTGATAACCAAACCTTTACTGATGACATTATCCCTACATCATTCCCAATGAGTAGAATATCATCAACGTAAAGCACCAGAGACATTACTACTTTATCTCAATGTCTTTTGTACACACATGATTCATCAAGATTTTGTTCAAAACCAAAAGACTTAATTGCTTGATCAAATTTGATGTTCCACGATCTAGATACTTGCTTAAGTCCATAAATGGACATTTTCAACTTGCATACTATATGCTCTTGGTTTTTTGCTATGAAACCTTCCGGTTGCATCATGTATATTTCTTCTTTAAGATTGCCATTAAGAAATGCAGTCTTGACATCCATTTGCCAAATCTCATAATCATAATGAGCAGCAATGGATAAAAGAATTCTGATAGACTTAAGCGTGGCTACTGGCGAAAAAGTTTCATAATAATCAATACTTTCTTTTTATGTATACTCTTTTGCCACTAGTCTTGCTTTAAAGGTCACAAACTTTCCATCTATCCCTCTCTTCCTCTTGTAAACCCATTTGCAACCAACAGGTTTAATGTCGTTAGGCGCCTTTATAAGATCTCATACATGATTGGAATACATAGAATCCAATTCAGATTTCATAGCTTGGACTTAATGATGTGCATCTATATCATTCATTGCCTCTTCATAAGTGTAGGGATCCGATTCAGCCTATTCTGGGATAGCTTTATAAGTTTCTCCCGGGATAGCTTCATAAGTTTCTCCCAAACCTATAAATCTCATAAAAGGCTGAATAATTCTCCCATTACGATGAGGCGCCTATGTACTAGTCATCTCATGAGTAATGTCTTGTGGTGTATCCAATACAGCCACATCATTTCAAGTTTCGTCCATTGGTTGTTCAACTACATGTTCATCTATTTCAGCCAATATAACTTTACTTCTAGGATTAAAATTATTCACATAATCATCTTTCAAAAATTTAGCATGGGTGCTAACAAATACTTTGTTATCTTTATGATTATAGAATAAATAACCCTTGGTTCTTCTGAATACCCTAAAAACATGCAAACTTCCGTTTTAGCTTCCAACTTATCAGACTTCCCTTTCAACACATGTGCTGGACATCCCTAAATGTAGAGATAGTTCATATTAGGCTTACGCCCACTCCATAATTCCTTGGGTGTGTTGGGAATAGATTTTGATGGAACCAAATTCAAAACATGCATAGCAGCTTTTAGTGCATATCCCCAAAAAGAAACTGATAAAGTTGAGTAACTCATCATGGGCCTAACCATTTCCAAAAGAGTCTTATTCCTTCTTTCCGCTACACCTTTTGTTGGGAAGTTCCAAGTGCAGTCAATTGGGAGAAAATCTCATTTTGAATTAGGTAATCCTTGAAATTCCCAAGAAGGTATTCGCCACCTCGATCAAATCGAATGGCCTTAATGCGTTTATCCAATTGATTTTCAATTTCAACCCTAAACTCTTTAAACTTTTCAAAAGTTTCAGACTTCTGTCTCATTAGGTACACATTACCATATCTTGAGTAATCATCCGTAAAAGTGATGAAAAACTCATAATCTCCTTTTTCTTGGGTTGAAATAGGACTACGTACATTTGTATGAAATAATTCAAGCAACTCTTGTACTCTTCTATCTTTTGCATTAAAAGATCGTTTGGTCATCTTACCTTCCAAACAAGATTCACAAATTGGAAATCCATCGAAGTCCATGGGCTATAAAAGTCCATCTTTGATTAGTCTTTGAATCTTTTTTGAATTAATATGACCCAAATGCAAATGTCATAGATATGCTCACTAGTAGAAAAAAAACTTTCTCTTTAATGATTTTACATGAGAGCTACTATCTATTTTAGAATTGTATAATTCATGTATGTCAGGAGTTAAAATATAAAGACCATCCACAATATTGCCAGAACAGATAAACATTTTATCCTTCTTTATTACAATATTGTCTTTAAGGATAACACAATATCCATATTTACCTAAGTAAGTTGCAAAAATCAAATTCCTACGAACATTAGGTACATACAAACAGTCTTCTAATATTAAAACTATAGAATTAAAGTATAAATTAAATACTCCAACAATTACAACCGGAATACTGCTCCCATCAGGTAAACTAAGAAATAGTTCTCCCTTATTCAACTTTCTGGTCTCTTAGAACCCCTGCAAAGAATTGCAGATATGATTAGTACAACCTGAATCCACACACCAGGAATTCGTTGGATTCTGTACCAAACATATTTCAAGAAGAAATGAACTTTTCATACCTTTATTCTTGGCAGCCTTGAATGTTGGACAATTCTTCTTCCAATGTCCTTTCTCACCACAATGGAAACGCTGTCCTTTGGTTTTCTTTCCTTTGTTAACAACTCCTAATGCAATTTGTTTACTATATTTCGTAGTAAAGTCCTCCTCCTCCTCCTTCTTCTTACCCTTGCCTTTCAACTTAGGTTGAGAAGTAGAAGCTTCACCCACATTGGCTTCAACACTAGAAGTATTAAGGATGCCTTCCGCCGCCACTAACTCATTCATCAATTCAGATAAAGAATAAATCTTTTTGTTCATATTATAATTGAGTCTAAATTCCTTGAATGATTCCGGTAATAACTGGAGTATTATATTCACTTGGGATTTTTCATCAATGTCGGTACCTAAAACTTCTAATGTGTTTAAATTAGCAATCATCCTAAGACAATACTCCCTCACTGAACTTCCTGCAGCCATTTTGGTATTATAAATTTACCTTATGGTTTCTTGCCTTGCAGAACGGCCTTGCTTACCAAATATCTTCTTCAGACTTAACATGATGTCCGAAACTAGTTCTACATCTTGCATTTGATACTGTAGAACATTTGAGATAGATGCTAAGATGTAGCACTTGACCATCTCATTAGATTTCTACTAACGATTATATCGTTGTTTTTCCTCAAGAGGAGCATCTAATGAAAGAAAGCTAGGACATGGTTGAGTAAGTATATATTTGTGCTCTTCAGCTGTAAGAACAATGCCCAAATTTCTTTTCCAGTCAACATAGTTAGATCCAGTCAGTTTGTTTTGGTTAAGAATAGCAACAAGTGGGCTAAATGATGCCATGATTTAAATCTAAAAATATTAAACATGAATACAATAAGTAAACTGGACATTATCAATTTAGCATATAAGCATATAATATGGAACCTTAATAAAACCATAAAATAATATATACAACGACAACCCAATCCATGTCTATAATTCCTTGGTAGCAAGTTTATTATAAACACATTAATTGGTTGAAAATTATTCTCATTATTAGTGCTATTATGATAACTCTTACCAAATACTAACAATATGACATATTACCTTTAGCCTCTAAGTAATAATGACATAGCTCCTTTGGGAGGTTAACATTACACTTAGTTTAGTGTGCACCATTATCTAGAGTCATGTGTAGCCACATTTCATCTCCCTTTTATAGTGTTTAAACTTATAGTACCATGAAATAAAACACCGTCCTTTGGGATCGCGAGACATATACGCCAAGACGAGATGTTTACCCACACTACTATAAACCGATAATGGAGGCCGTGAGATGCAACCCTTGTATCTCTCTCCCACTAGAAATTTTAAATAAAGTTTTTTAAGATTAAGAACCATAATAATGCTAGACACTTTGAAAACATAATTCTAATCTCATTAGGAATAAATTTCATAATCCTAACATTAATATATATAAATATATATAACGTAATATAAACTCATATTACATTATAAAACTATATTATATTATATATATAATATAATACAATATACGAATTATTATATGTAATATATAATTATTACATATTATATATATAATCTTATATATACAGATGGAATGAATTCAAGGACATTAACATGTTAACATGCCTTGCTCATGCAAATTATTGCAATATGTAAGATCACATGCACGATGGCCATGCGTATAATTAAAAGTCAAGCCGTGCAATTAAAAGTCAAGCCGTGCAATTAAAAGTATTAGAAGTCAAGCCATGCAATTATTGAAGTCCAAAACGTGCATTTATAATCCAAAAGGTGAAAAAAGAATCCAAGCGCATTTATGCCATTGGCAGTTACATAACTTCCACTTGCAATATATATATATATACAAATTCAATATGGAAGTATTCAATGCACGCTAATGGACAAGTCATATATATATATATATATATCATCTAGAAGTGTGCAATTGTACAATCTATATAACCGAATGGTCTTAAATCATTCTTATATAACAAGGATTCAAATGAATTCCTTTAAGATATCAAAATGCAACTGTTTTTCTTTTATTCTAAAATCCAATCACATGTTATACAATCATGATATGAAAACCTGGCTCTGATACCAATTGTTGAAAAAACTGGTTTTGTATCTCATACAAAACACACAGCAGAAGTAACAAAATTGGATCTATTTCATTCATGATTGATAACATGCACTATATAAATTTCAGAATTTAAGAACAAGATAGCGTATCTTGGTGTGGAGAAATTCAAAACAAAGATTAGAAGCATTTGAGAACACTTTTAATCTTCACTCCAATTCCACTTTACGCCCAATAAGTGTGGTCTCTCAATCAGTTTTCAAGGGAGAATGAAAGTGTGTCTCACTCTCTTTCTTTTTCTTTTTCTCTACACTTCTAAAAAATTCTGTATATTTCTCCCTTTATAACTAACTGATTATCTAATTGGGCTGGCCTATTGGGCATTTCTAATTGGGCTTTAACGTGTGGCTTGGAGTGGGACCAAAAGGGACCAATAAGACACTAGTTCCAATGGGCCTTGGGCTTTTCCATCAACTCTTGACAAGTCCAAAGTTACCATTAATTATATTTAATATCATTATATAAATATAATTGCACTCTAGGCCTTATTAATAAATTATATCCCAAGACTTTATTATATACGCAACCCTTTCATAAAATATTCGTAGTAATACAAAGTCATGAATATAGACTGCCATTTTGAAAATTATTACATCTTAATCCTTGAATAGCCAATTTAATTCTTTAAAGTTATTCATTATATATTTATGAAATCCAATGTCATAAATATATATGCTTTAGTAACTTCTTACTAAAGTGGTTATACCTAACACTCTGAATAACCAAACCCATTAAACTTGTTTCAAGGGAATAGTTTATATCGTCGTTAAGAGATTATGAATTCCATCTTGAAAATATATGTTCCATAAACACTAAATGTGGCTGCTCAACATACTGAGGTTTTGACCGTTACTTTAGATCTCACTCCTGATATATCAGAGCAACCTACATTTCATAATCAAATCTATTATCTTCTTAGGATTAAGAGTTCATGCAAATAGAAGTCGTGAGATTTATTATTCATTTGACAGTCGTTAGGAGAATAATAAATCTCACAACGGTCCAATTCAATATGTTTTAACTCTTAAAACATATAAATTAGAAGTCTTCACTTCCATGATCAAGACAAATCATCTTAGTTGATACGTTATAGTCTTCGTAGATGAAATGCCCAATTTCATCACCGACTACGAACTATAAATTCTGAGTTTACAAAGAACTGTGATTTATATATTCTGTGACTTTTCACGTAAATTACATACTATGCATCTCATGGACTATATGATAATATCATAATATTCATGTTACCATTATTTTAAATAATAATAAAACAACTTTATTAAACACAACATTAAGCCATACATAATATAATACATAGCATCATACAATAGGATTTAAGGGCACACATCCTAACAGAGGGAAGCCTTGCTTTTTGCATAATTTAGGAAATAAAGTAGCATAAATTCATGAGTCGATATTTCCTAGACATGGCAGGTCCTTGGAGATTGCATTTGGCTATTGCAGCAGATAAGACAAGCCACTTAGGGTCAGTTATGTGTTTTAGGCAAAAAAGTTGGGTTACAGTCACCCAGAGCATAAAAACTGTTTTAGGGTGGTAATTTTAGGTACAAGACTTCCTCCATGAGCCTAAGGTGCTACCAGTGTCCCTTGCCCACTTGGTAGCACGTATGTGTTAAGCTCATGCAAACGGTCTGAAATGAACTGACCCATACCTCCAAACCACACTTCCTCAATTTCACCCATAAGTCACATGGGCTTGAGTCATGCTTAAAAGAATAAAATATAATTTAACACATGAATTGAGCCCACAATGAAGTCAGGCTTGGTTGAATTGGGTTTGTATAAAATGTGTCGAGAAAATGGGTATCAACAATGGCTAGAGGTGATATCGAGACATTTCGTGTGTTTTTTTTTTTTCTTTTTTATTTTGAGAAAGTGAGACAATTTGTTCACTATGATGTTTTAGGAGGTTGTGACTATGAAAATGGTCAACCCAATTATTGATTATTAGAGCATTAGCATTGGATGTCGAAAATCCTCCAAGTTGTTATTTTTTACCATCAAACTAACAAAAACAAGCATTATACCAATTGCTATTTCTATATAAAAAAATTGCAACTTAGCTACAATAAGATGATACTTTTAGAAGATACTATATCAAGCTGTAAAATCATTGTTATTATATTTTATTACTTCTCTGCTCTCTCTATCCCTGACTCACTTCTCTCTCTCTCTCACTCTTCCAAGTCTCTCTTCTCTCTACTTAGGCTCCCTTCCTCTCTCCTTATCATCTCAAGCTCTCACTATCCCCACTCTCTTTGTCTCAATCTCTCTCTCCTTCCTCTCTCTTAAATTAGCATGGAGACAATGTTTATGGTGGAGCCATGGAGATCAACTTATGTGGTGGAGGTGTGGAAATCGTGGAATTGTGGTGGAGTCGTGTGGTTGTGGTTGGTTAATGGTGGTTTTGATCATGGGTCACAATGGTTGCTATGATAATGGGTTTGATGGGCTTTGTTCTTGGTTGGGTTGGTGGTGGTGGAAATAATGGGTTTTTGGTGTGGTGGTTTGTGATGGAGCCGTGGAAGTTGTGGGTTGTGGTCAAGGTGACATTTTTAGTGGAAGTTAGTGGGTCGTGGCCGTGGTTGTGGTTGTGGTTGTGGTTGTGGCTGGGCCACGATGGTTTTGTTCTTGGCATGGTGGTTGCATTTTGTTCTTGTGTTATAGTGGTTGTGGTGTTGGTGAGTTTGTTGTTCTGTTCTTGGCTGGGTTGGTGGTGGCTAAACAATGGGTTTTTGTGTGGTGGTGCCTCCTGTTGTTGGTGGTGCTGTGGTTGAGAGAGAGTGCCAGAGAGGCAGTAGAAATGGTATTTTATAATAGATAAATAACTTTTTAGATGGTAAAATAGAAACTATTATGCAATTCTAAATGCTAATGCTGATAACAATGGAATGAGTCATTTGTTGTGATGGGTTAGACAAAGTGGATTAAATGGTGATCTTGTGGTAATGTGATGGGTTGGACATTATGGCAATAGTGTTTGTGTGTTTATATTGAGTTGGGCAGTTGGAGATGGTGGTTATGGTGACGTTGGCTAAACAAGGGAGTGGGCATTTCAATATTTGAGTGTCTAAGTTGTTTTACTATGTCTTCTAAAAAAAAAAGTTATTTTGTAATGGTTTGAAGTTTAAATTAGGTTTTGGTTTATATAATATGATGGGTGTTTATGAGTCTTATGCACTTGGTGATGTGGGGTTGGAGGCAATAAAAGTTTAAATCACTTCGCCCTATTGTTTATATGAAACACTAAGAGTCATGTAGCATGGGCAACACTACAATTTATATGAAACACTAAGAGTCGTGTAGCATGGGCAACACTACAGCCAGCCCAGGGATTCATTTGAACCGCCTGACTTGGCCCAAAAAAAAACAAAAAAACACTACATCTAATTTTTTTACCCCTAATTAAATACAAAATTTGAACACTTTAAAGTTAAATTTTGTTTGAACCCAGCTGAAATAAGCTTAAATATAATTATCTTAGTGCTATTTTCGCAATATTTTCACAAAAAAATTTACAATAAAAGTTAAGTAAAATGTTGTAATTGGTTTTTATCTAGGCTCACAATTGACATCGTTTTTTTATATACCTCTAACAGCTTGCCACCTAGAATATATTGTGAAAGTATTGCATCAATAGCATTACTGTTAAAATTGCTTCTTTGTTAAACAAAATAAATAAATAAACGTTTTCTCCGGATTATTCCTAACTTCAACACTGTTGACCCCCCTGGAAAAAAATTCTGGAGACACCACTATTGTGTAGTTCAATTAGCACTTCCTATTATCTTATAGTGGAGAGTCTAGAGATGATAAATTTTTAGGAAATTTTATTGTTTAATTTGAAATTACTCTAATTTAAAGAATTTAAATATAATTCAACCTAAATAGATTTTACAGTTAAAAAAAGAAACAATTGTACAAAATAACTAAGATAGTTTAATATAGATGCATCATGCAATTATAAAAAGTAACGTAAAGGAATGAGTTGTTTAAAAGATTAACAATTTTAGTTGGAGGGAAGGACGAAAACTACAATTAAAAGGCCAAAGGAGTTGAGTCAGAACAAAAATCTTAAGAGCATTCTTATCAAACCTTTCAAATACTAAAATTCTTATTTTTTTTAGCATTTTTAACCCAAAGTTTGCTCCATCAAACCTTTCAAATGCTATTGATGAATAGTGCAATCTCATATTTGAGATCGCATTGTTCACCAATTGTATAACTGATATTATTTTTTTAATTCAGTGGGGCCCACTTGCTTTTGTTCCTTGGCTTCTCATTTCCGTTTCTTCTTCACCATTTCTCTACTCTCTCTCCCTCCCTCAACGTCTCTGCCTCCCTCTCCGACGAAACCCAGACCGGAGCATCTAGCCAAGCCGATTTTTTTTTTTCCACTCAACACTCTCTCTTTGCACTATCTTTCTCTATCCTCTCTCGCTTCTTTCTTCTCTCTCTGTGCTTCACTGATAAGTGGGCTCCGCCAATGACTGGGCTCCAGCGATTGTGGGATGCCGATGACTGTGGTCATGGATCGTGGGTCCGATGGCTGTGGAACGGTGGCAGCGATGGAGGGTTATTTTTTTGGTTCTGCATGGTTCTTCTTGGCTCCGATTGGGCTCCGATCGTGCGAGGCTGACACAAAACGACATGCTATCAAATCTTTGATTTGATTTTGGGTCTTGATTTGGTTAGGGTAGGTCTTGATTTGATTTATAGGTGTGAAGGAGGGCGTCAAGCCGCGCTGTGAAAGAAGATGACGACGGGGAGGAAAGTGGTGTTTGTGTCTTGTGGGTTTTGGTTTGGCGTGATGGGTCATGGGTCTGCTGGTGGCGACAATGGTGGAAGTTTCTTTTCTTTCTTTCTTCTTCTTTTTTTTTTTTTTTTTTTTTTTTTTTTTTTCCTGTTGTGGTTGGTGGTGGTGAGTGGATGTGGTGGTTATGGGTAGATGTGGAGGTGTTTTTCTGCTATGATTTTTTTTTTCTTTTTTGTTAGTGGTGGTTGCGGTATGAGTGGTGGATTTTTGGTGGGTGGTTGGTAGTGTGGTGCCGGCAGTGCTATGAGGAAGAGAGAAACAGAGGAGAGAGACAGAGGAGAGAGGAAAAATAAAAAAATTATTGAAAAATATTAAAGAAACATTATTTAAATGCAATGATAAAAAAAATAGAAGTTTTGATATAGATGGTATTGTAAAGTGGTGTATTATATGCTATAAAATTGAGTTTTGAGATACTAAATACTATATTTTTTGATATGTTTGATGAGAATGCTCTAAAGGTCAAGTCTATCCCATATCTTGTGGAAAAAGGCCTAAGAGCATCACAACAGTGAAGCTATTTTTTTTTTAGTTATTTAACGCCACAAAAATCTACTTTATTTATTTTTCCTACTCATTTTACAAAATATTCAGTAGTAATGATCTATTTTAACTTTCAATATAATAAAATAATATAATCATTACAATAAAATAATATATCTACCATCCACTGCGAAAAAAACCAGCACAAACCAATCATCTGAAGAACAATAAGCAAACTCAAAACCCCAGCCACCTCCGTTGCAACCCAGAACCACCTCCACAGGCCACAGGCCACCATTAACACAACCTAAATCTATCAAATTTGCAACAAAATCATCTCAAAAACCAACTAGAATCACACATAAAAACAACCAAAATTCAACAAACCCACAAATCTAGTAACAAAAAAACCCAGGGACAACCAACAAAAAAAAACCTACACCACCGCTACAACCAACAACAACTGCCCACAGTAATGGCTTGGGACAACCCACCACCACCACGAACATAGACCACAAACACAACCCAATCAACAACCCACCACCACCACCACAAACCCACCTCAACAACCATCACCCACAACTCTAATTTAAAAGAAAAAAACCACCACCACCACCAGCCTTGGGTCACCGGTGCCTTGGGACTTGTCTCAGCAACGGCTTAGGACTTGGGTCACTGGCGGCTTGGCAGGCAGGGGCTAAGGAGTGGTGAGGAGTTGGAGGAAGAAAGAAATAAAAAAATGAAGGTGGAGAAGAGAAGGGCTGGTTTCATTGAAGAAGAAAGATCAAAGATGAATGGAAAGGAAAAATAGAGAAAAAATGGCTAAAGGAAGGAACACAAAAAAAAAAAAAAAAAAAAAAAAAAAAAATTGAAAGGGAGAAGCGCTGGGTTGGGTTAAGAAGAAAGAATGAATGTGAACAAGAAAGAGCAAAGTAAGAAAGAGAGAGAGAAAAGATTAATTTAATAAAAGAAGAGAAAGAAATCAATTAAAATGTAATTTTTTTTCTTTTGCATTTGAGCCACCGTGCACAACTATTTTTAGCTGTGCACTATAGCTAAGAAGGTAAAATTTGCTCTACTAAGAGCATCCACACCAACTTATATAAAAACTTCTAAAATAGAAATAACTACCAATTTTACACATTTTGAGCAAAAAAACTCCCACATCAGTGAGTGAAAAAATGTCTAAAATTATGCAAATTCATCGACGAGCTACAATAGCCGTGTATATTTACACGGCTACTGTAACTCGTTTATCCCATTATATTATAATTTTCCGTTGGCTCCTTTTTTTCTTTCTTTTTTCCGTGCTCAACAAACCCAGTTAAAACTCATCTTCTTCTTTTTCCTCAGATGCACAAAAACACACCCCCACACAAACATATCCACACAGAGAATCAACACAGAGATACACTTGCCTAAAAAAAAAAAAAAAAAACAGAGATACACAAACAGAATTGGAGCTCGTGGATCGGATCGGAGCTCGGTGCTCATGGATCGGATCGGAGCTCGGTGCTTGGTGCTCGTGGATCAGATTGAATCGGAGCTCGGTGCTTGTGGATCGGATTGGAGCTCTGTGCTTGGTGCTCGTGGATCAGATCGGAGCTCTGTGCTTGGTGCTCGTGGATCGGATCGGAGCTCTGTGCTTGGATCGGAGCTCGGTGCTTGGATCGAAGCTCAGATCAGAGCTTGATGCTTGGGATCGGAGAGAGAGAGAGAGAGAGAGAGAGAGAGAGAGAGAGAGAGAGAGAGAGAGAGAGAGAGAGAGAGAGAGAGAGAGAGAGAGATGGGTATAGAGAGAGAGAGCAATAAACAGAAATGGGTGAGAAAGAGAGAGGCACGTATATATATATATATATCTGGTAGTTAAAGAAATAATAAAAAAATGTGAGGAAATTGATTATTTAATTAAAAGATGTGTAGAATAGATGAACTGATGTGAGTGTTTTGTAAAATTGAATGTGTAAAATAGAAAAAGTATGTTTTTAGTGTAAAAATGAATGTGTAAACTGAAAGAGCTGATGTGGTTGCTCTAAATACTATTTTTAGCTGTGAATGATTATTGTAGAAGAAATATTATTTTATTGTAGTGGATATATTATTTTATTGTGATGTTTATATTATTTTATTGTGTTAAAAGCTAAAATAGAACTACTGTTGCAGCATGTTTTGTAAAGTGAGTAGGTAAAATAGATAAAGTAACTTTTTGTGGAGCTAAAAAGCTAAATTTTTAGCTTCATTATTGTGGATGCTCTAATGTAGCTCATTTTTTAAAATTGGTGGTATTAAAAATAACTATATAGTTATTTAGCACCACTTTTACTAGTGCTCTAAAGCAGAAATGATGGTAAAATGCCTAGTGGCAATGCCACCTTATGGCCAGGGTGGTCCAATAATTTAAAATTTTATGTTTATTTAACTTTTAAAAAAAATTTTGGAACCACCCTGAATTTTTTTTATGCCAATGAAGTTAAATTTTGGTCCATAATTTGAGCAATTTAATAATATATTGGGGTCTTTCAAGCAAAAAGGAAGAACTCAAAAAAAAAAAATTGAACTAAAATTTGAAAAAAAAAATTATAATAAAACTACTACAGGCTAGGCGGTGGCTTGATTCTTTCGACTAAGCACACTGCCAAAATACAACACAATTTTCAACATTTTATTATTTTTTATTATAGTATTATTTTTCCTCACCAGATATATATTACTTACTTCTCATTTTTGTTTATTTTTTCTTATTTATTCTTAATCACACACGCCTTCTATCTCCTCGATTTTTACACTTCATATTTTTAAATTTTATCACATCTTCATCTACACTTTTACATCTACGTCTTGCCGTTCTCATTGGTCGTAACTCCTGTATCTTTTACCAGTATTAGTGTGACAGTGCATCTTTTCGAGTTTTGAGTCTCAAATTTCTCAACACGATTTTTTTTTTTAGATGTACAAGTACATTTGTTCATTTCATTTCATTTTTTTTTCCTTTTGAGGTTTTTCGATTTATAGAATGCAAATTTGTTTTGATTTTAAGAACAATTTTTTTTAAGCACAAACTTCATACCGGCCGAATCTTGAATTTTGGCTAGTATTTATTGAAATACCCGAAATAGACTAGAATGACTTGAAATTTTTTTCGAAGTGGAATAGGGTGGGTTACTATTTCGGTTTGTTTATTGGCACGGTATTTTTCGGCTGTTATGACTGGAACGGAATGAAATTAATAACATTAAATCAAACCTTATTACTTAAAGGCTAAAAAGAAATAATATTGTCTAATTTGTGCTTCTTAAGGAGCACCTTGAACAAAATTCTTGGAGCAGCCACTGTAAAGGCCAAACATGATAGGATCCTCTTGTCAAGAAGAGTCGACGAGGTTTAGATCGCCAAGGTAACGCCTTACTTGAGGACTGATGACTGATAAGGTAGCCGAGGAAGAATGTATTACCCAAAAAATTAGTTGAGGATCCAGGACAGGTGCACACAATTTGAGTAGTAGTCACTTTTGCATTAATTAAGTGTTTCTACCTAATATAAGCCACATGAATAAGTGAATGACTAGCCTAAACAATGCTTTACACTCCAAAAGTCCTATTTCATCATCAAAAGGGGAAGGAGACGCCTGATGGGACAAGCACATTTTGACATCTAGCATGATAATAAACTATTAGAAGGGAGTAAACTAAGAGTATAAATAGGGCATTTCCCTACACAGAAAGGGGATTAAAAAAAAAATAGAGAGCGGAAGTGTGTAAGTCATAAGAGAATGTTTTACTTATAAAAGCTTGCTTATAACTTATGGCCTGTTTGGGAGTTAAAAAAAGGAGGGGGAGTAGAGTTGAGGGAGGGAGAGTAGTTCAATCACCTTGTTTGAGAGTTTTTTAAGGGATGAGGGGGAGGAGTTTGGAGGGGTTTGGAGAGGTTTCAACTCCCTCCAACCCCTCTTTTTTAATTCCCCCAAATTGGAGAGATTTGGAGGGAGAATGAAGAATAAAAATGCTTGACCAAATGAATTACCAAATTTGCCCTTATTATATTAACAAAATTACAAATGAAAAAACTAATTACTCCCCTCTCCCTTACTTAATTTTAAAAACATCCAAACAAGGTGGAGGATAGCCATTCCCCTCAACTCTCCTCCCTCTCTAAACTTTCAAACATGCCATTAGGCAGAAGTGTATTTGTGTCTTTAAATCCAACGGTGTTCATTCAGATTCTTGATTTTACTTGTTCAGTCTTCGCACTTTGGATTACCCTGTTGTTTTATAAATTAGTTGTGTTGGTTAGAATTTCCAGATCAACTTTATAGTTGGGCCAAAGAGTTTTTGACCACCACAATATATATATATATATATATATATAAACTACATGATAGGTAAAGATTTATTTGATGCTTAACTTGCTAAAAGAGCCTATATAATTGAAACTTAACATGATTGGAATATATTCCCTTTTGTAGTTAGAAAGAAAGGCATTTCATACACTTTTTATTATTCAATAAGTTTAGGCACACATAATTTTTAATAATTATTAGCATGAGTTGTTGTAAAATTTGCAATTGGATGATATTTATTATTATTATTTTTAATTTAATAGTTGAGGATATGAAATTTAAATTCAAGAAGTTTATGTTGGAAGTATCTTAGGGTACCTATTTGCGAGTTGAATTATATGTGTGAGTTGAATTATAAAGCTTTTTGTGTTATTGGATGGTATCAATTATGAGTACATATAAAAAAAAAAATTTGATGCACTATGTATGTATGTATGTATGTATCTTTTCTAAATATTAAGAAGATTCAAAAAGCTAATTATGACTTCAGAAAATGTGAAAAATATCCCTACTCTAATTTGAAAATCCTTATTCCTTAAAAAAAAAAAGAAAACAGGGTTAAAATTGTAGTTCAACAAAATTCAAAAACAAAAATCTACTACATAAATTTTTTTTTCCTAAAAATTAGCACACACTCTATTTAAATATATTTCACATATGTTTGATACATTTTTTTCCCTAAAAATTAGCATACACTAAATTCGGCAGTTAACTTATTTTTAAAATCCTAAATTTTAGCTTCTTAAAAATTTCTTCTCGTGCAACCTTACCAACAATAGACAAATAATGATATTGAACTTAAAAAAAAAAAAGAGAGCATCATCATAAGTGCAGGTTGTGATGAGACTAATATAACTTATTACTTTAACCGGTTGTGAAAAATATTGTAAAAGAGAGTATTATATATTTTTATATTTAGATCCATCACATTGCTCCTTTTTCACCTTTGTTTATTTCTTATGGCAAAACTAAATTACATTTTTTAGTCTTTTTTAATACCTAAAAAAAAATTTCATTTCATTTCATAGCTAGTATTTTCAAATAATGTACAAATACTGTAATAACTTTTTTCTTAGCTTTTATATATAAACATTCTGTTATAAGAAATTTATCTGTCCTGAAAATAAAAATTATTTTTATAGAAAAAAAATTATCTTTTTTTTTTTTTGTAACAAAAAAATTATAATTTGGTTTTAAACTTTTAATTAAAAAAAAATAATTTGGATGGAAGTGGAGTGCAAAATATTCGTCACAAAAATAATTAGAAAATTTACAAATTACAGGTGAAGAAGGGACATAGCGGTCAAATGGAGAAAGGCGTAGTCCAAATTGGGAAACGCAATTCAAAACACCACCATCCAACATTGCAGAGACTTTACAATTCCTTCTTCTACTATTTCCTACGTGTCATCAAGGACCTTACTGACGTTGAATTTCCCCTCAGACCAACGCTCACACAGAGAAAGAGGGTCAGAGAGAGAGAGAGAGAGAGAGAGAGAGAGGGAATATTAAGAAAGTTAGGGTTTTTCCTCGATGAATTCTTAATTTTTTCGAGACGCATTTCCCCAAAATTCATCAACACCTTGCTCAAGATTCTCTCTCCCTCTCTCTCTCTGGTTCGCAATTCAATGTCGGATCACTCCGACTCATCGCCTCTCGTCGCTCCGTCGCCGATCACCGACCCCAGCGAGATCGACCTCGAGGCCGGCCCCGGCGAACAAATTCAATGCAGAATTTGCCTCGAAACCGATGGTAATTGTGTTAAGAATTTTGGATTCTATGTTTCTTTCTGTACTGTACAATTGGTGTTTAGAATTTTGATCAAGAAATTTAGGTCTAGTTCCAGTACTTCAGAGCCCAGTTTGGTGAAACATTAACATGAATTTGTAGTGTGCTTTTGTTATTGTTAATTTTGCCTTTTAAAGCTGTATATTCAAGTTAATTGAGGCAATTAAACAATTGCATTTGCATATATTGTTGAGTGGGACAATTTAGGCTCATCTGCTTGTGATTTTATCTTATTTTCCACTCAGGTAGGGATTTTATAGCTCCTTGCAAGTGCAAAGGAACATCGAAGTATGTACACCGGGAATGTTTGGATCATTGGCGAGCCGTAAGGGTATGGGTGCTCATTTCCATCTTTAGTACTATAGATAGGAGCATATCATACGATAATCATATTAACACTTCTTATGCTAGTTGCTCCTGGGTTTAAGCATAAATTGCTTAGGGGCAAATGCCCCTGGATTACCTGGCAATTGATCCTGGCAAGTGCATAAGTGCATTCAGTTGCTCGTAGGTTTTACTGGCTAGAGGTGAGTCCAAAGGGCTCTTCTTCTTTAGAAAGGTTCCCTATGTTATCAAAAAAACACTTCTTATACTAGTCATTGATCTTAGCATGGTTACTATGTTTAATCATTTATGTGAGGTTCATGCTTGTGGATCAACTTTATAAACCCCAATTTTGATCATCACTACACAATCACTTTCTGTTGATCAAAGTCTAGGATGTCCTAGATTATGTACCCATCAGTCAGTCATTGAATTTGCGCCACTAGTCTACTGATGATCAAACTGCATAGTAGAAAGTGGTCATATAGAAAAAACACTTCTTATGCTAGTCATTGGTCTTAGCTAAAGAACATTTGTAGCAAAAGTGGTCTTAACCTTTTTTTTTTCCTGTTTAGATTTCCGTAGCTTGAGTCTGCAATGTTAGTTGTTTTTGGGTTTAAATCCATTTTTTCCCTGTAAATCTGGACCGACAGACATTCAAGATTTTTAATTTACTTCAAAGGTTAAGTATATGTTTGCTAGAAATTAGAGTAACCACTTGCAGGTACAAGGGTTGGGAGGAGAACTTGCAAACTAGGTTTATATAGGCATTCAATTGCATATGAATGCGTTCCAGAGCATGTAGAAGTATGTGACAAAGGTTTATAAAGTGAACTTTTCTCGATGCACTTGTTGCTTGCTAAAGTGAACTGAGGTCCACGCCACAATATATTGCATTATAAGGATTCTGTTGGTAACTGCCATGTCGGCAAGCTGAATCCTGGATAGCATAACATGCACACATATACGCACACAAATTTTTTTTGTCTCATGCATAAACTGCAAATTTCAAGATGGATGTATTTCTTACAGTAAGATAATCTGCTTGGAGGTAGGCTTTTGATGATCTTTGCGTAGCCTGTTGTTCAATACAAATTGTTAGCATGTATGCTTATGTTCCTTAGGAATTGCTGCCAATGTGTCATTTTTAATTTATCTGCATCACACTTTGACTTCTGCAGGAAGGGTTTGCTTTTGCTCATTGCACAACCTGCAAGGCCCCTTACCATCTGAGGGTTCATGTTGCTGCTGATAGGAAATGGCGAACCTTGAAATTTCGATTCTTTGTGACTAGAGATATCATATTTATATTTCTGGCCGTTCAGTTTGTATGTAATTTTTTCTCTAACTCTAGCTGTTTTTTTTTTTGGGGGGGGGGGGGGGGTGTTGGTGAGAGGAATTGCATATTAATAATTTGGTTCCTATGTTTATATTTTCATTGTATGCAGGTGATTTCTTTACTGGCATACTTGGTGTATTTGATTGATACTTACAAGCAATCTTGGCTTCGTCATGCATGGGGTTTCGACAGTGAGCTCAGTTTCTATTACATATGTGGTAAAATTTTAAGTACCTAAATAATAGTTTTGAAAATGTATATATTTATGCCCCCCAAAATTTTATGATTCTTGTTAACTGTGCTGGTCAACCTATAATCCTGTAAATTTGCTAGTGTATCCGTTCTTACTTTGGGTCATCATTAATATGAATAGTGTTGTGTTCTTAATTATTTGTACAGTCACTTTCATATGTTTATGTTTTCTGTAAGCAACTAAGTTAGACTATGAAAACTAACCAAGGTTCTATTTTGGTCCTTAACATTTAAAAACTATAAAAAGTCCTTCAATAATTTAAAAAATTGTAATTACATCCTCCCTGTCAGTCTAAGAGACAGAAAGTGATAATGAGTGGTGTTAATTTCTTACATGGTAGCTTTACTTATCAAAATAAGAATAGTAATAATTACGTGGTAGCTGATGTTAAGAGAAGTTCAATTAAACATCTGCACACTTACCTCACCCAAGAAAGGAATCATTATATGGCAATTTTTGTTGATATGTGGCATTATTTTGTGTTTAAAATTAAAAGTAATAAAATGAAAATCTCTCTGTTTTCTCTTTGTTTCTTCCCCCTTTCTGACCGAATCCCAAACATATAAGAGGTTCTTAAAACCAACTAATATTTAACAATTCTTTTATTGACATGGCTATGTGATGTGGACAACTATCCATGTGGCATATGTCATGTCAATCAAAATTGTTTTGCCAACACTTTTCGTCACATCCAATTGAAAGAAGGACCTAATTGCCACTAAAATTATTAGGGGACTTAATTGCAACCTTCTAAACTACAAGGACCAATTATTTTATTTTTAAGAACCAGAGGAGTTGGTTGCCCCCTTTTTTTTTTTTCTTAAGTAGTACAATGATTCTGATCATGATTTTGCGTTGAATGTATTTAAGGTTTTATTGTGCCCCTGGAGCATGTTGGGATGATTTTCATACAGTATTAAGGCTCAAAAGTTTTGAATGAAGTTATTAGTTATTTTTTATATATAAAAAAGTGGTATTTTCCGTGACAACCATTAATGATAGTTAGAACACTCAAACTTCTCATATTCTGTTAAGTAAATGATAAGTGTGACAAAAAGGACGTGCAGGGATATAAATTTATTGGTAGGTGATGACTGGTGAACCTGAATTTGCTTACAACCAGAATCTTTGGATACATTTTAGCTTGGCAAATGGATACCAATCAAGTACTGTTTTATCCATTGATTGTAGGATGTGTCTATTCTTATTTGACTCTAATGACAAGGCTATATATTGGTTGTCACCTTGGCTTTTTTTTTTTTTTTTTTGCATTAATATTATATGCTGTTTTCAGTATTGATAATTCATGCATTAATATTACTTATTAAAAAAAAAAAAAAATCATGCATTAATATTGTTGAGTATAGGTGCTCTATTGTTTTTTGCGCTGCTTGGGCTGTCTGGGTGCTTCATTACTTGTTATGATCGAAGGGTGCGGAATGATTTGGCTCAGCCTTGTCGAGAATTATGTCTTTGTTGCTGTCATCCTGGGTATGATTCTGCCATATATACTTTGAAGCTTTGCCATAATTGTTGCAGATGATCTAAGTCGTACTGTCAGACTGTCAGTATGGTGCTATATCATTTTGTTATTATCCTACTCATTCTTTTTTCAGTTTATATTTTATAGAGTTTTTTAAATATAAAGTGGAGGTGTTTAACAAAATTAGAATCTATCTTGGGTTTAACTCCTAAACTGTTGAGAGCTTTTAAGGAGCAAAGCAGCAAGGTAGAAGTGCTGCTTGATCTTAAAGTGAAGCTCATTCAATGGTGTAGTAAAGCAAAAAAACATGCTTTTTTTGGAGGTGCCAATCTCCAAAAAAAAAAAAAAAGAAAAGAAAAAGAGCAAGCATTTTTTTTTTTTTTTTCTCTTGGAAATACGTATGTGTTGTGTTTATAGAATGTGCACTTGCATTTTGAACTTAGGCTTCATGAGGACTTTGTGCTCAAGTGTGCCTTGAGCTTTTATCATCACTGTTCAAGATGCACTATGCCATTATCCTTGTTCATGTTGTGGCAGCTTTACTATGATGATTGTGGGCATTCTAATTATATATAGTTTCACAATTATTTCTTGTTATTGCCTTTATGTCATTTACTGCATAAAGGCTGCAATTTGTGCGCACCTGCTATCTGCCTATGTGCTGCTACTTCAATTATTGTACGATGGTCAAATAATTTTATGGATTATGTGTGCCTAGGAGTTCTTTTAAGGTTGAAATGTATAATGTATTAAGCACTAATATCTGTACCTAATAAATATGTTGTCTATTATATTCACAAATTATCTATGTAAACCAAAAAAGGCAAATCAATAATGACTAAGATGATTCAACTTTTCATTTTATTGTTGCAGAGTCTGTGCAGACTGTCACCTACCTGGTACCCTCTGTATGTGGACTGACTGCACCACATGCTTTGAAGGTTGTGCCAGTATGGCAGGTGAATGTGGTTGCTTAGGAGGCGCTGGTGAAGCAGGATTACCTTTATTATTTATAATGGCTTTGATTGTTCTGGGACTTTTTACAGTGATTGGGATATTCTATAGTGTGTTGGTGGCTACAATGGTTGGACAAAGAATTTGGCAGCGGCACTATCACATACTTGCGAAAAGGATGCTAACAAAGGTGAGAATGGGTGACCTGTCTTCTATTTTTCTCTTTATGCTGATAGACCCATGTTGCACTAAGCTCAACCAGTCAAACTCAACTACTTGAACTAGTAGGCCTTCAGGTTATAGCTGTTATAAGAGGGATCTTTATATAATAAATGAGTAATATTTCATTGAAGAACTAAATATGAGGATAGAATGGTGAAAAAAGGATCCAGTTTTTGGATCCAATTGGGAGGCTTGGCATTCGAACATTTGTGTTTAATAGAATATTCATCTTAAGTTTAAAAGCAGTAGACTGTCAGATATCTCTGGACCTGGCAGGCATGCAAGTTTATTTTGTGAGGTTGTCTTTTCTATAGGAACTTCAGACATGTATGTTTTCTAGGGGTTTTCCCCACTTTGGATAAGTATTCTGTTTTCTAGGTTTGCATGGGGACATGCAAATGTTTCAGCAATTTGGTCTAAATTATGTTGGATATGCCCTTTGTTATGCAACTTTTTGGTGATAATTCTGGCTCGATGTAAATATATATTGCAAGTTGGCATGCTTAACTTGTCATGTTACTCTTTCACCATGTAATTTTCCATGAATTGTTGGCCTCCCAAAAGTACTTTACAGAGCTAGTCATACTATTATACTCATAATTTTAAGTTTTGCCATCACCAAATATTATAATGCTATTCAGTCTTTTGATAAGGAGGGTTTTCAGTTGTGGTTGTGAAACTGATTCGATTTGCTTTTCCAGGAATATGTGGTCGAGGATGTTGATGGTGAGATGACAGGATCTGACTGGGCTCCCCCGGCTCTTCCGCCTGAGCATGTTCAGCAACTAAAAACTCTTGGCCTCCTATGAATTCAAATGGTGTATGTATATCACTTTCAAAAGAATTACAAGATCTAGAAATGGGCCGACTCTCTTATACACTAAATCGGTCCTAACTATGGGCTTGTTAGTTGCTAAGTCCTTTTCGGCTTAGTCAACAAAAGTGTGCATCTCAAAGGCACTCCTTGGTGTATGTAATACTATGTACAACTGTGAATGATAATATTTGAAAAAGAGCCTGATGTTTTTATTGTTACTTTCACTTAAGTGTAAGAAAACAAGGACGGGATACCTCTAATGACTAACGAAAGGTATTTTAATGATACTTTCATGCGAAATTCTTGTTAGAGAAATTGTCTCTTCATTTTATTTATTTGCTTGGAGAGTTGTGTCAAAAATGTTTAGATCGCTTTTCTTCATCAATTACAATTTACAACTTCAGTATATTCTTTATTCACAATGGAAAATCCATAAACTTACTATATTTTGTTCAATATAATTGTGGAGTAGGCAAAATTAAAAAGGGAAGAAGGCAAAATGAGAGCTTGAAATAACTTTCCTCCGATGAAAGCAAAACGAAATCGTTTCAACAGTCTCCCTTAATATTCTTTTTAACTTTAGCTTATGTGCCTAAAGATTCACTTCGAAGTATATGTGTGCTACGTATTTATTTGTGATTTGTGTAAGTATCAAAACTATATGGTTTCAATAAAATGCCATAATCCCTAATTACATGATGATGATGATGATGATGATATATATATAGTATATATACATACACACCAACATGGTTTTGATAATTGGACCGAACGGTCCTATAGGTTGAATCGGTCACTTGTCCGGTTTGGGAAAAATTCCCAAAATTGGCAAAAACCAATAAAAAACCGAGAGCCAAAGGCAAATCTGGTTTTGCCTTGCTCGGTTTTTAAAACCATGGTGTTTACCTTTTTCTCTTAATTTCTTTATCTAAATGTTGGTTGAACTTTAATTTTGATTGAAAAATAATGTGTTACTTTTATTTTTTTGATACAATGTGTTACTTTTATTGAACCCTTTATTTTTTTTGTAAGTTTGTATGGTAGTCGGCCCATTATTAACAGGCTCATGGGCTAAGAGGTTGGTACCAATCTCATGGTGGGCCCAATCCATAGTACTCGAGAGATTGGCCCTGATTAGTTAGTTCTCGAGATTCAATCTCGTTCGGGGTCCAGTCTGGGGAGTACCTTGGTAATGCCTTAGGGGATATCGCCGCCGAGCAACATTCAACGTTTATTGTAAGTTGCAAAGCCTGAAATCCTTGTTTCCAAGGTGGGACCCAGGTATGTCAAGAATAATCCTGAAGGGCCCCACTTGCACGAAAAATACTAAAATTAATCATTCCAACTCCATTAAGGGAGGGTATAAATAGGAAAAGGAAAGGAAGAATGGGGGTTAGACACTGGAGAGTACAAAATCAACATACTACAAACCGAGAGAGAGAGAGAGAGAGAGAGAGAGAGAGAGAGAGAGAGAGAGAGAGAGAGAGAGAGAGAGAACAAACTACCCTAAAGGGAGAATAGGTAACCAAGTCACGAATACTGATTTTGTTTCATAGGAACTTCCCATTGTAGGATATTTGCACACCCACAATAACAAACTAGCCTCATCCCACGCGCTTCGCGCGTGAGATGAGTCTTTTTTTTTTTTTAAGTGGTAGTAGCCAAAAAAAAAAAAAAAATCAATGTTTTTTATTATATATATAGTATTTATTTTGAGAATATAATTTATAAGGGGATAAATAAATTTGAAAATCAATAGGAAAGTGACCCTATTTTTTAGGCAATGTTTTAGTGGAAGTTAGGGTTTTATTTTTACTGGATTGCCCTTTAGTTTTATTTCTACTTAAACATAGGAATGTAAGGGTGTTTTAGAACAAAAACAATCCAGATTATCCTTTAGTTATTTTTTATTTTTTATATATATATATATATATATTTAGATTTGTTTTTGGATAAATGTGGGGTGTTTAATTATTTTTCTATTTTAAAAAAAAAACAATAAACGTATAGTTACTTTGAAGAAGTGGGTTAGTGGAAGAGTGTTCCTATTTTGTAGGTAATATTTTAGTGCAAGTTAGACATGTATTTTTACCAAACTATCCTTTAGTTTTGTCTCTACTTAAACCTAGGAGTATAGGGGTATTTTGGAACAAAAAAAAATCCGGTCTAAACAGGCACAGTCGCTTAAATAGTAGTATAGATAAGTTGTGAGCCCAATATAGGAGCTAGCCCATTAACCAAAATTTGGCCCGCACAATTGGCACCTTCTATGGGGATCTCTTAGTTAGCTGTAGTTCTAGGCGAAATAAGCTTTTGTTGAGTATGGCTGACCAGCATTCGGTGAGTTCTGCAGATAGTCGGTCAAAGGAGGCAAAAAAGAGATCAGGATCGGTGGTATGAATAAAATAGGGAATGGCCTGGCTCGGGAGAAGGGTCCTCACAGTTGTATCGATCAGCGTCCGATATTCCCGAGCAAGAGCATTATGATAGAAGGAATCAGGAATTAGAGCGTTTGTGTAAACAAATTAGGGACTTGGAGTTGTGGAACAGAGCATAATTAAATATCCACAAATAAACTTCAAACCATCAAATTTCTTTCCTATGAAATCCATAAAAAAACAAAAATTTTAACAATAAAGCCTCCAAATACAATCTCAAAGAGTTCCACAAATGCCAAACTCACTATCCTAAGAAAGTATACTAAAACAGTCCATCAACTAACATAGCTCCAAAAGAAGTTTTCAATCTATGGCTCCAATGATCTATCACCAAAAGATATTCCATTGCTCTAATCTGAAAGGGTGGAGAAAAGGGTTGAGCTAGAAGCCCAATAAGAGATTACATAACATGAGGATTTTTTTCAAAACAAAACAATAGTATCATTGGCAAAATTTAGTCTTTACAAAACATTTACAAATAGTTTTGACAATAATATAATATATTCTATAAAACTACTAGGAACAAAACATTTAACTATAACACTGTTATTAGTAAATAAAATAGAAACCACTTTAGCTAGCCAAAATACACTAAATGGGTAGAAACAATATACTATAGTAATAAACAATTTTTCCACTTGTGAAAGCCAATAACAATAAAACAATAGTTTGATATGGAAAGCATTAAATATTAGCCAAACAAAGACATAAACTGCTAAAAACTTGGGGGCCGATTCCCATGGGGAACAATAACACTAACCTCAAAGAGGCAACATTGGCTCCAAAGAGAAAATGATAACACTGCCCCACACCATAATAGCACTACATCAGCCAAAGACCAACACTTAACTCTATGTTGGCAAAGGTTGCAAACTGTCTAGCTGACCGTTTGAAAACATTCTTACTTTATTACAATATTATCACTACCAATCATATATCATATAATAAATACTTTCTCAAAAATATAGTTTTGAGTCACTCTTAACATATATAGTTTCAAAGTAATATACAAGAAATAATAAAATTCAAGTATATGTATAAAGCATTGATAATGGTATAAATTTTTGAAACTTCACTTTTGCAATTTTGTATACATATAAATATATTTGTTCCAAAAAATATATATGAATATATACGTCTTAAGAGACGTCATGTTCTGAAGTCCACTTACCTCAAATCACCAAAACACTTTAGACCTCAACTATCCAAGCCGATGTCACTTGAACTTAGCACATAAATAGATGATTTATTAAGTGCTAAGCTTTCCACTACTAATTAAAAATCCTCTTACTAAAATAAAATAAATAAAGCAGCCACCAAAAGCTCTTGCATTAGCTTTAGAGATGATTTTGCTGTGTTAAGCCATACTTACTCTATTTATATAATCCATTCATGCTATCCCTTTTACAAAATCATATATGGACCGCTATACATCATACCTACAGATCAGATCCTAACAATGTTTCCTAACCAAAGGCATTTCATTAGTATTTAAAACTCTGTTAAGGATATATTTTATGTAGTTGGCTAATCCTTTGACAAAACGCACTTTACTTGTAATTGGGTAGATCTAGAATGTGTTTAATACTTCAAGAAACATGTTGTTCAAGTCTAGTATTAAAGCCATGAAGACTGAACCAAGAAACAAGTGAAGAAAAGCTGTTCACTAAAGCTGGACAGATAGCTCGACACCTGCGAACAGATAGCTCAACAACTTCTCGACAGATAGCTATCTATCGAGGTTTAATGAGGCTCGACAGATACTATCTATTGAGGTATCTATCGAGGTTACGGAAATCAAAATTTTCAGATTTGATTTTCGGCCCATGCTTATGTATTTGTGTAAGGTTTCTTTTCTTACAACCCTAGACATATATAAAGTTTATTTTAGAGGCTGTCACATAAGAGAATACAAGGAGAACACATGCAAAAGGTAATCGAAGCCTTATTCTCTCTGAAAGAAACTACTGCGTCTTTGCGCCTTAAAGTTTTGTAACCAAGTGCTTCTTGATTTTCATTGTTGATGAAGTGAAGAACTTTGCAGCCAACATTCTTCTTCCTCAAATTGGTGAGTGAGTCACGTACTGGGATTCGTGCAAAGGAGTTAGTCACGTACTGGGATCCATGCATCAAAAGGGTGTCGTTCATATATTGAAGAGTTCAGAAGTTCTGAAGCGGTAGAAGGTTTCTGTTGTAAGTTCATCTACGGGGATTGTAGAGTCTAGGGACAAAGGTTTTGTACTAGATCTGAAATTTCTCTTTACTATAGTGGATTGCTTTTCAGGAAGGTTTCTCCCCAGGTTTTTCCTGTGAAACTGGTTGGTTTCATTGGTTTTCTTGGATCATCATATCTTGGCTTTTTTACTTTTCCGCTGCACTTATATTTGACATGATATGTTTGTTTATTTTAACAAGTTTTATTCATAATAAATCTAATTAACAAATTGGATTTAAAACTTGTTAAATCTATCAACTGAGGTCTAAATTTCCCAACATACTCTACCATCAGATCTGAAATAATTCACAACTATCAGTATTTACTTACATCTCATGATAGTCTATTTAATTTGGATATAGGGAATTCGATCTCAATTAGGGTATTTATATCATGTAATCTTATGACTCACCATGCTATGTGCATAAATTATGACTCTTTACTCTCTACATATATATATATATATATATATATATAGATGCCTATCATGCCACTTAATTAAGTCATAACACAGAAACTTCAAGAAATCCTATACCATGTAATATTGTATTATTGACTCTACTGTTTGGAGATAAACAACATGTATCTTTGACCTATGATATCACACACACAATCTATAGTCAGCTCCTTAGAAGTTACCTTGATGTCGTCTTTGTCAAGTTTGGCAATGATCATTTTTTCTGTAGCTTTTAGCATCTAGTGTCTCTCTCTACCTTTCACGTGACTGACTTAAAAGACCCAATATATATACCTCTAAAATAATACTCCAATTCAGTCTAAGAAGATCAATCCCACTCCAATTAGTACTTTTAAATAACACTCCTACTTGGCCAAGAGTTTAAGACCCACTAAAACTTAAATAAGCTTCCAAGACTTTAATTTGCAATTAAACTCAAATTAAGGTTGTTTAGATAGGCTAGAACTCTAAAATGATTCCAATAACACTTAAACTCTTAATCCAAATAGGTTTTAATCTCTTATCATTTTCCTTAACTAATAAGGAGACTAAAAATTAAATATGAATAATCAACAAAATAACTCTCACGTTGCATCTTCTTTTATTAATTTTCTTTGTAGTGATTATAATATAAAATAATATCACCTTAAAAATAAATTAAATAATTCATCAAGTCCACTCTAGAAGCAATTAAATTAAATTTAAGTGAGGTGGGTGTTACAAGGCTTCGAAGAAGGAATCGTGATGAATCCCCTGAAGGATCTGGCAACACCTAGAAAAGTTGGGGAGAGTTCTCTCTCCAAAGTGGTTCTTACTGATCAAGAGAGCAATTGTTGATTTCTCCCAAGCAACATAGGCATCATAGTGCAGCAATGGATGCAATGAGCCGGGCTCTACGTAGAGTGGCCTGATCACAATTTTCTAATGAGATTGAACGTGAGCGGATGCCAAAACGATTTAATAGACCACCTTTAATTTCGTATGATGGTAAGGCCGATCCCGTTGAATATGTTAGCCATTACATTCATATGATGTCATTGTATAGCCAAAATGACGCGCTTATGTGCAAAGTATTCCGTTCTAGTCCCGAGCCTGTGGCTTTGAGGTGATTTGATGGATTAAGGAAAGGGTCAATACACAGTTTTGGTGAGTTAATTCAAGAATTTGGGGCTCGGTTTATGACTAGTAGTCGGGTGCCACAACCAGTTGATGCGTTGCTGTCTATGAAGTGGGGGTTGGGGAAAGTCTTCGGAGCTATGCCAACAGATATTGGGAACTTTACAATGAAATTGGGGGAGGCAATGAAAAGGTGGCCACCAGCACCTTTCGACTGGGGCTTCCACAATACTCGGAGTTGCGAGACTCATTGACCATGAGGCCCCCCGAGAGTATGCATCAGTTAATGAGGCGAATTGAAGAGTATAAAAGGTGGGAGGATGATTGGTAGCAAAGCAAAGGCAAAGCACCCGCCACTTTGCAGTATGCAAAGGATTCATGGCCAAGGGGCTTTTAGCCAAGACCGAGGAGAGGGCTAGGAATCCAAGAGCCTAATGTTTAGACTGGGGAGGTCAATCTAGCGTTTAAGGAACCCGTTCATAAGATTCTAGAACAGATTAAGAACGAATTGTATTTCCGGTGGTCGAGCAAGAAGGGAGGCGATCCAGCAAGAAGGAATCAAAACTTATATTGCATGTATCATTGAGAAAAGGGACACACTACTAAACAATGCAAAGTATTTAAGGATCATTTGGAGCAATTGGTAAAATCTGGGCATTTGAAGGAGTTTGTGGTAGCGCTCGAAGGCAACGCTGCAGGGCAAGCATCAAGAACTCAAGAGAGTACACTCCCACCACCATTAGAGGTGATTGAAGTCATCCATGCAGCTTCGATAAGCACAAACCTACATCGACGCAAGGGGTTTTAAGTGTAGTCTCGGTAGAGCATTCTGAGGGTGACACTTGGCTTGGGAAGAAGCCGAGGGTGAATCAGAGGCCGATTGTGTTTAGGGATCAAGACTTAGAAGGGACGACTTAGTCTCATGATGACGCCCTAGTAGTTACTGCCAGAATTGGTGGCTTTGTAGTCAAATAAGTGTTAGTAGATTAAGGAAGCGGGGTCGAAGTGATGTACAATCTGTACAAGGGATTGGGGCCAAAGGCTGAAAACTTGTCTGAATACGACACTCCTCTAGTGGGATTTGATGGTAGAATGGTAATCCTAGAGGGACAAATCTCCCTGTCCGTTAATATTGAAGGGAAAGAGGTGATAGTAAATTTCATTGTGGTGAACTCCTTCTCCCCATACACTATGATTATTGGACTACCCTGGATCCATGCTATGGGAACTGTACCGTCCACCTTGCATGTGAAGTTGAAGTTCTATACCGATCAGGGGATTGCTGTTGTAAGAGGAGATCAAAAGGTAGCAAAATAATGTTTGGTAGTGGCTGTCAATCGGGAGATTAAACAGAAGGAATCAGTCAAGCAGGAATGATTATAGCAATTACAAGAGCCCGATGAGGGCAAAGGTGTTGACAGCACTGAGGATCTAGTTAAGGTTAGCATACTTCCATACGAGAATAGGAATTTCCAAATAGGTGCAAGTTTGAGGCAAGAAGAGCGGGTGGATTTGTTATTGACCTTGGTACAGAATATGGATGTGTTTGCCTGGAGTCCGTATGATGTCCCTGGGGTCAACCCCGAGCTTATTACTCATAAACTAAACGTAGACCCGTTATTTACCCCTAAGAAGCATAAGCCGAGAAGGTTGGCTACACACGTTGAAGCCGTGAAGCAAGAAGTAGAAAGGCTGAAACAAGTTGGAGCAATTTAGGAGGTCCTTTTCCAATAAAGTTTGTCTAACACTGTAATGGTTGATAGGCCAAGAATGTATTAACCCCCTAGTAATGTATTAATTGATTAATTACCCAAGTTTATTAATTAATCAAATCAACAGGCACTGTGCGTGGCAGCATAAACAAATCACCAACTAAAATATAATGTAGCGGAAAATAAAGTTGACACGATGATTTGTTTACAAATGGGGAAAACCACTGAGGAAAAAACCCCACTAGGTGATTTTAAGAGCACCACTCTCGAGAATTCACTATTATCATAACAAGTGGTTACAAGTAAAGGAATCCCAGTACCTTATACTAACTTACAGTTGAACCCTTACCCCAATACCCAATTGGACTTTTTCTGTAGTGACAATCTCTTCTTGTATTGCACGGCTCCCAGTACGTGACTAACCAAAAGATGCGTGGATCCTAGTATGTGACTTGATCACCAACTTGAGAAGGATGTTGGCTGCAAAGTTCTTCAGTTCATCACTCGATGAAGATCACGAAGTTGCTTGGTCACAAAACCCTATGGTGTACAAACACAACAGCTTCTTCAAGATGAACTAGGGCAAACTAGGTTTTCGGTTACAATTTGCATGAACAACACTTTGCTTCACACTTGTGCTATTGTGCTCTCTGTGACGGCCCTTAAAATAATCCTTATATATGTTTAGGGTTGTGAGAAAAGAAAGCCCAAACACAAACTCATAGATTGGCATGAAATCAGATCTGAAAAACTAATTTTCATAAATCTTGACCGATACCCTATCTATCGAGCAGCTGTCAAGCCACGGGCTAAAACAACTTTTTAAGCCTCAATAGATACTAGCTGTCGAGTTTTAATGAACAACACTTCTTCACTTGTTTCTTGGACAGATTTGCATGACTTTAACACATGAACTTGAAACCTTGTTTCTTGAAGTATTAAACACATCCTAGATCTACCTAAATACAAGTAAAGTGCATTTTGTTAAAGGATTAGCCAATACATGATGACATATGTTCCTAACATGAATCACATATGTCCTAACAATCTCCCCTTTTGGAAATCCGTGGCAAAACCACAACAAACAAATGAACATATGAGAGAAGTCATAAATCACTCAACTCATACTCACTTATTGAATACAATAAAATCTATCCTAACATAAACTCTTGAAAACTTTGCAAGAAGAGAGTTCATGGCAAGGAAGACTTTGACAAGTTGTATTTCTGAAACACTTAAACAAAACTCATCAAGACATCATAGTGTGAGACATAAATAAAAAGATTGCATACAAATATAAGAAGCATGTGTATAAAGAGAGAAAAGAAACAACACATGAAAAGATAGGTGAAAGAACTGTAATAACAACCTTATCATATATATATATATATATCATCAAAAGTACAAGGTTTGCTATCACAAAGCGATCACACGATTAAAGGGACATGAACAATGTATCTAAAAATGGAAAGAAAAGAAAAGATACATAAATCCTCACTACATCCCTCCAAAAATATAGACACACCCCCTAACGAAAATCTCCTAAGTACTAACTTTCCCACTATGAGTATGACTACTCTCATATCCAAAGTTACTCCCCCTTTTTGTCATGAGTGACAATGGATAAGTACATCAAGTAGACATCTCATCATCACTGGGCGAGCTAGCACCATCGTCCTCATCAACATCATCACTACCGGAGCCATCATCACTCTCATCCTCTGAAGCAGGTGGAGACAGAGAGGATGCAATAGTGAAACCACCCATGACAGCCTGTCATCATGCGATACGACCAATATGGGTGTTCATTTGACACAACTTATCACTGAGAGTGTCAAGGCGAGCATCCATGTGCACAAGCTGTGCTATGATGTCCTCAAGAGTCACTCCACCCATAGAAGAAGAAGGAGCGGAGGTGGATAGAGCTGTAGAAGTTGGAGGAATCACCATCCCTGGCTGTCTCGATTGTAGTTGCGCCTCGCTTTGTTTAACGGTAGCAGCGTCTATGACACACATAACTAAGAAGTGGTCCGACTCGGTATAGGAGACAGAAAAATGGAGAATGATAGCCGAAGGAAAAATGAGCTTATCACGTGTCACTGTGTTCCTATATACATCTATAAGGGATAGAATGAAGTGAGAAGGGAGGTTAATAGAAATATGCTTTAAGAGGGATAGCAAAAATCGAGCATGGGGCTCTATGATAAAGTTATAGTGAGACAGAGGATGCAAAACAAAGTCATCACCATATTAAGGAACTTCGGACCTTTAGCAAAGGCCGAGCAAGGGGTGTACTGTCGATCATCCCAATCAGAAGGTTGCTCACAAAAAGAAGACATGAGCTCGTCTTTAGACACAGTCTTAAGACGATCGCAGCCGGGGTAGTCAGGATGCGCTACCCTTGGGACTTAGAGCACCTCGGATACAATATTTGGAGTGACCACAATGCGCGTACCTCGAATGTGAGTAACAAAGAGAGATACTGAATAATCAAATTCGTGCATGTTGGAGTAGAACTCTTGAATGATCCCGGATGGACAGGTGACCAGGATGCCACACAGTGACTCCCAACCCCTGCTGTGAATGACAGTGGGTAGGTTAGTATCGGAACCGATAAAATGACTTGACGTTCCAAATGAATGCCTCGTCTTGAAAAGTTCTCCAAAAAGTCCTTAAGGGCTTTATCATTACGGAAATGAATGTGAGAGGGGGTAGAATCAGAAGAAGATGCCCTGGAAGGAAGAGAGTTCCAGGACGGAGTAGATTTCTATTTAGGTGCCATAGAGCAACTAACCGAGAGAAGGAGAGAGAGAGAGAGACACGTAGAAAAGCACCAACACACATCAATATAAGAATATAGAGAAATGAAGGTACGAATGCATGAAAATGTGAACTGCAAAATTAAAAATATCATGGGCTCAGCCCAATCCAAACCTACTAGCACACAAGTTTACAACAAAGTTAACATGGTGAAAATGGCCAAATACCATCATTTTTCAAAATTTGTAGCAAAAAAGCATTGTTTCGGAAATTATTAGGGATATACCACTTTCCTAGTAGTCGAGTTTAAGAAACTTTAGTTCTAAATGGTACTCGAGTTTAAGAAACTCGAGTACCAAGAAGTTTTGCCACTGTGGCACTGCTGATCTGGAATTTGTGCAATCAAAAAAAATTATTTGGTACTCGAGCTTGGTAAACTCGAGTTCCATGCAACAAAATGCTCGAGCATGCCAGGCTCGAGTACTTTAAAAATAAAATGTTTATGTTTATTTTTTTTGTGAGCTACTCAAGCTCACCAATCTCAAGTTCCTTGTAATATGGAACTCGAGTTGGTAAATTCGAGTTTCTTATAAACTTTTTCTTTTTTGATAATCAAACATAAACATAAACATAAACATAAACATAAACATAAGTAGTTTTGTTATGTTTTTATTTATTTAAATAGAAGTATTGTAAAATATATAGATTTTAATTTCAAAATACGAATTTTTAGGCCACTCATATCCCTTGTTCATTCATTTTTAATACACTCATCAATTTCTTACTTCTCGGAAGCGTTATGCTTAAATTGGTCAAAATATTGGGGTTACCATGAGAAATTAGAACATGTAAAAGAAAAATCTCACTCCATTTTTAGGCATAAGCACACCGAAAGAGGTTTAAACGACATAAATTATTCACTATTTTAACATAAAACACCTAGTGAAATTGTGTTTTCTAAAGTTAAAAGTAAAATCTGAATGTTTTTTCATGTTTGAATTTCACAATAATCGAATCTATTTATCTGCATTGATAAAATCTGTTTCTATATTAATAAAATCTATTTTCTGATAAACTAATAGTTATGGATATGCCAACTTTATGGCAACAAAATGGAATAAAAATAAATGTTACAATGCATATTAGTACGTTAGAATTATCATCAAATTTGACAAAATAATAGGATGTTAACGAAGAGAGAGAGAGAGAGAAAGAGATTAATAAAAGAAATCAAACGTCAATTAAATTAATTAATTAGTAACCATTAATTGGAAAGCAAAGAGGCTAACAGCTAAAGAAGTAAAAAATTAATTAAAGATGACCTTACGAATGCCATTAAAAACTTTACAATGCAATTAAATAAATCATTAAATTCATTTAATTAAGTCATATAATCAACAATGAAATATAATCATACAAAATTTAAACTTAATACTAATCAAACTCTAATCTAGAAAACCATATTTATTATCAAAACTAAGAGGAAGACGTTCTTTAATAATAATAGAAATATATAAGAAATAAATGCAGAAAGTTTGTTGTTTTCTTATATATGCTTTAAACCTCAAGAAAGATTTTCTTTTAAAATATTTCAAAGGATTTTAAAAACAAGTTTGAAAAAAACTTTACAAGAAAATATTTATTTTCAAGAAATCATTTCAAAACATAATTCTTTTACCTAATTGCAGACTAATAAATATAAAAAACTAATTAGCGACTATTATTATGGAATAGAAGTCTTTTTTTATGCATCTAAGGAAATGAAATGTATAGAGTTTACTTATTAAGGTATATGTAAAGATTCACGTTAAAAAAATATGTAAAGGTTTATTTAAAAAAAAAAGCATATGTAGGGTTTTTATTAACTTAAAAGATAGTGAAAAACCAATTTTTAATAACTACAACCATCGCTACTCTATAAATCAAACACAACACTATATTTAATATCCTAAACAAAAGAGTTAGGCCATTTTGGATATACATCCCTATATTCAACTTATAAATTACAATCCAAATCAATCATACAATTACACAATCAAAAGCATGAACATATAACATGAATTACATTCTGAATTATTGCTTGGAATTTTCACAATTATTGAAAGAGAATCGCCAAATTTAATTTTTAGAAAACATCAAGACAAGGAACAAGAATTTTAATTTTTTTAACGTCCATAGAAAACAATATTACCCACATTATTTCAACCCTTATGGAAAAGAAGGTTTACATGTAGAATGCAAAATGTGTTTAATTGAGTTGGAGATGTAAAAATAAGTCAACCGACTATGGTAGAATTAAGGTTTCGAAATTTAAATAAAAAACAATTCTACAATAATAAAAAATTATTTTGTGATAAATATGATTATGAAATGCATTGATTTTCATTAAATTAGTTCAAATTAAATAATAATCATAATGAGACCACCTTAAAAAATAATCACGCGCAACGCGCGAGTCCACAACTAGTTTTAATTAATGCAGAAAATAGATTTTATTAATGTAGAAATAGATTTTATCAATTCAGAAAATAGATTCGATTATTATGAAATTCAAAAATGAAAAACAAATTCAGATTTGACTTTTAAATTTAGAAAACACGATTTCACTACGTGTTTTATGAGAAAACAGTGAACAATTTATGTCGCTTAAACTTCTTTCAGTGTGCACATGGCAAAAAATGGAGTGAGATTTTTCTTTTACATGTTGTTCTAATTTCTCATTGTAACCCCAATATTTTAACTAATTTGACCATAACACTTCCGAGAAGTAAGAAATTGATGAGTATGTTAAAAATGAATGAACAAGGGGTATGAGTGGCCTAAAAATTCGTATTTTGAAATTAAAATCTATATATTTTACAATGCTTCTGTTTAAATAAATAAAAGCATAAAAAAAACTAATTATGTTTATGTTTATGTTTATTTGTTGATTACCAAAAAAAAAAAAAAATACAAGGAAATCGAGCTTGGTAAGCTCGAGTACCTCACAAAAACAATAAACATAAACATTTTATTTGTAAAGTACTTGAGCCTAGTATGCTCAAGTATTGTGTTGCATGGAACTCGAGTTTACCAAACTCGAGTTTACCAAGCTCGAGTACCACATAATTTTTTTTAATTGCACAAATTTCAGGTCAGTAGTGCCACGGTGGAAAAACTTCTAGGAACTCAAGTTTCTTAAACTCGAGTACCATTTAGAACTTGAGTTTGTTAAACTCGAGTACTAGAAAAGTGGTATATCCCTAATAATTTCTGAAACAGTACTTTTTTGCTACAAATTTTGAAAAATGATGGTATTTGGCCATTTTGGCCAAGTTAGCACACATCTAAAATGTATGAAACATTGTTATAATGCATGATGATTTAAAAACATTTAAGCAAGACCCATCCCAAAAATTTCGCAAAAACTTCATCAATTTTGAAAATCCTCAAAATTTCTCAAAAATCCCAAAAGTTAGGTTAGAAAACATGAAATGCACCAGATGAAATAAGATGATCTTTAGGCCAAAAAACTCTTGGGAAAGAAGTTTAGAGTGAGAGAGGGGTGTTTGGGAAGTTTAGAAGTCAGAAAGGATCGAGAGAGATCGAGGAGAAATGGACCTAGAATCGTGCGGATCCTATATATATAGAAGCTCTTAATTCTCGACAGATCGAGAGGTGTCAAGGATTAAAAAGGCTTGAAGAAGCTATGGAGGATCTATCCAGAGGTTTCCACAGCAAAGGAGCTCGATGGATTGAGGAGCTATTGAGCATCTATTGAGGAGACAGAAATTTTCTCGATGGATCGAGGAGCTATCGAGATTGTGATAAGAGGAAGTTCAAAAGCTTGATAGATAGCCTAGCTGTTGAGAGGTGTCAAGGAGCTATCGAGATTGCTTAAAAACATTTTTTCAAAGAAGAGAAAAACACAGACATGAATACAATCAAACATGCTACTTAACCAAAGATCTAAACAACAATTTTAGCTCTCAAAAACATCTCTCAATCAAGAAAAATATCATGCATTTAGATCTAAAACACACACACACATAGACACACTAAACACGTCTAACCAATTTTATATTTCAAAAACAAGTCAAGATAGTTTAGTGGGCATACATTAACACATGTATTCCTTGTGATGGCCAAAACATATTTTCCCTGCATATGTATCAAAAGTAGCAAAGAATATTGCATATTGTGTGTGAAAAACATTGCAAGATTGCATAAGTGTCTATATGTTATGACGATTTGAGATATGAGTAAATCAATTTAACTCACAAACGATCATAACTGCTTGATTGACATTATCACCTTCAAGGTACATCCTATAACTCTCACATCTACTAGAATACGCGCTTGTAATCATATTTTAAAGTATTTTGATTTATTTACTTTAATTTTCTTTGCATATTTTCTTTTATTAAGCATATCATGTATGGGCATATAAAAGAGAGAAGAAATACCCAATTATGTTAAGTTTTTTGACATTGCACTTTTGCTATGTTGAAGCATACAGATGTCATTTTATGATTGGCAGGCAACAGTGGTGAGATAGTTATTTATGCCTTTCTCTTAGGATTTTTTAGTTTTTCCAGAAAAAAAGAGTGATACAAGTGTTAAGTATAAGAGATAACTTAGTTTTACTCATCACAAACACAAGCCACACAGCTCACTTGCTTAGTTATGCAGAAAGATGCTCATTTAAGCTATAAGAGATACAAAATATAGAAAATTTTGTTTCATTGGCCATTCAAGGTACACAAGTACCAATGTACACAAACACAAATTGTTTTTGTATTTTTCTGATTTTGTTTTTTAAATTTTTGTGGAGGAAAACAAAATAAAAAAAAATTGAAAACAAACAAACAAAAACATGTTAAGCAAAGCAATGCATAAAAACTACACTGACTTAAAATAAGAAAGTAAAACACACAAGTAATGCAAACACATAAAAAGAGAGAGAGAAAGAAAAGTGACTAAATCACTTGGAGCTTTTTTCTTCCACACCTTGGAAGAACCTTTCCTTTTGGCGAATCCTTGAACAGGTGGTGAAGGGGAAGAATTGCAACCGTTCAAGTTTGAAAGGAACATGTGGGCTTTGAGAAGATCTCCAAGAGGAGCAAGAGAGGATGGAAACTGACTTAGGTTTACAGATGAGACCATACTATTGCTCTGTTGAGTGGCTTGCTACTTGTAGCAATTAGGTCAAGTATGTCCAGTTGCTCCACAGTGATGACAGAGATGCTGTTTCTTCTAATTAGACTTTTGAGCATGGCTGTTCTTCGCCCTAGGGTTTTTAGTTTTTTTCTTAGTAAGCTTAGGGGGTGCTCCTAAGATAGATTTTCCCTTATCTATGTTCTCACTAGCTATTTCATTTTTCACGTTATTGTTCTCAGATTCAACATTATTAGTAGGGGAAACAATTACAGTAGTATTAGAAGAAGCAATATTAGAAGAGGAGAAATCATACCCTAAACCAGTTCGATTAGAAGCAGATTTCTAAAAGCTGAGCGTCTCATCAAGCTTTGTACTTGAAGTCCTCTCCAACTAAGCTCTAACTTGAAATAGCTCCGCTTCAAACTTCTTGGTCTTCTCAGCTAAGAAATTATTTTCAAACCTCTGTGCTCCTATAGTTTGATTGGCTTCATCAAACTTGGTGGAGAGTTCTCCTCATTCAAGCTCCACATCATTGAGCTTCTTGGTGGCCAACCTATACAACTTCTCATGCTTTTTTGAGACCTTGTATAACTTTGCATAGGCAATGTGGATGTCATCTTGTTCATCCATCTTCTCAAACTTTAACTCCACCAAGTCTTCTTCTTCATCCACATCTCTTACAATCCCCTCAGTAGGATTGACAGTGGTGGTGAAGGCATTTAGGATTCTGTCATCCTCATTTTCAGAATCATCCTCAAGTTCGATGTCGCTCAAAGTTGTGACAAGTGCCTTGCTTTCTCCAATGGATTTGAGATAAGTAGGGCACTCTTGTTTCATGTGACCGAAACCTTGACACCCGAAACACTTGAGTCCTGAGAGAACAATGTACTAACTACCATCCTTAGCATCCTTCTTCCTTTTGCCTTGGTTCTTAGACTGAGAAGAACTTGATTACCCATGGTCCTTGTCGAAGCCCTTTGCTTTGGCATTCTTCATGAACTTCTTGAATCGCCTGGTGATGTAGGACTTCATTTTAGAATCTTCGTCATTTGAGAACTCATCCGTGTCACTATTCTTGGCCTTCAGTGCCATGCTCTTACCCTTACTTGATTTCTCAATCTTTGTTAAACCTAACTCATAGGTTTGCAGATTACTAACCAGCTCTGTCAAAGTAATCTTTTCAATATCCTTTGATTCCTCTATCGAGGTGATCTTGGCATGAAATCTCTCAGGTAGAGATCTGAGCACCTTTCTAACAATCTTGGACTCGGGAATGGTTTCCTTAAGATTAAAGGCCGAGTTCACTATGTCTTTGAGTTTGGCATAGAATTCATTAAATGACTTATCCTCCTCTATCTTGATTTCTTTGAAGCTTGTAGTGAGCCTTTGTAGCTTTGAATCCTTGAAAACCTTGGTTCTTTCATAGGTTGTCTGGAGAATGGTCTATGCTTCCTTCGTAGTTTCAGTGGAGGATATCTTCTTGAACTTCTCATTTATGACTACACTATGTATTGAATTGAATGCCCTGCTGTTGAAGTTTGCTGCCTTGATCTTAGTATCATCCCAATCGGCCGACGGTTCTTTCGGCTTGGTCCAGCCTATCTCCACAGCTTGCTATACTTTCTCATCTAAAGACTACAAGAAGGCTCTCATACATACTTTCCAGTATGCATAGTTAGTGCCATCAAATAAATGAGGAATAATGAGAGACTGTCCTATATTCATGACAACTAGGGGTCAGTGGATCACACAGCAAAGATTAGACCTAATCAGAGTGTGCCTGCTTTGATACCACTTGATAGGCCAAGAATGTATTGACCCCTAGTGATGTATTAATTGATTAATTACCCAAGTTGATTAATTAATCAAATTAATATTCAATGTACGTGGCAGCACAAACAAATCACCAACTAAAATATAATGCAGCGAAAAATAAAGTTGACACAGTGATTTATTTACGAATGGGGAAAACCTCCGAGGCAAAATCCCCATTAGTTGATTTTAAGGTCACCATTTCTGAGAATTCACTACTATCACAACAAACGATTACAAGTAAAGGATTCCTAGTACCTTATACTAACCCATAATTGAACTCTTATCCCAATACCCAATTGAAATTTTTCTGTAGTGACAATCTCTCCTTTTATTCCACGACTCTAGTACGTGACTAACCAAAAGATGCGCTGATCCCAGTACGCGACTTGATCACCAACTTGAGAAGGATGTTAGCTGCAAAGTTCTTCAGTTCATCACTCGATGAAGATCATGAAGTTGCTTGGTCACAAAACCCTACGGTGTAAAAACACAACAACTTCTTCAAGATGAACTAGGGCAAACTAGGTTTTCGGTCGCAATTTGCATGAACAACACTTTGCTTCACACTTGTACAATTGTGCTCTCTGTGATGGCTCTTAAAATAATCCTTATATATGTTTAGAGTTGTGAGAAAAGATAGCCCAAACACATACTCACGGATTGACATGAAATCAGATCAGAAAAACTGATTTTCATAAATCTTGACAGATACCTTATCTATCGAGCAGCTATCAAGCCACGGGCTGAAACAGCTTTTTAAGCCTTGATAGATACTAGCTGTCGAGCTTTAATGAATAGAAATTCTTCACTTTTTTCTTGGACGGATTTGCATGGCTTTAACACTTGAACTTGAAATCTTGTTTCTTAAAGTATTAAACACATTCTAGATCTACCCAAATACAAGTAAAGTGCGTCCTATCAAAGGATTAGCCAATACATGATGACATGTGTTCCTAACGTGAATCACATATGTCCTAACAGTGATTAAGAAGATGAATGGTAAGTGGCGGGTTTGAGTGGACTTTATTGATCTCAATTTGGTATGTCCTAAGGATCCATTTCCAGTCCTGAAAATTGATCAGTTAGTAGATGCAACATGTGGGCACTTGAGGATGAGCTTTCTAGACGCTTTCCAAGGCTATCATCAGATTGCACTAGCAGTCGAGGATCAAGAGAAGACATCCTTTATAACTCATAAAGCCAATTACCATTATATAGTAATACCTTTTGGCCTTACGAATGCGGGGGCAACTTATGAAAGGATGATGACTAGGATGTTCAGGGATAAGATTGAGAGCACGGTGGAGGTATACATAGATGACATGGTTGTGAAGAGTTAAGAGAGAGAGAGAGAGAGAGAGAGAGAGAGAGAGAGAGAACAAACCGCCCTAAAGGGAGAATAGGTAACCAAGTCGCAAAAACTGATTTTGTTTCAAAAGAACTTCCCATTGTAGGATATTCGCACACCTACAATAACAAATAAGTTGTGAGCCCAATATAGAATTTAGCCCATTATCCAAAATCTGGCCTACATAAAGTTGTTATTACTATTTATGAATAACTGAGTTTAATTTTATTTTAAAAATATTTTAACTTACATAATTTTTAGGTTTGTCCATTCCAACCGTGACAAAGTTATTATTACTATTTATGAAGCCACCTGAACCAAAATTGTCCGATTGAAGGAGAGATGCAGTGGATCTCAGAGTTTCACAACCGATGCCGATAGGTTGGGTGGCAAGTCTCCTTCTCCAAAACTCGAGACACCGATCAAACCGACTAAGCCCTTGAAAGAGGCCAAATCTACCTAGATTCGGCAAAAACATAGTGGTTTTTGCTTAGACCCGGTAAAGATCTTGTGATTTTTGGTGAAGATCTCATCATTTTTGCTAAGATCCAACTTCAATATAGTGGGTTTTGCTTAAATACGGCTTAGATTTAGTGTTTTTTTTCTTAGATCCGGTGAAAAATACAGATCGCCACTAAAACGAACCTTTAATATTTCATAAAAACACACACACTTTCTCTCGCTCGCTCTCTCTCGGCCGTCGTCTCATTTTTTGAAACTTTTTTGTGGTTAAAAAAAAAAAATTAAGACATTTTTGGTTTAATTGTTTGTTGTGAGCTTTACCGTACACAAGTCAAACTCAATTGGCAATATATAATGGACATTATTAAGGTATTTTTCATTAAAAAAAATCATCAATCTTTTTAACATATTTGGATAACACCATTCAAAAATATATATTTAATATCATTTAGATACGATGGTTTTAAGGAAATAATTTAGACTTTTACATAATTACATGCAATTGAATTGAAAGATTTTTGTAATGAGTAAAAAACTTTAAATATCAAATAGCAAAATACATGCCCAGAGAATTTGGTCACACTACAGTTAAAAACATATATTTAAAATTATAGACACGTATGAGAAACATTCATAAGTGTGAAAAGAGTGAAGGAAAAGTATACAATGAAATTAGCAAAAATTATGAGTGCTTGGCCCCATTTTTTAACAATTCATGTACAAAATAAATTTTTCAAAATAAATTATGATATTTCCTAGTGTGTTGCTTAACAATGATATGATATTCATAAAAGAGACCATGTATAAATAAGTAAACAATCAAATTTTAATGTATATTTTCAAATTGAAATAGAGTGCCAACCACAATTGATATTAGATTATAAAATTAGTTTTCAAGATTATAAATTTCTTATATATTTTTATTCTTTGTCAAATTAGTTATCCAATAAGGCATTTGTAATTTTGTTTTATATTTTGAGATGTCTATATTGTGTAGAAATGAAACTTGTGTGTTTGTTTTAATTATATTTGATGATGGAAAGACAATCAGTAAGCTGAATGCTCCGGGCTTCAAAAGGGCTAGTGATTGCTTGGAAGGTCTGAAAACAAAAACAAGATCAAAGGTGACTGGGATGAACCGGCCAAGAACCTTCCGATGCTTAAGTTAGTTTCTCTCTCAAATTCTAGAGTTCCAACTTTTTAGGAGTTGTCAAAAACTTACCTTCATTCAATGCAGATGAGTCCTTATATAGTAAGTTTCGGGGCGGTTATTTGTTTTGTAACTTTTCCAGTATTTGTGGAAGCTTAACTTCTGTTAACTGCCATAGGAGTTAGAATATTTATTCTCATCTTCTATAACTGCCATGGGAATTTAAGTAGGAAGTCAGAGAGATGAACAAAGATCTTGCTAATGCTACAAGATAGTTCCGCATGGTCCAATTTACAAGATTTGGTAAAGAAATCCATATCAGGAAATTTCCTAAGGGTCGAGGGGTCATCAAGAGTTGGTATCAGATTCCAGACGACCTTAGCCCTAGGTTAGCCGTCCGTGGGGAGTGGTGTTGTAGCCTTCATTTTGGAATAGGCGTCTATGAAGCTTACCTTCTTGGGGGACTTAGGTTACCCCTTAATGTCTATGCCAGGGAATTGCTCACTAGATTAGGTTTAGGTGTGTGTCAATTCAACCCCAATGCATGGAGACTGGTTGTTTCTATGTAAGTTTTAAGGAGGAAAGTATTTGAAGGAGATCGTCCTCTCACTGTGGACGAGTTCCTCTTCTGCTACAAACCCTCAGAATAAAGTCACTTGTGTCGTCTGACAGAAACTAGAAGATAGAGTTTTTCTTCGTCTCTAGTTTTTGGTCTAGGTATCCTGTGGAGGTTGGCAGAGATACATTTGCCCCCTACATAGGAGAGTTAGGGAACCTTCGTCATGAAGGTACGTTTTTTTTAAAATTTTTTTTTTTGGTATAATGTTATCATTTGTTTATAATCGTCTAACCCTTCTCTTCTTTTCTCCTTTGAAGCTGTTAGACGACCGCCTTTAAGCAAGTTTCATCTTAATCACGTCCAAAAAGCTTGTCTATACAACGATAGGAGTTTCCATTCCTTGGTCACTCTTCAACGTCTTGCAACGTGCGGACTTGGCCCTGAGCCCTCTCCTGAAGCTATAGCTCACAAACTTACAGTTTGTAGATGTAAGTTTTTACTTCAAGAATTTGTTTTGATATCATCTTTTAAATGATTCTAACATTCTTCTTCTTCCTTTTATTTTTTTAGGGATGGCTACTATGAAAGAAAATAAGGGAAAAGAGGTAGTGGATGAGGTCATTAGGCCAGAAGCTCAATCTCAGCCTCGTCCTTCTGCTGGAGACAAAAGGAAAAGCTATCCAAGACGCTGGACTTGAGAAACCTCCCCAGTAGTTGAGGGAATAAGAAGGCGAAACATGGGTCGTCTAGGCCTGAAGTTATCAAGCCAGGCACCCTCCCTTCTACCTCCCAATTGCCGTTCGTCCAAGTTCTTGACATGGATGCGCCTGAACCTGCTGGTGTTACCCAGTCCAAGACCATTACTCCTGCCTTGTCTTAGCCTCCTCCAAGAGTTCCTATGAACATTATTGAGAATGAAGACTTGGCCTGGGAGAGGTTTCAGAAGTCTATGACTGAAAACAACGTGGCGACGTGCTATGATATGTCCTTGAAAGAGTTTGAACACTCTGTTGTTCATGACCTCTTCAAGGTGTGTAAGCTTACCTTTACCTCGTCTTGCCATTTTTATTATTATTATTATTATTTTATTTTTTTAATAGGACTTTAACTTTTTGTGTAGGCAATGTCAAAGTTCATCGCAGTGTCTAGGCAGGCCACAGAGATAGACAAGGAAAGGGCCAAGCTTGAGACGAGGCTCCAGCAGGTTAAGGATGAGTGTAGAGTCTGGGCTGAATTGGCTGGCAAGGCTAAGGACGAGGTTAAGGGGCTAAAAAATCTCGTCAAGGAGTTAAAGGCTGACATTGTTGAGAAGGATACTCGTCTTGATCATTTTCAAAAAAGGAATGACGAGCTAAGTACTCTTTTCGAGGATGCCAAAAAAGTTACTGTGGAGGAGTTCAGAGCTTCCAGCCAGTTTACTGACCTTCTGGACACGAACTATGTTGCTGGCTTCGAAGATTTTTGAATGGACGCTATTGAATACTTCCCTGAAGTTGACTTTAGCTCCATTAAACTTCAGCTTGGTGGCACTGCCAGCTCCCTCCTCCAGACGAGTTTTGAAGAAGTTAATGTTGAAAACGATGCCACCATACAGCCAATCCAAGATGAGCCCAAGACTAGAGAGGACCCCTTAGCGAAAGCATAAAAATTTGATCAGTTTACTTTTTTTTTTTTTTTTTTTTAAAGTAGAAGGTCCATTGTTTTGGACCATTTAAATTTATTTAAGTACATTTATCTCGTCTATAGTTTCTGTGACGAGCTCTCAAACAATTGCCTTCTAAGCTTTAACTTATAAGGGTTTTTGGACGGTGGTCATTCTACCCTTTTTAAAACTTCATGAATGAATGTTTATTTTCATTGCTCTATTTACTATTAAACATGTTATTGCTTGGACGAGTTTTTCTTTGTTTACATCATCCATGTTTTTTATGTTTTTTTTTAAGTGTGATCCCTCCACTCATGGTGTTTAGCTCGTCCTTATACAAGCATTCTTTCATGTTCATCGTTTTTGTCATAAGTATAACTCGTCTTATGAATGGCGATACTTTTACCAACTTTACTTGTCCAGAAGCCTAGCTTAGCCAGCTCTTTTTTTCTCGTCCATAGGCTGAATAGTTTACTTTCATCTTTAGGTAAGACTTCTCTAGCATTTAACTCGTCCAAAGATTGGATTGTCTTGGCTGGTTGTATTTATCCATAGATTTCAACTATTCTTATGCGCATGCATTTTCTCGTTCGTTTCTTGGACGCTTATACTTAAGGTTCCATCTCATCTTGTGGACAAGCATGCATTCTCTCGTCCATTGGTTAGACAAGTATGCCTTACGCTTATGTTTCTTTGCTTTATCCTTATTTCAAGAAAAGCTTGTAGACATTACATCCCTGCGTCTAGGGATTTTTCTCGTCTTAGGGCTTAGCCTTCTTGTGGAAGAAATTATGAGAGTTAGATTTATGTATCACATACATCGGAGATCTAAACTGCATATACATAATATAAAACATCGTCCACAAGCATGGCATATGCTTGGAAGCCTATGCCTTAGGGAAGTAAAATACTTATACAGAGACTGAGTAAATAACTTCATCCATTACAAACTTGTCGTTAAACAGTGCATAAATCAGAGCTTAACGCACTTTTTAGGGAATTAAGATATTTAAAACACGCAGTAGTAGTAATAAACATAGGTAAATATGAGGGAAATCCTTCAACTTCATCCACAATGCAGCTCATCCAGGCTGACCCTTCATTGATAGTACCTTCTTAAATGCTCGACATTCCAAGGGTGCTCTAGCTTCCATACATCTAGGGTTTCCAGGTAATATGATCCTTGTCTTTTGCAATTAATGACCCTGTAGGGTCCTTCCCAATTAGGTCCCAGCTTCCCATGAGCTGGGTTTCTTGTTGCTAAAGAGACCATTCTTAGGACGAGGTCCCCAATGTTAAAACGCTTAGGTTTGACCATCGCATCATATTATCTAGCCATGAAGTTTTTGTACCTTGCTGTCCTTTGCTCTGCGTCCATCCTTACCTCATCTATCAGATCAAGGCTAAGATAAAGTTGCTCTTCATCATCCTTATCTTGATACTTCATCACCCTGTGATTTTCCATGTGCACTTCTACAGGTATCACTGCTTCACTTCCATAAGCTAACTTGAGAGGAGTTTCCCCTGTAAGGGTTCTCACAGTTGTCCTATAAGCTTATAGAATGCCTGTTAGCTTATCAGGCCACATTCCCTTTACCCCCTCAAGCTGAGCCCTAATGATTTTCAATAAGGATCAGTTTGCAACTTCTGCTTGTCCATTTGCCTACGGGTGGGAGGGTGATGAATAATGATTTTTGATTCCAAATTGCTCGCAAAAGTCTCTGAAAGGTGTGTTATCAAACTGTCATCCGTTGTCAGACACTAGCACCCCGGGTACCCTAAATCTGCATACAATGTTTTTCCAAACGAAGTTCTTGACATTTTGTAGTGTGATTTTTGCTAATGGTTCAGCTTTCACCCATTTAGTGAAGTAATCGATCTCTACTACCAAAAACTTCATCTACCTGGTTCCAAGTGGGAAAGGACTTAAGATGTCTAGTCTCCATTGCGCAAAGGGTCATGGGGCCATCATCGGGGTTAGATACTCTGTTGGTTGTCTAGGAATGTTGCTGAAGCACTGGAACTAGTCATGTACTTTGACATAAGCCTTAGCATCTGCTTGAATAGTTAGCCAGTAGTAGCTCGTATAGACGACCTTATGGACTAGTGCTTTTGCTCTTGAGTGATTTCCGCATGCTCCTTCATGAACTTCCTTCAACACATAATTCGACTTGTCCGGAGCTAAACACCTTAAGTAAGGCTAAGAGAAGCCTCGCTTATACAATCCCTTGTATATGAGGACATACTTGGCAACTCTGATCCTCAACTTCCTAGTATCGTCCTTATCTTCTGGAAGCCTTCCATTTAAGATAAACTATTATTGGAGTCATCCAATTTCCTTCTCTTTTAATTTATTGTACCTTTGGAAGATCTATGCTCGGCATATATTGGACTTGGTCATGGTCATCTATTGCTTCCCCCTGCTGACGTTACTTTTGCCAGGACATCCGCTTCCATGTTCTCACCCTTGGGAGTTGAACAAAAATGGCTTCTTTGAATCTTTTGATGAGTCATTTTACCTTGCTGAGGTACTTCTTCATCCAGTCTACCTTGGCTTCACACATTCCATTCACTTGATTGATGATCAACTGAGAATCTCCATGGACGACTATTGACTCTGCCCCTAAGGACTTAGCCAATTCTAATCCTTTGAGGAGAGCTTCGTATTCGGCTTTATTGTTAGTAGTTTGGTATTGTAGGAGGGCTGCGTATTTCAACTTATCTCCTTCTGGGGACTTGAGTATAACTCCAATCCCTTCTGCATATAAAGTGGACAAGCTGTCTACATTGATGACCCACCTTTGAACTCTGTCCCCTTCCTCCAACTTATCCTGATTGGGAGTGAACTTCGCAATGTAATCTGCCAATGTGCTTATATAGTGCTTCTTGGTTGGTACCTGACATCAAACTCATTAAGTTCAATGACCTATTGGATTAGTCGTCTTGCGGTTTTCAATTTGTTCATCGCCTTTTTTAGTGGATGATTTGTCAAGACATTAATGACATGAGCTTGAAAGTAATGCCTCAGCTTCCTAGAAGCAATAACCAAAGCAAAGGCTAGCTTTCCATCATTGGATATCGTCAATCCGCTCCTCTTAGTGCCTAGCTTGTATAGTAAACCAGCTTATGTATTTTCCCTTCTTCTCTAATCAATGTCGAACTCACGACGTGTGATGACATCGCTAAATACAAATATAATTCTTCACCTGGTATGGACGGGCTTAGTAGAGAAGGAGTAGCGAGGTAGGTCTTGATGTCTTGGAAGGCCTTCTGGCACTTGTCCGTCCATTTAAATGCCTTCTTTAGAACTTTAAAAATGGTAAACACTTGTTAGTAGCTTTTGAGACAAACCTGTTAAGGGCGGCAACTCGCCAGGTGAGAGATTGGACTTCCTTGATATTCGCTTGGATTTTATTGAGATTTGCCTCAATTCCCCTATGTGAAACCATAAACCCAAGAAACTTACTTGACAAAACTCCAAAAGTACACTTACTCAGATTCAACTTCATGTTATATCATCTGAGCGTATCAAAGGTCTCTTGAAGGTTGTCTATATGCTTTTCCTCGTCCAAGCTCTTTACTAGCATATCATCTACATAAACTTTCACATTCTGCCCAATTTGCAGACGAAACATATGGTTGACCAGCCTTTGATAAGTTGCCCCCGGCTTTTACAAACCGAAGGGTATTACCTCGTAGCAAAACAAGCCTTGGCTAGTGATAAAGGATGTCTTCTCTTGATCCAGCTTGTCCATCCTTATTTGATTGCAGCCTGAAAAGGCGTCTATGAAACTAAGCAACTTATGACCTGCAGTTGAATCCACCAGCTGGTCAATGTGTGGTAACGGATAGCTGTCCTTAGGGCAAGCCTTGTTCAAATTAGTGAAGTTCACACACATCTTCCATTTGCCATTAGCCTTTTTCACCATCACCACATTAGCTAGCTAGTTTGGGGAATAAACTTCTCGGATAAATTTTGCTGCGATCTACTTCTGGACTTCTTCTTTAATGGCATTATCTCGTTCAGAAGCAAAAATTCTTTTCTTTTGTCGTATCAGCTTGGAAGAAGGATACACATTTAGATGATGGGTAATGACATTCAGGTCAATTCCCGACATGTCCTCATGACTCCATGCGAATACATTAAGGCTCTTCTTTAAAAACTACACTAGGTCTTGCTTCGTTTTCTTTTCTATGCTCACCCCAATTCTAGTAAACTTTTTTGGGGTTGCTCTCATCCAAAGGAATGTCTTCTAGCACTTTCGTGGGCTTCGCGGTAATTCTTCTCTCATCTATGTTCATCGTCTGTACGTGATCATCCATAGCCAACATGGCTAGATAGCATTCTTTAGTGGCTAATTGGTCTCCTTGCACTTGACCTACCCCATACTCAATTAGGAACTTAACAAACAAATGCTAGGTAGATGTTTCCGCCTTCCAACTATTTAAAGTCAATCTTCCAATGATAGCGTTGTACGACGACGAACAGTCAACAACGAGGAAGTTTACTTCTTTAGTTATCTGTTGGGGATATGCTTCTACCACCACAGGTAACGTAATGGTACCCACGGGTTGTACTTTCATCCCTCCAAATCATACCAAGGGTGAGTTTATTGGGTGAAACTGATTTCGTCCAAGCTTCATTTGTTGGAAGGCAGGGTAATGCAAGATGTTCGCTGAACTCCCATTGTCTACCAACACTCTTCTAGTCGTATAGTCAGCAAATGAGCAAGGTGATGACAATCGTGTCATCATTTGGGTGGTGAACTCTTTCGGTATCCTCGTCCATGAATGTAATGGCTTGCTCATTCATTTCTCTAGTCCTTGGAGATCATCCAGACAGTTGGACGTTTAGACCACCTTTAGGCAAGTCTTTCTTGACTTGGAAGATTGTCTAGTCAAAATTCCTCCTATAATAACTCTTATTTCTCCAAGTGGGGGTTGTGACGACTCTTCTACCTTCACCTTTAACTTCTCGTCCTTGTTATCTCGTCCAAGAAAATTTCTCAATTTTTATTGTTTGATGAGATTCTCTATCTGCTACTTCAAATCAAAACATTCATTTGTATCATGCCCATGGTCTCTATGGAAGTGGCAATACTTGTTCCAATTGCGTTTGTTGGGTTCTTCTTTTATTTTTTCTGGCCATTTCAAGGAGGAATCTTCCTTGATTTGCATAAGCACTTGTTCAAGTGGCATATTCAAGGGCGTATATTGCTGACTCCTTGCTGAATAACTTGCCTTTTTGTTATCCCTGTCTTTCTTCTCTCCTGCCCAGGCCTTCTTTGGATGAGGACAACGCTCAGGATGGCACGGGAGATTTGCTTTTATATGCTCGGCTCTCTTCCTCTTCTTGGCTAAGATTGCATCCTTCGCATTCATGAAAATTTGGGCTGAATGGACGAGTTCAACCATGGTTTGTGGCTCTTGCTCATAAAGCTTATGAATGAATAAATCAGAACTAACTCTATTATGGAAGGCTGCCAATAATAACTTGTCGTCCATCTCGTCCATCGTCGAGGCTTGTTGAACTAGGTAATGAAGGACCGCAAGCTTTCATTTTTTCTTGCTTTATGGTTAACAGGCTGGACTAGGATTACTTGTGCCGTTGTCCTCCAATAAAATTGTTGACGAACAACTTACTCAATTCTTCAAACAAGCCCACAGTGTTTGGAGGTATCTTGTTGAACCACACTCACGCTGGCCCCTTAAGGGTGGTAGGGAAAGCCCTATACATAATCTCGTTCGAAACCCCCTGGAGGTGCATGGTAGTCTTGAAGGTGACGATATGATCACATGGGTCGCGTGTTCCATCATATGAATCCAAGGAAGGCATCTTGAACTTTGGAGGCAAGGGATGACAGTTGATGAAAGCTATGAAGGGAGAATCAGTTCGATGGACTAAATCGTCTACAGGGCTCGCCTTCTAATGTTCTCCCTCATCTTGTCCATGGCTTTCCTTATTTGGTCCATCTCCCTTTCCAAGTGTGGCACCCTTCGCGAAGTGGTACCCCTTGATTGATTCTCGGGCTCAGTCTTTTCTCCTCTATTTTCTTGACTCTGGGCTTGTCCTTCCACATGTCTTTCATAGTGTTGCCTTCTTAAACCAATCTCCCTAGTCAACTCTTGGTTTTGGTAGGTTAATTCTGCCATGGTGGCTGCCATGGACTGTATGTATTGGACGAGAGGCGGTTGCATGATAGGTGCTGACTGACGGTCACGGTGGGGATTACTAAAAGCACCCCTACTCTCTTGGTGGCCTGGGCTAGTGGCCCTTGGTCTCGTCCGAACTATGCAACCTTTTGTCGAGGAAAGATAAATTGCAAAACACAATAAATTATCTTCCCAAAGACAGTGCCAACTGATGATGGAAAGAAAATCAGTAGGCTGAATGCTCCGGGATTCAAAAGGGTTAGTGATTGCTTGGAAGGTCTGAAAACAAAAACAAGATCAAAGGTGACTGGGATGAATCGGCCAAGAACCCTCCGATACTTAAATTAGCTTCTCTTTGAAATTCTAGAGTTCCAACTTTTTAGGAGTTGCCAAAAACTTACCTTCATTCAATGCGGATGAGTCTTTATAGAGTAAGTTTCGAGGCGGTTATTTGTTTTGTAACTTCCCCAGTATTTGTGGAAGCTTAACTTCTGTTAACTGTCGTATGAGTTAGAATATTTATTCTCATCTTCTATAACTGCCATAGGAAGTTAGTAGGAAGTCAGAGAGATGAAAAAAGATCTTGCTAATGCTACAAGATAGTTCCACATGGTCCAATTTACAAGATTTGGTAAAGAAATCGATATCAGGAAATTTCCTAAGGGTCGGGGGGTCGTTTAGGGACTTTTTAGACGGACGACCGTCCTAAGAGGGGACGACCACTTAACGTTGGGATAGTCATTCTGCTATGGACGACTTCTATGGATGAATTGGAGTTAACTATTTTTGCCCATCATCAATCTTTTGTGCTTTTTTTTTTTGGGTTAGTAATGTTGGAATTTGTAAAATTTTAAACTTATTGAAAAAGTATTAATTTTTTTAGTTGAGCTCATTCTTGATATGAATAATGAATTAAAGTAATGCATTTTATATTAATTAATTTGTTACATTACTTTTCAAATGGCAAATACTTTTTTTTTTCTTAAAAAAATTTCATGTGAAAAATAAGGGTCGACTTGACCTGACTTGAAACCTGATTGTTTCGACCAATTCCTAACCTACTTAAAATGACCCGTTTTGAACCGAACACATTTGACCTGCAAATAGATTGACCCAAACAATCCAAAAAGTTGTTTAAATTCTTGTATCATCTTTGTTGAAGCAAAAAAGCCCTACATAAAAAAAATTGTCATAATCTTAGAAAAAGAGATAAACAAAACCATCTATCTTATCCATAAAAGATACATACTTAACTGGGGTGGGCATACCTATTATCAAAATATCATAATTTTCACAATAACTCAATAATATGATATTCAAAAAATTTCCTTGAAACTTTTGTCACAAATGAAAATAAATATAATAAAGGTTAGATATATTGTAAGAAAACGCCTCTGGATAGCACTCCCACCTCAATATTGATTGTGAAAATATTATGACTATAGAAAGATCTCCAAGAATTAAACAATAGGAACGAAGCAAACCCAAAATCAAAAAATAAACAAACACACACAAACAAAAGAACACCAAGGATTTATATGATTCAGCTTTTGGCCTACATCCATGGGCAATGGCGAAGAAATTCCACTAATCAAAATATGGAGATATACAAGTTGGTGTATCAATATTCTCACACACCCAATATTTAATACACCCAATAGCTCTCTCACAAATACAAAGAAAAGAGAAAATCTTGCACCCTATTCTAAACTTGAGAACTCTCACAAATATGCACAAGCCAATCTCCTTATTTCAATTTTTTTTTTTTCTCTATAATTGCCGAAGCACCTCTATCCTATTTATACTAAGTTAGGCCGGCTAGTAGCGATTGCTTTGCACCAAAATTGCTATGAAAAACTAGTCCTAAAGCAATTAGGAAATAGTGTTGCACATGAAATAGGAAATCAAGACTTGTATGGAAATAGTGTTGGCAATGAAATAGACTTCAAGTATTGTACGGCACTCCAAAACAATCATAGCTTAAGTTAAATTCAAGCCACCGACTTCACAAATCTCCACCTTGGCTTGGATTCAATCAAACCACAGAAACGAAACTTCTCCGTAGTCACCACCAAAGCCCCTATGGGGTATCATGATAGGCCAAAAACGTATTGGCCCCTTGTGATGAATTGATTGATTAATTAGCTAAGTTTATTAATTAATCAAATTAACATATAAAATGTGTGGTAGCATAAATAAATCACCAATAAACTAAAGTGCAGCAGAAAATAAATTGACACGGTGATTTGTTTACGAATGGGGAAAACCAACACGGCAAAAACCTCACCGGGAGATTTTAAGGTCACCACTCCCGAGAATCCACTATTATCAAAACAAGCAGTTACAAGTAAAGAAATCCCAGTACCTTATACCAATCTATAGTTGAACCCTTACCCCAATACCCAATTGGACTTGTTCTGTAGTGACAATCTCTCTTTTCAATGCACGACTCCCAGTACGTGACTAACCAGTTATGCGGATCCCAGTACGCGACTTCAATCACCAAATAGAGAAGGATGTTGGCTACAAAGTTCTTTAGTTTATCACACGATGAAGATCAAGAAGCTCTTTGGTTACAAAACCCTACGGTGCATAAACACAGCAACTTCTTCACAAGAAAGATGAATTAGGGCAAAACTAGGTCTCCGGTTACACTTGAGGAATTATGTTCTTGTGCAATTGTGGTCTCGGCTGTGAAACCCGATACGGCCCTTAAAATAATCATTTTATATGTCTAGGGTTGTTTAAAAAAAAAAAGCCCAAACATATAATCACGGATTGGATGAAAAACAGACTCAAAAATCTGAGCTTCATAAACCTCGACCTATACCCTATTTGTCGAGCTGCTGTCGAGCCACGGGCTGGAATAACTTTTCAAGGCTCGATAGATACTAGCTGTCGAGCTTTAATGAACAGCACTTTTCACATTTGAATCTTGGACAGACTTGCATGGCTTTCATGCTTGATCTTGAAACAAGGTTTTTTGAAGTATCAAACACATCCTAGATCTACCCAATTACAAGTAAAGTGCGTTTTGTCAAGGGATTTGCCAATTACATAAAATAGTGACATATGCTCTTAACATGTGAAACACATATATCCTAACATATCACAAATTGCAAATGCTAGTCAAGTCCAAGCAATGCTTGGACTTGTGCAAAGGAACTGGCTTAGCCATCATGTCGGTTGGATTATCTGCAGTCCTAATCTTCTTTAGAAGAATATCTCCTTCATCAATAATTTCAAGAACAAAGTGGAAGCGAACATCAATATGTTTAGTTCGATAGTGATGAACTTGGTTCTTTGCTAAATAAATAGCACTCTGACTATCACAAAATACAGAGACATGCTATTAAAAATTTACCAAGTCTTCAACCAAACCATGTAGCCAAATAGCCTCCTTAATGGCTTCAGTCACAGTCATGTATTCAACTTCAGTGGTTCACAATGTAACAGTGAATTACAGTGTCGACCTCTAACTCACCGGTGCTTTAGCAAGTGTAAGCATGTAGCCGGTAGTAGAATGACGCTTATCTAGATCACCAACAAAATCTGAGTCAACATAACCAAGTAAGTGGCTTCCAACATTATCATCTTTCTTGAACTTCAAACCCAAATCAACAGTTCCCAAAATATATCTCAAAATCCATTTAGCCGCTTGCCAATGACCTTTTCTCGGATCATGCATATAACGACTAACCATACTGATAGCTTGTGAAATGTCCGACCGAGTACACACCATTGCATACATGAGGCTACCAACCAAACTCGTATATGCGACATGAGTCATGTACTCACGCTCCTCATCTGTGCATGGTGACAACAAAGCACTAAGCTTAAAATGAGGGGCCAAAGGAGTACTCACAGGCTTGGTATTGGAATTCACACCAAAACGTTGTATTACTGTAGTCAAATATTGTTTCTTTGTCAAATGAACAGTGCCCTTCACTCTGTCTCATGCAATCTCCATTCCAAGTATCCTTTTTACTTCATTGAGATCCTTCATCTCAAATTCTAAACTCAATTGAGTCTTCAGTCTTTCAATTTATGCCTTGTTTTTACATGCCACCAACATGTCGTTTACATATAAAAGCAAGTAGATATAGGATCCATTAGAAAGCCTACGAAGATATACCCATTGATCAAACTGGCTCCTAGTGTACTTTTGCCCAATCATAAAGCAGTCAAACTGCTTATACCACTATCGGGGAGACTGTTTCAATCCATACAATGATTTCTTCAATTTGCAGACCCAGTTCTCCTTACCAACAGCTTCAAAGACATGAGGTTGAGACATGTAAATCTCTTCCTCCAAATCTCCATGCAAGAAAGCTGTCTTCACTTTAAGTTGTGCTAACTCGAGATCAAATTGTGCCACCAAAGCTAGCAAAATACGAATAGATGAATGTTTAACAATAGGAGAGAACACCTCATTATAGTCAATCCCTTCTTTTTGGGCATATCCTTTTGCAACCAATCTAGCTTTGAACAGCACACTATCTTTGCCTATAGGTCCCTCTTTCTTTGTGTGGACCCACTTGCACCCAATCTCTTTCTTGCCTTTAGGAAGTTATACCAAATGCCAAGTCTGATTCTTGTGAAGAGATTACATCTCCTCATCCAAAGCCTTCTTCCATTCACCACTCTTAGATGTGCACACAACTTCTTTATAGGTGGATGGAATGTCTTCTTCAACAATGTGAAGTGCATAAGCTACAACATCAACAAGTCTAGCTGGTTTTTGAATTTCCTGTTTGGATCTTCTCGCTGCAATTGACTTTGTCAACTGTGAAGGTGTCAAAACTAGAGCTTCACTCTTATCTAGATTATTTCCTTCATCAACCACAATATCATTGTCTGTGTTAATAGACTTTGAAGAAATAATAGGAGTCTTAAACTCCACCTGCTGCAGATCATTCTCAACTGTGCTCTCCTCTACCTGTTTAATAGGCTTGACAAACTCAGATGCATTAAATGTAACATCTCAGCTATGAATTATCTTCTTTTTCTCGGTACACCAAAGCCTATATCCTTTCACACCTAAACCAAAGCCCAAGAAGCTTTCTTGGCTCTGTGATCTAATTTCGAATCCTTCACATGATAATATGCAGGACAACCAAATATGCACAAGGAATCATAATTAGTAGTAGGAGATCTAGACCATACCTCTAGGGGAGTTTTCCCTTCATTGGCAGTTACAGGCAAACGGTTGATGATATGACTTGCATACGTCACTGCCTCAGCCCAAAATTCTCTACCCAATTTTTCTTGAGACAACATACACTGCACCTTCTCCAGCAAAGTACAGTTCATTCTTTCGGCCACTTCATTTTGTTGTGGGGTATCTTTAACAGTGAAGTGACAAGCAATACCTTCATCTTGACAAAATTTAAAAAATAGATTAGACTTGTACTCACCACCATTATCAGATCTAAGCTATTTTATCTTACAGCTTGTTTAAGTTTCAATCAATTTCTTCCACTTCAAAAATTCATCAAGAACCTCATCCTTGTGCCTTATAGTGTAAACCTAAACTCGGCGGGATTAATCATCAACAAAGGTAGCATAATAATGCTCACCTGTAAGAGAAGCAACCTTAGCAGGCCCTCACACATCTGTGTACATAGTCAAGTGTACCCTTTGTTTGATGAACTGCAATGTCAAACTTGACTCTAGTTTGCTTCCCTAAAAAATAATGCCCACAAAATTCCAACTTGCAGGTCTTGGAAGCCTTTAGCAAACCTTGCTTTACGAGACTTTGCAAAGCATTCTCACCAGCATGCCCTAAACGCATGTGCCAAATTCTAATAGTATCAGAAGCTTTGGTTGCTCCACCTACAATAGTACTCCCATCAAGGAAAGACATATTTCTTTTACGAGTACTCCCATCAATGGTACAAATGCACCATATGAAGCTTTCAAATTGCCATTCTCCATGGTAATCTTAAATCCCTTGGATTCTAAGAAACCAATAGATATTAGATTCTTTTTCAAGTTCGGTATATATTTAACTTCTGTCAAATTACGAACTGTTCCATCATGCAACTTCAGCTTGATTTTACCCATCCTAAAGATCTCACAGGCTTCACCATTACCCATGAGGACTGAACCACATATTGACTCATCCAAATTGTAAAACCATTCCTTCTTCGGACACATATGAAAGGTACAAGCAGAATCCATGATCCATTCATCTGAATGGCAAACAAATGATGAACTAGTCCATACAAAATCAGAATCTTCATCAATTCTATGTGCCACATTAGCATTAGAATCTTTCTTGTCCTTATTCTTCAAAAGTGGGCAATCTTTCTTCCAATGCCTCTTATTGCGACAGTAGGCGCACTCATCTTTCCCAATTTTCCTCTTTGTAGATCCTTTTGACTTAGAGCACGATCTATCTCTTCTACTAGACTTCTTATTTTTAGGACCTGCGTCTAACCATCAGTGCTTCACTACTTGTGTCCGTGTAGGCCTACTTATCTTTCTTACGATATTCATTGTTAGTCAAAGCATTAGACACATCATTAAACTTAATTTCATTCTTCCCATACAATAGTGTTGTGATTAAATGATCATAAGTGTCAGGTAGTGAATTCAACATTAAGAGAGCTTTATCTTCGTCTTTAATCTCAACTTCTAAATATTGCAAATCAGCAAGTATTTTATTATAATCATTCAAGTACTCAAACATAGAAATACCTGCACGATACTGGAAATAGAAGAGCTTTTTCTTCAAATATATATGGTTCTCCACACTCTTTGTCATATACTTGTATTCTAATATCTTCCAAAGCTCTTTAGTCTTTGTCTCCCTCATAACAAAATACTTCTGATCCTTGTCTGTTTATCTTGTCCCAATCTTTGTCTAGTATCTCTTTAGTTTTGTCTTCCAAAGCAATATCTAACTCTTGTTGGATCAAGACATCCATAACTTCGCTTTGCCACATGCCAAAGTTTTTCATTCCATCAAACTTCTCTAGCTCAAATTTGGCATTAGAAACCGACGTCCTAACTGCTGAAGGTTTTACAGAAGACTTTGCCAAAGCTTTTGTTAAGGAATCTACCAAAGACTTTGTAGAGGAATCACTTGACATCTTTCTCCTCAATAATTAAGCTCACAAATCAATCACCAAAATCTCCAAAGAGAACAAATCCAAACGCCTAGATAACAAACCTGGGCTCTGACACCAGTTTGTTGTAGGAAAGCGCCTCCAGATAGCACTCCTACCTCAATATTGATTCTGAAAATATTATGACTATAGAAAGACCTCCAAGAATTAAACAATAGGGGCGAAGCAAACCCAAAATCAGAAAATAAACAAACACACACAAACAAAAGAACACTATGAATTTACGTTGTTCGGCTTTTGGCCTACATCCTCAAGCAACGGCGAAGAAATTCCACTAATCAAAATATGGAGATATTCAAGTTGGTGTATCAATATTCTCACACACATCCAGTCCCCAATACACCCAATAGCTTTTGCACAAATACAAAGAATAGAGAAAAACTTGCACCCTATTCTAAACTAGAGAACTCTTACAAATATGCACCAATCAATCTCTCTATTTCACTCTCTTTTTCTTCTCTATAATTGCCGAAGCACCTCTATCCTATTTATACTAAGTTAGGCCGGCTAGTAGTGATTGCTTTGCACCAAAAATTGCTATGAAAAACTTGTCCTAAAACAATTAGGAAACAGTGTTGCACATGAAACAGGTAATCAAGACTTGTACGGAAATAGTGTTGGAAATGAAATAGACTTCAAGTATTGTACGGCACTCCAAAACAATCATAGCTTAAGTTGAATTCAAGCCACCGACTTCACAAGATATCAGAATCCTATACTTGTTTTTTAAGATTCAAATCATCTAATTGAGAACGAAGGTCTTGCAAAAATTTAGAAATTCAAAAACAAATGAAATTTCTTAAAGTGAATGAGAAATGAATTTCCACAATCTTATAAACTAAGTGTTGATGCAATATGACCTTTAAAATATCAAAAGATAATGCTCCAATAACATAGACCTCAAATAAAAGCATCAATTCATGTTTGACCAACGGTTAATTCTACCAGGGTAAGATTCAACCTGCTATGCCAGGTTACCAAAACGTTACATTTGACAGTTTCATCTTCACAGTGTGTAGTATCAAATCACATATGACTACACTTTTATCACATTCGAAGGTTGCCCCTTTTTTCCCTCACATTTGATAATTACATTGTAATATTCGGTGGTACTTTTTTTTTGTTACATTTGACGGTTCCATTGTCACATTGGGCAATACCAACATCATATGTGACTGTACTTTTGTCACATTCAATGGTTCCCTATTTTTTTTTTCTCAATTTGACTTATCAATTATCACATTATACAATACCAACATTAGTTCTAACTGTACTTTTGTCACATTCTATAGTACCTTTATTTTTTTTTCTCATATTTGACAGTTTTATCGTTACATTGGGCGAAACCAATATCACAAATAACCATATTTTTGTCACATTCGGTGGATCCATTATTTTTTACTCACATTTTACAGTTCCATGATCACATTGGGCAATATCAACATTATATATGACCGTTATTTTTGTCATATTCAATAGTTTCGTTATTTTTTATTCATATTTGACAATTTCATAGTTATATTAGGTAGTACCAACATCACATATGACCATACTTTTGTCACATTCTGTGGTTCTCTTATTTTTTTACTTACGTTTGACAATTCCATTGTCACATTAAGTAGTACTAACATCACGTAAGACTATACTTTTGTTACATTTAGCAGTTCACATTTTTTTTTCTTCACATTTAACGATTCTATTGTCACATTAAATAGTACTGATATCACAACTAATAGTACTTTTGTCACATTTAGTGGTTTCCTTATTTTTATTTTAACTCACATTTGATAGTTCTATCGTAACATTAACCAGTACCAACATCATATATGACCGTATTTTTGTCATATTTGATGGTCTATTAGTTTTTACTCACATTTGACAATTCCATAGTCACATTGGACAGTCCCAACATCACATATGACCCTACTTTTGTCACATTCGATAGTTACATTATTTTTTTTCTCACATTTGATTGTTCTATTGTCAAATCAGGAAGTACCAACATCACAATTGATTGCAATTTTTCAAATTTAGTGGTTCTTTTATTTTTTTACTCACATTTGACAGTTTTATCATCACAATATATAATACTAACATCACATATAACCATACTTTTGTCAAATTAGGTGGATCTATTATTTTGTACTCACATTTGACAGTTCCATAGTCACATTGGGTAGTACCCTTAGAACCTAAAAAAGGACCGTATACCCTAAAACCTAAAAAATGACAGAAATACCCACAAAACCTAAAATGATGACCAAAATACCCTTAGAATCTAAAAAATGATTGTAATGCTATTGAAACCTAAAAAATGACCAAAAAGCCCACATAACCTAAAAAATTGATTGTAATACCCTTAGAGCTTAAAAATGACTATAATGCCCCTGAAACCTAAAAAATGACCAAAAATATCCCCTAAAATTTGAAAATAACCAAAATACCCCCTTGAAACCCTCTTAAATTACTAGAATACCCATAGAACCTAAAAAATAACTGAATGACCTTAAAACCTAAAAAACGATCGAAATAACTTTGAAACCTAGAAAATGACCGAAATGACCCTATGACTTAAAAATGACTTAAATATGCTTAGAACCTTAAAAAATGACCGTAGTGCTCCCAAAACTTAAAAAATGAACGAAATACCCCAAAACCTCCCAAATGACTTAAAAATCATCCATGAATTTTGATAGGCCACAAATACGTAGACCCCTTGTGATGATTTAAATTGATTAATTAGCCAAGTTTTTAATTAATCAAGTTAACATGCAAATTTCCATGGCAGCACAAACAAATCACCAATAAACTAAAGTATGCAGCGGAAATAAAATTGACACGGTGATTTGTTTACGAATGGGGAAAACCTACACGGCAAAAACCCCACCGGGTGATTTAAGGTCACCACTCCCGGAACTCCACTATAATCACAACAAGCGGTTATAAGTAAAGGAATCCCAGTACCTTACCAACCTACAGTTGAACCCTTACCCCAATACCCAATTGGACTTGTTTTGTAGTGATAGTTTCTCCTTTTGATGCACGGCTCCCAGTACGTGACTAATCAATTGCACAGATCCCAGTACGCGACTTCAATCACCAACTAGAGAGAGAGAGTTGTTGGCTGCAAAGTTCTTCAATTTATCATCACGATGAAGATCAAGAAGATGCTTGGTTACAAAATCCTACGATGTAAAATACATTGCAACTTCTTCACAAGAAAGATGAACTAGGGCATGAACTTTGTCTCGGATCACAAATTGCTTGAACAAGGATTTCTCAATGCTTGTGCAACTTGTGTACCTTTTTACGGCCCTTAAAAAAATCCTTTTACTTGTGTAAGGTTAGAAGAAAAGAAGTCCCAAAGAAATACTCACGGATTGGAATCAAAACAGAACTTGAAATCTATTTTCCTTAAATCTCGACAACTAGTGGTGTCGAGGAGCTGTCGAGAAGCTGTTGAGCTTTGGGGCTAAAATAGCTTCTTAAAGCTCGATAGATGCATGTGTTGAGACTAGGTGTCGAGCTTTAATAACTTGCACTTTCCAGCTTGTTTCTTGGACAGATTTGATGACTTCAACACTTGATCTTGAAACATAGTTTCTTGAAGCATTAAACACATTCTAAATCTACCCAATTACAAGTAAAGTGCGTTTTGTCAAAGGATAAGCCAATTACATAAAACAATGACATATGTTCAAAACAACTTGAACCACATATGTCCTAACAATCTCCCCCTTTGGCAATCCGTGACAAAACCACAACAAACAAATGAACATATGAGAGAAGTCATAAATCACTCAACTCATATTCACTTGTTGAATACAATAAAATCTATCCTAACACAAACTCTTGAAAAACTTTGTAAGAAGAGAGTTTATGGCAAGTAGACTTTGACAACCTGTATTTCTGAAACACTTTTAAACAAAACACATCAAGGCATCTTTATGTGAAGCAGAAATAATAGATTGCATACAAATATAAGAAGCATGTATATAAAGACAGAAAAGAAACAACACATGAAAAGGTAGGTGAAAGAAACATACATCATCATATATATATATATATATATATATCAATGATAACACAATGTATGTAAACAAAAAGTACAAGAGCAATGTATCTCTAAAAAGAAAGAAAAGAAAAGATACATAGAATCCTCACTACATCCCTCATAGCAACACTCCCCCTATCAAAAAGTCCTATACAAGCTCTCCCCCTAAGAATGACTACTCTCATAACCCAAAACTACTTCTCCTTTTTGTCACGAGTGACAAACGGTAGAGTGTCAAGTAGACATCTCATCGGTAGAGCTAGCATCTCCATCATCATCATCCGAAGCATCATTGTCATCACCATTATCATCTTAGTCTCAAAAGCCACATGAGGTGGTGGAGGAGTAGCCTCAGAAGCAAAGCCGCCCAAGGTCGCCTGTTGCTTGACAATGCAACCAACACGAACGTTCACCTGATACAACTCTATAGAGAGCGTATCGAGTTGAGCATCCTTGCACTGAAGCTGTGCCATGATGTCTCCTAGTGACACATTGCTCGAGGAAGAGGAGGGAGCAGATGTGGCTCTAGCAAATCTGGATGGAGTCGGACGAAAGGAAGGAGCTGCAAAGTCCATCTGTCTCGACCTAAACTGCGCTTCACTACGTTTTACGGTAGCGGCGTCTATGGCAGACATGACATGGAAGGAGTCGGATGAGGGAAAAGGGATGGAGAAATGACGTAGAATCCTCATGATAGCAGAAGGGAAAATGAGTTTATCACAGGTAGCCGTATCCCTATAGACATTTATGATAGAGAAGATGAAGTGTGAAGGAAAGTCTATAGTGAGATGCTCTAAGAGAGACAACAAAAATCGAGCACGAGGTTCTGTGATGGAGTTATAGTAAGAGAGAGGGTGCAAAACAAATGTCATCACCATGTTTAAGAAACGAGGACCTTTAGCAAAAGGCCTACATGGTGTGTACTGATGCTCACCCCAATCAGAGGGGCGCTCACAGAATGCAGAAATCATCTTAACTTTGGACACAGTCCATAGATGCTCACATCCGGGGTGATCAGGATGAAGAACCCTTGGAACATGAAGCACCTCGGAGACCAACTCCAGAGTGACAGCAAAGCGCGTACCTCGAACGTGAGTGTGAAAGAGAGGTATTGAAGAATCAATTTCGTGGATGTTGGAGTAAAACTCCTGGATTAGCACGGAAGGACAAGTGACCGGGAGGTCACACAGTGACTCCCAACCCCGACTATGAATGACATCGGGTAGGTCGGTATTGACAAAGTCTACTAGAACAACTTGGCGTTTTGAATGAACACCTCGTTTAGAAAAGTTCTCCGAGAAGTCCTGTTGGGCTTTCTCATAATGGAACCAAATAGAAAGAGGAGTAGGATTAGAAGATGAAGAGCCCCTAGAACGAAGAAGGTTCTAGGACGGAATGGATTTACGTTTAGGTGCCATAGACACTACTAACGCAAATAGAAAGAGAGGGAGAAAGAGAGAAACAAACAGAAAAGTCCCAAAACAGTTCAATATATGATAAGTATATTGAAAAGAAAAGAACGTATGCATGGGAAATGCATGAACATGTGACATGCAGCATGAATAACATCATGGGCTCAGCCCAATCCAAACCTACCAGCACATAACAAGATTGCACACATCTAAATGCATGAAACTATTGTTAGAATGCTAATGTGATGCAATGCATGTAATTTTTAAGAACAAATCTTCAAAAATTATCCCAAAATTTCAACAAACACTTAACAATTTTGAAAAACCCCAAAACCTAGATTTCAAAACATGAAATGCATGTAGAAGAGAGATAAGAAGCTTACCAAGTGAGGAAAAACTTGATGAAAGCTTGAAGAATCCTTAGGTTGAGGTTTGGAGTGATTGAGAGAGGTTTTGGAAGAGAGAACAAGAAAGTGTCAAGAGAGAGATCGAGAGAAATGAGAGAAAAAATCGCAAAGAACCTATATATACACCTTTAGTAAATCTCAACAGATGCAGGTATCGAGAGGTATCGAGACATCTGTCGAGGTAGGTGTCGAGAAAGTTAGCTTCGACAGATACGACTACCGAGGAAAGGTGTCGAGAAAGGAGGATCAAACACAAAAGGATCTCGATCGATCTATCAACTGTCGAGAAGCTATCGAGAGGACAAAAAGTTTCTCGATCGATCCATAAGGTGTCGAGAAGCTGTCGAGATTGCGATTAGAAAAAGCTGAGAAGCTCGACAGATAGCTAGGTATCGAGAAGGTGTCGAGGAGGTGTCGAGCTAGCTTAAAAAAAAAACAGTTTTTCGAGAAGAGAAAAACACTGATGTGAATGCAATCACGCACGCAACTCAACCCAACCATTGATCCAATAAACATATAAAGCTCTCAAAATCATCTCTCAACAATAATTTTAAGCACAAGGAACCTAACACACACACACACACACACATTAAATAAGTCTAACCAATTTTATATTTCAAAAATAAGTTAAGACAGTTTAGTGAGCATACATTAACGTATGTAAACCTTGTGATGGCCAAATCACATTGTGCCTACACATGTATCAAGAGCAGCAAAGAATATTGCGTGTTGTGTATGAAAAACATCGCAAGATTGCATAAGTGTCTCAAAGTTATGACGATTTGAGATATGAGAAAATCACTTTAACTCACACATAATCATAACTATTTGATGGGGACTATTACCTTCAAGGTACATCTTATAACTCCCACATCTTCTAGAAAACACGCTTGCAATCATATTTTTAAAGCATTTTGTTCTTTTTGCTTTTATTTCTTTGCATATTTTCTTTTATTAAGCATATCATGCACGGGCATATAAGAGAGAAAAGAATTACCCAATTATGTTAAGCCTTTTGACATTGCACTTTTGTTATGTCGGAGCATATAGATGTCATTTCATGATTAGAGAGTAACAGTGGTGAGATGGTTATTTATGCCTTTTTCTTAGGATTTTCTAGTCCTACCTGTCATAAAGAGTGATACGAGTGTTAAGAATAAGAGATCACTTAACCTTACTCATCACAAACAAAGAACCACAAAGCTCACTTGCTTAGTTGTGCATAAGGATGCTCATCTAAACTACAAGAAATACAAAGTTTAGAAAACTCTGTTTCAATGGCCATTTTAAGGTTCACAAGAGCCAATGTACACAGACACACACTGTTTTTGTATTTTTCAATATTTTTCCTTTTTTTTTTATCAGAAAAGCAAAAATAAAACACAAAACTAAAGACAAACACACAAAAACATGTTAAAGAAAGTAAAACAATGCATAAAACTAGATTGACTCAAAACAGTAAAGCAACACACACAAGTAGTGCAAAAACAAAAATACGAAGGGGGGAGAGAGAAAAGTGAACAAAATCACTTAGAACCCTTTTCCTTCCACACCTTGGAAGAACCTTTCCTTTTCGCCAACCCTTGAATTGGTGATGAGGGGGAAGAATTGAAACCGTTCAAGTTCGGAAGGAACATGAGAGCTTTGAGAATATCTCCAAGAGGAGCAAAAGAGGTTTGAAGCTGCTTCTGGTTCCCAGATGCTATCATGACATTGCTCTGTTGAGTAGCTAACCACTTATAGCAATTTGGTCGAATATGACCGGTAACACCACAATGATAACAGAGATGCTGCTTCTTCTGTTTAGGCTTTTGAGAGCTAGCCTTCTTAGTCCTAGGGTTTTTAGTTTCCCTTTTCTCAAACTTAGGGGGTGCTCCTAAGATGGACTCACCCTTGTCTAGGTTCTCACTAGCTAATTCAATTTTAACATCATTGCTCTCAATTTTAACATTATTAGCAGGAGGAACAAAAACAGTAGTACTAGCAAAAGGAGTATTAGAGAGAGAGAATTCATACCCCAATCCTGTTCGATCCGAAGCATATTTTTGAACGCTAAGCATCTCATCCAGCTTTGCACTTGACGTTCTCTCCAATTGTACTTTAACTTGAAACAGCACTGCTTCAAGCTTCTTGGTCTTCTCAGCCAAAAAGTTGTTCTCGAACCTCAGTGCCTCAATAGTCTGATTTGCTTCATCAAACTTAGTGGAAAGCTCCTCTCGGTCAAGTTCCACATCACTGAGCTTCTTGGTGGCTAGTCTATAGAGTTTCTCATGCTTTTTAGAAAGCTTGTACAATTTCTCATAGGCGGTATGGATATCATCTTGTTCATCCATAGTTTCAAACTTAGCATCCACCAATTCTTTTTCTTCATCTACATCTTCAGTAATTCCTTCAGTAGGATTTACAGAGGCAGTGCAGGTTGTTAGGATTGCAAAACTGTAGTGGTTGTATAGCTGGATTCAAGGTCAGCTATGGCCTCCAAGAATTGGGAAAGAAATAGTGAGAGAAAGGAAGAGAAGGAAAAGAAGAAAATCATATCAAATTAACAAATGACTTAGTTCCCAATGTACAATTCCGTGGCTTCTTAAACCACCCCACAGCTGTCCCCAACCCCCTGACTCTAACTAACCCTTAACTGCCCTTGCACAGTTACTAACCAATGTCACTAACTAACCCAACTAATCTTTGTAGCACACAACATTATTATTCAAACACTACCCTACAACATACAGCCCATTATACAAACAGACTATGCTTAACAATATCTCCCCCATTAAAGCACCTTGCCCACAAGGTAAGGGTATTGTAACTGCAATTGAAACAAATTCTCCCAAGTAGCATTTTCAGGACCTACTCCCTGCCACTGAATTAAGACTTGAGTAACAGTCCTATTCCTTAACTGGTGGGATCTCTCTTGCAACACAGCACTAGGTTCTGGGCTAATGATACCTTCGGAGTTCACAGGTGGCAGAGTAGGAAGTGCTGAGACATGCTGAACCAATTTTGCCTTAAGACAGGAAACATGAAAAGTTGAGTGCAGCTTGGAATTTGAGGGCAGATCCAACTTATAAGACACCTTACCAACCTTTTTCAAAATCTGGAAGGGTCCATAGTATCTAGGAGACAACTTTCCCATCTTGCTCTGCCTCAGGGACTTTTTCTTGTAAGGAAGCAGCCTCAAATACACCCAATCTCCCACATCAAATTCTCTTTCAGTCCTATGTCTGTCAGCATTGATCTTCATTCTTTCTTGAGCTGCTAGTAGGTTCTGCTTAAGCAATGTCACTAACTACTGTCTAGTCCTCAAATGTACATCTACACTATCAACCTTAGTAGTGCCAGGGATGTAGTCCAGTAATCTTGGAGGAGGATAACCAAATAAGGCCTCAAAAGGATATAGTTTGGTGGAGGTGTGAAAGTTGGTATTAAACTAGAATTCAGCCAAGGGCAACCAATCAACCCAAGAGTGTGGTCTATCAGCTACAAAAGCTCTCAAATAGTGCTCCAGACTCTTATTAACCACCTCAGTCTGCCTATTTGTTTGAGGGTGGTAAGCTGATGAAATGGCTAGCTGTACTCCTTGTAATTTCATCAATTCTTGCAAAAAATGTGAAGTAAACACAGGGTCCTGATCACTCACAATGGAAGCAGGCATCCCATGTAGCTTAAACACATAGTGCAGGTACAGATGAGCTACCTTGGCAGCATTGTAAGGGTGGGATAATGGAATGAAGTGAACAAACTTGGTCAGCCTGTCCACCACCACCAAAACCACATCCTTGAATTGTAACTTGGGTAAACCCTCTACAAAATCCATGCTTACATCAATCCATGGTTTCTCAGGTATGGGTAAGGGCTGCAATAATCTAGCTACATTGCAAGTTTTAGCTTTGAGTCTTTGACATGCATCACATTCCTTCACATGCTTCTTTACATCTTCTCTCATCCCAGGCCAATAAAAATCCCTTCTAACTCTCTAAAAAGTCTTAAGAAATCCAGAATGCCCTCCCAAGGGACTATCATGGACCTGTTGAAGAACAGCCTGTTTTAAAACATCACAAGAACCCAAATAAATTCTTCCTTTATACATAACTAGCCCATTCTGAATTGCAAACCCTTTAGGAAGTTCCTCACCCAGTTGAGAAGCTTGGAAGATAGCTTGCACCTTCTGGTCAGAACCATAACTTGTCTTAAGGTCAATCAACCAAACTGGAGTTGGAAAAGAGATCATGCATAGAACTCCTTCAGCATCATTACCCTTAAGATTTAAGCCTTTAGCCTCAACCTTCCTGGACAAGGCATCAGCCACCAAATTATCCTTATCTTTTTTATTCTCAACTACAAAGTTATACCCCAACAACTTGGCAAACCATTTCTGCTGGGATGGAGTACCAATCTTCTGCTCTAATAGGTACTTTAAACTTTGCTGATCAGTCTTAACAGTAAAGGGTCTTCCTACTAAATAAGCCTTCCACCTCTTGACAGCAATAACCAAAGCCAAAAGTTCCTTCTCATATGTAGACAATGCTAAATTCTTACCCTGAAGGGCCTGACTGTGATAGGCTATAGGTTTTCCTTGTTGCATCAAAACAACACCTATTCCCCTCCCTAGAGCATCATACTCCACCACAAATGGCAAGTCAAAAATGGGCAAGGTTAGCATAGGTGGGTGAACCATAGCTTCCTTAAGCTGATGGAAAGCAAGTTCAGCTTCCTTGGACTAGTAAAATGAGTCTTTCTTCAATAAGGTAGTTAAAGGAGCTGTAATAATGCCATACCCTTTGACAAACTTCCTATTGACAGGCCACAAACACGTTGACCCCTTGTGATTAATCAAGTTGATTAATTAGCCAAGTTATTAATTAATCAAGTTAACATGCAAATTCACGTGGCAGCACAAACAAATCACCAAAACTAAGTTATGCAGCGAAAAATAAATGACACGGTGATTTGTTTACGAATGGGGAAAACCTGACGGCAAAAATCCCACCGGGTGATTTAAGGTCACCACTCCCGAAACTCCACTATTATCACAACAAGCGGTTATAAGCAAGGAATCCCAAGTACCTTACCAACCTACAGTTGAACCCTTACCCCAATACCCAATTAGACTTGCTCTGTAGCGACAATTTCTCCTTTTGATGCACGGCTTCCAAGTACGTGACTAACCAATTTGATGCGCGGATTCCAGTACGCGGCTTACTCCTTTGCACAAATCCCAGTACGTGACTAACTCCACAGCAACCCTTTGATTGTTGTAGTTGATTTGCAGCAGCTTCACATAGAAACACCAATAAGATCTTCAATGTTGGTGCAAGAGACTTTGCTTGGTTACAAAACCTAAAGCGTACAAGAAACGCAGCAAGAACTCTTTTTTCTGTAGGAGGAGGCTAGGGTTTCAAAAAGAAAACCTTATAAAGCTCTCTAGGGTTAGGTTTTTTTCTTTTTCCACCTCCTTTAAATAGGAGCTTAATGGGCTCTCCTATTCCAAATAGGTTTATACAAACCTTGGGTTTTTCTAGTCCAATAAGAATTATACAAACCCATAAACAATTAGCTTTTTGGAGTAAAAACGTTGTTGGCTATAATCAGAAACCCGTAAGCTTGATCGATCGAAACATCTGTCGAGATTTAATGAATCTCGACAGATCGAGCTTCTGTCGAGGAGGTATCGAGACCTGTAGATTGCACTTTTCTTGAACAGTTCTTGAGTAATCTTCATATCTTCAATGTAACCAATTGTAATGATCATCTTGAACCTACTTAGATTTACCCAAATACAAGTAAAGTGTGTTTTGTTAAAGGATATGCCAATTACATAAAAATATGTCCCCAACAATCTCCCCCTTTGGCAATCCGTGACAAAACCACAAGAGTACATTGAATGTCCTAGAATACATTCTACTCAAGAATAAATAAGCCTAGCCTAAAAGATTTGAACCTTGGAAGTTGCTGCAAGAAGAAGGTTTGGAATCTTGACTTGGCTTTAACTTGTCTTTCCTGAAAGGCACTAAACAAAACCACAATCTCCCCCTTTGGCAATCCGTGACAAAACCACAAGAGTACATTGAATGTCCTAGAATACATTCTACTCAAGAATAAATAAGCCTAGTCTAAAAGATTTGAACCTTGGAAGTTGCTGCAAGAATAAGGTTCGGAATCTTTACTTGGCTTTAACTTGTCTTTCCTGAAAGGCACTAAACAAAACACATCAAGGTACCATGTGGAAAACAATGACAAGTTGGATAAACAAGAAACATGTGTATAAGTAGAGAAAAAAAGCAACATATGTGAGATAAAGAGTGAAACACATACATCATCACATATACCACTTGATAAGCATCATGTATGTAAAAATGGTTACAAAACCAAAAAATACATAACACAAAAATATATCAATATCAATGTGTATCAAACTAACGCTCCCCCTAAGTTAGTTACAACAAAAACTTTCTTCCCTTTAACATGAAGTTCTCCCCCTAAGTCTATTACTCCCCCTGAGGAATGACATTCAATTCTTAAATCTCTCCCCCTTTTTGACACGATTGTCAAAGGGTATAAAAAGCCAAAAGACTTGACCGAAGAAAGACAGAAAACAAATATAGAGGGAACGAGGAGAACAAGGAATCATAGACCTACAAGAGAAAGAACAACAAGATGCTATGGACATAAAGGGAAAAAACATGCAAAACAAAGAAAGATGAAATGCATGAAAGGGTATCTTGATCGATTGGGAGGTGTCGAGAAGCTATCGAGCCAACCTCGATGGATCGAGAAGGTGTCGAGGATCTATTGAGTAGACAGAAACTTCCTCGATCGATCCACCTAGCTATCGAGAGGTGTCGAGATTGCGATAAGATGCAATTGAAGATCTCGACAGATAATCCAGGTATCGAGAGGTGTCGAGATGGCTTAAAAGCAGTTTTTCAAGAAGAGAAAAACACAGATGTGAATGCAATCAAGCATGCAACTCAACCAAAGAACCAAACAGCATATCAACCTCTCAAACACATCTCTTAACAAGAAAAATGTTATGCATGTTGATCCAAAATACACACACACACACACACACAACAAATCTAACCAATTTTATATTTCAAAAATGAGTTATGACAGTTTAGTGAGCATACATTAACGCATGTAAACCTTGTGATGGCTAAATCATATTGTACTTGCACATGTATCAAGAATAGCAAAGAATATTGCGTGTTGTGTGTGAAAACATTGCAAGATTGCATAAGTGTCTCAAAGTTATGACGATTTGAGATATGAGAAAATCACTTTAACTCACACACAATCATAACTGTTTGATGGGGACTATCACCTTCAAGGTACATCCTATAACTCCCACATCTCCTAGAAAACATGCTTGCAACCATATTTCAAAGCATTTTATTCCTTTTGCTTTAATTCTTTGCATATTTTCTTTTATTAAGTATATCATGCATGAGCATATAAGAGAAAGAAAAGAAATACCCAAATATGTTAAGCTTTTGACATTGTACTTTTGCTATGCCGAAGCATACAGATGTCATTGACATTGCACTTTTGCTATGCCGAAGCATACAAATGTCATATCATGATTGGCGAGTAACAGTGGTGAGATGGTTATTTATGCCTTTCTCTTAGGATTTTCTAGTCCTACCCGTCAAAAAGAGTGATACGAGTGTTAAGTAGAAGAGATCACTTAACCTTACTCATCACAAACAAAGAGCTACAAAGCTCACTTGCTTAGTTGTGCAGAAGAATGCTCATCTAAGCTACAAGAGATACAAAGTTTAGAAAACTCTGTTTCAATGGCCATTTTAAGGTTCACAAGAACCAATGTACACAAACACACTGTTTTTGTATTTTTCAATTTTTCAATTTTTTTTTTATTTTGAAAAAAAAAACAAAATAAAAACTAAACAACCAAACAAAAACAAAAAAACAACATGAATGCATGAAAGAAAGATGCATATGCATGAGAGCATGATAGAAAGGTGCTGATGCATGAAAGCATGATTTCAAAAGCAGAAAAGAAATCAAGCAAAGAGAGTCCTACTTTAGATAGAAAGAATTAAAGCAGAGGATAAACAGAAAAGACAATTAAGTCTTAAGTTCCTTTCTCACGCACACAGCACGAGTCTTTGGCCGTGAAGATGAAAAGACACGTGTCTTAGTATGACTACTAAAGGACATAGAAGAATTAAAATTCTCTTAAAATTGAGTTAAAAAGCTCAAGGCTTGTAATAACTCTCCAAACAAAGGTGTAGGTCCTTGAGAGGAAACCTGTGACTGTTTGGACAATTGCTTATGAGGATACAACTTAAAGCAATTAGGACGAATGTGTCCAGAAACACCACAATGGTGACAAACATGAGCGGTTTTAGAGCTACTCGGCTTCCTAGAAGGAGGTCTAACCTTAGAGGTTGACAGAGACCTCAACTTAGGACAATTTGGCCTAAAATGACCAACAATATGACAATGATGACAAGTAGGGACAAAATTAGAATTTTTATTCAACCTAGGAGGAGTTTTAGACATAGGTTTAGAAACTTCAGCGTCAACATCCGATTGTTTACTTTTGTCTATCTTAGCAATATTAGCCTTCAACCCTTCATTATTCCTTTTGAATGGGGGAATATAAAAATCCTTTTCTTTTGAGTTAGGCTCAACAGCAAGTTTGTCACTAGTTAATTTTTCAACTTCAGTTTTAAATTCAACTAGTTGCTCTTCCAAACTCTTAATTTTGTCCACATGAGATGAAATTTGATTTTTAAAATTCTCATTCAAATTAGTGGCTTCATCCAATTTTGCAATCAAATCATCTTTTTCAGGCTTGGCCTTTTAAATTTAGCTTTTTATTTTGTAGAACATTCAAGAGATTTCATACAAAAATTATAAAGCTTGCAATAGGCATCATGAATATCATCATCATCATTCAACACAAGATCATGCAAATCAAAACAATCAAGAGTTTCCATGACAACAGGGGTCAATGGATCACACATCAATGATTAAACCCTAATCAGAGTGTGTCTGCTCTGATACCATTTGACAGACCACAAACGCGTTGACCCCTCGTGATTAATCAAGTTGATTAATTATCCAAGTTATTAATTAATCAAGTTAACATGAAAATTCACGTGGCAGCACAAACAAATCACCAAAACTAAGTTATGCAACGGAAAATAAATGACACGGTGATTTGTTTACGAATGGGGAAAACCTGACAGCAAAAATCCCACCAAGGTGATTTAAGGTCACCACTCCCGAAACTCCACTATTATCACAACAAGCGGTTACAAGCAAGGAATCCCAATTACCTTACCAACCTACAGTTCAACCCTTACCCCAATACCCAATTGGACTTACTCTGTAGTGACAGTTTCTCCTTTTGATGCACGACTCTCAAGTACGTGACTAACCAATTTGATGCGCGGATCCCAGTACGCGGCTTATTCCTTTGCACGAATCCCAGTACGTGACTAACTCCACAGCAACCCTTTGATTGTTGTAGTTGATTTACAGCAGCTTCACATAGAAATACCAATAAGATCTTCAATGTTGGTGCAAGAGACTTTGCTTGGTTACAAAACCCAAAGGCGTACAAGAAACGCAGCAAGAACTCTTTCTTCTGTAGGAGGAGGCTAGAGTTTAAAAAAGAAAACCTTATGAAGCTCTCTAGGGTTAGGTTTTTTTTCTTTTTTCACCTCCTTTAAATAGGAACTTAATGGGCTCTCCTATTCTAAATAGGTTTACACAAACCTTGGGTTTTCCTAATCCAATAAGAATTATACAAACTCATAAACAATTAGCTTTTTGGAGTAAAAACGTTGCTGGCTATAATTAGAAACCCGTAAGCTCGATTGATCGAAATATCTGTCGAGATTTAATGAATCTCAACAGATCGAGCTTCTGTTGAGGAGGTATCGAGACCTGCAGATTGCACTTTTCTTGAGAAGTTCTTGAGTAATCTTCATGTCTTCAATTTAACCACTTGTAATGATCATCTTGAACCTCCTTAGATTTACCTAAATACAAGTAAAGTGCGTTTTGTCAAAGGATATGCCAATTACATAAAAATATGTCCCCAACACCTATAATATCCTGTAAGCCCCAAAAATCCCCTTAAAGACTTGATATCCTTTGGGAGAGGCCAGTGCTGCATTGCAGCAACCTTTTTCGGATCAGTGTGCACCCCTCTAGCAGTGATCACATGCCCCAAATACTCCACTTTAGTGCAAGCAAACATACACTTAGATCTTTTAGCATATAAGTAGTTATTATCTAGAGTCTCCAAAACACTTCTAAGATGAATAACATGTTCAGACATAGATTTACTATAAACCAAAATATCATCAAAGAAAACTAACACAAACTTCCTCAAAAAAGGTTTGAATATCTGGTTCATCAAGGATTGGAAGGTGGAAGGAGCATTGGTTAGGCCAAAGGGCATCACCAAAAACTCATAGTGGCCCTCATGAGTCCTAAAGGCTGTCTTGGGTATATCTTCATCTTTCATCCTTATTTGGTGGTATCCAGACCTTAAGTCTAGCTTGGAAAAAATAGCAGCCCCATGCAATTCATCCAACAACTCATCAATAATTGGAATTGGAAACTTGTCCTTGATAGTTATGGAGTTCAATGCCCTGTAATCAATGCACATCCTTCAAGATCCATCAGCTTTCCTAACCAACAACACAGGGGAAGCAAAATTACTGTTACTGTTTCTAATTGATCCTACTGATAACAACTCCTTCATAATATTCTCTATCTCATTTTTCTGATAAAATGGATACCTATAAGGCCTTTGGCATATAGGCTGAGCTCCCTCTTTAAGCACAATGGAATGCTCATGACCCCTTAATGGAGACAGCTCAGTAGGAGTCTCAAAAACTTGGCTAAACTCTTGCAACAAGGCTTCTACTTTAGCAGGAATACCAGCCTCTAATGCATCTACCTCCACACCAGCAATCTGTAACAACAACCCCCTCTTCACTGGAGCTTTAAAGAATGTCCTACAATCTACAAGAGAAGAGCCTGAAATTGAACTCAATCCTTGCAACAGTATTTGTTTGTCCTCATACCAAAAACACATAGTTAAAAGCTTGAAATTCCATTGAATTTCCCCTAAAGTGCTTAACCACTGGGTACTCAGAACTGCATCACAACCTCCTAATGCCAAAACATGGAAATTAATGCAAAACTTCACTCCTTGGATAAACACAGGTACAAGACTACAAAATCCTTGTGTCTTGACAATAGAACCATTAGCTACTTTGACTTCCAACACTCTTGAGACATCCACCCTCAACTGTTAACTCCTGACCAATGATGCATCAACAAAATTATGGGTGCTACCTGTATCTATCAAAATTACTAACCTACATCCATTAACTCTACCCTTAACCCTCATTGTGCCAGGTGCAGGTGTTCCTGTGAGAGCATACAAGGTTATCTCAACCTCTTCATTGAGATTAGATTGCAACTTCTTATCAATTTTATTACCTACCTCACTGCTCACTTCTTCCTCTAATTTAGTTATCTCAATCCCACAATTTTCCCCATAAACCAAATCAATTCCCTCCAATAGAATCAACTTAGCACTCCTACACTTATGTCCTGGTCCCTACTTCTCATCACAATTGTAACAGAGACCCTTCTTCCTCCTTTCATCCATCTGTGCAGGGGTTATCCACTTAACAAGTATCCTAGGCCTAGTTTCTATCATACCACTATTACCATTATTTTTGGGCTCACCCAGGATAGAATTCTTACCTGAATCTTGCTGATACTTAACACTCCTTTTGCAACTCATCATGTACTCTTCTTGAATCTTGGCCAATCCAAAGGCTCCATTCAAAGATTGAGAGTTGAGCATTCTCACAGGTAACCGTATATCATCCTTCAAACCACTCAAAAAACAACTGAGCTTGTGTAATGGGGGAAGTCCTTTGATTCTGTTTGATACTGCTTCAAACTCTGCCTTATATACAGCCACTGTGGTAGTCTGTCTCAATCTTGTCAATACCTCCATGGGATCATCATAGGCCGTTGATCCAAACCTCACGTGTAGAGCTTGCACCAAAGATTCCCAATCAGAAAATACCTCAGCTTCCTCTGCTTCTTGAAACCATATCAACGCCTCCAATTCCATGTGGAAGGAAGCTACCAACAGCTTTTCTGTAACTGGGGTTTGAAAATAACCAAAATACTGGTTAGCTTTATAAACCCAGCTAGCAAGATCGACACCAGAGAATCTTGGGAAATCCAATTTCATAGATTTTGCAAGCGACAAGGTTGAAGAATTTGGATTTGGATTTGGATTTGCGTGTACATTTCTCTGAGGTGAGTTTTGACTTACATCGATGGAATCAAGCTTCTGTAAGATGACATTGATGTTTTGATTCATCTCGTTCAAGGTTCTGGTATGAATACCTTGAATCTTTTGTATTTCTTGTATCTCCCTGTTATGGTCTTGTATCTCCCTATTATGGTAATCCGATGTAGTGCGTAGGGAAGCAATCGCGTCATTCACCATGTTCATAGTGGCGGCTCACGTTTCAGTCATGGCAACATAGGAACGATACTCTGATACCAATTGCTAGGATTACAAAATTGTAGTGGTTGTATAGCTGGATTCGAGGTCAGCTATGGCCTCCAAGAATTAGGAAAGAAATAGTGAGAGAAAGGAAGAGAAGGAAAAGAAGAAAATCATATCAGATTGAAAAATGACTTAGTTCCCAATGTACAATTCTGTGGCTTCTTAAACCACCCACAGCTGTCCCTAACCCACTGACTCTAACTAACCCTTAACTACCCTTGCACAGTTACTAACCAATGTCACTAACTAACCCAACTAATCTTTGTAGCACACAACATTATTATTCAAATACTACCCTACAACATACAGCCCATTATACAAACAGACTATGCTTAACAAAGGCATTCAAGATTCCGTTATCTTCATTATCGGAATCATCCTCGGGCTTAGTGTCACTCAAGGTAGCAGCAAGTGCCTTGCTCTTCCCAATGCTCTTGAGGTACGTAGGACACTCTTGTTTCATGTGTTTGAAGCCTTGATAACTGAAGCACTTCAGTCCAGTGGGAACCACGTACTGACCGCCATCCTTGGTATCCTTCTTCCCTTTTATCTAGGTTCTTAAATTGTGAATAACTGGATTACCTACGGTCATTGTTGAAGCCTTTTCCATTGGCATTTTTCATGAATTTCTTGAATTTCCTGGTAATGTAGGACTTCATCTTAGAATCTTCACCGTCTGAAGACTCATCAGTATCACTGCTCTTGGCTTTTAGTGCCATGCTCTTGCCTTTGCTTGACTTGCCCATTCTTGTCAGCCCTAGCTTGTAGGTTTGCAGATTACCAACCAGCTCAGTCAAAGAAATCTTATCAATATCCTTCGACTCCTCTATCGCCATGATCTTGGCATGGAATCTCTCGGGTAGAGATCTGAGCACTTTTCTGACTATCTTGGGTTTAGGAATGGTTTCCCTAAGATTGAAAGCTGAGTTCACTATATCTTTGAGCTTGGCGTAGAATCATCGAATGACTCATCCTCCTCCATCTTAATTTCTTCGAAGCTTGTAGTGAGCCTCTGTAGCTTCGAATCCTTGACAACATTCGTTCCCTCATAGGTTGTCTAGAGAATGGTCCATGCTTCCTTACCAGTTTCACTGTGTTAAGGACATATTTTATGTAGTTGGCTAATCCTTTGACAAAACGCACTTTACTTGTATTTGGGTAGATCTAGGATGTGTTTAATACTTCAAAGAACATGTTGTTCAAGTCTAGTATTAAAGCCATGAAGATTGGATCAAGAAACAAGTGAAGAAAAAGTGTTAACTAAAGTTGGACAGATAGCTGGACACCGGCAGACACCTACTCGACAGCTGCTCGACACCTCTATCTATCGAGGTTTAATGAGGCTCGACACTTGCTATCTATCGAGCAGCTATCAAGGTTACGAAAATTAGAATTTTCAGATCTGATTTTTGGGCCAGGCTTTTGTATTTGTGTAGGGTTTCTTTTCTCACAACCCTAGACATATATAAGGCTTATTTTTGAGGCTGTCACATAAGAGAATACAAGTAGAACATATGCAAAAGGTGATCAAAGCCTTATTCTCTCTGAAAGAAACTACCGCATCTTTATGCCTTAGGGTTTTGTAACCAATTGCTTCTTGGTCTTCATTGTTGATGAAGTGAAGAATTTTGCAGCCAACATTCTTCTTCCTCAAGTTGGTAAGTGAGTCATGTACTGGGATTCGTACAATTGGTGAGTCACGTACTGGGATTCGTGCAATTGGTGAGTCACGTACTGGGATTCGTGCATCAAAGGATGACGTTCATATCTTGAAGAGTTCAAAGGTTTTGAAGCGGTAGAAAGTTTTTGCTGTGAGTTCATCTATGGGGATTGTAGAGTCTAGGGACAAAGGTTTTGTACTAGATCTGAAACTTCTCTTTAGTATAGTGAATTGCTTTTCGGGAAGGTTTCCCCCCAGGTTTTTTACTATGAAACTGGTTGGTTTTATTGGTTTTCCTGGGTCATCATATCTTGTCTTATTTATTTTTCCGCTGCACTTAGTTTTGACATGATATTGATGTTTGTTTGTTTTAACAAGTTTATTCATAATAAATCTAATTAATAACTTGGGTTTAAAACTTGTTAATTCTATCAACTAGGGTCTAAATTTTCAAACACAGTGGAGAAAATCTTCTTGAACTCCTCATTAGTGACAGCATTGAATAGGGCATTCAATGCTCTGCTGTTGAAATTGGCCGCCTTGATCTTGGCATCATCCCAATCGGTCGGCGCTTCTGTAAGCTTGGTCCAGCCTATCTCACAGTTGCCATACCTTCTCATCTAGTGACTGTAAGAAAGTTCTCATGCGTACTTTCTAGTATGCATAGTTAGTACCATCAAACAATGGAGGTCTGATAAGAGACTGACCTTTATCCATGACAAACAAGGGTCAATGGATCACACACAAGGATTAAACCCTAATCAGAGTGTGCCCGCTCTGATACCACTTGATAGGCCACAAATACATAGACCCCTTGTGATGAATTAAATTGATTAATTAGCTAAGTTTTTAATTAATCAAGTTAATATGCAAATTTACGTGGCAGCACGAATAAATCACCAATAAACTAAAGTATGCAGTGGAAATAAAATTGACACGGTAATTTGTTTACGAATGGGGAAAACCTACACGACAAAAACTCTACTGGGTGATTTAAGGTCACCACTCCCGGAACTCCACTATTATCACAACAAGCGGTTACAAGTAAAGGAATCCTAGTACCTTACCAACCTACAGTTGAACCCTTACCCCAATACCCAATTGGATTTGTTCTGTAGTGACAGTTTCTCCTTTTGATGCACAGCTCCCAGTACGTGACTAACCAATTGCGCGGATCCCAGTATGCGACTTCAATCACCGACTAGAGAAAGAGAGTTGTTGGCTGCAAAGTTCTTCAATTCATCATCACGATGAAGATCAAGAAGATGCTTGGTTATAAAACCCTACGGTGTATAATACACAGCAACTTCTTCATAAGAAAGATGAACTAGGGCATGAATTTTGTCTCGGATCACAAATTGCTTGAACATGGATTTCTCAATGCTTGTGCAACTTGTGTACCTTTTTACGGCCCTTAAAAAAATTCTTTTATATGTCTAGAGTTAGAAGAAAAAAAGTCCCAAAGACACATTCACAGATTGGAATCAAAACAGAATTTGGAAATTTGCTTTCCTTAAATCTCGACAGCTATAGGTGTCGAGGAGCTGTCGAGCAGCTGTCGAGCCTCGGGGCTGAAACAACTTCTTAAAGCTCGATAGATGCATGTGTCGAGACTAGGTGTCGAGCTTTAATAACTTGCACTTTCCAGCTTGTTTCTTGGACAAATTTGATGACTTTAACACTTGATCTTGAAACACAGTTTCTTGAAGCATTAAACACATCCTAAATCTACCCAATTACAAGTAAAGTGCGTTTTGCCAAAGGATAAGCCAATTACATAAAACAATGACATATGTTCAAAACAACTTGAATCACATATGTCCTAACAAATTTCACAAGAATTTATCCATGATAAAGCTTACTGGTTTATTAATTGTCTACTCTATTATTGTAAAATTGTAATATGTGGAGTAATTCTAGAGCTCTTTTTTTTTTTGAGATAACAGATAGAATTTTAGAGCTCTTTCTAAATGTCAAAGCAATGGTAATCATGAGTTCACAGTTATAAAGAACATTTTTTTTCATAATAACATGTTGGATATCAAGAGTCGAGAAATCACCGTAGATAGGTTAGAGGAACCTTTTTATGTGACCTAAAGTTAAGAAAGCACCATGAATATAAACTTACAAGAACAAAATGACAATAAAAATGTTATATGACCGCTTTATTTGGTTTTCCCAACCTAAAAGTCTCAGTGGAACTTATAAGATTTTCTTTTGTCATTAAGTTGTTGTGTTTTGTTGTATATTTATTGAAATTTAAAGATGATGAGTTATATATGTATATACACACATGCACACAGTGGGAGATTTTTCTTGACTTATCTATTTAGTACCACAACTAAGTGCCCCAAATAAAAATTAATGGTTCCAACCCTGTGTATGTTCTTTATATTTTATTAGACCATGTTTGTTATGAACTCTTCTTACTCACCTTTGAGTCCTAATACACGTGAATTCACCATCCTTTATAATTTAAAGTAGTAAAGAAAAAAAATGAAATAAGAAGTCACAATCTTGGTTGTGTATCTGATTCATCGCATAGGTTACTGATTGCTAGTAATTCATTGAGATTGTGGTATAACAGGAGAGTCAATTTTACAAAAATGACCATACGAACAAAATTATTTACGGGTGTCAAATGGGTGGGTTTGAGGTGGGCATAATTGAGTTTGGTACATAAAACTCATGTATTTTGGTTAATTTATAGGTTTCAGGGGTATTATGGTAAGTTTTTAGGTTTCGGGGGTATTTCGATTATTTTTTAGGTTTATGGGTTGTTTTGGTCAATTTTTAGTTTAGGGGGGGTATTTCAGTCATTATAAAGGTTTCAAGGGTATTTCGTCGTTTTTTTTTATAATGTTTTTGGGGGTATTTTGGTCATTTTTTAGGTTTTGGGGGGTATTTTGGTCAATTTTTTAGGTTTTTGGGGTATTTCGATAATTTTTTATGTTTAGGGGGGTATTTTGGTCATTTTTAGGTTTCGAGGGTATTTTGGTCATTTGTTTGGTTTAGTTCGGTCATTTTTAGGTTTATGGGGTATTTCGGTCATTTTTTTAAAGTTTTGGAGGTATTTTTGGTCATTGTTTTTTTTTGGGGGGTATTTTGGTCATTTTTTAGGTTTTAGGGGTATTTCGGTCATTTTAAGGTTTCAAGAGTATTTCGGCCATTTTATAGGTTTAGGAGGGTATTTCGGTCATTTTTTGGGGTTTAAGGGGTATTTCAATCAATTTATAGATTTAGGAGGGTAATTAATAAATTTTAGGTTTCAAGGGTTATTTATGTTATTTTTTTAGGTTTAGGGGGGTATTTTGGTAATTTTTTAGGTTTAATGGGTGTTTTGGTCCTTTTAGTGGTTTTGGGTATTTTAAAGTTGGGTGATTTGTAGAAATAAGGAATATACAACCAATCACTTCAAGGAATGAGTTAATTATTAAGAAATTAAAAAGAATAGACTAAAATGCAATTAGGAGTAACAATTTTTATCCATATCCATGAACCAACCCATTACCCACCTAATTTGGATAAGTCTTAACCCAACCCATTTGAATGTTTGGGTTAAATGGGTAAAGACCCATTAGGTTATTTAATTATATGGGTCTTAATGGATAAACTCACTAATACCCACTAAAACCCATCTAAAATTTAAATAAACAACATAAAATCTAAATTTCTAGAAAATGACCAAAATACCCCTAAAATCTAAAAAATGACCAAAATTCCCCAAAAACCTAAAAATGACCAAAATACTCCCAAAACCCAAAAAATGACCAAAATACCCCACCAAACCTAAAAATTACAAAAATACCATGAAACCTAAAATTTACAAAAATACCCCCCAAAACCCAAAAATGACCAAAATACCTTCAAAACCTAAAAAATGCCAAAATACCCCCAAAACCTAAAACTGACCAAAATACCCCCAAAATCCAAAAATGACCAAAATACCCCCAAAATCTCTAAAATGACCAAAATACCCCCCAAAACTCTAAAATGTCCAAAATATTCCTAAAACCTAAAAAATGACCAAAATAACCTATATTTCCTTTCTACATATGAATGTATATGTCAATTTTTTAAAAATAAAAAATAATACAAAACAAAACACATGTAAATAGAAAATTTCATAAAATAAATTCAAAAGGAGAAGAAAACCTTCTTGCAAATTCAGGTGTTAGAAGTGGCAAGAAAACTTCTGGTGTCGGTGGTTGTAAACAACGAGAAAGAGAGAGTTTTGGGCGTTTTTCTGACGAGACAAAGGTCGGTGTGTTGGAAAAACTGGTTTCGTATCTTATACAAAACACACAACGGAAGCAACAAACAAGGATCTATTTCATTCATGATTGATAACATGCATTATGTAAATTTCAGAATTTAAGAACAAGATAACGTACCTTGGTGCGGTGAAATTAAAAACCAAAGATTGAAGTACTTAGGAACACTTTTAATCTTCACTCCAATTTCACTTTACACCTAAGATGTGTGGTCTCTCAATCAATTTTCAAAGGGAGAATGAAAGTATGTCTCATTCTCTCTTTTTTCTCTTTTTTTTTTTTTTTTTCTTATAAAAAATTCGGTATGTTTCTCCCTTTATAACTAACTGATTATCTAATTGGGCTGGCCTATTGAACCTTTCCAATTGGGCTTTAGTGCATGATAGGCCACAAACACGTTAACCCCTTGTGATTAATTAGCCAAGTTTTTAATTAATTAAGTTAACATGCAAATTTACGTGGCAGCACAAACAAATCACCAATAAACTAAAGTATGCAGTGGAAATAAAATTGACATAGTGATTTGTTTACGAATGGGGAAAACCTAACGGCAAAAACCCAACCAGGTGATTTAAGGTCACCACTCCCGAAACTCCACTATTATCACAACAAGCGGTTACAAGTAAAAGAATCATATTTTTGCTTGGGTATCTCTTTTCTTTTATTAAACATATCATGCATGGGCATATAAGAAAGAAAAGAGATACCCAATTATGTTAAGTATACAGATACCCAATTATCATTACACTTTTGCTATGCCGAAGCATTCAAATGTCATTTCATGATTGGCAAGTAACAGTAATGAGATGGTTATTTATCCCTTTCTCTTAGGATTTTCTAGTCCTACCCGTCAAAAAGAGTGATACAAGTGTTAAGTACAAGATATTACTTAACTTTACTCATCACAAACAAAGAGCCACAAAGCTCACTTGCTTAGTTGTGCATAAGGATGCTCATCTAAGCTACAAGAGATACAAAGTTTAGAAAACTCTGTTTCAATGGCCATTTTAAGGTTCATAAGAACCAATGTACACAAACACACACTGTTTTTGTATTTTTCAATTTTTTTTTGTTTTTATCATAAAAGCAAAAATAAAACACAAAATTGAAAACACACTAACAAAAACATGTTAAAGAAAGCAAAACAATGCATAAAACTAGACTGACTCAAAAACAGTAAAGCAACACACAAGTAATGCAAAAACAACAAACGGGGAGAGAGAGAAGAAGTGAACAAAATCACTTAGAACCCTTTTCCTTCCACACTTTGGAAGAACCTTTCCTTTTTGCCAACCCTTGATCCGGTGATGAGGGGGAAGAATTTAAACTGTTCAAGTTCGAAAGGAACATGAGGGCTTTGAGAATATCTCCAAGAGGAGCAAGAGAGGTCTAAAGCTGATTCTAGTTCCCAGATACTATCATGCCATTGCTTTGTTGAGTGGCTAACCACTTGTAGCAATCTGGTCGAGTATGACCGACAACACCACAATGATAACAGAGATGCTGCTTCTTCTGCTTAGGCTTTTGAGAGATAGGCTTTTGAGAGATAGGCTTTTGAGAGATAGCCTTCTTAGTCCTAGGGTTTCTAGTTTCCCTTTTCTCAAGCTTAGGGGGTGCTCCTAAGATGGACTTACCCTTGTCTAAGTTCTCACTTGCTAATTCAGTTTTAACATCTTTATCCTCAATTTTAATGTTATTAGCAAGAGGAACAAAAACAATAGTACTAGCAGAAGGAGTATTATAGAGAGAGAATGCATACCTCAATCTTGTACAATCCGAAGCAGATTTCTGAACGCTGAGCATCTCATCCAGCTTTGCACTTGACATCCTCTCCAATTGTGCTCTAACTTGAAACAACTCCGCTTCAAGCTTCTTGGTTTTCTCAGCCAAGAAATTGTTCTCGAACCTTAGTATCCCAATGGTCTGATTTGCTTCATCAACCTTAGTGGAAAGCTCCTCATGGTCAAGTTCCACATCACTGAGCTTCTTGGTGGCCAGCTTATAGAGTTTCTCATGCTTCTCAAAAAGTTTGTACAGTTTCTCACAGGCAGTATAAATATCATCTTGGTCATCCATAGTTTCAAACTTAGCATCCACCAGTTCCTTTTCTTCATCTACTTCTTTAGTAATCCCTTCAATAGGAATAACAGTGGCAGTGAAGGCATTCAAGATTCCGTCATCTTCATTGTCGGAATCATCCTCAAGCTCAGTGTCGCTCAAGGTAGAAGCAAGTGCCTTGCTCTTGCCAAGCTCTTGAGGTACGTAGGACACTCTTGTTTCATGTGTCTGAATCCTTGACACCCGAAACATTTTGGTCCAGCGGGAACAGTGTACTAACCTCCATCCCTGGTATCCTTCTTCCCTTTATCTAGGCTCTTGAACTAAGAAGAACTGGATTGCCTACGGTCCATGTTGAAGCCCTTTCCATTTGCATCCTTCATAAATTTCTTGAATTGCCTGGTAATGTAGGACTTCATTTTAGAATTTTCATCACCTGAAGACTCATCTGTAACACTGCTCTTGTCCTTTAGTGTCATGCTCTTGCCTTTGCTTGACTTGCCCATTCTATTCAACCCTAGCTCGTAGGTTTGCAAATTGCCAACTAGCTCAGTCAGAGGAATCTTGTCAATATCCTTCGATTCCTCTATTGCCGTGATCTTGGCATGGAATCTCTCGGGCAGAGATTTGAGCACTTTTCTCACTATCTTGGGTTCAGGAATGGTTTCCCCAAGATTGAAAGCTGAGTTCACTATGTCTTTGAGCTTTGCATAGAACTCATTGAATGACTCATCCTCCTTCATCTTAATTTCTTCAAAGCTTGTAGTGAGCCTCTACAGTTTCGAATCCTTGATAGCCTTGGTTCCCTCATAGGTTGCCTAGAGAATAGTTCATGCTTCCTTAGCAGTTTTCGTGGAGGAAATCTTCTTGAACTCCTCATTGGTGACCGCACTAAATAGGTCATTCAATAATTTTCTGTTGAAATTGGCCGCCTTGATCTTGGCATCATCCCAATCGGCCGACTCTTCTGTAGGCTTGGTCCAGCCTATCTCCACAGCTTACCACACCTTCTTATCTAGTGACTGCAAGAAAGCTCTCATGCATACTTTCCAGTATGCATAGTTAGTACCATCAAACAATTGAGGTATAATAAGAGATTGACCTCTATCCATGACAAACAGGGGTCAATAGATCACACACAAGGATTAAACCTTAATCAAAGTGTGCCTGCTCTGATACCACTTGATAGGCCACAAACACGTTGACCCTTTGTGATTAATTAGCCAAGTTTTTAATTAATCAAGTTAACATGCAAATTTACGTGGCAGCATAAACAAATCACCAATAAACTAAAGTATGCAGCGAAAATGAAATTGACACAGTGATTTGTTTACGAATGGGGAAAACCTAACGGCAAAAACCCTACTGGGTGATTTAAACTCACAATTCCAAAACTCCACTATTATCACAACAAGCGGTTACAAGTAAAGGAATCCCAGTACCTTACCAACCTACAGTTGAACCCTTACCTCAATACCCAATTGGACCTGTTCTGTAGTGACAGTTTCTCCTTTTAATGCACGGCTCCCAGTACGTGACTAACCAATTGCGTGGATCTCAGTACGTGGATCCTAGTATGAGACTTCAATTCACCAACTAGAGAGAGAGTTGTTGGCTGCAAAGTTCTTCAATTCATCATCACAATGAAGATCAAGAAAATGCTTGGTTACAAAACCCTACGGTGCACGTTATACAGCAACTTCTTTACAAGAAAGATGAACTAAGGCATGAACTTTGTCTTCGATCATAAATAGCTTGAACAAGGATTTCTCAATACTTGTGCAACTTGTGTACTTGTGCCTCCTTTGATGGCCCTTAAAATAATCCTTTTATATGTCTAGAGTTAGGAGAAAAGAAGTCCTAAAGACACATTCACGGATTGGAATCAAAATAGAACTTAGAATCTATTTTCCTTAAATCTCGACAGATAGAGGTATCGAGGATCTCTTTAGAAGCTGTCGAGCCTTGGGACTAAAACAGCTTCTTAAAGATCGATAAATGCATGTGTCGACACTAGGTGTCGAGCTTTAGTAACTTGCACTTTTCAGCTTGTTTCTTGGATAAACTTGATGACTTCAACACTTGATCTTGAAACACAGTTTCTTGAAGCGTTAAACACATCCTAATTCTACCCAATTACAAGTAAAGTGCATTTTGTCAAAGGATAAGCCAATTACATAAAATAATGACATATGTTCAAAACAACTTGAACCACATATGTCCTAATAGTGCGTGGCTTGGGGTGGGACTAAAAGGGACTAATAAGTCACTAGCTCCAATGGGCCTTGGGCTTTTCCGTCAACTCTTGATAAGTCCAAAGTTATCATTAATTATATTTAATATCACTATATAAATATAATTACACTATAGGCCTTATTAATAAATTATTCGTAGTAAATATAATTGCACTATAGGCTTTATTATACATGCAACCCTTTCATAAAATATTTGTAGTAACACAAAGCCATAAATGTAGACTACCACTTTGTAAATTACTACATCTTATCCTTGAGTACCCGATTTAATCCTTTAAAATTATTCATTATATATTTATGAAATCCAATTTCATAAATATATACTTTAGTAATTTCTTACCAAAGTGATTGGGCCTAACTCTCTGAATAACTGAACCCATTAAACTTATCTCAAGGGAATATTTTATATCTTTGTTAAAAGATTATTAATTCCATCTTGAGAATATATGTTCCATCAACACTAAATGTGGTTGCCCAACATACTGAGGTTTTGACTGTTACTTTAGATCTCATTCTTGATATATCAAAGTAACTTACACCTCATGATCAGGTCCATTATTTTCTCAGGGTTAAGAGTTCATGCAAATAGAAGTCGTAAGATTTATTATTCATTTGACAGTCGTTAGGAGAAAAATAAATCTTGCAGCGGTCCAGTTCAATATGTCTTAATTCTTAAAACATATCAACATATCAACTAGAAGTATACACTTCTATGATCAAGACAAATCATCTTAGTTGATATGTTATAGTCTTCGCAGATGAAATGCCTAATTTCATCACCGACTACAAACTACAATTATGAGTTTACAAAGAATTTGTGATTTATATCTTCTGTGACTTTTCACATAAATCACATACTATGCATCTCATGGACTATATGATAATGTCTAAATATTCATCTTACCATTATTTTAGATAATAATAAAACAACTTTATTAAACACAACATTAAGTCATACATAATATTATACATAGCATCATACAATAGGATTCAAAGGCACACATCCTAACACGGTCTCCAGCGACAATGCTAGGCAGCGGTTGTCAAGGTTTGGAGTTGAGAGGGAGAAGATGGTCATGGAGGTGCTGATGTGCTCTGGTGGTGCCGAGAGAAATGGAGAGATAAAGAGATGATTTTTTTTTTTGATTTTGCGTAAAGGGGAAAAGTAATAGAAGGTGAGTCTTTGAAAAAAATTTTAGCGGCAATGCTAGGCAATGGCTGTGGAGCTTTGGAGTTGATAGAAAGAGAGAGAAGATGGTGGTGCGGTGAGAGATAGCAAAAATGGAGAGAGAGCTTAGATTTTGCTGAAGAAGGGGGAAAAGGTGTAAAAGGCAGGGGTTTGAAATTTTTCAAGGGTATATTTGTCTTTTCAGGTGTATAAGGTGTGATATGCTGATTTGTTTCTTTTAGACAGATGTCACATTTTTATTGGGCTTAGAAACACCAACTAGATGCTGATGTGGAGTTCCTGAAACATCATATACTTTCTCCAACTAATGGGAGAGGTCCTTCTCAAAAAAATAAAATAAACTAACTGGAGAGGCAAACATTACCGAAGTTAATGCCTCATGGTTACAATTCTAAAAATAAGGCACCCCTAAACCTCTCTACCAACTTTGAACTTTCCTCCTCTCTTTCTCTTTATCAGTACCAAACAAGCAAAAACTATTTTATTAATGCATCAAACCATATAATAAGTAAATAAAAAAATCACACACACAAATATTTTTATATGTATGTGTATATATATATATATATATATATATAGAATTTGTGAATATGTTAGCCCGCACCGGACCCAAACTGCAGTATCAAAAAATTTAACAACTCGACCTAACCTATCAACCTCTAAAAACCAACCCAATTCATTAGGGTTGGGTTGAATTTGATTAGTTTTAGTGAGCGTGATAAAGTCTCAGAAGGTTAAATAAGAGATTTGGGGTTCAATATCTACCTACACCAAACACTGACTGGTGTCTTGATCTGAAAATAAAAAAAACTATTATCAGTAGTAGACGTTATATGTTGAAACTTTCAAATAATAAATTATGGATATTACTTGACCTAATATGTATTTTAAAAAAGAAATGAAAATACTTCTCTCTTTTTTTTTTGGCAAAAACAAAAATCAACAGTGAGGAATACAAGCTTTTGCAATTATATTAAAGACAATGACAGTAAAATAGTGATTTTTTAAATAATGATAGAAACAATAATGATTTTTAAACGGATGGAAATGAAAAAAAGAAGTATGATGGTTTTTCTGATGTGTTTAACATGGAGTACATAGTGTGATAAATACAACTTTCTACCATTTTTTATAGGACATTTTGGTAGTTGTAGAGAATGACTATAACTCCCACAAAAAAAAAAAAAAAAAAAAAAAAAAAAAAAAAAAAAACAATCAATATGACTACATATTTTAAAAATATAATCATTGAATTTTACATTCTTTATGTTTTTAACACATATGTGAAATTTTGTGTCAATTGGACATTATTTACCATTTGATCTATAAACTTATTTTTATGCATAATTGAAAACTACAAAAAAAAAATTTTAAATTTAAATATTTGATTTATGACACAGCTATTGATTTTTCATCTTTAGTAAATTTTCCAAACATGAAGGATATAAGAATAAAATATAATCTAATGGTTGACTTGTCAAAATTTACATATATTAAAAAGATATCAAGTGAAGTTGTAGTCATTTGCTAGAATTAAATTAGTGGCCAAACTTTTTAATTTTTTATGTACAAGGCAAACTCATAGTGTTATGATATAACATAAGTCAATTAAGAATTTAAGCTGATATGTGTGTGTGTGTGTGTGTGTGTGTGTATTATTTTGGGGTAATTCACTACCCTTCCTTGAGAATTGAAGGAATAATACTTCAGCACAAACCTAAAGGTAAAAAACACTTCATTTTATTGAGGTTTGAAGAAAATAACACTCCTCCTTATGTTTATATTAAAAACAAAATATTCTAAATTTTTACAAGATTCTTTTTACCAAGTTTAACTACGTTTAGTAAGAAAAAAAAACCATAAAAATTAGAATTAAAGTGCAAATTTTTGAAATACTCTTTAATTAAAAAGTTAAATCAATTGATTTTAATTTTGAAATGGATGTTAATTTTGGAAACCTACCCTAATAAGCAAAGAGCTAGTTAATACACAACATTTTTAACATTAATTCAACAATGAGTTTGGTCAAATAGATGTAAGGAAAAAATGATTTTTATTTATTTATTTTATCTACAAGTTTTGGGCAGAGTTTTATTTGCTCAAATCTCAAAGATAATGATTGCAATTACCCCTTGTATTTTATGGTCTATTAAGTGAATAAAGATAAATTTAGATTTAGAAGAAAATGCATTTTTCATCACTACAATTTGGTCCCTATTTTTTTAATTTTACTGTCTTTAGTCCCCAAAATCAAAAAGATTTCTCGTTTTGGTCCCTACCGTCATTATTTTAAATGAAGTGGTAAAATATAAAACCTTTGATGTCGGATGTATTGTAAAGTGTGATGGTAAAATAGATAAAATAACTTTTTGAGGTGCTAAAAGCTAAAAATTTTTAGAACCATCGCCGTGAATGCTCTTTTTAAGCCTATATTTGATTTAGACACGTAATCTCAACCCAATTAATTAAAGTCTTAGCGAGATAAGAGTTTATTTTTCAAGCCCTTATCAAACTTATTACCAACTCCATAAACTAGCTTAAACTCAGCTTGTATTTTATCAAGCCCTATTGTTTACAAGCCTATTCATGAACAAATTTTTATTTTTATTTTGCTTGGGCTTAACTCGTTTATTAAACACACCTAAATTAATGCTTAAGCTTTGCTCATTCATAAACAAACAAACATGAGCAAGTTTTTTATTGAGCCATACTAGAGTATGTCTTGGTTCATTGAGGGTAGAACCTCCTCAATTCCTACAATATTAACTTTTCTCTTTATTTTTCTTTTTCGAGTACACAATTGTACAGTCCCAATTTATTAGCCTTACCAAACTAGTAGCACGTCCTAAACAACCACGTGTCATTCAGTTTACTAACTGAGCACCCAATCCAATATCGAGGTGCGCTAGGGCCAAGCTTACGGCCTAACCGAGCATCCAAACTAGTGCCAAGGTGGGCCAAGGCCAAGCTTATGGCCCACCCGAACATCTAGTCCAGTTTCAATGGTGGGCTTGGGCCAAGCTTATGACCCAACTGAGCATTTGTTACCATAACGAGGTCAAGGGATAGTGCCTTGGGAAAATTTGCCTACTGAGCAATAATTGCCGCTTGACACAAGTTCCAAGAGAGTCATGTCAATCACAAATAATGTGTCCCATCCTGTCAGGAAAACGGCTTAGAGGGACCCATCAACATGGGAAACCACCTTCTCATCATAACCCAAGAAGAGAGAAGTTTATCCGGATTTTATTGACAAAAAGGGCACTATTCATATAGCAAAGATAAATGAGAGTGTAGCTCTCATTTGTTGACTACAAGAGCTGCACTGCCAACTTTTGGGTCTCCCATTGTTGGATATTCTTGACTCACAATACAAATAAATTGGAGAAAAAGCCTAAAAGCCTCACTCGTTTGGGCCTGACTACCACAATTGACGCTGTCTGTGGGAATCTCCTACTCAGTCTAGGGTTGGTACAACAGCACTTCACATGTAGGGCCCACATGCAAACCAGGAGCAAGCAAGATCAAGGGGAAAATAATCAAGAATCTCAGATCAGGCATTAAAGAGAATGGAGAAGGAGCAAAAAAGAGAGCAAGATCTTCGACAGGATGGACATGAAACTCGTTTGGATTTGGACGAGGCTTCCTCTTAAGGGGAACGAACTCTTTCCTACATTCCTGAGCCTTCGTATCATAGTGATCATGATCGGGAGATCAAGAGCCTACAAAGGCAAATTAAAGAGTTGGAGCTGGAAATGAAAGGTCGGCACCAAAGAAGGGATCACGATCATGGATCCCCGAGTAGCCATATAGGGGGCTCCTCCCGCCAAAGTCATTCTCGTCTATTGAGATCTAGGTCATTTAAGAGGTTTCCGTATATTTTTTGTTGTTTTGAAGTTTGGGGGGGGGGGGGGGGGGCGATATTTTGTCCATTTTAATGGTTTTCGAGTATATTTTGGCAATTTCTGTGATTTTGGTTATTATAGTGGTTTCAAGATTCTTTTTGTCATTTTAGAAGTTTAAGAGGTATTTTTGTCATTTTGGAGATTTTGGTCATTCTAGTGGTTTCAAAAGTATTTTGGTCATTTTAGAGATTTCAAGATATTTTTTTGTCATTTTTTGACGTTTTGAGATATTTTTCTTCATTTTAGAGGTTTCAATGTATTTTTGCTCAATTTAAAGGTTCTAAGGTATTTTCGTCGTTTGAGAGGTGTCAGGTTATTTTAGTAATTCTTTAGGTTTTGGGGTATTTTTGTCACTTTAAAGGTTTTAGGGGGTATTTGATTATTTTAGAAGTTTCAACGATAATTGGGTCATTTTAGAGGTTTCAAGGCTATTTTGGTAATTTTTAGGTTTGGGTGTATTTTGGTCATTTATAGAGGTTTCGATGGTATTTTGATCATTTTAAAGGTTTCAAGGGTTTTTTGGTCGTTTTAAAAATTTTGGAGGTATTGTGGCCATTTTGAAGGTTTTGGGGGCATTTTGGAGGTTTTTGGGATATTTTGGACATGCGCAGTGTATCTTAGTAATTTTGGTGGTTCCAAGGGTATTTTGTTATTTTAAAAGGTTTTTTTTTTAATAAATAATTCTTAAGAGCAAAATAAATTTTTTTAGTATGGCTACTTTTGTCAATTCAATAAATTATTACATTTCCACCAATAAGTAAAGTAAGATCACCTCCATCTAAGAAGAGTACGACGTGACATGATATATTTTGTTATCTTAGATAATGGTAATGTTAAAAAAAAAATCAAATGAATCAAACACTTTAATATTACATTAAGGTAATGTGCATCACACTAACTAATAACACTAATTGTAGTTAATGAAAGGACTAACAATGCTCATTATTGAAACTTGTAGGGTGGGGGGGAAGGACTTGGGTTCAAGTTTCCACAAAGGAACTTTACACACATATACATTTAGATTAGGCCAGAGTAGAATTTCTATCTTGTAAAAAAAAAAAAAAAAAAAAAAAAAAACTTGAGAGACCAATAGCACTAAATTAAAACTTAAGGAATCAATTGTACTTAAAAAAAAAAAAAAAAAAAAAAAAAACCGAATAGTTTAATTTCACCCCACACACATATATACTCTTTTAAAATCATTTTACAAAGTTTTACAGCTGCCTATTTTTTAAAGTCACATTATAACATCGAACTTTTTATTTTATTTTTTTTAAATTGCTAATCGAAATAATCTCTAAAAAGTTTGTAATATGATAATAATAAATGTATTATTTTAGAAAATTGTTACAAGGACAATGTTATTTTGATTGTAAAATCCGCAGCGAGTGTTACAAACTATATTGTTGATGATTCTCAAAAAAATTAAAAATAAAAACTTTTTTGTTGATTTGATTGTGAAATCCACATATGGTGTTACAAACTTGGGAGGACCCAGGGGCCACGAATCAAGGAATTAGGATAATGACCCTTACTCCAGTAACAGAACACGCGGATACAATATGCAATTTGACATTTTCTGTCAGTATTTTGACAATTCAACTTATTAATGACTTTTTAACTTTTTTTTTGAGAAACTAATGACTTTGTAACTTAATAAAAAAAAAACTTATTTATTACTTTGTACTTTTTCATTAAAAAAAAAAAGCTCTAACTAAGCTTTTTTTTTTTTTTTTTCTTTTTTCTTTTTGAGAAACCAAACCCGACGGCCAACTTTATTGAATGCTCTAACTAAGCCTAAGACAAAAACAACATTTTAGCTTAAATGCAACACATGATTGCATTAACCAATGAAGCATAAAATAATGTTATCTTTTTAGAAGACAATAATATTCAATCCAATCAAGCATTTGTTATGAACCTTGTTGCTCAATTAACACCTCCAAATGTTTTTTATAAAGATCAATAATTCAAATTCCCCAACTTCCAACTATTAAAGTATAATAATAAGAAAATGCAATTATTTCATACTATTGATCATCCTCTCTAATAGCATAAAATATAATTAAAGTTGAATCCCCAAAATACTACACATAATAAGTACTACACATGAAAGATAACATAATTTTAACAAAATATTTCAACATAAGCTAGTAATTAATAATCCAGTGAGAAGTGAGGAATATAACTCTGCAGATTTCACATCAATCTTTCTTCTTCTAATTCGCACCTTAGTCATCTTTAGATTTGGCCAATTCCTCCCATATTCCTCCAAAATACCTAGGCCATAAGAAAATTGGGAAATCATTAAGAATTTTTACAAGAAAAAAAAAATTGAATGAGTTTTCACTTTCTAGTCCAAAATTTTGCATTTTCAAAATCCATAGAGTGAACCAACACACCTAATCAAAAGGGTATTCCACTTTATCTTTAAGGAAAAATTCTACAGCCCAACAAGTACATTATGTTTGGTTTAAAAGGATCAGGTTTGGGGATTCTTGTGAGCATATCCTAAAGTTACTATGGTGTCTTTCTACATGTGTAATAGATTTGTTTAAATTGTAAGACTTACCTAATCTCCTCAGCCAACTCCCCCACAGTCATAGATTTTGCCGCCTTTCCTTTCTTGCGAATTATGTCATTGATTTCATCTAACCTGTAAAAAAAATCTTTTCATTAGAATGAAAATATTAGTTGAAACAACAATATCTATTCAAAATGATTCTGAATAAATACTAAGATGCCAGAAAGGAACATCATATCTACGCAAAATCTCCAAAATAAAAGGCATACAATATTAACAACCCAATAGGCATAAAAATATGCAAATTCCATAAACCCTATATGCTTCTTGAGGCATAAATAAGCTAAACAAAGTCTGCAATAGTGTCAGAAAACATAGTTGGCCATGATTGTATTGACTAGCAATTAATTGAACTTTACAAACCTACAGGTAGAAATTGAGAGTTTCGACACACATGCAAGTGCGCACAGTTTTTTTGTTTTTTGTTTTTGTTTTGATAAGCAACAAAATTTTATTAAACAATAGAAGGAAAACACCCATGAATACCAGGGGTGTACTTGGGGAGCAATTCAATCACTCTTTCAAATTACAATGTCCAAGCATTTCTAGCTTTTATTTTTGATACATAATGTTCAAGCATTTCTAGCAAATTAGTGCAGGGAAGAGCTTTAAAAGCTACCATGACTCTGTCAGTGTATGTAATTGTTTTTTTAAAAGTGATTTGGTAGTGCCAAGTGCCAACAAGAGAGAGAAAATTGAATCCTAAATGTCATCGTTGGAAACGCAAGAAAGTGCCAACTAGTTAAGCTACAAGGCTCTTTGCTAAAATTAGAATATTCCATTAATGAAAAACCAATTGTTATGCTTATACAAACTTCAAGGGGGAAGAGGGACTGATATTTCATAAAACTCGATGATTGTCGATGTACTTTACCCTTTTTTTTACATAGTCGCCAGATGTGTAATTAACTTATAACCTCAGCTTCTATCTAGCTTTTTTCAGGGGGAGCAAGTTCCACTTGAACTATAACTCATTGGCATTTTTACTTATCAAAAAAAAAAAAAAAACTCATTGGCATTTTATTATATATATATATATATATATTTTAACTAAGACTTGGAACCACACTGAGGTGGAATCCTTTGGACCCACTCCTTGGGGAGTAGTGTTTGTATACACGACTGCACCCATCAGAACTATGAATGTAATCTAGAGGAACTTCCAGTGGAATTCAAACATAGTAATGTTGTACATGGGTTGGGTTAAGGGTTTTTTTTTTTCAATCTAACAAACTTTAGATCTCACTCTTGATATATCAAAACAACTTATACTTCATGATCAGGTCCATTATTCTCTCAGGATTAAGAGTTCATGCAAATAGAGGTCATGATATTTATTATTCATTTGACAGTCGTTAGGAGAATAATAAATCTCACAGGGTTCAGTTCAATATGTCTTAACTCTTAAAACATATCAACATATTAACTAGAAGTCTCCACTTCCATGATCAAGACAAATCATCTTAGTTGATATGTTATAATCTTCACAAATGAAATGCCCAATTTCATCACTGACTACGAACTATAAATTCTGAGTTTACAAAGAACTTGTGATTTATATTTTCTATGAGTTTTCACATAAATCACATACTATGCATCTCATGGATTATATAATAATGTCCAAATATTCATGTTTCCATTATTCTAGATAAAAATAAATAATTTTATTAAACACAACATTAAGTCATACATAATATCATACATAGCATCATACAATAGGATTTAAGGGTACACATTTTAACATTTGCTTTAGGAGTTCTTTGTGACTCAGATGGAGGATCAGACCAGACCTCAGCCAGTTTTGCTGCAACAATGGCGTCCACTTGACCGGGGTATTCATAAAATCAACTTCGATGCAGAAGTCTTTGGAACGACAAACTCAGTTGGGATAGGCGTTATCGTTCATGACTGGCGTGGTGAGATAGTCGGAGCCCTATCCATGGCTGTCCCAATGGCGAATTCTCAGACTTGGAGGCAATGGCGTGTCAGCGAGCTGTCAACTTTGCAGTTGAACTTGGTCTTCATAGAGTCACCTTAGAAGGAGACCAGACCTCAGCCAGTTTTGCTGCAACAATGGCGTCCACTTGACCGGGGTATTCATAAAATCAACTTCGATGCAGAAGTCTTTGGAACGACAAACTCAGTTGGGATAGGCGTCATCGTTCATGACTGGCGTGGCGAGATAGTCGGAGCTAGGGGTGGCAAAATTGGACACGACCCGTGAACCCGACACGACACAACACGAAATTAACAGGTTATGGGTTGAGGCTTAATGGGTTCGTGTCATATTTGGGTTGACACGATGAACCCGTTTGATAAACGGGTTGGGTTAGGGTTTAAACTATGGAACCCGTCTGACCCGTTTAATTAAATGAAATTTTACCAATATACCATTCAAACTATAGGTATATAAACTTATTAGTTGTTGTAGTTTATTTTCTTTGACGTATTGTGATTGATTATTTATGATATTGAGATATGTTTTATTTTTGAATGATTATTTGTGATACAATTACTCATTAGTTTTAAATTTTATATTTAAAATATTTATTTGCTTTTTTTTTCATAAATGTTTTTCTTCATTTTTGATAAAATCATATAAACAGGTCGACACGATTGACCTGTTTAATAAATGGGTCGTGTTAGGGTTGAGGAATCTTGACCCGTTTAATAAACATGTCGGGTTAGTGTTGACCTATATAGTCGGATACGTATGAGTTGACACGACACGAACCCAACCCGCGAACACGAATTGCCACCCCTAGTCAGAGCCCTATCCATGGCTGTCCCAATGGCGAATTCTCAGACTTGGAGGCAGTGGCGTGTCAGCGAGCTGTCAACTTTGCAGTTGAACTCGGTCTTCATAGAGTCACCTTAGAAGGAGATTCAACTGTTGTTATAAACGCGGTTTCACAAGGATATGCAGTGTTAGCAACTTACGAAAACATTGTAGAGGATATTCGTTTTTTAACTTCATCTTTTTTGTCTTGTTCTTTTACTCATGTTCACTGTAGTGGTAATGTAGTGGCTGATTTTTTAGCCAAAAAAGCTAGAAACTCAGATGGCTGTCAGGTTTTGACTTCTCCTATGCCTGAGGATATTATGGTTGTGGCTAGTTTTGATGTTCATTAGACTTGGTTTTCAATAAATTCCCAGGCTCATTGTTTGGTTTCTCAAAAAAAAAAAAAAAAAAAAAAACACACACCTCTGAGTGAACTTGACAATCTTCACATGGTCCTCTGTACAAGCTTCCACCAACAAAATCCACAATAAGGCCAGCCCAAAACAGTTTGAGACCTAAAGCGATCTATTATTAATTCATACTTATTAATATAACTAATCCATCCAAAGTGAGCTAATGATATTTACTATATAGGTTTTACAAACTAGCATATCATCAATAAATAAATAAAAAAGTTATTATAACATTCATTTATTATATTGTTTAAGTGACACCGAACATATTCCTATCACATCAGTTTATAATTTTTTGTCGTAAATTTGTATTAATTTTAGCCCACCTGAGGTTTGACCACAATATAAGTAACCTACTTGTGATTTGAAATCCCATGATGCAAGTGTTCCACTGGATTTTTTTTCTTTATCTTATTTGATCTTGTATTTTTATGTTTTTTGTATTTTTAGAGGAGAGAGAAATAAAAGTGGAGTAAAATTACACATTTAGCCCTATTGTGGGTTACGGAGTTCTAACTGAGCTAACCTCAAGTAAATAAAGTGTTAAATTTTAAACTACAAGTAGACAGCTTAAATTTCGGCCAAACCACAAGTGGGTAAATTGTAATTTGCCCTACTTTTAACTTTAAAAAGACATCATTCATTACTAGACTTGATTTCATTTTTAGTAATAAATCAGTTGTTAGATTCAATATCTATCTTAAGTCTTAATAACAAATTGAGTATAACTTGGAGCATCTTTTAAAACATAATTACAAGATTTAAGTGTAATAGAGTATCATCAAATTAAAACTTTCCAAATTAGATGACCTTTAGTAATGTTATGCCAAGCTAGCATTTTAATATTAGAACATATAACTTGCTTTCTTCACAACGAAGGGCTGCAGCAGTATCTGTGGTGAAGAATGGATTTCCAGTTCCAGCTGCAAAAATTACAACTCTTTCTTTTTCCAAATGCCTCACAGCTCTTCGATTTATATATGGCTCTGCAACCTCAGACATGCGAAATGCAGTCTGCACCCGTGTTGGGATACCAATACTCTCCATCGTTGCTTGAAGAAATATAGAATTCATGACAGTGGCCAAGATCCTATAAAAGATAACAGACAATGGACTAGCCAAAAAAAAAAAAAAAAAAAAGATGACAGAATGAAAAAGGAAGGGGAAAACCGAAAACGAGATACCTACATGACTCAATAAAAATAAAAAATAAAAACTATTTGGCTGCCTAGTGACAAGATACCCCAAATTCTAGGAAGATGAATATAAACATAGATATGTACAAGTCAATTTCTAGAAAGATATATTCAGTAAGTTTCTTTCGGGTACATAATAAAAAATTATGGGTTAATTGCACTTTGTCCTCCTAAATTATTGGGGCAAGTTCAATCCCCCACTAAATTATAAAATCATGCCCCCCTTGATGATTGATTAGTTTTCTTTTATTGGTAAGTTACACATGTACCTAGTGGGCCGTAAAACCACAATCTCTCACTCCATCCCATTATTATGGAATGAGGAAGGGCCAGTTGAGCTATAGCTCATTGGCAATTGATTGATTGATGTTGATGTAGCAACTACAAGGATCATGATTGTTTACAAGTGGCATATGCAATTTTTCTGAGGATTTACCAAAATTTGAAGAATTTGCTTGTTCCTTTTCATTTTCTATTCCCGTTGGCCAATAGAGTTTGGGGCTGAAATTATGTTTTCCATTTAAAAAATAAAAATTGTGTTATGAAGGGCTTAATAGATATTTCAATGTTGTCAAGACTTGAATTTAAAGGAAAAAAAATTACACTAACAATGTGCCTACATAGACAATGTGTCTACTTATCAACAAAAAAAGAAAAGAAAAACAGACAACGTGCCAATTACCAAATAACTCCAAAAATGAACTGCTGGTAAACCATATCCTAAAGCCTCATTTTATGTAGCAAAAAAATAAAAGAGAATATTTTCTTTGCAAATAATAAAAGAGCCCCGTAGCAGTAACAGATTCATAAAGTCACATTAATCATTTAACCGTTGTTAGGACATATGTAGTTCAAGTCTGTGAACATATGTCATTATTTTATGTAATTGGCTTATCCTTAGACAAAACGCACTTTACTTGTAATTGGGTAGATTTAGGATGAGTTTAACACTTCAAGAAACAGTGGTTCAAGGTTAAGTGTTGAAGCCGTCAAAGTCTGTCCAAGAAACAAGCAAGGAAGTGCAGTTTTTTAAAGCTCGACACATATCTCGACAGATGCATCTATCGAGCTTTAAAGAAGCTGTTTTGCTCGAGCCTCGACAGCTTCTCGACACCTCTCGACACCTCTATCTGTCGAGAATTAAAGAAAACAGATTTTCAAGTCTGTTTCAAGTCTAATCCGTGAGTGTGTCTTTGGGACTTCTTTTCTCCTAACCCTAGACATATAAAAGGATTATTTTAAGGGCCGTCAAGAAAGAAAGCAGATGATACAAGTTGCACATTCTTTGAGAACTTGTTGTTCATGCAATTTGTGATTAGAAAGACAAAGTTTGTGCCCTAGTTCATCTCTGATGATTTGAAGAACTTTGCAGCCAACTCTCTCTCTCTCTCTAGTTGGTATTTGAAGTCGCGTACTGGGATCCGCGCATCTGGTTAGTCACGTACTTGGGAGCCGTGCATTGAAAGGAGAAACTGTCACTACAGAACAAGTCCAATTGGGTATTGAGGTAAGAGTTCAACTATAGGTTGGTGAGGTACTGAGATTCCTTACTTGTAACTACTTGTTGTGATAATAGTGGAGTTTCGGGAGTGGTGACCTTAAATCACCCGGTGGAGTTTTTGCCGTAAGGGTTTTCCCCATTCGTGAACAAATCACCGTGTTATTTATTTTCCGCTGCTTAACTTAGTTTGGTGATTTGTTTGTGCTGCCACGTGATATTGCATGTTAATTTGATTAATTAAAAACTGGGCTAATTAATTAATCTAAGTTATCACAAGGGATCAACGCATTTGTGGCCTGTCAACCGTGAAAATAGATCTTCTGTTTACAACTGAAAGGATTAATATGTGCGTATTCGATCAATCCAGATAAAGGATTTACCCAATGTAATCAGCTGATGAACGGTCAGGGCCACTACTTCCTGCCAAGGAAGAACCACGGAAGATATTTCCCCCACCAACAACAATTGCAACCTGAAACATTTGCCTACGATGATTTAGACTAATGCAGTGAAAAGCAATATGACACAAGAAAACAGTAATTCAGAAAACAGTTGAATTACAAACAATTCAACTGCTCCCAAGTTATTCACGAAATTCTCAGATTATTCTAAGTAATCCAAGAACGGAAAGCTATGCTTCTATTCATTTGGCCATTTCATTTGTATTCTTCCTGTGTACTAAGGTTCCGCCCCTTTAGCACTTTTTTCCTTTAATGGATTTTATTACGGAGCAAAAAATCAAAATCTATGCTTTACTTTAAACATATAGGCGTTCTCTTCCACTCAAATTCATTCCAAATTATATTGATATTTTCGTAACATTTTCTGAATTGCACAAGTTTTGCAGCACGTAAGGAAATCTGTATCCCCATAGCTTTTGCCATGACTATAAACACATATAAAAAAATGATTATTACATGACAATGTAACCACAAGGATCACATCATTGAACTTATTCAAAGAAATGAAAGATTATGTTAAGCTCATAGTTCTAAAGGCAAGTGTTGAAGGTTTACCTCAATGCCAAGGCGAGTCACAGCTGCAACCTCCCTTGCAATAGACATTGTAACCTATATTGTAACAAAAAGTCACACTTCAAAACTTCAAAGAGAATAATACAATTATAAATTCAAAATGGTGTGTGTTTCTTTTTGGCCTGGAAAAAAATAATGTACTTTTTAGATCCCAACCTTCGGGTCTATATTTTGCAAGTGATCTCCCCCAAGTGCTTCTCCACTTACTTTAAGGAACACCCTTCGCCATTTATACGATGATTTAGACATGACACCTTCATTCATCGTCACTCCAAAAGGAGCCATAGATGACATCTGAGATTGCCTTTTAAAACAACCGAGTAAACCAAGCAGATACTGCATATTAGTACTTAAAACCCACAATGCTGAAACTACAGTTACCTTTAGAGAAAGAAGAACCTTCAAAATATTTTCACAATCCAAAAATAGCAAGAAGAAAGAATCCATATTTTGGCTCTTTTTTATTTTTTTTGGCTAAATCTTAGGTTCATTAACCTTGTGCAAACATGCAAGTAAAAACCAATGCTTTTTCCTAGAAAGGAAGTGAATCCTCCAAGGAAAATCAACCTTACAAGTTTTCACTGATGTCAGATTCAAACAGATCATGTACATTAAAGGACAAAATCTTTAGCTCATGAGTCATGACTGAGAACCCTAATAAAAAAAAGTTCGGATCCCTCCTGTTGGAAGCTATTCTGAATCTGACCAGCCCCCCTGCATGCTGAGGAGGGGCGGAACAACATTCATGGAAATGAGAGTCATCATACAAGCACTGGTCTATGATTAATCTTAAAGTTTACACGGCATAAATCCTTATCACTTCACTTTTAAACCACTGATTTTTATAATCACTCCTGATGATATATCCAAATATGCCCTGAACTAATTTGTACGATTAAAAGGGGAAACCTCCACATAGGTGCTAATTTCACAAGAAAAGAATATAAAAACTGGTTTAGTGAGTGCAATTCAATCCTAATATAAAAGTGTGTCCTTTCTAAGTATTTGAGAAATTTTACATTATTCATTTTGAAAATTCATGTCCACTTCGTTTGGAAGAAAGTGAGGTCAGTTGGTTATTTAGTCAGTAGAGACTTGCAAGTTGAAGTATTGCAGATAAAATTTCCTATAATATCAAATTAGCCTACTTATTTTCTCTCTTTAGTCGCTATTGAAGTTGACGTGGCTAATCGGATTGAATAGCTTCAGAAATTTCTTATGGGATGGGTCAGAGGATGAGGCTAATTCCTTTCGGTGAATTGGGCTAAGGTTTGTGCTCCTCTTCAGGGACGAACGCAGGATTTCAAGTTTGGGGGGGGGGGGGGGGCAGAGATAAGCAAAAAAAAAATTTCAAATATGCATCCATATAGTATTAATAAACTATCAACCAAGACAAATACCCAAAAATTATTGTTTCTTAATATATTAAGATACAATCATCTATCAACAAAAACAAAATACACGAAACACTATTATTTCTTAATACAATCATCTATGAAAAAGGAACTCGTCGCTCTTTCAAATTTTCAAAATCATCTATGATTGAATCCAAACTAAATGTCAAAACTATATCCTTTTCAATGTACAACATCAAAGAGTCCATCAAAAAATCATTTTTCATTTTGCTTCGAAGGTTAGTTTTTTTTGTCGAACTTGCCCTTATTATGCCCAACTACCAGTCAACAAAGCACAAAGTTTGTGCTTTGTGCTTTGTTGACCGGTAGTTGTGCCACAAACAGTCCAACAATGAAATAAATATTCTCTAATCCTTATCTGAGTAATCTCTATTCTCTACAAACTCTTCTCTCTCTCTCTCTCTCTCTCTCTCTCTCTCTCTCTCTCTCTCTCTCTCTCTCTCTCTCTCTCTCTCTCTCTCTCTCTTATCTATATATAATACAAGAGACAGAGAGAGTCACTAACACAGAGTGACAAAGAGTCACAAAGCTAAAAAGCCCAAAATCAAAAAAAAAAAAAAAAAACGCAGGCCGCAGCATAGATTCAATTCATAATCACCAACATTAGTAATCAGTTCATCACTCTCAGTCTCATCATCAGTAAAAACACAAACACTCCACAAGCAGTCAAGCACAGATTCTTAAAACAATTGATTTACAAATCACAAACATTTTATTAGTTTTTGATTCTTGAAGGAAAGGATCATAGATTAAGTACTTGTGAAGGTCAAGCCTCAAGCAACTGGCGGTGGTGACAGATGAGGAGGACTTGTGTAATGATGGCGCGTCGGCGTCGGCGTGGGTGGGTACTACGGCAGTGTCTCGCATCGCGTCGGCGTGAAGCGTGATGACTGATGATGATGGCATCGCGCCGTCGCGTCGGCGTCTGGGCTCAGTGGCTCACTCACTATCTCTTTGTCTTGTCGTTGTCGCGCGTCTCTATCTCTCTGTCTCGCACTCTTGCCTCAACCTCACTGTCTCTCTGTTCTGTTTCCTCTCTTTTTTTTTCTTTTTTTTTTTCCTTTGGCTTTCACTTTCTCTGTTAGGCGTTAGGTTTACTACTTAGTTTTCTTTTCTTTTTTTTTTTGGAATTTACATGGGTCATGGCATGGGCTCTTGCCTCTGGGCTGGAGGGCTGGGCTTGGAACTCATGAATTTTGGGAGGGGGGCTGAGCAAAAAAATAAGGGGGGCCCAATTCTTTTTTTTTTTTTTTGAAAAATTTAAGTTGTTAAAATTTTTTTTTTGGGCCCAAAAGGGGCCCAGGCCCCTTTAGGCCTCTACCTGGGTCCGTCCCTGCTCCTCTTCCATATGGTGGTTTGGCTATTAGGAGTTTAATGAAGCATTACTAGGGAAATGACTGTGGAGGTTTGGGCTTGAAAGAGATGCGTTATGGAGGAGAGTGATAGAGTTGAAGTATGGGTGTGAGTGGAAGGGCTGGTGTTCTAACTCAGTGTCTGGTTCTTACAGGGTGATTTTGTTTAAGTATATTAGACAGGGTTGGCATGCTGTGTTAAGCTATCTCTAATTTGGTAGGATCAATGGTGTGGGGATAATTCGCTTGCCATGTGCTTTCCAGAGTTATTCAAGATTTGTCGTGAGAATGAGGCAATGTAGCAGATCTAATGCAATTCATTAATAGGGTCCTCAATCGGGGTGTGAATTTCAAGAGAGCTATGTAGGTTTGGGAGTTGGAGTTCTTGTCAAATTTCAGGGATGTGATTTATGGTACATCAGTAACAGGGGGAGGATATAGTGTGCTGGATACCAGTGATAAAAAGGGATTTACGATGAATGGTTACTACTGGGTTCTACTTTGCAACCAAGCCTAATCTTTTCCTTGGAAAAGCATATGGAAATCAAAGATTCCTTCTAGAATTGCTTTCTTTATTTGGACTACAGCCCTTGGTAAATTTTTGACAATTGGCAGTACAAAGAAAGAATGTGTGGCTTTTGGGCTGGTGACATATGTGTAAATTCAAGGGGAAATTAGTAGACCATCTTTTACTTCATTGCCCTATTGCGACATAAATGTGGTCTATGGTGTTGGGTTTATTTGGAGTTTGTTGGGTGATACCAAAGACTGTTTTTGAGTTGTTAGCTTATTGGCCAGGTCATTTTTCGCATAATTGAAATGGTCATTTATGGATGGCTGCCCCACAATGCTTGATTTAGTGTCTATGGAGGGAGAGGAACAACTGGAATTTCAAAGATATAGAGAGATCTATGCATGATCTTAAATTATTTTTCTTTAGAACTTTGTTGGATTGGATGTTAGTTTTGCATAGTAAGTCCCTATAGGCTGTTATTGATTCGATTGATTTATGTAATTTGTGTGATTGATTGTATGGTGCCCAGTTGTATATTCCTTGTATACTTGAGTGACTCTACTTTTTTATATGTAAAAAATTTTCATTACTTATCCCAAAAAAAAAAAAAATTCTATAATATTTATGTTGGGCATCTTTATTGCCGATATTCATAATTCACATACTAATGATCAAGCAAATATCTCCTGGATATATGTTTTCACAAGTGGGAAATTCCTTCTTCTTTTTTAAAGGTCCATCAAAGGAATCCCCATATTTTGGATGGTTAAAATGGAATTAAAAGTGATATTGATAATGACTATGAAGTACTAATAGTCAAACTCCAGTAGCAAACCTTTAAAAGGTCATCATCATCGTCATCATATATATATTTGATAAATAAAAGGTCATCATCATAATTATTATAGCTACATTCATTTTTCCACATGAACTGCAGCATCATCTTTGGTTTCCCCTTAGAACTAGGGATTAATGGGTGAAGGGATGCATTGAGCCATGTCCAGCATATATTTGCTATGATGGTGATGATGCAATATAACTACATTCATTTTTCCACATGAATTGCAACATCATCTTTGGTTTCCACTTAGAACTAGGGATTAATGGGTGGAGGGATGCATTGAGCCACATCCAGCATATAATTGTTATGATGGTGATGATGCATGCATGCGCGCGTGCACACACACACACACATATATATGGTTAAGTAAATAGGGGGGGGGGATGCTGTGGTTTGAACCCTAATGGCCACACACCATAACAGGTGCTAAAACCACTGGGGTATCTTTAGAAACATGTGGTCATGATGCATATAATTCGTTGGTTTCCCTTTAGCAATGATGGTTTGTAATAGGGAAGAGCTGTAGACCCAAAACATCCTAGGTTCAATCCCCACGAGGAGTTTCCCATACATAGTTCTGGTGGATGGGTTCATGTATATGTGGTTTATTCCTCAAGAGTGAGTCCAAAGGGATTTGCCTTGGTGAGGTTCCACGTCATAAAATTTATAAATAAAAAAAAATTTGTTGGTTTGTAATAGATATTATACAAAATGTGTTCCAGTGGTTGGCATTCCTATCTCTATGTGTTTTCAGAAAGCAAGCGTGAGAAAAAGTATTCAAGAAACTATCTAGGAGCAAAACACTATTTTTTTTTTTTCATAAAAACATAAAACACTATTAGAAGTTTTCCTTTGAGATTGAGGAAAATTCATCATTGAAAAATATCAAATATTTTTTACATCATCTAATTGTAATATAAGGAGGGCTACACTAGATCAAACCCTTTTTGGTCCTTTATTATTTCTTTTTGCTTGAGTCCGGAAGCAATTGTTTGGGAAAGTAATCCTCCTTATACTTCTTTCAGACTCAGATAACATGTGATCAGTATGCAGCTACGAAACAGGGAAAATATGGCCAGCAAAAAGAAGGGAAAGGAGGGAGGGGGAAGATGACCAAAGTTCAAGACGGGAGAGAAAAAAGATTGAGATAACAGGAAGGTAGGATCATCTTCAGGGAGAAATCACCATTATACGCCCCTAAATGAGCCACTTGATCAGGGGCTTATGCAAATCAAGGACGATCCACTCTTGAAATGGCCAGAGAAGATGAAGGGAGACCCCAATAAGCGCAATAAGAACAAGTATTGCCACTTCCATTGAGATCTTGGGCACGACACAGACGAGTGCTATGACTTGAAGTAGCAAATAGAGAATCTTATTAGACAAGGAAAGCTGAGACATTTTGTTGGACGAGACCATAAAGACGAGAAGTTGAAAGGAAAGGTAGAAGAGCCATCACGACCCCTACTTGGAGAAATAAGAGTTATTGTAGGTAGAACTACAACATGGCAATCTTCCAAGTCAAGAAAGACTTACTTGAAAGTGGTACTTGTATTAGAATTACACAGCAGCAGTATTCCAAAAATCTTGAGAATTACATTAACACAGCAGTAATATTCAAAAAAATTCTGAGTACTACATACAGCATCAATGCAGCTGTGTTTTAAAAATTCTGAGCATTACATCAATAGCACTACCAACAGTTTTCTAAAATTTTTAAGTATTACATTTACAGAGCAACAAATTTACAATGTTTGCTCCATCATATAAAAATTCAAAGCAACCAAATCACTTGATACATTCGCAAGAGAGAGACACAGGACAGAGAAACAGAGCAATAGGGAGAGACAGACAAATAGACAGATAGTGCAAGAGAGAGAGCGAGAGAGAGACAAACCCAAGTTTTGGTGGTAAAGTGGAGACACCAGCAAGGCCTTAGGGTTTCAGATCCCTTGCAGGAGAAAATATAAAGGGGTGAAAGTAAATGAGTGTGGTGAACCTATACTAAACTGTACTAAACTCCTAAAAGTCCTAAAAGTCACCAATTTAATAGTTGTGAATCTGTACTAAACTCCTAAATTACCACAATTGAATTCATGTCTTGCATATTATAAACTGACATAATATACAATCTAGGATAAGCACATGTTCAACCCCAATGAATTTGGATTCCTCATACAAAAAGCTTATAGTAAGTGGGAACGCATAAGAAAGTACAAAATTTCATTCAATCATGACCAGTGAGTCCTAGAATTGACATGAATGAGCTATGATTTTCAATGCTTTCAACGTATCATCCCCATCATATCTACAACATTATCATAAATAACTTCCACTTTTTCTCCATTATTTCTATGGTAAGCCAATAAATCCAAGTAAAAGGGTATGATAAACATTATTATTAAGTCCTTAAAAAACAATTACTATTAAAGGAGCCACTATATAAATGCCCAATACCAAAGGGCACCAAACCTATTTTGAAAACATATATTGTACCAAGAACTCCAAGACCTGCTAAAGGAAAGGCCAACTAAGCTAAATTGATGCATATAAATTTGAACTTAGTAGAGTAAGTGAAATTGTCAATGATAATATTATGCAAAAGCAGACATACTCCATATCTGCCGTTGATAAATCAATTCGTTCATCTTGTTTAATAAACGGTTCAAGATAAGGGATTGGCCCCTCTTGGAAGCGACAATAAAGAGAAGTTCCAATTTCAGCACAAACCACTGCAAAACAAGATGAGAAGAGGAATTTGGGTTTTTTTTTTTTTTTTTTTTTTAAATAACTATAAAAGCCATACAATTTTGTTAGTTAGCACAGTTTTGAAACTATTTGGGGATTGAACAACTCGAGACCAAAGGACTCGATTTTGGAATGCAAATCGAGTACACTGAACTCGATTTCAACATCGTGCTGCAGCTGATGTGGAAATCTGTCCATGTAGACATGAAAATTGAGTCTGTAACGCTCAATTTCATTACCTAGCAATAACGAAGAACGAAGCACCAGAGAACAAAGCAACACAGGCTGGCGAATGCTTCAGGCGTTGGTGGAAAAGGTTGAAGACATCGAACTTAATGTGGGTGTGGTTTCTTGCTACCGCTCTGGTGATGTTGCTACCGCTCTATTGGGAAATTTAGGCCCCGGTTGATAAAATTAACAAGTTTTAAACCCAAGTTGTTAATTAGATTTATTATGTATAAAACTTGTAATAACAAATAAACATCAATATCATGTCAAAAATAAATGCAGCAGAAAAGTAAATAAGACAAGATATGATGACCCAGGAAAATCAATGAAACAAACTAGTTTCACAGTAAAAAAACCTGGAGGGAAACCTTCCCAAAAAGCAATCCAATGTAGTAAAGAGAAGTTTCATATCAAGTATAAAAACTTTGTCCCTAGAATTTACAATCCTCGTAGATGAACTTACAGCAGAAACCTTCTACTGTTTCAGAATCTCTGAACTCTTCAATATATGAACGCCACCCTCTGATGCACGGATTCCAGTACGTGACAAACTCCTTTGCACGAATCCCAGTATGTGACTCACTCACCAACTTGAGGAAGAAGAATGTTGGTTGCAAAGTTCTTCACTTCATCAACAATGAAGATCAAGAAGCACTTGAATACAAAACCCTAAGGCACAAAGATGCAGTAGTTTCTTTCAGAAAGAATAAGGCTTCGGTCACCTTTTGCACGTGTTCTCCTTGTATTCTCATGTGTGACAGCCTCTAAAATAAACCTTATATATGTCTATGGTTGTGAGAAAAGAAATCCTACACAAATACAAAAACATGGGCCAAAAATCAAATCTGAAAATCTGAATTTCGTAATTCTCGATAGATACCTTGATAGATAGTATCTGTCGAGCCTAATTAAACCTCGAGAGATAACTATCTGTCGAGCAGCTATCGAGCTTTAAATGAATCAACACTTCTTCACTTGTTTCTTGGACAGATTTGCATGGTTTTAATACTAGACTTGAACTCTTGTTCCTTCAAGTATTAAACACATCCTAAATCTACCCAATTAAAAGTAAAGTGCGTTTTGTTAAAGGATTAGCCAATTACATCAAATATGTCCTTAACAGTAATAGTAATAATGTATATGCACTGTCAGGGCTGCCAAGCTGGGTCACAACGTCGACGAACCTCTCGTGGAGCTCGACAATCCAACGTAGTCAGGGCTTTGGATCCGAAGTGAGAACCAAGCAAGCATCACCCGGTAGGTTCATCCCGTCCAGGGATCCCAACACATCCAGTGGGAGCGAGTGAATGGCCGAATACCTTTCTCCCTGGAAAAGGAAAACAACCAAAACTAAGCCCACTTGTTATTTTTTTATTTAGAAGATCTTGCTAGAGGAGAAGCAACCCAGGCGACGATTCTAACTAAACCCAAGCGACGAAAGCTTCAAGCGAGGGAAATCTGATCTGATCTTGTATTTGTTTTGGATTTTGTATTTGATTATGTTCATGGTTTTTTGGGGGCTTGGAAGAACAAGGAAGTTTGTCTACAGTTGTTAAAGCAGACGAACAACTAAATTAAGTCCTACAGACTCGATTTCTATTTGACAAAAATCGAGTTCGTTTTGTTAAGGACATGTTTTATGTAGTTGGCTAATCTTTTGACAAAACGCACTTTATTTGTATTTGTATAGATCTAGGATGTGTTTAATACTTCAAAGAACATGTTGTTCAAGTCTAGTATTAAAGCCATGAAGATTGGACCAAGAAACAAGTAAAGAAAAAGTGTTCACTAAAGCTGGACAGATAGCTGGACACCTGCGGACACTTGTTGGACACCTGCAAATAGCTGCTCGACAGCTTCTCAACAGATAGCTATCTATCGAGGTTTAATGAATCTCGACAGCTGCCCGATCGATCGAGGTATCTATCGAGGTCACGGAAATAAGAATTTTCAGACCTGATTTTTGGGCCAGGCTTTTGTATTTGTGTAGGGTTTCTTTTCTCACAACCCTAGACATATATAAGGCTTATTTTTGAGGCCGTTACACAAGAGAATACAAGGAGAACATACGCAAAAGGTGACCAAAGCTTTATTCTCTCTGAAAGAAGCTACTGCGTCTTTGTGCCTTAGGGTTTTGTAACCAAGTACTTCTTGATCTTCATTGTGGATGAAGTGAAGAACTTTGCAGCCAACATTCTTCTTCCTTAAGTTGGTGAGTGAGTCACGTACTGGGATTCGTGCAAAAGAGTTAGTCATGTATTGGGATATGTGCATCAAAGGGTGGCGTTCATATATTGAAGAGTTCAAAGGTTCTGAAGTAGTAGAAGTTTCTGATATGAGTTCATCTACGGGGATTGTAGAGTCTAGGGACAAAGGTTTTGTACTAGATCTGAAACTTCTCTTTACTATAGTGAATTGCTTTTCGGGAAGGTTTCCCCCCAGGTTTTTTTACTGTGAAACTGGTTGGTTTCATTGGTTTTTCTAGGTCATCATATCTTGTCTTATTTATTTTTCTGCTGCACTTATATTTGACATGATATTAATGTTTGTTTATTTTAACAAGTTTATTCATAATAAATCTAATTAACAACTTGAGTTTAAAACTTGTTAATTCTATCAACCGGGGTCTAAATTTCCCAACACGTTTGACTCAAGTTCGATGCCTATGTGAACCAAGTATCCACATCAGCTGCAGACAATGTTGAAATTGAGTTCAGTGTAGCCGATTTAGCATTTGAAATTCGAGTTCTTTGGTCTTAAGTAGTTAGATACCCAAATAGTTTCAAAACTATGCTAACTAACAAAAATGTTTGATTTTTATAGTTATTTTCAAAAAAAAAAAATCCAGGAATTAAGGTTTGGGAAAAAAAAGAAAGACAAAATCCAATTACATGCTAAATAAAAACTAATCAATAAACAAAAAATTCATACAGAATCTAATAGGCTTGTCCACAAAGTAAGCAAATGCCATGGGTCGAGCAATCGAGACCGAGTATGTGTTATTTTTGGGATAGACGGTGCTGACCGTGCTTTATATTTTTATCTGTATTTTTCTTTTTCTTTTTGACTTTTTTTGTTTTTGTTTTTCTCTTTTGGGTTGGCCGGGCCTTCTTAAATAGGGACTGAAACTCTATATAATATAAGTTCAAATCTGGTAAAGATGAGTTGTAAAAAACCTATCCAATAAGAGATTGCGGTATAAGATTTTTACCTAAAACTTAATATATCCTATCACACCTAATAACATTTCAATAAACTCCCAGTAGGGATGAAATTTTTAGATGAGAATTAGAATTGATTGAGTATGATTGTGTCTATTTTATAATATGTGATATGATAATGTGGCATGTTAAGATTGTAGGATGTAAAACTTAGGTTTTATATAGACATGGAAAATGGTCGGATTGGGCCATTCGGGTTGTTGGACAAAACGAGTTATTTTAAACAGTGTTGCTTATTGTTGGCCCATATTTTTCACATTAAAAAAAAACAAATGAATACCAAATTTTTAGAACGAATGAATCAAATCAAATAGTTAGACTATTTGTTACTAATTTACTATTATACATGTGGAGGCTAAAAAAACAAACAAACCAAAAAGCATAAAGATTCCCATTTCCTCGCAATTCAGACAATTTTGACTTTTGAGCATGACAAAAATTCTTTACATTCTTCAAATTCAAAGTTCACTAATGATATCAATCTCATAAAAGAACAAAAAAAAAATTCAAAATACAAAACTAAATGCCATGGACCATGTCAAGTTATCAGCCTTCTTAAATGCACAAATTGTTGTTGCATTTAAAAAATAATAAAGTTTGATAATATAGAAAGATAAACTAAATAATAATAAAAACTATTAAAAACAAAAACATCAATTTAAGTAAAGAAGAACAAATAAATATTTTATAAAAATTATACTTCAATCTACTCAACGTTGGTAGTAGATTCAGTGCTACAAACATTCATACTTGCAAATTTAAGTTCAAGTTGGGCAATTTCATCAATATCTTCATCTAAAATACAATATTTTTATATAACTTATGTGTACCATGAAAGAAAATCAAAGTTTATCAATAAAGAGTTAAAAGTGCATAATTTCTATAACTCTGTTAATAAATTAAAACACCTTCAAACCCATATAACTAACTTTTAGTGCACAACGTAGCTTTCATGTTCTCAGGCAAAAGATGTGATTGATATGGAGTAAGAATTTTTTTTCCTATGCTAAAATTTGATTCAAATGCAATAGTAGTTATAAGGATACTCATAAGATCTCATGCCATTAAAGAGAGCTCTAGAAATCGATTGTAATATTCTTTCCACCAAGAGAGAACTTCCAATTTTGGATTTTTCTGTTTGCTATGTCTAGGCTCTTCTAAATACAAGTCAAATTGAGAGTTTTTTTTTTTTTTTTTTTTTGGGTGCCTTTTTTGCCTTTTGAGTCACTATTGAATTCTTTTCATTTTGTGTTGTTTACTGTTTTGTCACTTTGTGGCTGGGTTTGTGCTAGAAATTACTATATTAGTTAGATAGACTTAGATTTGTTGTTAGTAATAGTTAGTAGTCTTTGAAGTAGAACTTAGTTACTTAGTGTATCTAACACCACTAAGGCATGGGAGAATGCATAGGTGGTTGAATCTAGACCTAACATGTGGAACGGCTGTGAGCGAAGTAAGAGGAAACGTTGGCTAAGGGATTTTGTTTTGGTCCGTGCTAAAGGCATGACTGCCTTGGGAAGGAAGTAAGATTTGCACCTAACATGGTACTTAAGCACTCATAAAAAGGGAGATAGTGACTTTCTAAGGTCAGAAGCTATGAGAACACCCCTTATTGGTTGAATGCATATTGGACCACATTAGAGATACTTGTATCAATCACAGTACTCTTGATGTCCCTCTCAATGTCCAAGACTTGTTTCCTAAGCAGTGGCAAAGTCACCTACCCATGGGTCCCAGTGCCACGTTGGTGCAATTCCTATCCTCTAGTTAGCAGACAACATCACAATTGTGAAAAGGTCCAAAATAGAGAAATAATGACTTGACATTTGTTTCTGTAATCAGCCACATTCCTCAGATTATAAGAGGGACATGCAGTTGTAATTTTAGGCAATAACCCAAGTAGATATTTTTAGAAGAGAGTTGAGAGTTGGTAGGAGAGAAGAATAGCCTTGTTGTAAGAAATTGATCTCTTTTCACACATAATACAATCTGAACAAAGTAAGAACAATACATTCTTGCTCAAACCATGGTTTTCATCCCTTTCCTAGGGTTTTCCACGTACATCCCGTGTCTCTTTCATCAACTTTTTGTTGTTTAAATATGCATCTTTTTCATGTCCTACCATCACTTTCTTGTTCTTGTTTGAGTGTCATGTCAAAATTAGCATCTTTTTAAGCTTTCTCATGTAGATGTACTGTTAGATAACTTCTTTTACTTCCCTATATAAGCTCAAATCTAATTTGGACATACACTTAGTATTTAATAGTCTTAGTTAATGAATAATACAATTAGAGGTAGAGCTTAGTAGTTAGTAGTTAGTGCTGCTTACTTAGTAGTAGTGTAGCCTGTGTTGACACTAGATAGTGGATGCTTTAGGCTTTAGCTTTCTTTTTGTTTTTTTGTTTTCTTTTCATTTTACTCTTTATTTATTTTTAATATATAGAGGGCACAACACACAAGTTCACTCAAGTTCACTGTGCCTTTTATGATAATGTTATGCACTTAGGAGCAGTCAAGCACACCTCGTCATGTAGTTTTAAAATATTTTTTAGGGAAAAAAAGTTAAAAAACAGTCAAACTGTAGGTCAGGTCGGGTTGGCCAGCAAAAAAATAGGTGGGACGCAGGTTGGCCCATATTTAATTCAGGCCAAAAAAATGGGGTTTGGGCCAGGCCAAGACAGGCAAGTTTAGGTCAAGTCAGCAAATTTCAACCTATTTTGTCATGTCTAGTTTTACTTTTACACCATATTCTTATAGAATTCAATCTCAACACTTTATCACCCTAAACTATACTCCTGATTATACTTTGCACCTTAAACTTTTCGAATGCATGTTTTGCACCAAAAACTATGATCGTTGTCACACTTTTCACCCCAACATCATTTGTTGTTAACTTGGGTGGAAAAAGAAGACAACATGTGAAAAGATCTAATTGCCCCTCTTCTCAATGTTTCAAAACAAAAGATAAATTACATTTTACCACCCTAAACTATACTCCTAATTACACTTTACACCTTAAACTTTGATTTTTCATTCAAGTTAACAGCAAACTTAATGTTGGGATGCAAAATATAATAAAGGTCATAGTTTTATGGTGCAAAATGTGCATTTGAAAAGTTTAAGATACAAAGTTTAGTATGGGTATAGTTTAAGTTGGTAAAGTATAATTTCCCTTCTTTTATTTTTTTTTAAAGAAGAAAATAGCAAATAGGTGCAAAAGTAGGTTTTTTTTTTTTTTTGCAAGGAGTTGCTACATACAAAGTTGCAACACTTGCTACATACGGGTATATGTGTCAAAAAATAGAGTGGCACATGTCCATGGGTCACATGCCTTGCACATGATCAAATTTGAGAGAAACTTCTGTTAACGTTAACGTTTCTCACGCCCCACACAGCAAAATCAAATAAAATACAAACAACTCTCTCTCTGTCTCTCTCTGTCTCTCTCTCTCCTTTGTTCTTTTTTGAAACTCAGCCCTTTAGCCCACCATTAAACCTATAAAAATAGCCACCACCACCGCCACATGCTCAAGCTGTCGATTACACTTGACTATGTCTCCATTGACCACACCTCTTCACCCCTTTCGCTCTCCATTGGTTCCACCCCTTCCCTATCTAACTCTGTTGATGCCACCCACAATCCCCCCCCTCCCCCCCCTTCTCTCCCGCTGCCATTCTCATCCCCTAACCACCTCTTCGCTGCCAAGGACCATAGCTTCTACTACCCCTTTTTTTCACGACATTCTCCCTAACATTGACAAAGACAACAACTCCCATTTTTTCCAGGTTTGTTTTTCAATAAATTTATTTTAATTGAAAAAAAAAACATTTTTTAAAGCTATTTATTTCCTTAAATTTTTTTTCAAATTTCTGTTTGTGATTATTTTTGAAGTTTGAATATTTTCCTTGATGATTATTCCTTAGTTGATTTCTATAGCTTAGAGTGTTTGTGAAATTGTGTTTAAAAGCCGATGTTTAAACAGAATCGGCAATGATTACTAGTGGAAGGATTTTATATGCTACTGATTTTTAGGAGTTGAATCCTATATAGTTTTTTTTTAAATAAAAATTTTAGGTATTTAAGTTCTAAATATTGTTGTTGATGATGATGTTTATGACTCGTTTTTAGCACTATAAGCAATTGTGGTTTTTTTTTTATGGGTTTATTAAAATTATTGAACATTGTTTTTCATAATAAATATTCTTAAATTTTTTCTTTTTATTGGTTTTGAGATTCAAGAAGTGGCTTAAGTAGAACCTACTCATGGAAGCCCAAACACTTTTGAGTAGACAAAATAAGGAAATTGAAGCACCAACAATTGATATGAAATGTGATTGTGATGATAGTGAATATGAATTTTACAAACAATATGCTGCCGAATTGGCTTAGTGTAAGGAAATGATTTATAAACCGAGGAAATGTGGGACATGTCACAGGGTGAATGATTGTGTTAAATATTGCATGCTGGTAACCCATTCTCCCTGCCCTCTTGGATAGAAAAAAAATTGAATATTGTCTTTTGAAAATATTTTGATTAAGAAAGTTGAAAGTTCTGAATACTTGGATTTCTTGTTTGTTGCAATAATACTGAAGTCAAGACTTAAATTTATTATTTATAGTTGTATTAGGAGCAGTGGTCATCCCTAGCAATCATGCTCCAGCTGGATTTTAGATTGACTCATAGAAGTATTATAATTTTTCTATTATAACTCCTGTCCTATTCTGTTTTAGTGCCTAGTGACTTTCGCAATAAATTGTGAAATTTGATGATGCTGATATATATTCATTTATCTATACATATTTGTATTTTTAGTTTTAGCATCGATGACCATTGAAGAGTTATGATATATATATATATATATATATATATATATTATATTGATGTAATTAATTAATCATGATATATTTTTTTTTATTGATAGTCAATATATTTTGTAACATGTGCAAGAACATTGGTGTAGTCTATGCTAATGAATTAGAATGTGGTCCAGATTTAGGAGACAAAAACTATCAATCAATTTCATTGTGATGGACAATATTTGTGTTGGATGAATCTTGCCGCAATATGGCAGGAAGAATCAGTTGTGAAAATTATTGGGATCATATTCCAAGATTACCGAGGTTAGGCGCAATTGGAGCATGAAAGGAAGACCAAATACAAAGAGGAGTAAAGGGTGTTGAAGTGATTCAAGGCTTATTGTTTGTAAAGGACTTATTGGCAATGGAAATCATTTTAAAAGAAGAAAAAAGTCATATTCTCAATTCTATGAAGGAAGATCTTCTAACGTATGGGAATCTTACCCATGCAGTGAAAACTGAAAAGGAGATGATCATAATTAAATAGTTGGCCTATTTCACGTGTTAAGAAATCAATTTATAGAGTGGCAATGTGTTTAGCAAAATATGTAGGTGATTGTAAATTGTAATGATGATCACATTTGAATTAAGGAGACCAAATTTCCTTAAGAATATTGATGATGCCAAAATTGTCAGTGGAAATGATTGTCCAGAAGGAGGATGGTCCAAGATCGTTCAAAGTCCTGCAAGGAGAAGGTGAAGAATGGAAGAAGTGAAGATTATCGGTGTGGTGCCTACCACAAAGCCTCCGATGATAAAGTTTGATAATTGAGAGAGAAAAGAGGGCTCAATATCATAGTATTAGAGTATATGGGTCAGAATTCAGTACCTTTCCAAAGGTTCTGAGGTACTTATATATACCTGCTTCTTTATCCTAGCCATTGGAGGTGTTTAATGGTGGCTTCAATGTAGTATCTGTAATACTTCTATGAGGTGTCAATAAGAGGATCCCCGTTCCCTCAACAATAAGAAGACTTATTGTTGATGTGTAATGTCTCTCAATTAATTGTCAGTTAATGGCCCTTCCTTCGTCCAATGGATGCTATCAAGGACAACCAGTAGTCCCTTCGTCCAGAGATGACTCTTATGGACGAGGGCATTTCTTGAGGAAATTATGTCGGGCCTATCAATTGCCCCATATTTTGAGGTTGTCCAATTGAGGACGGCCATGGGAATATGTAAATGTTCTTTTTTTTTTTTTTTTTTTGTGGCGGTTATGGCGTTTAGGGTTCCACCCTTTAGCATTAATTGCTTAGTGGCGGCGTGGCGCATGTTGTGGCCACGAATCATGCCTAAGTTAGCTGAGTGTGTTGGTTTCGATGAAACCCTTCAGCTTTTCCCACTCTTTCCGTTTTCCGAGGCAGCCTTTTAAGCCCCTTGTCTTCCTTTTCTTTCCTCTTCATTTTCCATCTACGCTCACTCCTTTGATTTCTCAGTTTCCTCTTTTTCTCAGTTTCCTCCCATTTTTTGCTCCTTTTTCCTTTTAGAATTTTTATTTCCTCCTTTTTGTACTTAATGGTTAATTATTCTGATATTAGGCGCACTTCCCCCTCTGTTGCATTCTTTTTTGCTCATTTAGGTGCGTCTTTAGATTCTCCTAGTAGCCATTGCTCGCTGGTTAGGGATTTTGTCTTAGGTGACAGTAGCTTAAGCCTAGTGTTGGGCAATTTATACCCATTGTTGCGCTAATCCTTGAATTGGTTTGGGGCTGTGCGAGAGGTTTTAAAGAGGGAGAGCATGGGTTTTGAGGTTAGATCGAGCGATCTAGAGACAGGCTTGTCGTCTAGTGTTGGCACGATTGGGGCTGAGATGGACACAGCTACCTCCGTACGCACGTCTTCCTAACCTTCCATTTCCATACCACTTCGATCATTTCACGCCCTCAAAGGAAAGTGCTCCTTGAAAGAAGAAACCCTTCTCCTAATCATCTGCTTTTCCAACCTCCAATTAACCGCCTTCTCCTAATCGTCTGACAACACACTACTGGCTACTTCGTTAGCTTCTGCATTTTGGTCCTGTGGGATTTGAGCAAACTTTACCCCATCAAACTTGCTGATCAATTGATTCGTTAATTTTAGATATCTTTGTATTCTTGACTCCTTTTCTTCGAAATCTCCATTGACCTGTCCTATGACGAGTTGTGAATCGCTCTTTAGCAAGGCAGCTTTAGCCCAAGTGCGTGGGCGGTCTTCAATCCTATTAGTATGGCCTCATACTCCGCTTCATAGTTAGTCACAGGGAATTTAAGTTGAACTTCGTACTCCAAGGTGTCCCCCTCAAGAGAGGTGATGACAATGCTTGCTCCTCTTCTTTTCTGTGTGGATGATAAGTCTGTATGGATCGTCCAAAGGGCTGGTTCTTCTGGGCTATCTTCGTGTTCGGGCGAGGTGAATTTTGCTATGAAGTCTACCAGCGCCTTGGCTTTTTTGGCCAGTCCTAGTTCGATATTCTATGTCGAACTAGCTGAGCTTAATGACCCACTGTATCATTAATCCTACAGCTTCAGGATTATTCATTGCTTTCTTGATGGGCTAGTCCATCATTACGATGATTGGGTTCACCTGAAAATATGGATGAAGTTTGCTAGAGGCCATTATCAAGGAGAATGTAATCTTCTCCATTCATCGGTATCGGGCTTCAGTTCCTTGAAAGGCCTGGCTAATGTAGTACACTAGACGTTGTACCCTTTGTTCTTCCTTGATCAAGGTCACGTTCACCGCTATTGCAGATATTGCTAAGTACAGGAATAGGTCCTTGCCTTCTTTGGACGGACTAGGGAGTGGGGGATTGCTCGAGTAACGTTTTAGCTCTTGGAATGCCACATCACATTCGTCTATCCAAACGAAAGCCTATTTCAAGGTTTTAAAGAAAGGAAGGCACTTGTCCATTGCTTTGGAGGCAAAGCTACTGAGGACTACCACCCTTCCTGTGAGGGACTGTACTTCTTTAATTGCCTTTGGGGAGGACATCTCAAGGATGGCTTTCACCTTTTCTAGACTTGCTTCTATTTCTCTATGTGACACCATGAAGCCAAGGAATTTTTCAGAGGAGACCCCAAAGGCACACTTAGCTGTCTGTATTTGGTTGTACCCAGAAAAAAGCATCCATAAAGGTGAGAATCTTGTGTCTAGTTGTTCAGTCTACAAGCTGGTTAATTCTTGGTAGAGGGAAGCTATCTTTCGGGCAGGCGCTATTTAGGTCCGTGAAGTCAACGTACATTCTTCATTTCCCATTCACTTTTTTGACCATGACGACATTGGCCAACCACTCAGGATAATAGACCTCCTTGATGAAGTTAGCGGGGTGCAGCTTGTCCACCTTGTCCATGACCGCTTTATTTCGTTCAGGGGCAAAGACTCTCCTTCTCCACTAGACGGGTTTCTTCTCAAGATTCACAATCAGGCGGTGCTGAATGATGTTAGCTGGTATGCTAGGCATGTCTTCATGACTCCAAGCAAACATGTCTAGGTTATCCTTCAGAAAGCTGATGATTTCTTTCTTCGTTTGGAGGTTCAGGTTCGTCCCTACCTGAGTTGTTTTTGTGGGATCTCCTTCCACCAATTCAATCGTTTCCAGGGCTTCCATGATTTCTGGGGTCTTCTCTTCAATTATCCATATATGGTTTTCCTTTTTTTTGCTGCGACGCGCACCGGTGACTATTCATTGGCCATGAACAGTGAATTTAGACCAATGAATAGTGATTTTAGGCATGAACAGTGTTTTTCTCATATTAAAAAATTATTTTGTTGAAGTGTTTTTACTAATAAAAATGAATTCATTTGTAGTTTTGTACAATGGGAAAAAGTAAAGGAGGATATCCCTTTAACAATACATGAGGACCTGCTTTTCTTGTGCAACCCGATGCAAGGGCCATAGCAACTTTGTTATATTACTTGTTAATCAACCTAATAAAAATCTAGTTGAAGCATAACGACAAACTCACCTCTGAGTGAAGCTGACAATTTTCACATGGTCCTTTAACAAGCTTCCACCAACAAAATCCACAATAAGGCTGGCTTAAGATAGTTTGAGACCTAAAGAAAAAATTTTAAAAGTGCCTTTTTTACATTTAAATATTACTTAAATAACATTTAGTTTTTTTTTTTTTTTTCAAATCTATTATTAATTCATAATTATTAATATAACTAATTCACCCAAAGTGAGCTAATAATATTTACTATATAGGTTTTACAAACTAGCATATCATCAATAAAAAATAAAAAAATTTATTCAAACATTCATTTATTATATTGTTTAAGTGACACTAATCATGTTCCTGTCATATCAGTTTTTAAGTTTTTTGTCGTAAAATATGTATTAAATTTAGCATTTTTCATTCATTTAATGGACATTGGATTGTATTTCTATTAATTCATATATTTTTTTAATAAATAAAGTGCTAAACTTACTACAAATTTATTTGCAAAAAGCTTACAAACTGATGTGGCAATGAGGATAGGCCAAAACGAAGCTTACAAATTTTTTTTTTTTTTCCTTATGCTGAGAATAGGCCACTTCATTCGATTTTATCACCAATTCACCTTCATCTTCCTTTGACAAACGAAGCTTTTTCCACATCTCTTCCAAATCCGAATCCACAGATAAAAACCAAAACGTATTTGGCAAATAACCAAAGCTTAGCACTCACCAATGAAAATCTTAGACCGATGAAGCCAATTAGAAGAAAACAAAAGAAAGGGTAGATACCTCCCCTACAGCAATCTGTATACACAGATCTGAGAGGTTAAAGAGCTTGTAGAAAAACAAGTTTTAAGCTCCTACATACTCTAGTCTACAAAGAGACCTAGAGGGGACAAGGAGTTTTTCTATTTTAATATAATAGACTTTGAGTAGCAAAGAAAAAAAAATTCCTCTTCTCAATAATTTCACTTTAATTTGCTTAGATTAGTTCTTATCAACAAATTTAGGTGTGACAAGTGATCCTTTATTTTAAATTGATATGTAAAATTAAAAATATATATGAATTTTAATTTAATTATATATATAGACAATTTACAAAAACTGTCCTAACCCAAAGCAAATAATTATAGGTGTCTATTATACTTTTATACAATATCATATAAAAGTATATAATAAAAATACGATTGGGAATAAAAAGACATGGTTGTGAGAAGTGAATTTTTTTTTTGGTGAAAAATCGTTAAACTCTAATTATTTACAAGATAGTTTGTCTTAGATTAAATTCTAACTATCAGGCGACTTTTAATCATCAGGATAGTTTACTCTATGTAAAACTTGATTGCATATCTAAGTTTCAAGAAATTTAAAAATGCTACTTCAATTAATATTTCGTTACCAAAAGTTACAAGTAATTAAAAAAAATATTTATTTTTATTATGTATGTGTTCTAAACTTCTAATATGGTTGGACTCACATAGTACATATTCTGCTTGCCTTAAATGACTCAATATATGCATGTATTATATGTCATCATTTTCATGTCGCTTACTAATAATTAAAATAGTTAGTTCGTCACCCACTAATTATTTAAACATTTGTATGATATAAGTTAATTATTTTCTATGTAATTTATATATAACTAATTTTTTTATTTACATATATATTTTTAATAGGAGCAATATATTTGATGGCCTAATAAATTTCAAACACATATTTGCATTGACCGATCAAGCAGTGAGATCAAGAGTTTTCTCTCTAATAACATGAAAAAGTTGATCCCCCAAATAGTACCTACCCACACAGTAAGTATTTTACATGGAACATAATATAATTTTTGCAGCATAATATATCAAAAAGCAGTGCGTATCAATCATGAATATCCTAGTCTCACATCAACCTGTCTTCAAACTTCTTCCTTTAGATTCAGTTTATTCACAACTCTAGATTCAAACCACTCTTCCTTTAGATTCAGCCATGTTGTTTCCTTTAGATTCAGCCAAGTTGCTCCACATACCTCCAAAGTCCCTAGGCCATAGCAAATTTGAAAATCATTGAGAATTGTTTTTAAGGAGACACAAATTTCACTTTCTAGTCCAAAAGTTTGACAATTCTATCGCCAAAGCAAGAAATCCATAAAGAACTAGATACGAGTTACAATTGTGTTTATAAGCCTTTTCTGTGCAACAAAATGAAAACCAAAAAGCCAATAAAAGCTTCAACTGTAGCACATCTTCAAAAAAAAAAAAAAAAAAATTCATGAACCACCGCACCAAATTCAGAAGTATTAGATTTACCTTTTGTTTTTAAGGAAAAAATTTTGCCCAACAAGTATATAACGTTTGGTTTAAATGGATCAAGTTTGTAGATTCTTGTGTGCAGATCGTAAAGTTCCGATAGTGTCTTTCAATATACATGTGTAACCAAATTGTTTAAAAGTGTAAGACTTACTTAAGATCCTCAGCCAACTCCCCCAAAGTCATAGATTTTGCTGCCCCTCCTTTCTTGCGAATTATGTGATAGATTCTAGCCATCCTGTTGAGAAATTTTTTTAATTAAAATGAGAATAATAATAGAAACAACCATACTTGTTCAACCAAGGTGCAAAAAAGGAACACCATGTCAATGCAAAATCTCTATAATAAAAGTCATACAATATCAACAAACCCAAAAGGCATAAAAATATGCAAATTCCATAGACATGTATCCTTCCTGAGGCATCAACAAGCTTAATTGTGTAATAGTGTTAGGATAACATGGTTGGGCATGATTGTATTGATTAGAAATTGGTTGAACATCATAAATCTAAATGCAGAACGTGAGAGTTTCAACACACGTGCAGCTGTGCACACATAAAACCACCACATAAATAAGAAAGACTTTAAATACAAATTAGTTCCCCAAAGTTTTCATGCGCTGTATTTTTTATTGATCTTTTTTTTATGTAAATTACACTGTCCTGCCTTGAGATTTTTTGCAATTACACTGCCCAAACATTTAATGAAATAATACTCTCCCCCCCCCCCCCGAGGTTTGTGTAAATACAACAATTAAGTCCTTCTCAAACTGTTGTTTTATTAACTGAACATTCCTCTTTTTTTAAAAAATATATATATATATATATATTGTGACCTAAACTATGGACAAAAAGACAGTAGCCTCCTTTGATGTTTGTTGATAAACGGTCCCTCCATACTCATAATTTAGTTACTGTCGCTTATAATTATCCCATGGACAATAAAGAAGATAAATGTGAGAGAGAGAGAGAGAGAGAGAGTATGGGTGATGCGGACAAGGACGAGCTCAAGGAAAAAAGAAGATTAAATATACAAAGATTCAAGATTTGTGGTCAAGATTTGATGTTGAACCTTCTTAGCACCTTTAATGGGTTATTTTAGTTATTATTGTCTTAGTATTAATAGGCTATTTTAGTTATTATTGTCTTAGTATTGAGTCTTTTAGGTTGGGAAGCGGTTAGATCAGTTATAATTAAGTTAAAAAAGAATAAGGGAAATTTGGTAATTTCCAGCTGGAAAGGGCTGTCCTAGAGGTCCAGGAGTCTTATTTTACGTTTTGAGTCCTCCTATTTGGTTTAGGAGTTATTAAATCCTTTTGTTTGTATTATTATTCCTATTCATTCTAAGAATATGTTATTTAGAGTCCAAGTCCTTCTAGGAAAGAGATTAACAAGAGCCTCTATAAAAACGCTCTATTGTAGTCAATGTTATTTAATTAGTGATTGATTAATAAAATTCCAGCAGCTTATTTAAAGCCTTGAGGGTGTGATTGCCTAGTGTTTAATCTTTCTAATTTACTGTTTACAGCCCCAAAACAGCCATCAATATTCATTCTTTTCTAACCTAAAACTCTTTTTTTTTTTTTTTTTTGATAGATAAACAGGAAATTTTTATAAATGATAGAAAAATGAGGAATACATGAAGTTCATGATGATGAACAACAAGCAGAAAAAGGAACAAACAGCACAACAAACAGAGGGAAATCAACAAACTAAGCTAAGAGAGGACAAAAGCTCAGAGAGAGGAGCCATCAGTAAAACCCCAACACCGAGACCACTCAAAAAGACTACAATGGCATAAAAGCTTTAACTCATCCAACATCTTCCTTTTGTCCTCAAAGGATCGACGATTTCGTTCCAACCACACAATCCACATTAAGCAACCGGAACCAAGTTCCTAATGTCCGAGTTGTGCTTCCCAAGCCACTGATGCTAGCAAGATAACAAACTTGCCACTTGAATACCAAAGGCCAGAAGCATAGAAGTCCAAAGGGAGTGGGTAATAGGACAATGAAGAAGAAGGTGGTTAACCGACTTCCCATCACAACAACACATACAACACCTATTAGTCAAAGGGCGGCCCTTTAGCATTAGATTATCCAAAGTAAAGATCCGACCATGTGGCTAAAAACATGTGGATAATCATTTTAATTGGCCGTAGCAGGCTGGAGGAAGATTCCTCCAAACTGTTTGGAGGCAAACATTTTCCGTGTGGGAAATTCATACCAAGTCAGTGCATGTGTTGGGCACGATAAACTGCCCTTATGTCAAGAAATATGCTAGTTCTAAACATTAAAGAGGTTCAAATGTTGTTCATTGTAGGTGCTATGCTCTAAAAAATTATCCAAGGAATTAAACAAAGACAATGTATTTAGGTTCTTATCATTCTTAACAATGAATTTTTTTTTTTTTTTTTAATAAGTAGGAAGATTTATTGATATAAAAAAGGGACACCCTAGTACGCGGAGTGTACAGGGATCAAATACAAAAATTACAAGAATCAAGAAACTCAATGATAGAAGAGAATGATTGGTTTCGCAAGACAGACGACCAATCCAAAACAGTTTTAAAGAAAAATAACTTGAGGTCTAGCATTGGATCTCTCAGTATCTTCAAAACACCTACGGTTTCTTTCCCTCCAAAAGACAGCATATTAAACAATGGGGAATAGCTATCCATAAATGACCATTTCGATGGCAACCAAACTGCCTTGCCAGCCAGCAAGGAGCCCCACAACTGACTTTGGCATAACCCAACTTCCTCCATATAAACCGAAAATCATAGACCACAAATCCATAGCAACCGGACATTAAAATTTTATTTAACAGGTCCAGTTTTTCTCATTCCTTAAATTTAGGTAACAGGTCAAGTTTTTAAGTCCAAAATATATATAGGCAGGCAATAAAATAACAGTTTTTTCAAATCATTGCTTAGTTCAAGCATTGCTGGATCTGCAAGCATTTTCTGCATTTGGGGTGGTGGTTTGCACCAATTTAGTTTTGTCCAATATAATTAAATGTTGAAAACATATTAGAATTTTGCAACGAGTCGAGGTCAAATTTCATTCTAATAACAAGTTAGAATCTCAAAAGAAAAAGAATAGATAACACACTGTAGTCAAAGGCAAAAGACGGCCTTATGACATAAGGAAGCCATCTGGTCCAGGGGAATTATCTCCATTAAAGCCCCTTATTACCTCAAGAATTTATGCTTCCTCGATAGGCCTTTACAACCATACAGCCTTCTCCCTAGAAAGCCTAGGGAACTCTAATACATCTGGGAAGGATCTAGAGACTTGCTGCTCAGAATACAAACTCCTATAAAAACGAGTGAACAAACTCCTATAAAAATGAGTGATACATTAAATAATGCTATCCTGACTAGATGTCAAGGTCCCATCAACCGTAATACTTTTAATACTGTTATTTCTGCGATTAGAATTTGCCATGCGGCGGAAGAACTTTGTATTAGAATCCCCTTCGCTCAAATTCAGCACCCTGGAATTCTTTCTCCAACTGATTTCTACTAACAGTGTAGTCTTTTTCAATTTCATATTTTTCCTCACCCGATAAAAGGTATATTTCTGCTTTAACATCCAAGGCATTCAACTCATTCCACAATATTTGTTTCTTGGCTGACATTACCAAACTCCACTTCATTCCACTGTTTTAAACCCAATCTTCAGCGCTTTTAACTTCATGGCCAAAATATAACTAGGAGTCCCCTGGAAAAAATAAGTTTCCCACCAAGATTTCACCATTTCCACAAACCCCTTTGCTTTCAACCACATGTTTTCAAAACGAAAAGGTCAACGCATTTTTGTTGATTCCCTCCATCTAAAAGAACAGGGAAGATCAGATAAAACTCTCGGCAACCTTCTTTGAGAGATGTAAGGGAACTAAACATCCCAGTGTCAAGAAAAAGGAACCCATCTAATCTAGAGACTAAAGAAGTAGACCAAGTGTAAAGGCCACCCTCCAAAGGAGTGTCTAATATACCATGAGAAGAAATGAAATCAGAGAAATTATGCATAGCTTGGGTGAAATTTTCAGCTCCTAATCTCTCTGAAGGAAAACAGACTACGTTAAAATCTCCACCCATCAACTAAAAATGCCTGCCAATTCCTCCCACACTAAATACCACATACTGTTTAAGTTTGGACCATAAACACTGGTAAGAGCCCATTCAAGTTGGTCACCTACATTTTTAAATCTACAAGACACCGAATACTGACCCAGAGCTTCCTCCACTTTTTCTACCACCCTACGATCCCACATAATCAAAACACCACCCAAGGCACCATCAGAGCCCTAATATAACCAATCTACATAAGGACAACCCCAAATACTTCTAACCAAACCTCTTGTAATCAACTCCAACTTGGTCTCCTGCAAACAAACAATATCAACTTTCCATGAGCACAAAAAATTTCTAATTTGGAGCCTTTTGTCTCCCTCATTCAAGCCTCTCACATTCCACAATAAAATCTTCAAATTCATTGAGAAACAATAAGATTCTTATCCCCTAGTAGTTCCCTGTCACTTTGTCTATGATTCACCATAATTAATGGAACTGAATAAACCCCTCAGTTCTTGAGTCCCTTTCCCCACAACTTCAGACCCCTGTTTCTATTTCCTAGCTTCATCTGCCCTCTTCGGCATCACATGTTCAACAGCCAACAAAAATTTTGAAACTTGAACCTCTAGACCCTTAAGAGATGTCCCAAAAAGTTGTGTTAATTTACAAAAGCTGCCATTTATGCCACTTTTCTCTTTAGCTTCACTCAGGCATCTCTTTTAGTGCCTCAAACATATTTCCAATCGACTAAGTGCCAAGGGCATGCACCTCAGTAAAAAAGCCTTGCCTCAAGGCCTTTGAGGCGCCTTAGCAGCGCCTTGCCTCCCGCAGTCACCTATGTGAGTGCACAAATTGCCTATAACTACATTGAGAGAACACTGTAGAGAGAAGAGAAAGCACTATATCTACAGAAGAAAGCCTAATAGGCTACTTATTGACTATTTAGGATGGTGCATACAAGAAACCCTAATATAGCAATAAGGTTAACCCGAGTTGGGTCTACAACATACTTGGTCCACTTGAGACATTGCATCTTTAAACACATAAACCATAGTGTCTTTAACACTCCCCCCTCAAACTCAAGGTAAAATCTTGGTGATGCCTTCCGGTTGAAATAAAAGCTAAAGGTGACTATGAACAACTAGATTGGATGGAAAATGGATCGAACACAATGTAGAACAAACTGTGCAAATTGTTGTCTCCGGCAATGGACGACGACACATCGACAACAAATGAACGTCAGAATATTGCAACAGGGGCTAAGGACGACTGGTCCAATGCCCAAATGGTGGCTACTATGATCAAAGGACGGCTACACTGGTAGCCAAAGGTCATAGAACGAGGTCATAATGAAGCACAAGATCAAGTTGGAGAATTTTGCATAGGTTGAACCCAAAATAAAAAAAAATAAAAAAAACCTAAGGGGAAGGTGCCTTAAATGGTAAAAAGGATCCCCAAAATCAAAATCTACGGAAAGGAAAAAAAGAAGTGACACATCCTCTGCACCATCTTGGACATAATGTATTCATGTTGAAGTTTTATATAGTCACGTGAGTCATCATGCTATTAAAACACCATCATGATCTCAACATTATCATATTAGGCATAATGCAATCCTACTCTTACGCTTTAATGGGTAATTATAATAGAAATTTGATAGTAAAAGTGACAAAGGGTAATTGTTTGGGACTTTTATTGTGAATGTAAGTCTTTTAAGGTCGAATCACGTTAATTCATATTTTTTGATAGGTTCAAATCACATTAATTCATTGGATTCTTTCTCTCTCACATTTTGCCTTTTGATTTCTTACCCTTTTTTTTGCCATTTATTTTAACAATAGCCTAGCCTCATATTTATCGGGCCATGGTAAATATGATGATCGTGAAGACCAACTTGACAACAAATTATAAACTTTAGGGTTAGCATTGCTACAATAAGAACTACAAGACGACTTTAATGATGAAAACAAAAAAGGACTACAAGGACCTTATTGATGGTCAGGCTACATTTTGGGGGATCCAAATGTAGTTTAGCCAACACAAAATTAACTGATCAAATCCCCTACTTTCAATTCACAAGAAACTGTTCACATGTAAAACCACCACGTAAATGAATAATTAACCTGTCCAATCATGATTACGCTAAGCAGAACTAAGGAGATACCATGCCAACAACCTGGATTCATTCCTTATACTAAAAAGGCATTACATATTATATAAGAAGCATGTGCACCCAAAGATTCCTGTGAATTAGATTTTTTTTTTTATCAAAAAAAATATATATAATGTACCAAAAGAAATATGTAAATTTATAAGGTACAAGTGAAATAAAAATTACTAATTTATGGTGTTGGGTGAGATGGAAGAGTTATCCTTAAGAAAAAAGCATTTAAGGAAGGTGTAACAAAAATTGTCAAGGTCTTCGGCTGCATGATTCTAAATTTTCTTGTAGAATGAAGTGATAGTAGAAGGAAAATAACTTTGAATAATTAAAAATAATAATAAAAAAAAACCAAATATAAACAAACTATTAGCAACTCAATTACCCCTCCATGAACAAAATAAAAATTCCGTTCTCAAAAGTAAAAATAGAATAAAAAATTATAAAATTATCTCCTTACAAAAATCCTAAAAGTCACCAATTTAGTGAGCGTTTGGATACGCTAGCGTATGCGTTGAAGCTGGCGTTTGGTGTTTTGTGTGGGTCCCGTGAAGTACCTTCATTCAGCAACTTTTTCTTTAAAATTGGGTCTCACGGCATTATTCACACATTTAAAAATTATTTTGCTACAGTGTTTTCAGTTTTTAGTTTTTAGCAATAAGCGGTATCCAAACATACCCTTAATAATTTTGAAGCTGTACTAAATAAGACAAACTATTAAACTCCTAAATTACCACAATTGAACACATGTCTCGCATATTATAAACTAACATAATATAAAATCCAAGATAAGCACATGTTCAACCCCCATTTATATGGATTCCTCATACAAAAAGCTCATAGTAAGTGGGAACACATAAGAAAGTACAAAATTTCATTCAATCATGACAAGTGAGTCCAAGAATCAACATGAATGAGTCATGATTGTTGGTGCTTTACACGTATCATCCCCATCATATCTACAACATTATCATAAATAACTTCCACCCTATCTCATTTCTATGGTAAGCCCTAGGTAGTCAAAGGCGAAAGGCTACCTTATGGCACCAAGGCCTTATATCGCCCAAGGCATGAGTCAACAAAAAGGCGCTAGCCTGAGTAAAGCGAGGCGTCAAATTCTTAATATATTTATAATACATATAGAACTTAAATCATATATGCCTAGTGTATTAAAATATTATAATGAAATGTTTTTCAATGTGTTGCATGAAGAAATTAGGTCTATCAAATTATTTCAAATAGGATTAACATGGATTAGGCTCCTTAGTGATTCTAACAATAGATTTTACAACAAGCTTCTATATAACAATAAGTTCTACAACAAATTTGAGTAAATTAAGTTATGCCTTTTTAAATTAATAATCTAATAGTAGGTTTCACAACAAACATCTGTAAAAAAAATAATAATAATAATAAATTAATTAATTAAATTACAATTTAAAAAAAAAAAAAAAAAAAAAACTGAGGCTCACACCTTAGCACCTTTTACTTTTTTGATAGCGCCTTGCTCACCTAGGCTCTAAAGGCAAGCGCCTCACTAAGGCGCCTAGGTGAGCGTCCGACTTGCCTTTGACTACAATGGGTAAGCCTATAAATCCAACTGAAAGGTCTGATAAACATTATTAATTTATTATTAAGTGCTTAAAAACAATTACCATTAAAGCAGCCGCTATATAAATGGCAAATTCCAGAAGGCACCAAACCTATTTTGAAAACATATATAGTACCAAGAACTCTAAGACCTGCTAAAGGAAAGGCCAACTAAGCTAAATTGATGCATATAAATTTTAACTTAGCAGAGTAAGCCCAAATTGTCAACGATAATATTATGCACCAACTTGAGTTTAAATCACATATTGAGTAGATAAGTTGGTACGTGCATATTTAAATCGTAAAAGCAGACATACTCGATTTCTTTCATTGAAGATTCATCTGGTTTAAATCGTTTAACAAGCGAGTCAATATAAGGGAATGGCCCGTCTGGGAAGCGACAATAAAGAAAAGTACCAAGTCCGACACCAACCACTGCAAAACAGGATGAGAAGAGGAATTAGGGTTTGGGAAGGAAAAAAAAATCGAATTACATGCTAAATAAAAACTAATCAATAAACAAAAAATTCATACAGAATCTCAGAGGCATGTTCCCAGAGTAAGCGAACGCCATTATATGGGTCGTGAATCTGAAACGAGACCGAGCGTGTGTTGTGTTTTGTTTGGGATGGACTGCGATACGTGCTTTATACTTCCTCTTTTTTCTTTTTTTCTTTTTGTGGGTTGGGCTGGCCTTATTAAGGTGGCGTTTGGATCCAGCATATTGCTGGCCACGTCCACGTTTTCTCCTCCTTCTTTTCTTTTCTTTTCTTTTCTTTTTTTTTTTTTTTTTTTTTTTTTTTTTCGGTTCTGCTGGGGGACAAGGGCAGTGCGCACACTGTTCACGTACTTTTTTAGCATTTTTTTATTAAAAATGGGTCCCGCAGTACTATTCATACATTAAAAAATTATTTTGCTACAGTGTTTTCAGTTTCAGATTTCAGTTCAGCAACAATAAGCTCTATCCAAACGGACCCTAAATAGGCCGACCAAACCCTATATCATATAACTAGCCTCGTCGAAGCGCGTGTGCAATAAGACTTTTTTTTTTTTTTTTTTTTTAGTTGTCATGGCAAAAAAAAAATTAAACTTTTTTATTTTATACATAACTTTTATTTTAAAAATCTAATTTATAAGTGAATAGATCAATTTAAAATTTAATAAGAGAGTGGTCTTATTGTTTAGGTAATATTTTAGTGGGAGTTAGAGTTACATTTTTACCGGATTGTCTTTTAATAATGTCTTTACTTAAACATAAGACTGTAGGGACATTTTTAAACTAAAAAATAAGAAATCCAAATTGGGGAAGCCCCTTAAATAGTAGTATAGATTATGAATTTGGTAAATATGAGTATAAAATTCATCTAAGAGGTTACGCATAATTATTTAAAATTCAATACATCTTTAAAAAAAAAAAAAAACCTCAATACATCCTACTACGTCTAATAACATCTCAATAAACTTTAAGTCAGGTTGAATTTTAAGATAAGTATTAAAATTAATTGAATGTGATTGTGTCTATTTTTTAATATGTGATATGATAATGAGACGTTTTTTTTTAATAAGTAAATGATGACGTGGTGTGTTAAGATTGGAGGGTGTAAAAGTTAGGTTTTGCACCACGTTCATATAGGATTTAATCTCAATACTTTACCACCCAAAACTATATTCTTTATTATACTTTATACCTTAAACTTTTCGAATATATATTTTTATACCCTAAACTATAATCCTTTTCACACTTTCACCCCAACATCGTTTGTTGTTAATTTGGGTTGAAAAATATGGCACTATGTGAAAATATGGCCTGAATGGGAAGTGATACGCAAGATAAACACCAATTCCGACAAAAACCACTATAAAATATGATGAGAAGAAGAATTAGGGTTTGGGAAAGGAAAAAAAAAAAAGGGAAAATCCAATAACATGATAAATAAAAACTAATCAATAAACAAAAATTCATTCCAGCTCTCACAAAGTTAGATGATATTGTGCATTTTGGAGAGATAGATCACAAATCTAAACCAAATGCGATATATAAATGTGTGCGTGTGTGTGTGCGTGTGTGTGTGTGTGTGTGTGTTTTATAGGTTGGGCGAGCCTTATTAGATAGTAGTCTAGTTTCAACCTGGTCCACATCTCTGCCATCTTTATTTAATGTTTTAAATTAGGAATACCTTTTTTTGTGTTAATTAAGGGTTTTTTTTTTTTATTTAAAAGAAGGTTGTAACTTTATTAAAAACTAGGAAGCAAGCTAAGATTATAGCATTTAAGTGTGGAGAAAACTTCTTTCATGCACATCAATAAATCACTAACTTGTCTAGCATGTCTAGCAAAATTGGAGAGATGGATCGTGAATCTGAAGTAAATGCAATATATATAACTCAAGACCGAATGTGTGCGCGCGCGCGAGCACACGTACTTGTGTGTGCGTGTGTGTTATTTATTTTTTCTTTTAGGTTGGGCCAAGCCTTATTAGATAGGAGTCCAGTTTTATCCCAATCCACATCTTTGCCATCTCTATTTCATGTTTTAAATTAAGAATATCTTTTTTTTGTTAATAAAGGTTTTTTTTTAGATGAAGATGTAACTTTATTGGAAACTAAGAAGCCCCCAGTTAAGATTACAACATTTAGATGTAGAGAAACATCTTTCATCCACATCAATAAATCATTAACTTGTCTAGAATGTCTAGCAAGATTGGAGAGATGGATCATGAATTTGAAACAAACATGATTTATGAAACCTGAAACTAAGTGTGGTTTTTTTTTTTTTTTTTTTTTCCTTTTAGGTTGGGTCGGGCCTTATTAGATATGAGTCCAGTTTCACCCTTGTCTACATCTTTGTCATCTCTATTTCATGTTTTAAATTAGGAATATCATTTTTTTTCTTTTGTTTTAAAGGTTTTTTTTCTGTAGAAGAAGGTTGTAACTTTATTGAAAACTAGGAAGCCGACTAAGATTATAACATTTAGGTGTGGAGAAATATATTTCATCCACATCAATAAATCACTAACTTGTCTAGCAAAATTGGAGAGATTGATCATGAATCTGAAACAAATGCGATATATGAAACCCAAGATCAAGTGTGTGTGTGTGTGTGTGTGTGCGCATGTGTGTGTGTGTGTGTTTCTTTTAGGTTGGGTTAGGCCTTATTAGATAGGAGTCCAGTTTCAGCCATGTTTTGAATTATGAATATATTTTTTTGTTAATAAAGGGTTTTATTTAGAAGAATGTTGTAACTTTATTGAAAATTAAGAAGCCAGTTAAGATTACAACATTTAGGCATGGAGAAACATATTTCACTCACATCAATAAATCACTAACTTGTCTAGCATGTCTAACAACATTGGAGAAATGGATCGTGAATCTGAAACAAACGTGATATATGAAACTTGAGACCGAGTGTGTTTCTCTTTTTTTCTTTTAGGTTGGGCCATGTCTTTTTAGATAGGAGTCAAGTTTTAGCCTAGTCCACATCTTTGCCATCTCTATTTTATGTTTTAAATTAGGAATATATATATATATATATAGATATATATATTAATAGAGGGTTTTTTTAAAAACACATTTAGAAGAAGGTTGTAAGTTTATTGAAAACTAGGAAGCTAGCTAAGATAACAACATTTAGGCGTGGAGAAACATCTTGCATCCACATCATTAAATGACCAACTTGTCTTGCATATAGCAAGATTGTGAGCTACAAAATTGTCATGTCTCTTAAACGATTCTACTATTAACTTCATATTGTCACTATGGGCTTGCTAAGTCCTTTTCGGTTTAGTCAATAATAGTGTATCTCAAAGCCCCTCCTTGGTGCATATGTAATACTATATGTATAACTGTGAAAGATATTTTGTGAAAAAGATTATGAGGTTCTTAAGAATAGCCAGGTCCTATGTGTTTAATCCCTAGTAAGAGTACTATTATCAAGTGTGCTAAATGCTAAATTTTTAGCATTGGTTATTTTTTATTCAAAGTTTTCTCTCTCTTTTTGATCATTGGGGACTTGGGGAATAATTAATAATAGTAAAACATTCTCTTTTGTCGTGATGTTACATTACATCGTAATATTATATTATTGAAGTTTGACATTAATGTAATCTCAATACAATAATACAGCATTACATTGTTTAGGATAATGATGAGATTAAGGTGATGTGATATAAACGAAATGGGTTCCATGGCTTTGAAGCTCAACATGAGCAAAGCATATGATTGGGTGGAATAGGTGTTCTTAGAAAAATTGATGGCTAAAGTGGGTTTTGATCAAAAATTGATAAACATTGTCAGCTCTTGTATGCGGTCTATATCTTTCTCAACTATGATCAATGGTGCTCCTCATGGTCTTTTCCATCCTCAAAGGGGTCTCCATCAAGGTGACCCATTATCACCTTACCTCTTTCTTTTATGTGCAGAAGGTCTACACTCTCATTCAACAGGTGAAAGAATGCGGCGCAATAAAAGGGGTCTCATTATGCCAAGATGGTCCTAAAATTTTACACCTCTTCTTTGTTGATGACAGCCTACTATTCTACCAAGTAAATGTTCATAACTATATTGTTGTACTGGAGTTACTAGTAGGGATGGCAATTTAGATCCGACCCGCGGATACCCGGCCCGGCCCGACCCTAATGGGCCGGATTTTACCCGGTCCGATAAAGAATAGGGTCGGATATGGGTTTTTAAAAAAAAAACCCGAAGCGGATCCGGGTCGGGTCCGAGTTTTTAAAAAAAATCCAAAACCCGACCCGAAACCCGGCCCGAATAAAAACCAGGTTATATTAAATTACTAAACCCCCTCTTATATATATATATATATATACACACACACATATATATACACACATATATATATTCATATATATATATATATATATTATATTATATATATATATATATATATATATCATATTAGTAACCTTGTGGACTTGACTAAATGGGTTTGAATCTAGAAAAAAAATTGTAATTGGCTTCAAAATTTTTTTTTTTTGGTTGGGCTAGATTTGGGCCCAAGAGATAAACGGGGCCCACGGGGCCCGTGGAGCCCGGCGGGGCGGGTTTGGACCCTGGAAAAAAAACCCGATTAATAATCGGGCCGGGTTCGGGTCTTGGGTTTTGCCCCGCGGGTCGGGTCCGGGTATGTAAAAACTCGGCCCGAACCCGACCCGTTGCCATTCCTAGTTACTAGACACATATGAACAAGCCTCAGGACAATAATAAACCAAGAGAAAACACAGCTCTTCTTCAGCTCCAATACCGATCCCCATGCTCAGTCCACAATCAAAGAAATGCTAGGCTTTTCGACCACTTCTCACTTTGAGAAAAACCTAGGCCTCCCCTCATTTATTGGTCGGGCAAAGAGACAAAGTTTTAGCTATATACGTGAGAGAATATAGCATAAAATACAAGGCTGGAAAGAAAAACTCCTACCTCAAGTGGGTCATGAAGTACCGATAAAAGCCATCTTACAAGCCATGCCCATTTACACTATGAAATGCTTTAAAATTCCAATGAACTTATGCAGGGATATTGAAGCTCTTATTCGGAAATTTTGGTGGGAACGTAACGGGAAAAACAGGAAAATCCATTGGATGGCATAAAACAAGCCATGCAAACTAAAGGCCAAAGGAGGATTAGGATTCTAGGACATTGAAAACTTTAACCTAGCATTGTTGGGGGAGCAAGTCTGAAGGCTCATTCATAACACAAACTCCATGATGTACAAGGTTTTCAAAGCTCACTATTTTCCCAGGTGCTGAATCATGGATGACGAGGTAAACTCGAATGGGTCATATGTGTGGCAAAGCATCCTAAAGGCAAGACATGTGATTTCAAAGGGTGCTACTTAAAGGGTAGGCAACGTGGAGAGTTTCTACATTTGAGGTGACAGATGGCTCCCAGACCCACACTCAAAGAGAGTCATATTACCATAAAAAAATTTTCTAGGGAACACACGGGTCTATGCATTGTTAGAGGAGGATGGGTCATGTTGGCTAATGGATAAGGTTATCGAGAAATTTCTACCCTATGAAGCTCAAATTATTCTCAGCATCCCCTTGAGCAACCGTCAAATCAAGAATACTCTAATTTGGTCAGGAACTAAGAATGGTGTTTACTCAACCAAAAGTGCATATCTAATGCTTCAAAGAACAAAGCGAACTTTAAAACCGGGTCCGTCAAATCTCTTGGGTCGGGACGCGTTATGGAAAGACATCTAGGAACTCACTATAGCAAGTAAAATAAAACACTTCATCTGGCAGGCTTGAAATGAATCACTACCAACAAAAAAGAACCTTTTTCAGAGACAGGTGATAGAAACGCAACATGCGACGAATGCAGAGAAGAGTGGAAGATACCGTGCATGCACTATGGGGATGTCAGGTAGTCAAAGAAACACGATGGGAGGAAAAACTATGCCGAAATCAACTATCAGAAAGCTTCCAAACTTTTCGTGACCTTCTAACAGGAAAATTCAATATCGGAGCTCCAAACCTAGCAGAAATGTTCGCCTACATAGCATGGAGCCTTTGGACCAAACGTAATGCAAGTCGAGTGGACTCTCATTATTTACCATATTCCATGATCTACTTGAATGCAGTGAAATGCCTAAATGAATACCATTCATGCTTGGATCATCATACTGATGCGGTCCCACACCCAAACTTGGTCCAATGGCATGCTCCACCAAAGAATCTATATAAAGCGAACATTGATGGAGCACTCTTCCACGACATCCACTCAGCTGGGATAGGCGTGGTAATCAGAGATCACTTAGGCCAGTTAATTACCTCTTTGTTAGAATGGATTGAGCTACCTTCGACAGTGAAGGCTGTGGAAGCACTAGCATGCCATCGTGCAATCATCTTCGAACAAGAGATAGGTCTCTGAGATGTTATCTTTGAAGGAGATTTGGAAATAGTCATCAGCCACCTCAACATCGAAATCCCAAGTCTGGCTTCTTTCGGTCACATCATCGAGGACTCTCGGTCCCTAGCCAAGTCCTTTAGATACTACTCGTTCATCCACACTAAACGAATGGGTAAAAATGTAGCTGTTAAACTAGCCAAACTGGCAACGTGTTGTAATTCCTCTCAAATCTGGTTAGAAGACATCCACTGTGATGCTACCAATTTCGCAATGATGGATAGAAGTCCTTGTTGAATCAATAAAATTACAGTATTTTTCTCAAATAAAAAAGATTATGGCAAATAGGAACAATGCCAAGAATTTTAAAAGAAATTTCAAGTTGACATAGCTGCAGTCTTGGCAGCCTTGGGAAATAGGAACAATGCCAAGAATTTTAACAAAAATAAGGCTGGGAGACCTTAGTGTACTCACTGTGGTGCCATGGGACATGTGGTGGATAAGTGTTATAAACTCCATGGCTACCCACCTGGCTATAAGTTCAAGAATAAGGCTGGTTCAACTACCTTTGCCAACAATGTCATTGCTATTGAACAAGGTTCAAATGAAGAAGTGTCCTTGACCAAGGCAAAATACCAACAGCTGATAGGATTGCTGAATTCTCAGTGTCATTTTGGTACTCAAGCTCCACCTGAAATTGTTATAGAGACTCCTCAAGTTGCCAACATCATTGCTCAGCCTTCCATTGGACTTCAAGGTCATAAGCTCTCAGGTATTTGGTCCTTTCCTTCTTTAGAGTATTCTGTGTTTTCTTCTACTGTTGATATCTCTCATCTCCATCCTACTAATTGGATCCTTGATAGTGGGCCACAGATCACATGGTCCATTCCACCACTTTCTTCGAAACCATTACTTATTCTGTTCAAATTTAAGTTAGGTTGCCTAATGGAAACATGGCTAAGGTTACTCACATAGGAACTATGCAAGTTTCAGCATCTTTGATTCTTGAAAATGTTCTCTGCATTCCATCTTTTTCTTTTAATTGTGTTTCTATCAGTAAATTGACTCAAAATCCTTCCTGTTGTCGCATTTTTCTTTCTCATTACTATTTTGTACAGGACTTACAGCTTTGGAGGATGATTAGGTTGGGTAAGAAGCAAGGTGGACTTTACATTTTGCAAACTTCTACACAGATTGCTTTGCCAAAGTCTGTTTCTGATGTTTTGTCCAAACTGTCATCCTATGATTTTGTAAACAATGTCCATTCTTGTACTTCTGTTTCTTCAAATGATGTTTTTAGGCTATGGCATTGTAGGTTAGGCCATCCTTCTTCACAAAGATTGTCTTTGTTGAAATCCATTGTACCTAACTACAATTCTTACAATGATAATAAAGCCTTTGAATGCAATGTGTGTCCTTTGGCTAAACAAAAGAACTTCCATTTCCTTATTCTATCACTACATCTCCTTGTTTTGATTTAGTTCATGCTGATATTTAGGGACCTTATTCCATTCATTCTCTGTCTGGTTCTAAATATTTCCTTACCTTGGTGGATAATTGCAGCAAATGCACTTGGGTTTATTTAATGAAAAATAAATCTGATGCATCCTTGCTGGTTCAGTCCTTTTTTAACATGATCTTGACTCAATTTAACACTTCTATTAAGGTTTTAAGAACTGACAATGGTCTTGAGTTTGCCATTGATTCCTTTTATGCTTCTAAAGGTGTTTTTCACCAATTATCTTGTGTTGAAACACCACAACAAAATGCAATGGTTGAGAGAAAACACCAACATTTGTTGAATGTAGCTAGAGCATTAAGGTTTTAGGCAATCTTACCTTTGAAATTCTGGGGGGATTGTGTTTTGACTGTCACTTATCTTATAAATAGAACACCTAGTCCATTTCTTCTTGGTTTAACACCTTATGAGAAGCTGCTAAGTCATCCTCCTGCTTATAATTATCTTAGAGTCTTTGGCTGTTTATGCTTTGCTTCTACCTTGCACAGGAATAAAACCAAATTTGACCCTAGAGCCAAAGCTTGCATTCTTCTTGGCTATCCTTTTGGTTCTAAAGATTACAAATTATATGATTTGTCCACTAAATCTTGTTTCATTTCTAGGGATGTTGTTTTTAGAAAGTCTATTTTTCCTTTTAAGCACTGGACAGCCACCTCTGGGTCTTCTTCTCTTCCTATAAATCATTGTATGTTTCCTTCTCAACCATTTGTTCCTGACAGTTTCCTTCTCAACCTCTAGGTCTTATTTTGTGTTTACTAGGGTCAATAAAGGTTCAATCATCATTCTTTTGATCTATGTGGATGATATACTATTGCTAGTAATGATGTAGATGCAGTCAATGTTTTCAAGCAATTCCTAGATAATAAGTTCAAACTCAAGGACTTAGGTACTCTGAAGTATTTTCTAGGTCTTGAAGTTGCTAGAACCACCAAAGGATTCTCATTATGCCAAAGAAAGTATACTTTAGAGCTTCTATCTAAGACTAGTTTTTTGGCAAGCAAACCAGCCAACATTCCAATGGAGCAATTTGCCAGGTTCAGCAATTCTATTGGTGAAGATGATTCTGATCCAACTTTATATAGAAGATTAATAGGAAAGCTTCTGTACTTGACACTCACACGGCCTGACATTTGTTATGCAGTACATAAATTGAGTCAGTTCATGGCTGCCCCTGAAGTGCCTCATTTGCAAGCTGCTTACAGAATTCTTAAGTGTTTGAAAAGGAGTCCAGGCCAAGGTTTATTTCTCTCTGCTGAATCAGAACTGAAGCTTAAATCATATTGCAATGCTGACTGGGCAGCATGCCTTGACACTAGGAGATCGGTTTCAAGTTTTTGCATTTTCATTGGCGATTCCTTGATTTCTTGGAAATGTAAAAAACAACATGTGGTATCTAAATCTTCTGCAGAATCTGAGTACTGGGCTATGGCCACAGTAACAAGTGAAATAGTTTGGCTCATCTCATTGCTCAAGACTTTTGGATTAGAGCATAAACGGTCAACTTCCCTCTATTGTGACAACAAGGCAGCTTTATACATAGCAGCCAATCCGGTGCATCATGAAAGAACTAAGCATATAGAAGTTGATTTCCATTTTATTCGAGAGAAGATGCAAGATGGTACAATTAAAGCATTCCATGTTCCCTCAAGACATCAAGTTGCAGATTTTTTTACTAAAGCACATGGGCACAAACAATTTCATTATTTTCTGTCCAAGATGAACCTCATAAATATATATAGTTCATCTTGAGGGGAAGTGTTGAAGTTTGGTTTAGTTTGTAAGTACTTCTGTAATGCTGTACATAAACTACATGTAGTAGTTGTAGAAGAAACGACCTGTAGCTTAGTAGGTTGCATACTTTAGTTAGCTGCCACATGTATAGAAACTGTAGTTAGTTTTTCTGTTATAGCTTTACTCTTTTGTATCTGGTATATAAAGAACAGAGTAGATTAATTATCGATACAAGAATTAATTTTTCACATTTCCTGCTTCTTGCTCTGCATTTGCTTCTCTGTGGTGTTGAGCAATTCTCCATTATAGAAGCTTAGGATCGTGGAAGATTTTCAACAGAAAGTTCAATTATACTGTTGTCAACAAGAACAAAGATGAGTAATTCATCTCATTACATGTTGAATATAGTCTTGATCAAGACATACATTAATCTGAAGCATTATATCAAAATTCTTACATTTTTTGTTCTTAAAGTCGATAACACAGAACAAGAATCTGCTATGTGCTTCTATGTACGTACAAAACTTGGGAGCCGAGAAGTTAGAACAATCTATGGAAACTATTGCCATGTAATGCAGACAAGAAGAAAACAATCTTCTCATCATTCCGATCATACTCTACCTGATTTCGCATCGGACGATAACTATCCACAATCTCATCCGGCACAACCTTAGTCCGGCAAAGTGGGCATGTAGCACGACAATATTGTTGTAGCTAGCTATCTAGGCAATCCTTATGGAATGTGTGCTTATATTGCAAATTTTTAACCTTGTCTCCTTCTTCAAATTTAGATAAACACACAGTGTATTCAATTGGCTCGGCCATAATTCTCGTTATTTTACTGAAACTAATTGTGGGGTTCTTTTTTTCAATGAGTTTAAGGTATTGGCTTGTGGTGATTACAAGTTTATTGGAGTTGGGGCTTAATCCGGTGAGTGAACGGGTTAGAATTATGATTTCTATAAGTAGGAGAGTGAAAAAGACTACGGTCCTGGTTCTGAGGTTGGAGAAGAATTCAGAGAGGGCTTTCATGGCTGCTAGCTACAAAAGGTGCAGAGAATATTGTGCTCAAAGAATAATGAATTAATGGTGCTTTACATATAGGCAAAAATGCAAAACTGACCCTTTAACTTTCACTGTTTTTCATTTTAGTTCTCTAACTTTCATTTTTGTCAATTCAGTCCTCTAACTTTCAATTTTTTGTCAATTCAAAGCTCTGTTACTGTTCTGTCAATGCTGCTGTTACTACTACCAAAACGACGCCGTTTTGGTAGTTTTTTTTTTTTTTTTTTTTTAGATTCAGAATTAAAATCAGAAAAATCAGAAGAAAAAAAAAATTTTGTCATTCCCCTTCCCCTGAAAATGAAAAGATCTAACCCATGTACCCAAATCCCTAACCCGTGAGAAAACCTTGAGAATGAGAGAGAGTGCGCCGATTTGAGAGAGAGAGACTGAGCCAAATATATCATAACAGTATTCAACAAAAGAGAAATCATAAGTTTTTCAAACCAAATTCCAATCATCAAAGAAACAGATACAGAGAAATTAAAAAAAAAAAAAAAAAGAGATGCACAAAATCGCTGTTCTGCTACACTGAAAAAACAATGCAAGAAGAACTAGGAATAGCAGGTAGCTCAGGTTCATCCACGCCGGCGAGAAAGGGATGATCCAAAAGCATCTCAGCTGTGACCGTGAACTTGAACATGGGTTTCCTCTCAGCCGTGACCGTGACCTTGAATCCAAAATCACACCCATCACCGATTCAGTTAAGGCAGAGCAGTGAAGGTGGTGGTGGTGGTGTACACGGCGAATTTTACGATGGGTGGTGGCGGTGAACTCAGTCTCTCTCTCTCTCTCAAATTGACTCAGTCTCTCTCTCTTTCACAAATCGGCTCAGTCTCTCTCTCTCTCACAAATCGGCTCACTCTCTTTCTCAAGGTTTTCTCACGGGTTAGGGATTTGGGTACATGGGTTAGATGTTTTCATTTTCAGGGGAAGGGGAACAACGATGTCGTTCCCCTTAATGTTTTTTTTTTTTTTTTTTTTCTGATTTTTCTGATTTTAATTCCGAATCTAAAAAAAAAAAAAAAAACCTACCAAAACGGTGTCGTTTTGGTAGTAGTAACAGCAACATTGACAGAACAGTAACAGAGCTTTGAATTGACAAAAAATTAAAAGTTAGAGGACTGAATTGACAAAAATGAAAGTTAGAGGACTGAAATGAAAAATGGTGAAAGTTAGAGGGTCAGTTTTGCATTTTTGCCTTACATATATAAGGGTTAAACCTCAAATGTGGCTAGGTGCAGTGGTTTTGTTTGGTGCAGTCTACTCTTTTAATAATCGTCCGTGCAGCAGGTTACTTATGAATGTTGATATCTTGACTCAAAGCCCGTTCTTAGAAGCTTTATAAAATAATTTAAAATAGAAAAATATTTCTCATACAGTAGTTACCATTAAATCATAAATTACCATGTATCTTGCCCTGATTTTATCTATAGTTGTTGAGAGCTTTGTACTTGAATTGATATTTTTCCATGTATCTTGTAGGTTTTTAGGAAAAAAATTGATTCAAGCTGCTAAATTAATAGTACATTGTAATTATTTGTATATATATATATATATATATATAAACTTTATCTATAGTTCAATTATATTATTTATTCTATTTTATATGGAAAATTAGAATCCATTGCCATTGAATTATATAAATAAAAAATTAAGATTGTGAAATTGTTTAATGGCTCTAGCATTGCTCCACCATTATTGTGGTGTTTCAAAAGTGGGATTAGGAAATGGGGGAAAGACCTATGACCATATGAGTCTTTAAAGTGGAGCATGGGTTGAGTTTTGCTAACTGGGTCTTTGAGTTGAGTTTCATGGAAATTCCAAGAGAGACTTGGTCATTAAAGTGGGCGGCTATAGTGAGAGCACACATGAAGATCTCTAAAATGAGCATAATAACCCCCAAAACTCTAAAATGTCCAAAATACCTCCAAAATCTCTAAAATGAGCATAATACCCCCCAAAACTCTAAAATGTCCAAAATACCTCCAAAATCTCTAAAATGAGCATAATACCCCCCAAACTCTAAAATGTCCAAAATATCCTCAAAAACCAAAAAATGACCAAAATAACCCCCAAACCTTAAAAAAAATGATTGATAAAAACCCCAGAAACCTAAATTATGACCAACACACCCCTAAACATGTAAGATGACCAAAATACACCTGAAACATCTAAAATTACCAAAATAGAGGTTTAGGGTATTTTGGATGTTTCGAGAATATTTTTGTCAAATTAAAGGTTCTAAAGTATTTTAGTCATTTTATACGTTTCGAGGGAATTTTGGTAATTTTTTAGGTTTTAAGGTTATTTTGATCATTTTTTAGATTCTAAGAATATTTTAGTCATTTTTTAGGTTACGAGGGCATTTCTGTCATCTTCTAGGTTTTAGGGTTATTACAATAACTTTTAGATTTTTTGGTTATTTCGGTAAATTTCTAGGGCTTAGAAGTGTTTGGTAATTTTTAGGTTTTGGGGCATTTTGGTAATTTTTTAGGTTTCGGGGGTATTTTGGTTATTTTGTGGGTTTTGGGGGTATTTTGGTCATTTTTTAGGTTTTAGGGGGTATTTTGGTCATTTTAAAGGTGATGATGTGAAGAAAATCAGTAGGCTGGATGCTTCGGATTAGAGAGGGCCAACGATTGCCTTGATAGCCTGAAAAAGAAAGAACAGTAGTCAAAGGTGACCGGGGTTGCTAGCCAATAACCCTCCGATGATAAAGTCAGTTTTCTCTCTACTATTTTTTGAGTTCCAACTTTTTAGGAATCATAGAACGTACATTTTTTTGGTTTGAATCAACGTTTATATAGAGTCTTAAGAGCAGTTATTGGGTTTGTAACCTTCCCTTGACTTGAGGAGATGTGTGTGTTCGAATATAACTTCCTCAACTGTTTGGGAGTTACATTCTTCATACGTAATGGTCACTGGGAGTTATACGTACGATACGGAGTCGTTTTACACACTCATAAATTTTCTCAAGTGTCAATGTATCATCCAGAATTCCTCGTCCTAAGGCCCTCAAGTCAGCTTACCTCGTCCTGAGGCCCTCAAGTCAGCTTACATCGTCCTGAGGCCCTTAAGTCAGCTTACCTCGTCCTGAGGCCCTTGCTTAACTATGCAACGCCTCATCCTTGCACCTTGCTCGCCCTGGACGATCTCTATGGACGAAATTAGAGTTGTATTTTATCATACCCCATCAATTGCCCCCTTGTCCATAGGTCGTCTAGGGCTCACATCCACTAACGTCATTAATTGGACACATGTTCTTATGTCAGCTACTGTAGGTGCCACTTGTCATGATCTAATTGGAGACCAATCATGTCAACTCGTTTTTCGAGGGACGTGCCATTTGGCACATTTTGGCTAGTCATGTCGCTTCGTGTACTGGGGTCAATGCCTATAAATAGTAGAATTCCTCCGCTACCCTCCTCATTTTCTCAAATTTTCTTCCTCGACCTTTCTCGTCTTAGCGCCTTGTCTAGATGTTTCTTTCGTCTATAGTCTTCTCTCGTCTAGATCCAGGTATTTTCTCCAATCTTTGTCCTCAGGTTTTAAGTTTTTCCTTAAAAAATGTCTGAGGTAGTTCTTTCCTCGTCTAGTGATAGTACTGTCAAAGCTATAGACGAGTACCAAGACCCAAGTAGCTTTAGTGGTTCCAGTGATAGTAATTCTAGTAGTAGCAATAGCAGCAGTGATGGGAACACCACAGACGAGTATACGTCTAGCGTCCTTGGGATTCCTTTTGAGGTATTTCAGGAAGAGCTTAGGACGAGGGTCAAGTCTAGTTCTAGGGCTGGCACAAGTGTTCCCTCGTCTTCTGCTCAAGACGAGGAGGAGGTAGTTTACACTTATGTCGTTGGGGTTGGTTCTAAGACGGATGAAAGGAGATTGGGTCTTCTTAAGACTTGGTACCAAATCCCTGACAATTTAAATCCTAGGATACCTGTCCGTGACGAGTGGTGTTGTCAACCTCGTTTTGGCGTTGGCATTTACGAGGCTTACCTCTTGGGGGGTTTGAGGTTGCCCCTCAATGCCTTCGCCAAGGAGTTGCTTTCTAGATTAGGTTTAGGTATATGTCAATTCAACCTCAACGCATGGAGGCTAATAGCAGCCATGCAAGTTTTGTGGAAGGAGGTGTTTGAGGGGAACCGTCCTCTTACCGTGGACGAGTTCCTCTTTTGTTATAAACCCTCCGAAATTAACCAATCCCTTGGTTTTTATCAATTTACAGCCAAAGGGAAAGATTATAGGTTGATAAAGTCCTTAGTCACCTCAGACATAAACTGGAAGATGGAGTTTTTCTTCGTCTCTGGTTTCTAGACTAGACGCCCTAGTGAGGTTGACAAGGATCCATTTCCTCCCTACACAGGAGAGATAGGGAACCTTCGTCCTGAACGTATGTGTTTGTCATTATATTTGCTTATACTCGTCTTTGACTATGGCCGTCTAACGTACTTTTTGTTTCATTTTGTTTTGGAAAAAGGTGTTAGACAACCCCACCTAGATAGGTTTCATTTGGAACGAGTTCAAAAGGCTCGTCTTTACAACGACAGGACTTTTCATTTTTTGGTTAGTCTACGGCATCTTGCCACCTAGGGGTTAGGTCCTGACCCTTCAGACGAAGCCATTGCCCATGAAGTTACTGTCAGAAGACGTAAGTTTTGCCTTCTCTCTCTCTTTTTTTTTTTTTTTTTTACTGACGTCTTCGCTTGCAGGGATGGCGACGATGAAACAAAATAAGGGTAAGGACGCGGTGGACGAGGAAATTGGGCATAGAGTGAAATCCCATCCTCATCCAGCTTCTGGAGACAAAAGAAAGAGCCTTTCTTTAGGCGTAGACTTGGGAAACCTCCTAAGTAGGCGCAAGAATAAGAAGGCTAGGCACAGGTCGTCCAAGTCTTAAGACGCTTAAGCTAAGGATCAACCTAGCTTTTTCCTGGTCCCTCCCAGCCATCTTGTTCAAATCTTGGATGTTGATCCAGAACTTCCTTCTCCACTCATTCCGTCTAGAGTCGAAGTCCCAACCTCGTCTCAACCTTCTTACCAGGTGCCTCACAATCTTCTTGAGAATGAGGACTTGGCTTGGGAGAAGTTTGAGAGGGTTGTAACAGATGAAAACGTGACGGCATGCTACAACATGTCGTTGAAGGATTTTGAGTACTTTGGTGTTCATGACCTTTTTAAGATATGTAGGTTTTATATGTTTGTCTCGTCTTGCTATTAGCTTATGCATGCATTGTAATAAAGCTTTAATCTATGCAGGCAATGTCTAAGTTCATCGCTGCGTCTAGGCAGGCAACTGAACTAGACAAGACGAGGATATTGTTGGAGAAGACGGTCAAAAAAGGAAAGGACGAGTCCAAGAGGTGGGCAAAGGTGGCAGCCAAGGCCAAGGACGATGCGGAGAAGCTGCAAAACCACGTCGTTGAGTTGGAGACTAAAGTCCATGAGAAGGATGCTCGTCTTGCTTTCCTTCAAAAGAGGAATGACGAGTTAGATGCCTTTCTGGAAAAAGCTAAAGGAGACGCTATCACAGAGTTCAAGGCGTCCAAAGAATTTACTAATTCAATAGAGGCCAACTACGTAGCTAGCTTTGAGGATTTCAGGATGGACGCCATAGACAAATTCCCTGAGGTGGACTTTAATTCTATCAAGCTGAACGTTGGTGGGGCTTCTACAAGCTCCCTCATCCAGACCGGCTCGGAGGATATTAATGTGGAGGACGATGCTACCACCTTACCTCCTCAAGACGAACCCAATGCCAATACCCCACCTGTATAAGATGAATGTCTTTCTGTTTGAATCTAATTTACTTCTCTTTTTTTTTTTTTTTTATTAAAATGTATTAGAGTACAATCATCTCGTCTAGAATGTTATGGACGAGTTTATTAACATTGCCTTTTGAGGCCTAATTTCTAAGGGTTTTTGGACGGTGGTCGTCTACCCTTTTTAAAACCTCAATGAATGTTTATTTTTATTCATCATTTTTTATTTTATGGACGTGTTTGCCCTTTTTGTCACTGTTGTGATTTAAATTTGCATATTTCTTAAGTATTAAAGGATCGTCCTTATACTTTTCTTATGGATGATGTTATTGGTTCATCCGTGTTTTTCTATGGACGATGTTTTAGGTTCGTCCATTCTTCATTATATTTTTGTGGACGACCTATTTATACGGACTTTTCCATAGCAATGATGTCTTGTCAGACATATGCCTCGTCCATAGGTTTGGCTTTTGCCTTTGATCCAAGAGATTTCCAAGAGATTGTGTTTGACTCATCCTAGAATATTTGGATGTCTTGGTCAGATGCTTGTCCATGGACTTATGTTTTACAATATAATTTTTTATGCCTTAGCTTATTTTACACTTTATCCTCGTCTTGAGGAAAGCTTGTGAACGTTACACCCCTGCATCTAGGGATTTTTCATTCATCTTAGGGTTTCACCCCCCTTGTGGGTATTATCATGGGAGTCAGATTTTATACATAAAATACATTGAAAATTCAAACCATATGATCATAAAAGCATTGTTCACAAATATGGCACCTGCTTAGAAGGTAGTGCCTTATGAAAGTATTTAGGAAAATATTTAAAATACATAACCTAGTCTTTCACAAACTCGTCTGTAGACGGTGCAAGAGTTTAAGAATAGTGCACCTTTATTCTTAGTACATACCATAGTAGTAGTAAGAACATACAATAGTAAACATTAATAAATGCGAAGAACATAGCAGTAGCATTGTCCATAGCTACAACCTCGTCCTTAATTAACTTCATCCAAGCCCATTACTGATAGTACTTTCTCAGGTGCTCCACATTCCAAGGATGCTCCAACTTTCGTCCGTCCAGAGCTTCCAAGTAATACGACCCCTGCCTCTTGCAGTTGATTACCCTATATTGTCCTTCCCAATTAGGTCTCAATTTTCCATGAGCTGGGTTCCTTGTTGCCAAGGAAACTCTTTTGAGAACGAGGTCCCCTATGCTAAAGTGTCTGGGTTTCACCATGGCATCATGCTGCCTAGCCATAAGATTCTTGTATCTTGCTGTCCTTTGTTCCACATCCATCCTTGTTGACACCTCATTTTGCAACCCGCATTTAACCTCACTTGGAGGGTAAAAGGGTAATTTCACCTTGAAAATATGCATCTTGATTCTGGTCATTAGATTCTTAATCTCATTTCACCAAAATGATCTTGATGTTGTAACGATCAAATCGATTAGTTATAAGCCCTAATCGGACCATCAGATTGAAAGTTATCATCAAATCAAGTTTTAATGGCCGAGATGCACTATCACAAATTGAGTTCGACCTTATGTGATTGTGAACAATTGATTCCAATTGGTTATAATTATAATCAATTTGAAATTAATGATGTGTCATAATTTGATTGGTTAGGACTACATTTTATGGTAAGGTTGCATACACCTAATTAATTAGATAGTTAAACATTAATTATTCAATGAATAATTTGTGCGATTATCTTTTAATTAAGGTAAATTTAGAACTAATTAGGTCTGAAATGGGAGTGATTAGAGCCTATTAATGTTAATTGGAAACTAATTTGGGACCTATTAATGTTAATTGTGCTGAAACCATTTTTCTAAGAAATGACCTCTGCTCACTATTTCATTGATATCTCTCAGAATATTTTGAATCTGTGAATGAGGTTAATTTTTCCAGAAACTAGACATCCGGGGCTTTAATTTGAGCACAAGAACGAGACAATTCCAATCAGAATTGAATCAGATATGATTTTTCAAAATTGGCTCTACAAGCTGTTACAGCAGCTACGGGAAAACCGAATTTTGTCTTGCTCCTTACTCCCACCAATCTTTCCATTTAATGCACCAAATCTCCCCAAAGGCTAAAATGAGGTCTAGGTTCATGATTCTTTGTCAACCCTCATTAATGGTCTTCCATTCATATTTCCTCCACCACTACTATATAAACCCCCCTCTCCTTCATTTCAAAAGAGGAACAGAAAAAACCCCCCTCTCTTCTCCTCTCTTGAGTTCTAGGAAGTTGAGTAGTCTTGTCATATCTTGGTCTTCTTGAGACTCAAGATATTGAGTGAGACTCACTCTTCATCTCCTAACTCTTCTTTTCCTCCACCCATAAGACCTCCCTCAAAAGTCTCCTCATCCACCATATTGATCTTGCATGAAGGTATAATTCCTTTTCCTAACTTGTTTTTTGTGTTGCCATGATAAGAGTTTAGAATTAAAGCATGATAGTAACTATTTAAATTTCCTTAAATATGTTTGAATGTTCTTAAATGTTATTATGTGTTCTTTACATGTTCTTGGTTGTTCATCACATGTTCATGCATAACATTGGTTTTAATCTTAAATTCACATTAAAAATATGAAAAACATGTTTGTTTTATAATTCTTTCAAATCTTTGAATCTAGAATATCACAGTTCACACACATTCACTAGATTCATTTTTCAATTCAAATGCAATGCTTAATAAATTGAATTAGGGTTTATCACATGCACACACATTAAATTTAACATGCAAATTGATTGACATATTGGATGATATGATATGAATGTTGGCCACCATAGTCTAGAAGACCGGTTTCACCGGGCAAGGTGGGTGCCTAACACCTTCCCACCTTGTAACATAGCCTCCGAACTTAGATCAAGGGTTAGTAGATCAAATGCTAGTCCATGTAATTTTCAATTTTTAGATTGTAACTAGGAAACAAAGCCATGTACTTTATCTTAGATTGTATCTAGGACCAAAGCCATGTAATTTTTCCTATGATCAATGTAAATTCAATTGAAAATTAATAAAATGATGAATTTTTCAATTTTAGTTTCCTTATTTTTTCAATAATTAAATAAGTGGCGACTCTATTGTAAAGCCCTTAATCTAAAGGGAAAAATATAATTAGTCGAATCTCTATTTTGAGAGGCAATAACACGACTCCACCCATTCACGTAGGTTTGACCCAACTCATTATAAACGGGCCGGGGGCGCGGTCTCTCACAATCCTTACCTCACCAATGAGATCGAGGTCAAGACGGAGTAGTTCTTCATTTTCTTTCTCCTGATACTCCATCACTCGATGGTTAGCCATATGAACTTCAGCAGGTATAACCGCATCACTTCCATAAGCTAACTTAAAGGGGGTTTCTCCTGTCGGAATTCTCACAGTCGTCTTGTAGGCCCAAAGAACACCTGGTAATTCGTCTGGCCATATCCCCTTTTCCCCTTCAAGCTGAGTCTTGATAATTTTTAGCAAGGATCGGTTTGCTACCTCCGCTTGTCCGTTTGCCTGCGAGTGGAAGGGTGAGGAGTAGTGATTCTTGATTCCAAAATGTTCACAAAAGTCCCTGAATGGTGTGTTGTCAAACTGCCGTCTGTTGTCAAATACCAGCACCCTCGGTACTCCGAACCTACACAGAATATTCTTCCAAACAAAATTCTTAACATTTTGCTGAGTGATTTTTGCAAGAGGTTCAGCCTCCACCCACTTGGTAAAGTAGTCAATCCCTACTACCAAAAATTTCATTTGTTTGGTTCCCGAGGGGAAAGGACCTAGGATATCCAGTCCCTATTGTGCAAAGGGCCAAGGGGCCATCATAGGGGTCTGATACTCCGACGGCTGCCTAGGGACGTTGCTGTAGCGCTGACATTGGTTGCATACCTTGACATAGGCCTTAGCATCTGCCTGAATCGTGGGCCAGTAGTAGCCTGCACGAACGATTTTATGGACTAGCGATCTTGCCCTTGAGTGATTCCCACATGCTCCTTCATGAACTTCCCTCAAAACATAATTGGATTCGTCCAGAGCTAGACACCTTAGGTAGGGCTGTGAAAAGCCTCGCTTGTATAGAACTTCGTTTATAAGGACATACTTGGCAGCCCTAACCCTCAGTTTTCTGGCTTCGTTCTTGTCTTCTGGAAGTCTTCCATCCTTGAGATAAATTATTATTGGACTCATCCAATTTTCTTCCCCTCTAATTTGCTGTATTTCTGAGAGGTCTATGCTTGGCATATATTGGACCTTGCCATACTAGTCCATTGATGGAATCATACATGCGCAGCGGAAGAAAATATAATGTAAACGGATCTACTTCATACATACAAGTTAACATGGGCTATTTAAGTTTCAAAATTAGAGAACAAGAGAGTGTACCTTGGAGCGGTGAATTTCAAAACTTGAAGAACAGAAGTACTTGGGAATACTTTCAATCTTCACTCCAATTCCACTAACGCCCAAGATGTGTGGTCTCTTAATCAGTTCGAAAGGGAATATGAAAGTGTGTCTCACACTCTCTCTTTTTCTCTATGAAAATCTCTACAAATTCTCTTTTTCTTTTTCTGTGTGATTCTCCCTTTGTATCTAACTGATTATCTAATTGGGCTGGCCTTTTGGGCCTTTCCAATTGGGCTTAAGTATGTGGCTTGGAGTGGGACCAAAAGGGACCAATAAGACACTAGCTCCAATGGGCCTTGGGCTTTTCTGTCAACTCTTGACAAGTCCAAAGTTACCATTAACTATATTTAATACCACTATATAAATATAGTTGCACTCTAGGCCTTATTAATTAATTATATCCCAAGACTCTATTATACATGCAACCCCTTCATAAAATATTCGTAGTAATACAAAGTCATAAATATAGACTGCCACTTTGTAAATTACTACATCTTATCCTTGAGTACCCGGTTTAATCCTTTAAGTTATTCATCATATATTTATGAAATCCAATTCCATAAATATATACT